>CP129445.1:4927500-5570357 GCA_030445155.1 Quercus variabilis | reverse complement strand
TCTAAAAGTTGCTAAGCAGCTGAGCTCGTTTTGTAGATTACCTCAATTATGTGAATTTGTGGCCAACTAATTTGCATAATTATAATGATCGTTGATAAACAAAGTTTGCCTTTTTTTTCATGTGTAACATCACAAAGATTACAATGCAACCTACTATCCATCGATTAAAAAAAAAAAAAAAAAAACACTAGAAGCTCATGTCACTTATTCCAAACTAGCTAGGGCTTGATTTTTACACATTAACTTGGTATTCTAAGCCATCTAAAAAGTAGTACTAATATCAAGCATGCTTACTTTTACTATGAATGCGATACAAATAAGAATATCATTAACAAACAAATAAACAACCAATCAGCCGCACCTAATTTTCCTTGGCTTGTAATCAACAATAGTAGCAATAGCGCAGCCATAACAGGTTTCTTACATAAAGCCATAGTGGAAAAGGAGAACTGAGAACAGATTTCCATTTAGATGTCTTTGCTTTACTATCTACACCCTATACCTCTTCATATATATAGTTAATGAAATTTGATAATTATGGAAATTATTAATAATTGATAATATTTAATTTGATAAGATTATAATGGAAGGTTTGAATATAGAATATAATTTAAACTTAATTAAAAAATATATAGTAGATATAAACAATAGTTGAATAATATTTACAATTTTCAATGTTAGTAATATCCAATTTATTAAGGGAGGGTGGAAAAGTTTATGGCTCATAAACTATTGGAGCATTTTAATATTAGTTAATTAAAATGGATTTATATGACACATAAATGTAGAGATATGAGAGTTAATATAAAAAATAAGAAGTTAGTGAAATATTTAATCTCACATTGAAAAGGAGAGAGATTCTTTTATTCTTTTTAATTGTGGTGATTAATGAGCTAATATATATTGATTCAAATATTGAGCTAGATACGTGTACCTTAGTCCAATTTATTATTGTGTTTGCACCAACATAAACTTCATAACACATTAAAAATGATTTCTATCGCAAGATCATGTATCATTGTACTATGAGGCTAATGAAACACTATGCTTCTATTTTTTTTTTTTTTTTTTTTTTGAGGAGGAATTTGGCTGTAATGGGAAAATTCATATTCCTTGATAAAAATTTGCTAGAATTTGGATTTGGATACCTTTCATTTGATATATACTTATATTAAGGCAAAATTTGGCTACAAATTTAATTTTAGCCTAAAGATACAACTTCATTCAATATATCTTTTATTTGTATATGAATTTTGAAAATCTACAATTGGTTACATTTTCTTCTTATATCCTTCATGCTTGTAAATTTTCCAAAAGATTAAAGTATAATAGTTAAGTCATCAATAAATTGTTTAAATTGCAAAATTTGTAATCTAAAATTATCCATAAAAATAAGTTTATGGATTATATAATAAATAACATCCAATTGTCACAAAATTCGACATGTATGTCATTAATAAATTGTTTAAATTACAAAATTTTGTAATCTAAAATTATCCATAAAGATAAGTTTATGGATCATATAATAAATACCTTTCAATTGGAATAGAATTTGACATATGTTGATAACATAAAGAATATGCAATATAACGATTAGATTTTCAAAATATATAATTATGTTAATTTTTTTAAAGGATGTTTTAGTCAAATTATGTCTTTTAGATTATTCATCTTAAGCAATCGCCGTTCAAAAGTTAGACATTAGTTGAATCTTACATATCATGGAAAAAAAAGTTGGAAGCATGCGTATTAATGTTATAGTTATTTATATGATTTAGCTATTCAATCTTTTGGTTATATTTTTATTATAGGAGTCATTCTTTAAATGAGGAATAACTATTCCTCTCTACAAGGGTTGTTATAGCTATTACTCAGTATGTGTAATAATTTCTAATATTAATATATTTCCAAATAAAAAAACTTTTCATATCCACACAACAATTATAGAAATAAAAAATCATCAAAAAATAACTCATCCCTCTCAAATTTAAAATATATTATTTTCTAGGAAATATAATTGTATGAGTGAGATATTTCTTAAAATTGATTTTAAGTTTTATTTTAATATTACAACTCACAACCAAACTAATTAATATGTTTATTTGTTCTATTACAATATATTTTATTTTTAGTAATAAAGATTATCATTTATTTTGTAATCCACATTCAATGTATCAAACTTGGCAATTTAATGGAAGGATTGACAAGTATTTGCTTATTACCTTGGAAAAGAATGTAAAGAAACGTGACCGGGGGCATGATAAGAGTTCTCTTTGTTAGAAAATAATATGTTTGAACAGTACTAATTTGGTTACAAAATACTATAAAATGGAAATTGATATTTATTTTTTTTAGAGGGAAATTGATATTTTCTTTTAAAAAGGAAAGAAAGTGATATTGATATTGATATTGATATGTTGCACGTTTTTTTTTTTTTTTTTTGGAAATTGATATGTTGCAACTTCTACTTTGATTTTCTTCTTTCTTTTTCTTTTTTTCTTTTTTTTTTTTTATATAAAAATTCTACTATAATTTAGAGTCATAATGTCATGCATACCAGATAGTGAATGTAAGTTGATCTATGATATATTGTGGTAATAATCCTTCATTCTTTTTCAAGAGTAATTCTACGGTACCCCCAAAAAAAAAGGGGGTACGGTACCCACTAGTAGGTAACCTACTACAATAGGTTACTTTTTTCTCACATTTGACCGTTCTATCTTCACATTGTACAGTTCCAACATCACATGTAACAGTTTTTTTCTCACATTTGGTGGTTCCCTTACCTTTTTCTCACATTTGACGGTTCCATTCTCACATTGTGCAGTTCCAACATCACATGTGACAGTTCTTTTCTCACATTTGGTGGTTCCCTTACTTTTTTTTCTCACATCTGACGGTTCTATCCTCACATTATGCGGTTCCAACATCACATATGACAGTTATTTTCTCACATTGGGTGGTTCTTTTACTTTTTTTTCTCACACTTGATGGTTTCATCCTCACATTGTGCAGTTCCAACATCAAATGTGTCAGTTCTTTTCTCACATTTGATGGATCCCTTACTTTTTTCTCACATTTGACAGTTCCATCTTCACATTGTGCAGTTTTAACATCACATGTGACTGTTTTTTTCTCACATTTGGTGGTTCCCTTACTTTTTTTTTCCTCACATTTGACGATTCCATCCTCACATTGTGCGGTTTTAACATCACACATGACAGTTCTTTTGTCACATTGAGTGGTTTCCTTACCTTTTTCTCACACTTGACGGTTCCATTTTCACATTGTACGGTTCCAACATCACATATGACAGTTCTTTTGTCACATTGGGTGGTTCTTTTATTTTTTTTTTCACACTTAACAATTTCATCCTCACATTATGCAGTTCTAACATCACATGTGACAATTCTTTTCTCACATCTGGTGGTTCCCTTATTTTTTTCTCACATCTGATGGTTTCATCCTCACATTGTGCAATACTAATATCACATGTGATTGTACTTTTGTCTCATTCGGTGGTTCCCTTATTTTTTTTCTTGCATTTGATGATTCTATTATCATATTAGGCAGTAATAATATCACATTTTACCGTACTTTTCTAACATTTGGTGGTACTTTAATTTTTTTTTTCTCTCACATTTGACGGTTCCATTGTCATATTAGGCAGTACTAACATCACATATGATTGTACTTTTACCCCATTCAGTTGTACCCTTATTTCTTTTCTTACAAGTGATAGTTCCATCGTTACATTAGGCAGTGCCAACATCACATGTAATCGTACTTTTATCACATTCAATAGTTCCTTTTTTTCCCCCCCTCACATTTGATAGTCCATTGGGCAGTACCAACATCATATGTGACCAAAATATCCTGAAACTCTCACAAATTACTAGGATACCCTTAAAATAAAAAAGGTGATCAAAATATCCTTAGAACCTATAAAATGACTGAAATGACTCTAAAACCTAACAAATGTCCAAGATATCCGTAGAACCTAAAAAATGACCTAAATGATCTTAAAACCTAAAAAATAACTGAAATTACTTTGTAACCTAAAAAGTGACTGAAATACCCTTAGAACATAAAAAATGACCGTAATACACGTAAAAATGACAGAAATACCCATAGAAACTTTAAAATGACTGAAATACACTTAGAACCTAGAAAATGACCGAAATAACCCTGAAATCTATAAAATGACTAAAATGACCTTATAACCAAAAAGTGATTGAAATACCCTCATAACCTAAAAAACAATTATAATGCACTTGAAGACTAAAAAATGACCGAAATACCCTTAGAATCTTGAAAAATGACTGAAATGGCCCTAAAACCCAAAAAATGACCAAAACACCCTTAAAACCAAGAAAATGACTGAAATGACCCTAAAACCTAAAAAATGATTAAAATGACCTTGTAACCACTTATTTTCTATTATTAAGGTTGAACATTTGAAATAGATCACATTGACATATATAAAGAAAAGATGGTTGAAAACTGCAAAGTGTGGCCTACCTTGTAAACATGAATCCTAGATTTATGATGTACATTCATGCATAAGATTATCCTAAGTTAATTTTGATTGGTGCTTAATAAAATATTAATTCAAATTTAATTGTGAGATCTTTATATCTTAGCTTAGTGGTAAGCCTAAGATAATTAACATTCATGCATAGAATTATCTACATGTAATTGTATTTTTAAACATCTTAGAAGCAATACCTTAGTGGTAAAACAAGCGTGTTTTAACCAGGATACCTTGGTTTGAGCCTTTGTGTTGATATAATTTTAAAAAATAATTAACACTTTAAAACATAACCCTTGCTGTTATCTTTTTCTATTCACCCTAGATTATCCATTTGTATATGATGCAATTTGTTTACTAAGAAATCACTTTTCCATATTCACATATGAAAAGATAAAGAATTCACTAGTTCTGTTTGTATATACCATAGATGATCCAAAGAAATCAGACCAACTACTTGCACTTGGAGCTATAAATGAAAATTTTTATCACATAATATCTATAACTTGATTTGATATGTAACTCACTTTCATGTACTACAAGCAAGTCTCTTGTTGCAAAGTATCTCAAAGAAGCAAAACAACTACAAAGAAATCCATTTAAAAAGGGAAAATTCATTTTAAAAAAAATATCCGCTACAATGTGTTTCATTCACATATATATCTAAATACCATCATGGTAACAATTGAAAAAGAGACAACCAAAAGCATTTGCATGTTTGGATTTCATTCTTAAATTCTCAAGAGGGCAACTTCTAACTTGTAGGAATTTCTTATAGTCCATTCTGCAACTCCAATGGCAACTGAAATATCTGCATTGAAATGGTATAACTATTAGTGCTTTAAAAAAAAAACAAAGATGTTCGTAAGAGCATATCTCTTTGCATAGAGCCTTAGAAATTTAGTTATTATTTAAATAACTACAATTACTCAAGAACTTTAGCTTATCTAGCTCAAATTGACAATATCAAGTTCAAAATCATATGTAATAAGTTTATTATAAAAAAAATCAAGTAAAGAACAACATGCTAAAAAAAGGGATATAATTAACCTTTGAGAGGTTTCTTACCATCTGAAAGTTGAGTAATAATGTAAATGATTGTGGGTGCATATCAGTTTTTCAGCTCTGTTTTAGAGCTTGATCTTGTTACATGGACTTCAATTGTATGTGCATATGCATTCTAGATGTTACAAGTGTTTGGACTCATTTACAGAAGCAATACACAACATAATAAGCAAAAAAATTAACTTATTTAATAAACCCATCCATAAATTACATCAAATGTTCCCTAATAGCTTCCAAGAATAATCATATCACTTTGCGCAACATAAACATACACAGTGACTCCATTGACACATTTGGCAGTTGGTTCTTTACATAATCAATTGCTTCGGGCTCCACAACTGGAGTTTCCATGATTTACAATATCCATTAAAGGAGGAAGTACATCTTGGACAACACCGTGATAAAAAATTTCACACTTTTAACCATATTTTACAGCTGGTTGTTAGCATATCTAACCATATCCTGTATATAAAAGCAATTCAAATTATGAAAGGAAATACCTAAAGTAGTAAAAACCTTAACTTCAACTAAATTAACAATGGGCATCAATTTATTTCAATCTTTGAGGGTTGAACTGGATTATGACTAATATCCAGTGAAAACATTATGTGGAGTTGGTAGTCTTGGGATTCAATTTTTACACATATGGACATGCTTGCACATGGTTGCTTTTAAGTAAACATGGTACTAAATTCCACCAATTATAGATGTCATTTTTCTTTATCTAGTGCAATTCCAAAAGTGCAGAAAACAAAGCTTACAATAATACACAAAAATAAAGCCAACATATGGAAATATACTCTATAAACATAATTAGAGTACATATACAAACAAATACAGAAAATCCTTATTTCCAATGTCAAATAAACCCTCTAATCAAGGGCTCTAATCTGTCTATGAACAAGGGTCACATAATGATTTAATTTCTCTGGGTCGAGATGGAGAGTATTATTCTCTATTAGAACTACAATGTGGTAGCTCCTTTAAGAAGTAAACTAGAGCAACTACGAAACCTTATAAACATTCATAACTACCTAATAAAGTTGAGAAACTAAGGGTGACACCCATAAATTATAAAGGACATGAACATGTAATGCAATCTACTCTTTCTCCAAGCTTACCTTGTGCCAGATCTCTTACAACCTAACAATTTCATGCACAATACTCTTATTACTAGTAATAAAATGATAAAACAAAACATGTTGTAATAGAAGTATAAACCTGAAATCGATGGAATATACAAAATGCTTCCCTTCAGTGGAGAACATAATCAAAGAAACCTTGATTATGAAGGCAAAGTGTTGAATAACTGGCATTTGCCACATTTTGAAGTTGGTGACTTCCAAGCATGCATATTTTCACATTTAAATAACTCAATGAACTGTGTCATTAAAATAATTATAAATTATCCAAAACTTCCAAATGACCAATACTTAAAACTTGAATAATAATAATAATAATAATAATAATAATAATAATTATTATTATTATTATTATTTTATGAATCAATAAAGATATATTTTTTGGGATGATACAGTAAAGAATTTTATTCAAAGTAAGATAAGTATACAGTAGGAGCCCCAAAGACTCTAAACCAGCAGCTGACATAGTAGAACTCTGCATTACATACCACAATAACAACACAAACACACCATCCAAAGTAGGCAAATTCAACCCTTCTAGGCATGATTATCATGGTAAGGGGAAAAGATGACATCACAAAATGCTTAATCATGCATGAAAAAAGTTTCAAATGGTCAATATTTTTGTATTTTTAATCATACATTATATTAATTTTGTTTTGATTTTACTTATTAATTTGAGAAGACTTTGGGGGACATCCTGTTTTGGTTGATATAATTTTCGAGCTTATATTTGTGCCCCCAAATCATCACAGATAACTAGCAATCATATAACCCAAAATAGCCAAACAAATTAATCCAAAATCAGGAAGAAAAGGAAAACAATTCTTACACAAGATCTATCTTCTCAATACTAAAATACCTAAATCAAATCTAACCTAAAAGTAATAACCATATCAAATATATATATATATATATATATAAACAGCTTCTCCCACAAAAATTCTCACCGGTGGCAGTAGCGGACGATCTGACGTTGACGAATGGTGTGCAGCGGCTGCAGCGGTGGTGGTGGAGGTGGCGGTGGCAGTGACACAGAGCTTGCCAAGTCTCTCTCTCGTTCAGCCTCTTTCGTTCTCTGTTTCTTTTTCTTTTGGTTATCTTTTTCGTTTTATACACTACCTATTCTACCGGTGACAAGTTCACCTAATAAGTTAAATAAACGGTCAGGATTGCAAAATTTAAAATGTACGGCTAAGATTTGGGCGGTACCGTACCCCCTTAAAAAAGAGGTGGGTATTGTAGAATGACCCATTTTTCAATATTTTCATAATAATTTCACAATAAATTGTAGCTTCTAATTTAGGCAATAATGTTGTGGTAGGTTGTTATTAATTTTAACTAGTGTATAATTCGTGTATATGCACGGTACAATTAAAAAAAAAAACACAATTACACATATATGAATTCAAATTATACTTTGTTTAAGTCATAGATATATACATGAGTTTTTTACTATTTCTTTCTTCTTAATTATTTTATTTTATTTTTTGGATATACACATGAGTTTACATTTTTTTTATTGGGTTTATTTTTTTATTTTGTTTTTTATGGTTTATTTATATTAGGCTAATCGTCTTTTGCACAACATTAACTCACCTAGAAATTAAAAAATATATATAGACAAGACACGTGGTGCAAAATTAGACTATAATTAAAATCTAATTTGAAATCTAATTGGATTTTCTCTTAACTTTACCTATAGATACATACATACATACATACATACATACATACATACATACATATATATATATATATATATATATATATATGTTCGAGTCTAATACAACACCACTTTTTTAGAGAGGAATAATTATTATTCATTATAAAGAATAATTATTCATAAAAAATGACTGTTCTATGTAATAAAAATATAATCAAACTACTGAATAGCTAAATTATATGAATAACTATTATATTACAGTTTACCAAACACGCCCTTAGTAATATCCAATTTATTAGGGGAGGGTGGAAAAGTTTAAGGCTCATAGACTTCATAACACATTAAAAATGATTTTTATCACAAGATCTTGTATCATTGTTTTCTAAGGCTAATGAAACACTATTCTTCTATTGTATTTTTTTCCTTAGATTAAGAAAAACTTTGGCTACAAAATTGATTGTAGCCTAAAAATACAACTTCATTAAATATTTTTTTTATTTGTATATAAATTTTGACAAATTCACAATTGGATTACATTTCCTTTTTATTATACTTCATGTTAGCAAATTTCTAAAATATTAAATATCAATAGTTATATCATCAACAAATTGTTTAAATTACAAAATTTTGTAATCTAACACTATTTATAAAGATAAGTTTATAAATCATATAATAAATGAAAGCTCAAAAATGTGTGAATACATAAGAGCTTGTTTAGATCCTCAAATTAAAATTACGACTAAATTGCTTTTACTCTAACTTATCTAAGTGTAGAACAAGAGTAAATGAGGCACAATAAACCAATAACTATTCTAGTGCATAAATATGAATAACAAACAATAAAAGTAAAGCACAAGAATAAGGGAAGAGAGATGCAAACATAAGATAACACGCCGATGTGTTGAAACAAGAGTAAATGAGGCGCAATAAACTAATAACTACTCTAGTGCATAAATATGAACAACAAACAATAAAAGTAAAGTACAAGAATAAGGGAAGAAAGATGCAAACATAAGATAACACGCCGATGTGTTATTGAAGAGGAAACTGAAGAATTCGGCGAAAAACCTCTCTGCCATCCTCCAAGCGGTAAATCAATCCACTAGACAATAAGTTGGGATACATGAATAGCAAGAGACCCTCCAAGCCTAATCTACCCAATGCATCTAAGCCCTTTAACCTCCTACTCCAACAAAACTTCTCAGACCCATGTCTTGTCTAGCATTCCAGATCTCGCAATATGCCCAATTGCATTTGCCAAGCCTCACTGGCTTCTTTTGGCAAATCCCCAAAACTTTCCAAGCTCCAAAACACTCTTTACACTCTGAATAAGTGTGGGTTGTATTTAGGTACAAATCTCCTCTTAAGGTATGACAATAGGAAAGGGAATGAGAAGAGACTAAAATGATTTCTCATTAAGGATGTGTAGCTCTCTCTCTAAAAGATGGGTGTGTGTATGCTGTAGAAAATCTATCTAGGATTTTTCTCTCTGAATGGCTTCCTTTACATTTGTGGGTGATGAGAGTATATATAGTATGAGTGAAGGGTAAGAAAGTCACACTTAAAAATCTTCTAGGTAGAATATTTCGTGACTGCCTCGCGGGAAGGCCTTACCTGCGAGACACTCGCAAAACTGACAACCTAGCACGACTCTTCAGCTTCCAGTCATATGCTTCTCACGTGGTTACTTCGCGGGTTAGCTTCTCGCGAGCTTCTTGCAAAATCCAGTTAATCTTCAATTAAGCTTGAGTTTTCACCAATTTAATACTAAACCTAATACAATAAAATCTCACAAAATACAATGAATAAAATTGAAGCAATTATAATAGTTTTTGTCATGGAATAAAGCCAACATAAAACATAATTATAAATCACAACTTTACAATCTCCTTCTTTGGATATTCTGTGACAAAACACCTTATAACAGACTCTAGACTTAAACGTGAGTTTGGGAACAATAGCAAAACTCACTCATACCTAAATCTAGAAGCTGTGATAAACTTGGAACATATATACTTGTAACTTGAAACACTTGCAAAAAACACATTAGACTCTCAAGGTAAATCAAGTGATAAAATGACAAGTATAATGTAACAAGTAAACATGTTGTAAAATATATAAGCAACTTGACCAAACACAAAATAGTCATATGAAAATGACCACAATGATCATATAGTAAAGCAAATAATCATCTAAACATGCAACCAATAAAGCATAATAACATAAGGATATATGCATGTCCAACACAAAAACACAATACGATGAGAGCAACAAGGCATAGATACTAAATGTAACTCAAAGCACCATAAAACAATGAGAAAACAAGCATAAAGTAAAATAAAACAAAATAAGATTTTCTCAAAAAAAATGTCTTCTCTCCTTTAGTATATGCATCTCCCCTAAGGCTTTCTCCCCATACAAATGTGCATGAGGTAGAATTTCCCCCTTAAGAATGTGCACATGAGTCATATAGAAATGACGAAACACACTGTTATACTTTCCGATATACTCTTCCCTTTTTTGTCACAAATAGACAAATGAATCAAGAGGAAGGAGAGAAAGAAAAGAAGATATGAACAATGGTAAAGATGCATGAGGGGTGCAAGATGAATGAGAAAACGAAACTCAAACGAAAAATAAAACATCTTAAAGACACAATGCTACAAAGCATAAACATGACATGTTAAGGATGATGAAACAAAGTATAGACCAAGGCATGACATAGACACAAGAACATGTTATATGTGATAAAAGGTCTACAAAGATTTAACTAGCATGAGTGAAGTGCAAAACATGTCAAGTGATCAAGTGTGTGTAGCAAAGATGCATCTAATGTGCATGTGAGATGCATGACCAATGCATGAGCAAGCACTCAAGGGGCAAAGTATATAAAACGCACAATCAATGATCAAAACATGAATAATTATGGTTATCCCCAAAAATTGGTACTCATCGAAGTCCAAAACAACGAGAAAATGCCACTTGGGCATTTTATCAAACATTTAAAATGCACACACTACACATGTATGTTAAATAATGCATGAAAATATGAAAACTACCTAAATACATGTTAAAATTGCCACATAGGGCCAACACAGTCACAAACAAGTCAAGTGGTACAAAGTCCATTAAAAAATTTGAAAAACTTTTGACCAAAATCATGGTTCCCAACCCCCTTTTCAAAAAATCCCCAATTCAGGCAACCTAGAACAAATTCTACATAATCTAAGAGAAAAAGAATTAAAAAAATTGTTGAAAACATACCTTTGAAGTGATTTTGCAGAGATTGTACTTGAAGTTTGTTGGGGGTTTTGAGTGAAAATTGATTTGGGTTTAAGAGAGGCACGAGGAAGGTGAAAAGAGGGAAAATAGGATGTGTTTGAAAATTTGTCACATCAGCCCTTTAAAACTAAAACCACGCATTTTTCACAGGTTACATACTCACGAAGTTACTCGCGAAAAATGCATCTGATGCATAAAACATTTTGCGGGAAGTCTTTAGTTGCGAAATAGTCTCGAGACAGTTGCAAAAATCTTTGTCTGAATTTTGTATTTTCATGTTTTGCCTTAACCTATTTTCGTGGGAAGAGCTTAGTCATGAGTTTCTCGCGAAAATGCTTCTGAAGAAGTTTTTGATGAAAAATATGAAAAATGTAATTTAAACAAAAACTTAAAACACGAAAGTATAAAAACACTTTCAAAAACATATAAAATACTCAAAAATCTTTTTGAATTTGATCGACAAGCACTTGAGCATATACATACATTTGATCGTGTACAATCACACAAATGAAATAAACATTCATTGAATAAAAGACTTGTATGTTGTGTGTGAGTATCAAATGTGGAATAATTCTTAGTCTAGAATGAAGTTTCAATGATCAATTCAATTAAATCATACACAACTGATACTAGATCAAGTGATCTATCTCAATTATAGAAATGAACATATATAACTTCCTACAAGAAAATGATTACATATCTTTGAAGTTTTTCATTAGGCTTCTTTATAATTCATAACATTTAATCTTTTTAAACAATACATCTCATTTTGAGATCGGTGCTTGAAATTTTGATATTTCAATATTGAGAGTATATAATAGTATGGGTGAAGGGTAAGAAAGTCACACTTAAAAATCCTCCAAGCAGATTGTTTCACAACTACCTCACGAGAAGGACTTACCTGCGAGACACTTGCGAAACTAACAGCCTAGCATGACTATTCAGCTTCCAGTCATGTGCTTCTCATGTGGCTATTTCGCAGGTTAGCTTCTCATGAGCTTCTTGCGAAATCCACTTAATCTTCAATTAAGCTTAAGTCTTCACTAACTTAATACTAAACCCAATATAATAAAATCTCACAAAATACAAGGAACAAAATTGAAGCAATTACAATACTTTTTGTCATGTAATAAAGCCAACATAAAACATAGTTGTAAATCACAACTTTACAATAAATAACATCTAATTAGCACAAAATTTGATATATATACGCTATCAATAAATTGTTTAAATTACAAAATTTTGTAATCTAAAATTATCCATAAAGATAAGTTTATGGATCATATAATAAATAACATTTAATTGACACAAAATTTAACAATATATGTTGATAGAATAAAAAATATGCAATCTAACAATTAGATTTTCAAAATATAAAATTATGCTAATTTTTTTAATAAAAAACTAGCTTTAGTCAAATTATGCCCTTTAGATTATTCATCTTAAGCAAACGCCATAAAAAAGTTAGACATTAGTTGAATCTTACATACCACGAAAAAAAAAAAGTTGGAAGCATGCGTATTATATGGCTAAGCCAAACAATTTAGTTTTAAAAATCTTCCACTCATGTCAATTTAATGGAGGGATTGACAAGTATTTAGTAATGATTTCATTTTTTTTTTTCAAAAACTTATTATTAATTAAGAATGAAAACAGAAATTTTTTTTTTCCAAAGTCAAAAGCATGTTTGGTAATCCAGGAAAAAAAATGTATATATATACACACACAAAAAACAAAAAACTTTCCGAATGATAGCTAATAAAACAGTTTTTCAATACCAAAAAAAAAAAAAAAACCAATTATATTGGTATTCAATATTTAATTTCTCTAATTAGTATTTTAAAAAATACCTATGTTATTAATACAAAAATGACCGGATCGGTTTATTCCAATATTATCCAAAACTATTTGCAAGACTTCTTATTTACCTTCAAATTCTAGACTTCAATAGTAAAAATAAAAACGCCTTCATTCTTTTCCAATATTGTTATCAAAGACTTCATCACAGATCAACGTATATGCCCTATCCCAAAAAAAAAAAAAAAAACTTATATTCAAGATCGGTTCAATTATCCATTATTTCAAATCCAAGTATATATTATTAAAGATTAAATCTATCCATAACAGTGGCAGCTCCACACATATTTCGGGGTGGTCACAGGAATACTCTGACTTGCCAGAATATATATATATATATATAGATGTGAAACTATACTATTAGTCCTTGAAGTTTCCTTTTTCCCTCTCCCTTGTATGTGTGTGTTTGTTTCTAAAAAAAAGAAGAAGGTAATTGTCCTACATTGCTTAAAAGAGTGTGTTGTATATAGTATAACTTGCACCATCATTCTTTAAAAGTACCATGGCTTTTAAGTGGAGTTGCGGTATGCTTTTGTGTTAAAACCTCTTTCTCTCTCCCTTGTGTGTGTGTGTGTGTTTGTTTATAAAAAAAAAGGGTAATTGTCTCACATTACTTAAGAGAGTATGTTGTGTATAGTACAACTTGCTCCACCCTCCTTTAAAAATTACCATGATTTTTTAGTGGAGTTGTGGTGTGCCTTTGTATTAAAACTCATTTCCCTCTCCCTTGTTTGTGTGTTTATTTCTCAAAAAAAGAAAAAGAAAAATTGATTTTGTGCTTGCAATTGATTCCTCAAGGTTTTTTTTTTATTTTTTTTATTTTTATTTTTATTATTTTTTATTTATTTACGTCAAAGATAGAAGTATATTAATCAAAAGAATAAAGAAACAGTATACAGATATAGACTTGGCTGATGAGCTGTAATACACAAAGCCATGCAAGCCATACATCGTGGCCTACACTTCTACGAGCCCAAATAGTACAAGAGAAAGAATAAAATAAACAAAACTCTAAGAGGGTTCATAACAAAGCCCATGTAAGCCACCAAGGTCCTTAAACTATAGGAGTCATCGTGTCTTCTGCCCTTGCACCAGATCTCGAACAAGTTTTTGGTAGTCCACCAGCAGGTTCATTGCTTGCTTGAGGATCTCAGTTGGATGGGTTTGTGTGTTTTGGAAGTGTATACGGTTTCGTGCATTCCAGAGTGCCCACGTAATCATAGCCCATAGCTAAAATTCCTTCCTCGATGGTCTCTCCATCATCTGTCTCGTAAGAAGGAAAAAGTTTGGCACCGAAGAGCTTGTCTTTTGAATCTTACCCTTAACCAGTGCCCACACATTGCGAGCTAGATGGCATTCCATTCCCACAGTATATGTTCCGTTGTTTCTTTATGCTGTCCACACACAGAACAGGCGGGGTCCACCTGCACCTTCTTTCGGAGTAGATTTGCTTGGGTAGGTAGGATATTAGAACATGCACGCCAAATAAAAGTCCGTACCTTGGGAGGAAAAAATGAGCAATATAAGTTTTTTTTTGTTAACTTTCTATTATTATTGTTATTTACATAACTAACCGAATGATGATTTGTCATTTTTTTTTTTAATAATGTCACATATTTTTATTTAAAAAAAACTACAAAATAATTTTACACATAAAAAACAATATGACCCGTTCCAATTCAAACCTTAATCCTAACCCGGTACCAAATTAAACTCATTTGCAATTTGATTCACAAACCCAGAAGAGAGAGATTGAGCAGTTCCCTAGCAGTCGGCAACGCCGCTGGAGACAGTGGCCTCCGCCTCACGCGTTCTTCTCCAAGCGACAGCCACTGACCTGCCTCCCTGCTTCTCTTGCACAACCGCTGACTGACCCACCTCCTTGCTTCTCTCGCACAACCACTGACCTGCCTCCCTCCGGTGTCATCTCAAGTATACACTCTTTCCTCTAGTTGAGCAACCCAATTCCATTTTAGATTTGGTATCTCTCGTCAGATTAGGTCCATGTAAGAATTTTTTTTTTTCCTGGGTTTGTATTTGTGTCAGGTTAGATTGAGAATATGAGATTCTATGGTAGGAGAAAATTTGGTTATGATGGAGAATGCATGGATTTAATTGCAAAATGCAGGCAGTTGGCTGTGAACAATATCTAAAAAGGAGAACTCCTTATGAAGTTGTTGATTAAGCAAATTGCAGGCGTGATTTTTAACATGAATACATCAAGTGATTTAATGAAATGAGATTCCTTTTCTTTTTCTTTTTCTTTTTCTTTCTTTTTTTTTTTTTTTGGCGTACCTTTAGGAGCTTTCAGGGGCAAGGAAAACTCTTTTTATTTTTTATTTTTTATGTATACTGACATGACCCTACTTTGATACTTAATACTATGCCTGAATGACAACTATAAGTTGCATTCCAATTATACTATGTCTTATTATGGAATGGATAGTGTGCCCAAGTAAGACTAATTAGATTGGGCAACCATCTGAAGAGTGATCTAGAAGTTGTGTCTGACTTGTGTAAGATGATCTAAGACTATAAGATGCGGTTATGAGTAGAAATACATTGGTAGTAAAACAGTGGAAGGATACTTTCATCTGCTCTTTGAGATTTTAATAGCTTGAGGGACCAATTGGTTCCAGGACTTTGATTTGTAAAGAGTAAAATATGGACCTTGTTCAGTTGTAAAATAATAGCTTCCTAGACTTTGATTTGTAAAGAGTAACACTAATCTTGGATTGGTCTATACTGGTTTTTACATGTGGTTGTACTTCTCTTTGAGATTTTAAAGTCAATTATATCTGTATTGGTTTTTGCTTAAGTGAACAGTAAAAATGCTACCTGCAAGTAATTTGCTTTGGTGAGAAATTCCCCCAAGGTAATATGGATTGTGTCTCTTGTCTTACATTTTATTATCCATTAAAACCTATATATTTACACAGTTCTTAAATTGAATTTTAATTATGCTTCAGTGACTTTACAGATTAATATTTCTTATGCATATTTCCTTATATTGGTGTTAGCTAGCTGAGCAGCAAACATTTGTAAGTTCTGAAGACATAAACCAAGCGTGGTTTAGAGATGTCGGCTATGGAGGAAGATGTTTGTAAAAGAAAAAGATGAAAAAAAGATTATTCTAGAGTAGATTACAAGGCTTGAAGAGATGAATTTTTAAAGTTGTTCTTCTTCAAGGAATTTTACAAGCGAGAAGTTGTAAAAATATTGATTTTTACGTTGATTTTGTCCCACTAGAAAGATGGGTGATTGGTTGCAATAGCAAGGTTGATAGTATTGTGAATGAAAAGTTTCAGAGATTAAAGCAAGCATTTCATTCAAATGGGAAGGAACAACTCATATATTGATTTTTCTTGAAACTTAGGAGTATATGAATTTATTAGTTGGGTTAATTACGAGGCATTTGAGAAAGTGTTTATTGTGTAAAAGGATGTAGGAGGTAGTGGAATTCATTAATTCATAGTTTTTCACGGATTTCAAGACCAGAACTTTTCTGATAATCTGAGATGCTCTTTCATGTTGAGTATTTCTGAAGAAATGGAACTTCTGTTTGTTATGTGCCAACATAGTGGTGTCATCCATTGCCCATTGGGAGACATGAGAGGTTAACTGAGCACTTGGCTTTTCTAATGGCTAGAAAACTAGCAGCTTTTTGCAATTCTCAATAGAAGAGAGTTGCATTCAATAGCAATTAAGAATTCATGAAGGCATTGTGTGCACTGTGTTAGATTGCATTGTCTGGGAACCCATTATTGTCATTCTAGAATTATTTGGAAGTACTAGGATGCATGAAAAGCCAGCCTAAGATGGGTCCCATAATACAACTTGAACTCTAAAACAGTTTAACATATCTATTAAAAGACCATTAATAGGGTGCCATATATGGCCTTCTTGTATAAGCACCTCCATAATATCACTAAATCACATCTTATGCCTTACCAGTAAATAGTAGCAAATTCATGATGCACGGCAACCAAAGCATTTAGTGCAAGCTCAGCCGCCACTCATGGAAGGAGGTGGTAGGAGTTATGGGTATTCTAAAAGTCTGACCATTTAACACAGCTATCTTCTATTCAAATGCTGTGCCATAATTTTCTCTTTTTTATTAGTATATGCAAGACCATAAGAAATTGTTCAAACTTTGGGACAACTGCTAGCTAGTAACCCATTACAATAGTCTCAACTTATTGGTATGTTACACACGCAAAAGGAAAAGAAAAGCCACTCATGCCACAAGCACACCAACAGAAACGCAAAGACTATCATTTCAAGTAACATAAGAAAGCCAGCTTCTATAAGCAGTACTAAAATCTCCGAATAAACATCGTATTAAATTCCAATAAACATCGTATTAAATTCCACCGTTCAACATGTTTAAATTTCTTAGAACGGTTTCAAACAATGACAAAAAATATCTAAGAATTCCATCCACTTCAAAATACACATTTATCTCAACAAGTGTCTTCACTTTTGCACATTTATCCACAAGAAATCTTGTTCACTTCTACATTTATGCATTCATATAAAACTTTGTAATTCTTCTGATGTCTCACTTGCAACTGTCATTGTCTTCATTGACACTCCAAAACTATAATTTCTTTGTGTCTAACCTGAGAAAGTGCACAAAGATATTGATCTAGTAGAAACAACATAGACAATTTAGTTGTAACATATAAATATAATAATCATACTCAAATAACACATTTTCACTATAACTGATTCTACTAGACAGAAAGTCACAACATTTCAGCACAATACATAAAGACAACAAAGCTGCAAAACCTCACACACTTCCTCAAAACAGTTGATTATTATACCCTATTTAGTAGTATTTAACAAACCAAAAAGCATGGAATTCTAACTAATACTATGCACGAATGCTATAGAATTTAAACAATAAACAATACGTGGTCCTTCTTCTTGTGTGATATTATTTCTCTAATAAACACAAATGGGTCTACCATTATTGAGATGTGGTACTGACATGTATAGAGTTATTCTAAAATAAACTTTTATGAGCTACACAACACATATGGTCACATAAAATATTCTGAAACTTTATAATTTTTTTTTAAAAGAGGAAAAATATTAAATTGTATGCACTTGGTGATAATATTTTTTGACCCGAAACATACACAAACACATGACCAATTTTTTTTTGACCTGAAACATACACAAGCACATGAAATTTCATATATGGCTTAAATGGGTTGCACAGCCACATTTACAATTTGGGCCACATATAGTGCAGAATCGTTGATTTGAAATTTACAAAATGGTGCCAAAATTTCTTGTATTCGTACTTTCTTTGAGAAAAGTTCGTTTATGTTGAAGTCCCAAATGTCCTTCGCTATTTCAAATTTCAAATAGAAGTAAGGTAAGTACAAACCATTTAAAAGGGATGATCTTGCCCTTCCAAAATAACATATCCAACCAACAAAGAATAACTGAACATTCCAAACCCAATTGGGAGCATGAGAACACGAGAGAAAAGAGCAATACCTGAGAAGCTTTCCGAAGAGGAGCGGTGAGGTGTCGGTGGCTGTGCGAGCAAGAAGACACACTAGTGGCTGAGAAGGACACATCATTTGGAGTCAGGAGGCCACTGTCTCCAGCTGAGGGCAGCTGCATGCGTCGCCGGCGGCAGCAGGGTCCGCTCAATCTCTCTCTCTTCCCCTTCTCTCTCACGCCGTTGTGCATTTGTGAATCTAAAATCACCGTATGTGATTTTATTTGGAACTGGGTTGTGATTTTTGAGTTGATTTAAACCGGGTCATTTACTTTACGTTTGATTTGACCGGGAAATTAATTATTATAATTTTTTAATTAAAAATATCACATTATTTCTTAAAAAAAAAAATCAAGTTATTGCTTTGCTAGACACGTAAATTATATTATTAATAACAGTTAATAAAAAGATTAATACAACTCTTTTTTAAAATTTAAGAGATTAATTATGCTTACTTAAAACTTGAGAGACCAACATTATAGTTTCGTCATATATATATACTTAAAATAAAAAAATTATATACTAAATTAACATATTTTAACCACTCTAATAAATATGTTGAACACCCTAACTTGAGAATTATAGGAATTTGGATTCAACAAAAATAAGAGGAATGCTATATTCACCATATTTTCACAATAAATTGTAGCTTCTAATTTGGGTAATAATGTTACGGTAAGTTATTATTAATTCTAATTCAGGTTTAATATTAACAACTCTTTTTTAACCACCAATAATAGTTTCTCACATTAAATATGTTGTGAAAATATTATGGATATAGCATTATTTCAAAAATAATTTTAACCTTCCAAATATAATCCTTAACCTCTTAATATAAAAAAAGCTTAAATAACAACAATAAAAATTAGCCCAATAAAAATAAGAGTAATACTAGGTCAATAACAAAAATGTATTTTACCCAAAAATAAATAAAAAGTGATTTTACATCCACAACATTCTCTTTGTTAGTAGAAAGAAGTTGTAGTACTTCATGTATTTGTAATTTTTTTTTTTTTTTTGACATTGATACATTCAAGTTATCTCTTTATTAGATTTTTTATAATTTAAGTTTTTCAATGATTACCTTAAAAAAAAAAAAAAAAAAAATTCCTAAAACCACCACTGATCCATAAAAAAAAAAAAAATCAACTATTTTTTCCCAATTTCATCCTATATTCAAGTTATATATTTAAACTTAAAGGTGGAAACCAAGTTCTTCTCTTTGTATAATTCTATCCCAAAGAATTACATATTGTTAAATCTACATCAAGCTATATATAGTTTTTTTTTTTTTTTAATATTTTGATTTTATATTCTCAAATCTTAACTCAATTTTAAAGATACTTAGATGCATATGAGTGGGGGAACTTGTTCTAAGTTAGTGGTTTCATGTTTTCACCATATCTCTATTTTACCAATGTATAACATGAAGAGACTTAGTTCATGATATATAGGGAGAATTTGGGTTCAAATTCTTCTATTTCACTTGTTAAAGAAGAAAAACAGTCACAATATAGAAGTAATTTATGATTTTTTTTTCATCCATTTTTTCTAGCGACACGCGAATTATAATTGTAGGAAACTTATTTATTAGAAGAGTGATTTAGTTTAACATTTCAAGGGGATACATAGCTCATGGAACACTTATTTAAAATTAAAATAAATATGCAAGTCTAACCACACTAGCTAACTGAAACTGATTTGGTACTTGGGTTGTTTGTTAGGAGAGAATACACCAAAATGTTTCTCAGTTTCTAATCCATCCTTGAGGTTTTCATCAAACATGGCAAACAAATAAGTTTCTATTGCTTGTCCAGACTTCTTTGGAGTCCCACCCTTCACATGATTAATCAAATTCTTGTAGTAAGTGCCTGCATTGTCTATAGTAGCTTCAGTACCACCTTCAGATGGCCAACCACTCTCTGATACTACAATTTGTAGATTAGGTGCACCAACTTTCTCAAGAGCAGAATAGTGCGCATCCAACAATGCATCAAAGAGATTTTGGTATTGAAGACTACCATCTGTTACCACAACCCCTGGTGAAGTAAATAAGGCAAATGGAAGGCTTATGTCTTGAGGCTTATCAGTATAGGCAAAGTAAGGGTAAACATTGGCTAATAGTGGTGCCCCATTACTGACTAGGAAGTTGATAATTGGGATTATATATGAACTTGCACTATCACTAAATGAACCTGCTGATGGAGGGGAATTATTGCCCAACAAAGTTGTATCTATAGCTGTTGAAACCTTAATTTGGTCTTGTAAATTGGCAGCTACAATTGCATTATGAATGTTTTGCATGGCAGGTAGAACAAACTGGGCTTCAGCATAATCAGGATGTACTTCATTCCCAACAGCAATGTATTTGAATTTGACATCAGGCCAGTATTTTGCTATGTTGTTTTGGACCCAATTTGTTGCAGCTGTAGCATCAGTGAGAGCTTGAAGATTGCTGTTAAGGATGCCAATGATGAGTTCTATGTTTGATCCCCTAAGGGCGTCGAGAGTTGTTTGATATGGTTCATATATCCTCATCCTTCCAATGCCATTGCTTTTATACAGATCGACAACTTCTCCATCAGATGGTAGATTGTTTCCATTTCGTCCATAACATACGCCAACAGATTGTGCTCCTGCATCAAAGTTGTAATAAATTTTGATAAGAATTAGCTTAAGTAAACATTGGAAAAGGCAGGGGAGATGAACTGATGGGTTCTTTCAATCTTTGTGTTCCTATCATCATGTGGTGAGAAATAATTTGACAAACAAAGTTTTGGATGATATATAGTAACCATTTTGATCTAAAGTGAAAGAGATGCGATAGCTTGCTTTGCTACGTTTTAAACAATATACAAATTAAACTAGGAAGTGAATTTAAGACTATTACAAATTAAGCCATATATACTTATATTAGTTTAAAATGGAACCCTAGAATTTAAAAAAAAATATCCATTAAAACCTCTAATTAAAACCTAAAATCAGACCCCCTAATTAAACTTGAAAAGTTCAAGGTGTAAATTGCTACGATTTTAAAAGAGTGGGACTCGATTTGAAAAATTGATGAGATTATATATAAAGTTTATTTTGTAACAGTGCGAAACTTATGAAACTATAGATTTTATTTTGAGACCACTCTTACAAAATAAGGTTTAAAATTCTGTAACTGTATTAGTTCTACCACCACATGGAAAAAAGTTTAGGAAGAACTAAAGTTTGACTGCCTTTGCCCCATGCAGACAGGCCTTGAATTTCTGATCAAAAGTTCAAGGCCAAACTCCTTGGTAAAGACTAAAGACCAAAGAATATAGAGCTTTTCTGGATGCTCACCGTGCTAAAAACCAAGACAGAGCTTTCATCAAAAGATTAGACCAAAGCATATATATGCATGCAGTAAGTAAATATACAGGGAGAGAGACTAGCTATATATATATACCTGTTAATTCCAGGCCAGATATCAAAAAACCAGTAAGGAACAATAATATTGGAGCCATGGGGAAAAGGAAATGAAAAAGAAAAACCAACTCTTAATGCTTAAAACACAGATATCTTCATTAATTTATAGGGAATTTAAAGTTCTAGACTTCTAGACAATGCCCTATACCATGTAGTACTAAAATGACTTTGTCAACCACTCCATGGAAATCAATGTACACGTACTGACCAAAGTTCAAGATCCTTAACTAGACACGTATTACACTAAGATAAAGTCGTACGTTCACATTTATTTGTTTTTTGCATGTGCCTATGTATACTTTTTCTTCTTGAAAAGTCTACGTAATTTAAGATGCAACTTCCTTCTCCTATTTCATTTAAGGGGCCCTGAGCTGAATCGAATGCTTTAGGTTTGTGGGGTTCTAAGTCAAGGTCTAGCTAGCTCGACGGATCAATTACGGTCAATTGAGAAGACTGACCAGCCGGCATCTCTTACAACGAATGGAAAATTAATGACTGACCCAGTTATCATAAATCATAATCCATTTGTTCAAAGTCACGTAGTCGCGTATATACTATAATTACCATCGTTGAATCTTTAAGCAATTCTCAACTGGCAGATAAGGAAAATGATCTTATTTGCAGCTTCCGCCATGGAAATTAAGCAAGATAGATATATAAATATAAATATAAATATAAATATATATATATATATATATATATATAATTTTAATGAAAGTTCTGGCAGTATATTCTTATAGCCCATAAATAAGATCCTTTTGAAAGTAAAATATCTTGGCAGTCTGACCTCTAAATTACTTACCAAATAAGTCAGCAAAGAAAGCACAATCGAGAGCAGCCTAGAATCTTGAGGGTTACGAAGTTTCGTTATGGTTTAACTTCCTTCTCCTATTTAACTTAAGGGGCCCTGACCTGAATCGAATGGTTTAGGTTTGTGGGGTTCAAGTTACACATTTTTTGTATTGTAGATTTCTAATAGATTCAATAGTTGAAAAAATAGCATTAAATGATTATTTTGTTTCCCTTCCTTATTTATGACAAATTAATTCTATCCTTTTTTCTCTTTCTTTCTTACCCAATATAAAAAGAAATTCTCTTCTTCTTTCTCTCACCTATTTTCTCTCTCTTGCTTACCCAATAAAAAACAAAATTCTTTGCTTCTTTCTCTCATCGTGATCTGAGTAAAAGAAGAAAAGATAAAACAAAATGATTTTTTTATGAATTAAAAAAATTACCAAATTAAGAAGCTTAACCAATGCTTTGCAAGAAAATAAATCCCATGAGGTTTTTTAATCTTTAATTTTGAGATTTTTTTTTTCCCCGTTTAGGCAGTGACGGACCTACAATTGCCCCCCCCCCCCTCCCAAAAAAATCCTGTTATACATATGTAATCTAAAAAATTAAGATTTCCCGTAAATATATATATTTTTGGATCTCCTTTGAAATGTTTAGATATTGACCCACAAGAAAAAAAAAAAGGACTAAAAGTATAACATCAATAACCGACAAACTCTCATAAAAAAAAAAAAACCCCGACAAATGTGTTGAAATGTTTAAGAAATACTTATTTTGTATGTTATACTTTGTCGAAATGTTTATAATATCAAATGTTTAAGAAACACTTATTTTATATGTAGTATTTTGTTGAATATGAAATAGATGTTAGTTTTTATTTTCATTAAAAAAAATGTTTTAAGCTTTGGCCCCCCAGGTTCGAATCCTGGTTCCATCCTTGAGTTTAGGAGACTTGGTTAATTGCTTTTGAAGTAGAAATATAAGTATGACGTTTGAGTTATGTTTTGTATGAGGCTTTACTTTGTCTCTGTGGATGTCACCTCTATCCATAAAGTTTTCTATCATTTTTTTTAAAGAGAGTATGTGAATTAGGAGATTAGGAAAATTGAAACCTCAAAACCATTTGAAACACAAAACAAGTCTAACAAAGAAGAAGGAACTTTGTCTAACAACAGAAATTTTAGGAAGAAAGGGATGCCATTAAACAAAATCCAATATCTAAGGTTGGCGGTCGCTTTGTCATATCTAATATCTAAGGGATTTTGACAACTTATATGATGCAAGAAGAGAGTTTTTAAGTGATGATTAGTTGAATATGTGACATTCTAAAAAAAATGTTTTCATTTTGCTGTATTAAACTTGCTTTTGGTTGAACACAGAAAACCTTTTCCGTTAAACTACATTTTCCACCATAGAAGAAACATTGTCTAACAACAGAAATTTTAGGAAGAAAGAGACACCATTAAAAAAAAATCCAATGAGATCTATGGAAAGTAATAAATGAGGATAGAGAAAAACTATTATTAATTAGATAAATAAGTAGAAAGAAATAATCATTTAATGCTATTTTTCCAACCGTTAAATCTATTAGATCTACGGTACAGAAAATGTGTAATTCTATAAGAGTTATACCATGTGTAACTTGACAAGTGTTACATCATTTGTAGACCATAGATTTGTAATTAATCTAATGGTTAAAAAAATAGCATTAAATGCTAATTGACTTACACCTTATTCACTTAATTAATAACTGGGGGACTAGGATTTGTGGCCCAAGCCCAAAATAATAAATTTGTAGAGTGTGGGTGATAGAGCTAGGTTGATTATCGAATTTACAACGGTTGATTACAACCTCCAAGTATAACCTAGCATAATGATGTACGTAAAGACGAAATGAATTGAAGTCCGAAGAGGCTTATGATAAACTTGAATAGTGATTACAGTTCTTAGAGTTACAGTAAATCATTTCTTTCTTCCTCTATCGTCCTCTCCCTTTTATCAGGAGCCCTTCTTCTTTATATAGCATCCTTCTTTGTCATCCCCATCGTTCACTTGTTCTTCATTTGTGTACCTACTTGAGTTATGTCACGTCATGTATCTTCTTTAGCTTTTTGTGAGTGGCGGTAGCTGAGGTTACACTGTTTAGGGGTCTTCTCCACATAAATACGGCTAGAAAAGTTGCTGCAGTGGATTTAATACGGTGGTAGCGGCTTTTCCTTTAGATATTTCTTCGCTTTTATTGTCTCCAAACATACTCAGAGCTTATCTTTATCAATGGGGTTGTTAGGAAGATCATTTGGACCTTCCACACATTTGATTGATCGAGACTATTCGTATCCGAGGAGTAAGACCTCTTCGGACCACTGGTGACCTCTTCGAATTGTACTCCTCTTTCATTTCCAAGTACCTTTCTTCCAGATGGATTCCATCTCAACCGGTTCCTTCTCTTCGGACACATAGTAATCTTTAAATAAGGCTCTAGGCCCACTACATAAGGTTGGGCTTTTTTCCCCCCATAATAGTCCCTCAAAATTTTAATTTTTCCCTCACATCCGAGGAGAAAAAATTGGATTTTGACTTGTCACGTAGTAAAAAACTTGAGAAAATACACAAGTATCTAAACTTGCACGTGTGTAGGCATAGATGCAAGCGCTTCATCATTGCCACTGTTGTTTCCGTATTCCCAAAGTGCTGTATTAATTACTCCTAGCGGTGTTTTGTCTTTTGTATCCAACGGTGGGCTATCGATCTAATGGATGTGGTTTTTCCTCGGGATTTGGGCGGGATGAATTATACCCTTTCACCTATTCCTGTATATAAACCCTCAGAGAAGGTTATTTCTTCTTTACCTTACAAATCCTCAGGCTATCCAGCGAACTCAAGCACTCAAATCCTCCAGTCTTCTCCAATCATCTGTCTTAGTACTTCCCAGAGTCCGCCAAAAGTCCTTTTGCGACTTCAGAGATCGTTCTCCAGTTTAGTCTGTGTAAGTTTCAACATCTTTAACTTCATCATTCTCTTCTCAGCCAGTGTTCTCAGCCTTCAAAACCTTACCTCCCATTTATTGCTTTGAGTCTTTCTAAAAAATGGGTAGATTTCAATACCTCGTTGACAATCTTGCCTTAATAGAAGAATTTAAGCAGACCTATGATATACCGCAGGGGGTAAATCTGAGGTATTGCCCTCCAGAACAGATATTAACTGACCGAAGAGAGGGGCAAGTCATAATCCCCTGATAGCCTTCATTGAAGGGGGAATGACTCTTCCAATGGGTTCTATCACCATGAACTACCTTCACAATCATAGACTTTCCCCTGAGCAGTGCGCGCCCAATACCTTTAGGATCCTAGGAGCCATTGATGCCCTGAACCTTCATCTAGGATTAGGACTGACCTGGCTTGATGTGGTATATATGTATGAGTGTCATAGCCAGAAAGGAGCGGGATATTACCTTAAATCCTAGTCCGACACCGTTAGACTCCTCTCCTGCCTTCCCAAGTCAAATAAAGGGATGAAAGATGACTATTTGATCGTCTCGAGCGCGTTGCATGATGGTCTTCACTGCCCGACCCAGCTAGGAGAGCCAGGTGTGACTTCCTAGACTTAGGATCTCTAATAGTAGATTTAGGATCTTCACTCTTTATAATCTGTCTTCTCTTTTCTATCATTATTTTCCAGTTTTTTGACTAAGTTTTTTTTGCGATGTTAACAGATAAGGATCACATTCCTCCTCGGCTTAGCCTCACCAACACAACCGCGCTTAATTATTTATTATGCTTGGAGATTTTTGTGAGTGAAGACGAACAGCTTCGATTCGTTCCTCTCATCCTCGGTTACATGCCAAAATCAACCAATATTCAGCCGGTCGGCAACGCCATCATAGAAGGTGACTATTGGCTCTGGCGAATAGACGTCGCTCGGTGTGGTTTCTTAGCGCCGTACGACCTTGAACCTATACCACACCCGAATCCACAGGGTGTGCTGTTGCTTGTTCAGCCAGTTCAACAAGTCCCCCTTGAATCGGTGGTTGTAGGCAAAAGGATTGGCTTCTCATCCTCTTCATTAGAGGAACAAATAGACAAACTTAAATTCGAAGGAGAAGTTTCAAGAGGAGTTCAAGTGATACCAGCCTCGGACTCCGAGGAGGAAGTTGATAGGCAATCCAGTGTCCATCCTCCCATTTTGATAACTGCTCTTCCGGAAGACTCTTCGGAAGAGGAAGACATGTCAGACTTAAAGGCTCTGATGAAGAATAGAGGCAAGAAGGCCGAGCCGAAAGGGACTGGTGCTTCCCAACTCGTGGTGAGTCTGCCTCCACCACCACCTCAGGTTCCTTATCCCAGCTTAAAGCCCTTGCTGGATCTGAAGAAGAGGAGGCCCCTCCTTGAAACTGAAGAAAGGGAGATGGTACTACCAAAAGGGACCAAGTAACAAAAAGTGGCGAAAGACTACCGAAACAAGAGGACCTCATCTATTGAGAGCCGAGATGACCCTCATGTTGTTGATGTGCGCTGAAGGCCACGCACATGGTCTCCTAAGTTAGAATTGGATGGTGCCCCTATTCCTTGGGATACTTCCTTCAGAAACTATGATGGGGGGAGAGCATGAGTCATTGCTGATGCCTTGGAGCAACCATTGCTCCTCCCTCGAGATATGGATTCATATAGGCGCGCTTCAACCAGTATGAACTCTTCTTGTCCCTGAAAAGGGATTTGGCCATGGTAAGTGAGTTAATCCAGCTCTTCAGTTTGGGATGTTGATTTTTTATTTGTTTTGTGTTGACTCTTTCACTCTACTATGCAGATTACCTAGCAAGTCTTTGTGGTTGAAGAGTGGAATAAAAAGACATATATCGAAACCCAAGCAAAGGCCTACTCTCGGTCTGAGGCAGAGAAGTCTTTGGGCAGTATGAAGGAAGAGTATTTTCAACTGGCTGAGTAGCTCAAATAGGTGACTAATCAACGGAATAGTCTTAATGTGGGCCTGCAGAATGCTGAGAAGCAGGCCGAAGACCAACGTAAGCTGTTGAATAAGACTGAGATCAATTTGGCAACTGAGAAAGCACTTACGGAGGAACTTCGAGCTGAATTTCAAAAAGCCAGGGAGACTGCCAAGCTGGCTCAGAAGAATGCTCAGCTGGCTAAGTAGGCAATCGAGGCTGAAAGAAAAGCAGCATATCAGTTGGGGGTGAAGGAGACCCAAAAAAGCCTTACTGAGTAGTTTGCCTCGGTCGGCCGAGACTACTGTGATATAACGTAGGGAAAGGCACTGGACGCTGCTGGGGTCCCTGCGGACTCAAACCTGAGACTGCCTGGGAGCATATATTACGACCCTAATATTCGAGAGCTCCTAGGGTCTGATCCCCCTCCTCCAACACAATTCCAAGAGGTTTCGGAGCAATCCTTGGTTAGCCAAGTTCCTTCAATCAACCTCGAGGCCTCTAAGGAGTTTGGTTAGCCTAGTGATTAGAGCAAGCCAGCTGAGGCACCCAAGGATAAGGGTGAGGGCTTGGGAAAAAAGAAAACCCTTTTAGAACCTAAGGACCAAGCCCCAGAAGCTGCTGTAACTCAGTCTAATCAGGATGCCGACCCTTTGGTCCCTCAAATGAAGACTTAGATATTTAAGTGTTTTCTGTTTTGTACTTGTATTGGTTTTTCTTTTATGTAAGGGATTGTAAGCTATTTTCTTTTGATCAATGAAACAGTTTCCCTTTTATTTCTGGTGTCTTCGTTACATATCTTATGACTTATTTTTGCTGCAAATAACTGTACTTTGTAATTATGGTAATGTAGGTAAACTTAACCACCATATCATGCTGACGATGTACATAACCAAAATTGGTACTGAAAAGAACAGTTTGTATAAGAACTACTAATAAGTAATGAATGCAACGAGTGATATGAAAGCTTCACAGGTATTTTCAAACATGCACAGAGAATGTTATTACTCCTTGGTTTTGAATAAAAAATTACTAAGAAGGTCTATCATAAGTTAGAGTTAATTTAAGTACATTCAAGAATTTTAGGCATGACTCATTTCAGAGTTAAACTTCAATAACAAGAACTATACGGAGGTGTTGACTAACCCATATTATCTGGTCCAAGGACTACAGGCATGCAAATAAGTGTCAACTAACCCAAATCATCTGGTCCGAGGACTACAGGCATGATTGGACTTAAGTTTAAACACTTAGAGAATCGCGAAGGAGTGTTAACTAACCCAAATCATTTGGTCCGAGGACTACATGCATGATTGGATTTAAGTTTAAACACTTAGAAAACCGTGAAGGAGTGTTAACTAACCCAAATCATCTGATCCGAGGACTACAGGCATGATTGGATTTAAGTTTAAACACTTATAGAACCGTGAAAAGAGTGTTAACTAACCCAAATCATCTGGTCCGAGGACTACAAGCATGATTGGACTACAAGCATGATTGGATTTAAGTTTAAATACTTAGAGAACCGATTAGATGACAAATTGTCATGGTGATTAAAGAGAAGATTCGATTAATAATAGTACCTTTTGAGGTTATTTACATTCCAAGGGCGTGGTATCACATGACTATCTAGGTCTTCTAGGAAATATGCCCTAATGCCAGCTCCTGAAGTGATACGATATGGCCCTTCCCAATTGAGTCCTAACTTCCCCTAAGTTGGGTTTTTTACAGTGCCCACAACTTTCCTGAGTACCAAATCACCAGGCTCTAGAGGCCTTAACTTTACATTGGCATCATAGCCTTACTTGAGTTTTTGTTGGTAATGTGCTAATCGAACCATTGCATTTTCTCTCCTTTCTTCAATCAAATCCAAACTCCTTTCTAGCAGCTCATTGTTGCCAGTCAGACTGAACGAGCTGGTTTTCAGAGTTGAAAATCCAGTCTCCAGAGGGATGACAACTTCAGCCCTATAGGTCATCGAAAAAGGGGTCTCTCCAGTAGATCTGCGAGGTGTAGTTCTGTAAGCCCAAAGTACGTGTGGCAATTCTTCCATCCACTTGCCCTTCGCATTGTCTAGTCTCTTATTTATTCCATTAACTATGACTTTGTTAACTGCTTCTGCTTGCCTATTCCCCTAGGATAGGTGGGGGTGGAGTATCTGTTTGTAATCCCCAGTTCGCTACAATAATTCCAGAATGCTTTGCTGTCGAATTGTAGGCCATTGTCCGAGATGAGAGTATGAGGAACTCCGAAACGAGTGATAATATTCTTCCATACGAATTTCTGCACATTTACATCTCGAATGTTGGCTAGAGTTTCAGCTTCAACCCATTTGGTGAAATAGTATATGCCGACCAGGAGGTACTTCTTGTTTTCTGCGGCTTTTGGGAAAGGGACCCACTATATCCAAGCCCCATTGAGCAAATGGCCATGGACTAGATAGTCGGTTGAGGACTTCACCTGGTTGGTGTATGTTCGGCGTAAATCATTGACATTGATCGCATTTCTTAACATATTTATGGGCTTCTTTTTGCATGTTTAGCCACCAATAACCTTGAGTAACGGCTCGGTGAGCTAAAGACCTACCTCCAGTGTAGCTCTCACAGATTCCTTCATGCAATTCCTCTAGTAGCAACTTAGTCGTTTCAGGATGCATGCATAACAGGTATAGTCTTGAATAGGAGCGTTTGTATAGTTTCTGGTCCTCGGATAGCCAGAATCTGATCGCCTTCCTCTGAATTTTGTCAGCTTCCCCCTTTTCTTCAAGCAGAATATCTTCTTTCAAGAATTTAATTATAGGATCCATCTAGCAGAGCCCGGTCCTGATTTGGTGAACTTGGACTACATCTCTTCTTGCCTCGGTAGGCTTATGCAAGTCCTCGACGAGGATAACTCTCGGCAAATTTTGCGCCGAAGAGGTAGCGAGTGTGGTCAGAGAGTCAACATGTGCGTTACCACTTCTAGGGATGTGCAGCAAACTGAAAAATTCGAACTCCGATTGCAGACATTTAACTCGGTTCAAGTATCCCCGCATTCTCTCATCCTTCACCTCAAACTCACCTTGTACTTGATCCACGACTAATCTTGAGTCCGAGAACAACTCCACTGCCTTTCCTCCCATTCTTTGGACCATATCCATTCCCATTAGTAGGGCTTCGTACTCTGCCTCATTATTTGTTGTCAAGAAATCCAGCCTTAATGACTTTTCAATGATGATTCTTTCAGGGGATATCAACACTAGCCCCACTCCAGAACCTTTCTAGTTCGCTGCGCCATCCACGTACACTTCCCAATAAGAAGGGCCTTATTGAGAAATCATGCCAACCGATTTTTCACCCATGTCCTTCTCTGCTGTTACTTCTTCTAAACTAGGTTCCGTGAACTCGGCCACCAGATCTGCAAGGATTTGGCCCTTGACTGAAGTGCGAGGCATGTATTTGATATCGAAAGCCCCCAGGATAGTGCCCCACTTGGCTATTCTTCCCGTGTAGTCAGCACTTCGAATTATGGTTTTAAGCGGGAGTTGTGTAAGCACGACGACCGTATGTGCTTGGAAGTAATGAGCCAACTTTCGTGTACCGAGCACTACTGCCAAGATGGCTTTCTCCAGCGGCAAGTACCTAATCTCGGCCTCATGTAACGAATTACTCACATAGTAAACTGGCCTTTGCATGCCTTGGTCCACTCATATTAGTACTAAACTTACGGCATAGGGTACCACAGCAATGTAGGCAAATAGGACCTCATCTACTTCAAGACTGGACATAATTGGTAGCCGAACCAAGTAGTCTTTGAGTTGTTGAAAGGTCGAAGCACATTCTTCAGTCCATTCAAACCCTTTCCACTTATTGATCAGTGAGAAGAAAGGTTTACACCTATCTGTTGACCAAGAGATGAATCGGTTTAGGACAGCGGTTATTCCTATCAATTTCTGAACCTCTTTCAGATTCTAAGGAGACTGTAGATTTTGGATAGCCTTTATTTGATCAGGGTTAATCTCAATTCCCCTGTATGTCACCATGTACCCCAAAAACTTGCCTGACCCTACACTGAATGAGCATTTGAAAGCGTTTAAACGTAGCTTGTGCTTTCTTAGGACTTCAAAAGTGTTGTCATGGTTCTTCACATGCGACTTTGCTTTTCACCACTATGTCATCTATATAAACTTCGATACTTTTGCCCAACTGTGCCTCAAACATCCTCGTCATCATTCTTTGGTAAGTAGAGCTTGCATTTTTCAGACCAAATGGCATAACTTTATAATGGTAGTTACCAATAGGGGTAACGAAAACAGTCTTTTCCTGGTCACCCGGGGCTAACGGTATTTGGTGGTAGCCTTGGAAAGCATCCAAGAAACTCATCCGAGTATGGTCGACAGTGGCATCTACTAACTGATCAATTTTCGATATAGGGAATGGGTCCTTAGGACAAGCCTTATTTAAGTCGGTGAAATCTGCACAGACTCGCCATTTCCCGCTCTTCTTTTTCACCACCACAGTATTTGTTAACCACTCAGGGTAAAAAACTTCTTTAATAACTCCAGCTTGTTTGAGCTTTATTACCTCTTCTTTCACTGCATCTACATGTTCCTTAGATGGGCGCTGAGGAGGCTGCTTCTTGGGGACAATCAGTGGGTTGACTTTTAGATGGTGGCAAATGAATTCCGAATCCACTCTTGGGGTTTCGTAAGCATTTCAGGCAAATACGTCAAGATTTCTCTTAAGGAACTCTATTAGCTCTTCCTTTTCTGGTAGAGGCATCTGAGATCCAACTTGAAAGAACCTTTCGGGATTGTCTTCAATTAAAACTTTTATTGAATCCTCACATCTAACGCCTTTATCTAGATCTTTGACGGGCGATACCTGACTTTTTAACTGCTATAAATCTCTCTCGGCCCTGGCCGAGGACTCAATTTCGGGCTTGTGCTGGATGGCAGCCACCAAGCATTGTCTGGTCGAGGATTGATCTCCCCGAATTTCACAAACTCGTCTTTCGGATGGATATTTAACTTTTTGATGCAAAGTAGAGGAAACAACCCCCAGCATATGTAGCCAAGCTCTGGCTACAATTGCCGTATAAGGGGAATACACATCTACAACAATGAAATCCACCTCCACTACTTCCGAGCCAGTCTGTACAGGTAATCGTATTTGGCCCTTCGGGGTGAGGATTCTTCCCTCGAAGCTAACCAGGAGAGAACTGTATGGTGTTAAGTCATCAGGTTTTAGGTTCAGCCCCCTGTAGAGGTCAGGGTACATTATCTCCACCGTGCTACCCTGGTCCACCATTACCCTCTTCACATCATATCATCAAATTCTGAGGGTGACTACCAGAGCATCATCATGGGGTTGGATGGTTCCAATCTTGTCTTCGTCCAAAAAGCCTAAAACCGGTTGGATATCCGATCTAGCTCTCCTCGGATCTTGGCCAAAGTCCCCTGCTGGTAACCAAGCTACTGACATAACCTTGGATGACCAGGATCCTGTTCTTCCCGGTGCTGCGAAGATAACGTTGATAGTTCCTAATGAAGGTTTCGAAGAATCATTCCTCTGGGGCTCAGAATTCATCTGACCTTCTCGGCCACTGGAGTGATGCAAGAGGTGTCTTAATTTACCTTTGCGGACCAGTTGGTCCAAATGATCCCACAGACTTCTGCAATTTTCTGTGGTATGCCCATGATCTTGGTGGTATTGGCAATAGAGATTATGGTTACGTCTTTCAGGGTTCCCAACCATCTTGTTTGGCCACTTGAAGAATGGTTCATTCTTAACTTTTTTCAAAACCTGGTGCACTGGTTCTTTGAATACAGTGTTAACTGTTTGAAGATTTGTTGATCCTGACTACCCAGCAAAATCTTTCCGTGGTTTGTTGTTATTGTAACGGTCCGACCTGAAATCCCTCATCTCTTGAGGGATAACCTTGTCCTTACCCTTCCCTTGTTGTTGATCTTCTTTAACTCTTTTATATTTTTCAATACGATCCATGAGCTGACGCATGTTAGCAATGGGTTTACCAAATAAGGACGTCCTTAAACCATGGTCAGTAGGGAGGCCGAGTTTGAACATGTCGAGGGCCATTGTATCAAAGTTGCCCTCCATATCATTAAACATCTCCCAGTACCTGTTCGAATATGCCTTCAGGGTCTCATCCTCCTGTATGCTCAAGGATAGCAGAGAAGATAAGGGCCTGACCACTCTTCGGCATGTGACAAAATGTGAACCAAATGCTTGAGTGAGCTCTTTGAAGGAATTGATGGAGTCTACTTTTAGGCTGTCGAACTACCTTATTGCAACTGGTCCAAGACTAGAGGGGAAGACCTTACACATCAGAGCTTCATCTCTAGAGTAGACAGTCATCCTTTGATTAAAGTGGCTCACGTACTCCACAGGATCCGTTTTACCATTATAAATGGTGAAGGTTGGCTAGTTAAAATGCTGAGGAAGTCTCGCTCCTTCGATCCTGTGCGTGAAGGGTGACCTAGAGATTTGATTCAAGGCTTTGCTCATAGTGTCGTTCCCTACACCTCATCGTGATGGGCTTTGAGGTTGCCTTTTGCGAAGGTGCTCCTCGTCGTAAGAAAAGGATTCACTGATTGGTGTCTGAGATCTATGCTTGTAAGTAACATCTTACTTGTCACCCCAATCCTCATCAGAATGTGAAGAAATCCGTTTTCTCTTTGCATGGTGCAACTCCCTCTTTAGCCTTTCAATTTCCAATTGCATGTTGTTGTTCTTCTCTGCATGAGACACGTGACTTCCTCCATGTGGTTGACTTTGCTCAGGGTGTGTAGTATGCACGCTGCCTTCATGATCTTGTCTCTGCTCCAAATTGAGAAAAATGGTCTATGTGTTGGGACGCCCCAGATTTTACTGGTTGTTGCCTTGGTTCAATCATTATCAACTGTTGCTTTCACTTTTGCTTAAGCTATTCCCACAGACAGCACTAATTGTGGGGCTAGGATTTGTAACCCAAGCCCAAAATAATAAATTTGTAGAGTGTGGGTGATAGAGTTAGGTTGATTATGGAATTTACAACGGTTGATTACAACCTCCAAGTATAACCCAGCATAATGATGTACATAAAGACGAAATAAATTGAAGTCCAAAGAGGCTTATAATAAACTTGAATAGTGATTACAGTTCTTAGAGCTATAGTAAAGCCTTTCTTTCTTCCTCTATTGTCCTCTCCCGTTTATCAAGAGCCCTTCTTCTTTATATAGCATCCTTCCTCGTCATCCCCATCGTCCACTTGTTCTTCATCTGTGTACTTACTTGAGTATATGTCACGTAATGTATCTTCTTTAGATTTTTGTGAGTGGCGCTAGCTAAGGTTACATTGTTCAAGGGTCATCTTCACATAAATGCGGTCAGAAAAGTTGCTGCAATGCATTTAATACGGTAGTAGCAGCTTTTCCCTTAGATATTTCTTCGCTCTTATCGTCTCCAAACATACCCAGAGTTTATCTTTATCAATGGGGTTGCTAGGAAGATCATTTGGACCTTCCACACGTTGATTGATTGAGACTATTCGTATCCGAGGAGTAAGACCTCTTTGGACCACTAGTGACCTCTTCTGATTGTACTCCTCCTTCATTTCCAGGTACCTTTCTTCCAGATGGACTCCATCTCAACCGATTCCTTCTCTTTGGACACACAGTAATCTTCAAATAGGGCCCTAGGCCCACTGCGTAAGGTTGGACTTTTTCCCCCCCACAATAACAATTTTGTTTCTCTCTCCTTATTTATTATTTAAAACATTTTACATATATTCCTTTTATTGCCAATGACTTTACAAATATATTTGCAATACTTTTTTTTTTTTTTTGAGTTTGTACTACTCTTTTTTTTTTTCTTCTTTTAATCCGGCCATACACTTATAGTCTTATTCTTATCAATTGTGAATATATATTCTGTCTCCTTAAAAATAAATAAATGGCTAAGTGTTGTTTAATTCCTGACCAAGCTTGTAACTTTTTGATCTGAGATAGAATTTAATCTTTACAGAGATAATGCGAGACCAAGGTACTCTTTATTTCCCTAAAAAAAAAAAAATTCAATGTTAGATTTGACATTGAACATTTATATTTGAAATTATTTGTTAAGTTGATGACAATGCATTGATATTTTTTTTTTTTAATAAAATACTATTAGTATTCTAATCTATAATATACAAAGTATAATATAACTTAAATATACAAACACACGTTAAAAATAAGTTAAAAATTTTATAATAAAGACTTTATGAATGGATTGGGTTAGATCAACCACCTAGTCAAATTGAGTCAAAATAAAATACTGGAAAAAACTTTTTAGACAAAAATAGAGTGCTATAACTATTATCTATATATTTTTTTGTGTTTGATTTTTTAAAAGTCATTGGCAAAAAAATAAATATATGTAAAAGGCTTTAAATAATAAATAAGGAGAGAGAAACAAAATTGCTAATAATTAAGTGAATAAGGTGTAAGTCAATTAGCATTTAATGTTATTTTTTTAACTATTAAATCAATTACAGATCTACGGTCTACAAATAGTGTAACTCTTATCAAGTTACACTAGATGTAAGTGTAACTTGAACCTATCTCTCTCTCTCTCTCTCTTTATATATATATATATATATATATATATTATTTTAATGAAAGTTCTGGCAGTATATTCTTATAGACAATAAATAAGATCCTTTTGAAAGTAAAATATCTTGGCAGTCTGACCTCTAAATTACTTACCAAATAAGTCAGCAAAGAAAGCACAATCTAGAGCAGCCTAGAATCTTGAGGGTTAAGAAGTTTCGTTATGGTTTTGTACATTAAGTAGTCCTAGTTTACGTGCCTGAAAAATTTGTGAAATGAAAATGTAAGCTGTAGAAATTTAAGATCAAGATGTGGTTGCAGTTGGCTACATGGGCTACCCCACTTTGCTGTGCACGAGTTTTCTCTGCCTTGGAGAGGTGATCGATGGGGGCATGGATGGGTTTTACTTGCCCCATCTTGTGCCTTGCTTTGTCCGTCTCATCGAGTGTGTGTGTGTGTCTATATATATATATAGAGAGAGAGAGAGAGAATTTTTTTTTGTCTTTGACATCCCTAATTCTACCCTACTTCACCCTATTGTTTTCCCTTTTGAAACTTGCACCTCATTAAAAGTCTTTTATTTATATAGATAGATAGCCTAAATTATAAATTGCAAACCCTAACTTTGATCTATTTCTAATTAGTCCTTTAAGTTTTATTTGATTTTTTATACTTTTTAATCCTTTTAACTTCCATCTGTTTTCAATGTAATCTTTTCGTACAATTCATACCATTAAATCCAGCAAAAAAATGTCGTCTTGGAACGTAAAAAAGACTATAAAACTAACGGCAAGACTTGATAAAACTAAAAGGAAAATTTAAATTGAAAATAGATTAAAGTTAATGGATCCATACACGAACTTTTGTGGCTGATATCTTGCTAGTAATTCATTGGGCCAAGGTTAAAAAGGACTGCTAGAGATAATTTATTTTGATGAACCTTAGGTACACTGGGCCTAGCCCATAGCCCATAAAAAGCTATTAATTAAGTTAATGGTCTTTTATTGGTGAGAGGAGCGGAGCTCAATGTACGTGAGTGACCTCATTTTGATGAAAACAGCCAGCTGTGGGAATATACACACAAGACTCTCTTTTATACTTTCTTTTATGGTCTGTTTAGTTTTATACTTGGGAGGGATCATGGTCTTTCTCCATTTCTACGTCCAGCTCTTCAACACATGAATAACAATTGCTTTTATATCTGACACTTCAACCACAAGTCCTACCAGTACCGTGAGTCAGGTAGTATTTTTTTTTTTTTTTTTTGGTCAACAAGTCAGGTAGTATTGTTGGACCTAAAGCAGTGCTTGACCTTAGCACTAGGGCAACGGGAGTGCACAGTGCTACATAGCCATGTCCAAAACAATATTGGCATTTTGGATGTTGAATGTTATTGCCCGTTTGTGCTTGTTTTCTTTTCATTAATGTATTTTTTACTACCGTACTATATTTGACATCTTTCATATAAATTATGACCATAACCATGTTAAGCAACTCCACCATTTGTGTGCACATACTCTCATGTGTCTAGCCACATACATCATACATGTAATGTGAATGTTGCGATACTGCAATTTTACACACTGAGAATATATATATATACACACACACATGAAAGTTTGATAATTACTTATGTGTCCGCTTTTCTTTTTCTTTTTTTTTTTTTCCTTTTTTCTTCAATCTATCCAAATTTACAGAGGTATAATTATGCCATTATTGTCATATTTAAATGACATAGAATTTTTTTTTTTTTTTTTTTGAGAAAGTAGAATTTATTAATAGATTTCATTTGAATAAAATAACACTCAACCAGATACTAAACATAAGATAAGTACGTAGTGGATAACATAAAATAAAACAAGTAGAAAGGAAAGGAACAAGGGAGTATAGGAGGGTTTATTCATCTTCCCATCCTTTATATATATAATTTCACGAAATGATTTTTATTTTTTTCTGTTAATTGACAAAATTTTAATGGTCAATAATGAGAAACTTTTAGAAAGATTAGACTCCATCACAATTTCAAAATTTTATGGGGTATTAAAATATAAAAAGAATGATGAATATTTATTTTTTTTAGAAGTGGAAAAACAAGTCGGATTAAGTTGGATTAAAACTGAATCAATCAAGCTTGCAAAACGAATCATCTTAAATAGGTTAGAAACAAGTCGTGTTAATCAAGTTGCGGTTCGATTGAATCAGGTTGGATCAACTGGTATTTTTCACATTAAAAAAATTATAAAACATTTATTTGCCATTTGGTAAATAATAAGTATTACTTGGGGTAAATGCTCAAATTAACAAATTGATATTTTTTCATTAATAATAAAATTGTACAAATTTTCACATTGCTAATAAAAAACAAGATAGTACAAACACAAAGGTTTGCGTTTAAAATAATAGAAAAAAAAAAGTTCCATTTTAGTTGATTGTGAGTTTGGTTCTAAAATATTGCTTTTATTTTTATTTTTTAAAAATGTTATTTGAAATTAGCAATGTTCAGGTTGTAGGATTTCGGGTATATAGGGCCAAAATTTTTTTTTGCTAATGTAATGTGCACTCTCTAATTAATGGCCAAAAATTGTAATCCGATCGACTTTCAATCCAGATTATATAGCAAGGTTGATGGACCAATTATATGGCATAATAAATTCATTGTTGCCACTACATGATTGTTGGCCTAAAAAAATATTCATTTTTTTTAATCTACACTACATGATAAAGTGTAGATAAAATATAAGGTAAACTACGTATTTGGTCTCTATCCTATACACTATTGTAGGGACTGGGTTTGAGCATCTTGACTGTTGAGTGAGTGGACTTAGGCCCAACTAGCCCAATACAATGAATTTGTAGAGAGTGAGTTCAAGAACTAGGCCCTAGTAAGAGATACAATGGCTAGGCATGGTTGCATACGGATCGAATAGCATGAACGTGGGTTAAATGTGCAATGATGTTCCTCGGCACTCCTTTTGGGAGCTTTAAGTTCCTATTATTTCTTTAGTAATTGGTTACAAAGGTTTCCGTGATGATACAGGTTGCTATAGTGCTCTATCCTTCTAATTCTTTTTTTCTTTTTTCCAGTCCCCTTTCAAGAGGGATTTCTTACATTATATACCCCTTTTCAGTTGATCTTAACCCTACATTTGTTGATCAAGTAGGTCACTACTTGAGTGCTTGTCCCATTAGCCGCCTTCCCACTCTTTCTGTGGGTTGCAGTAACCAAGGTTGCACTGTTCAGGAGTCATTTCCTCATTAATGCAGTCAGAACGTTAGTTGTGGACATTTAATGTGGAGGTGACAGTTCATCCTGGTCTTGCTCCTCCACCACACTATTTGTTGATCAAGCAGGTCACTACTTGAGTGCTTGTCCCATCAGCTGCCTTCCCATTCTTTCTATGGGTTACAACAACCAAGGTTGCACTATTCAGAGGTCATTTCCTCATTAATGCGGTCAGAACGTTAGTTGTGGGCATTTAATGTGGAGGTGATAGTTCATCCTGGTCTTGCTCCTCCACCACACTTCCATGGCTAACATGTTGTACTTGTTCTTTCTCTTTAGATGCCCTAAAAGGTTGCCTTTGGTGGCCTGTTACTTCCTCCTCCCATGGTCTTGGTTGGCCGAGGACAGGGTTGTCCTCGGCAAGGTTCTTGGGCAATTTGGACTTTCACACTTCGTCCTCGGGTGTTTCTTCCTCCTCGATATGGGCCTTAGGCTTGGTATAAAGTGGGCTAGGGTTACCAAATTCTCTAACCCCACAATAGCCCCTCAAAATTCTGCTATCCGGGTCCTCGGGCGAAAAGGAGGATTTCGACATCCTCGGGCCATCGTAATGGCTTGTCACGTCTTATCCTCCGTCAGTGCTCCTGTCCAAGGCACATTCCTGGCGCCTCGGTATACGAAGCGCGCCCTCATTAAATTCTAGCGGCTCTGTACTCCCCATGTTCAATGGCATTATGCCAATCCAACGGCTGGGCTTTTCCCAACTTTATGAGCAGAGAAACCCGCACGGTTATCTTTAATTGGGGGTATAAATACCCGTTTGATCCAATTGGCCTCGTTACTTCTGCACTTAAGAGTTCTTGCGCACGTACACTGAAATTGGTCAAATCTCCAACTACACTCACGCCTTTATCAGCATAAAAAGCCTACCTGAGGAGCTTTTCCTCATTTCTGTAAGTCTTCTTCTCTCTCTAGCTCAAATTTTCCTCTGCAATTCCTTTCTTTCCTTCACCCTTTCTTAAGTCTCTTAGTCATCGCTAAGGATGGGTAGATTTAAGAAGTTAATTGAATTTGAAGAGGCGATGGAGAAATTCATCGCCGATTATAGGATACCCAGTAATGTGGGCTTGAGGTACAGTAAGGAAGGGGAATGGCACATTCGAAGGAAGGAGTGTGAGGTCGTGATTCTCATAATCGCCTTTCTTGAAGGCGGTATGAGAATCCCCATGGGGCCGGTAACGAGGGGCTACCTTAGGTACTTTAGGTTAGCCCCCACTTAGTGTGCCACCAACGTGTTCAGAATCCTGGGTTGTGTGGATGCCTTGAATGAGAAGATGGGGCTGAGGTTCACGATGTAAATTGGTGCTATAACCTCCAAAAACTAAAAGGTAAGTCTTATTACATGAAGACGATGGATGAAAAGGTCCAGCTTATCCAGTGCTTTCTTAAGTCTAGCAAGGGATTGAACAAAGACTTTTTCATCATGTCTGGGGAGTGGCATGATGACCTTCACTGTCTAACAGAGGAGGGGACACTAGGTGGGGTACTTTGAGTAGGAGAGGGTCTAGTATTTTGGGTTGTAGGTCTGCTTTGTTCGGTCGCTGACAGGAACATGTTTTCTTTTCTGAAGATCCGCACACTTTTAAACGTCATTTTAACCTGGTCAACAAGGAGGAATTGGAAACTATCCTCAGGGCGGAGGTCTTTGTGAACGAGGCTGACAACCAAGTTAGAGCCGCCCATAAGATCCTCGGATACGAGCCAATCTAGAAGTCGTTCCTGGCTCCAAAGTACGTGATCAGAGCCAAAGATCCTCGACTTCGTAGTATAACTATAGCAGAGCAAGGGTTTCTATTTCTGGAGGGTCTCTTGTTCCAGAGGGTATTTCGTTGACACGTCCTTTTACCTCCTCCTAAGCTGCGGAGGCCGAAGGAGAAGAGCCAGGAGAAGAGGAAGAAGTTGTTGATTTGGGTCCATCTAAGGATGAATTTGGCGCACTTGACCAAGTCTACCTAGCCGAGGATCCTTCTACTGAATTGGGCGATCCTAATCTGACTGAGGCGGACCTCTTTTCTGCAAGGACTTCTCCTTAGGCCGAGATGGGATTTAAGAGGCAACCCCAAACCAGCCTACTTGACTTGCTTGAAGGTCAGCCGGGGAGGGACGAGTTGGGGAAGTCCCAGTCCAAGCTTTCTCCTCCGCTACCCAAGTCTCAACCTATTTAGACCAGGTCGTCTTCTTCCTAGTCTAAGCTTCCACCTTCTCCCCCTTAGCCGAGTTTGCCACTAAGGCTTGAGCCTACTAATCCCCAGCATAAGAAGGGTCCTAAGGGCAAAAGGCCTATGGAAGCTGACAGGACTCATTCCTTCCAGGAGGAGGATGAGACTCGGTGACCCCCTAAGCAACAAAAAACTGGGTAACAGGGCCAAGGAAGAGAAGGGGCTGTGCAGTCCGAGGCCCAGGCTTGGCTCCCTGCCCCAATGCTCTATGGGGAGTCTTTACTGGATAACACCTCCCTCAATGACTTTAGAGGGGGTGAACGCACATACGTGGCCGATGCATTGGAGAGGTCCTTGCTACTCCCCGCCGATATGGCCCAATTGGAGGACCGGAGGAGGCAAGAGGTCATCCTCAGCCTAAAGAGGTATTTAGGCATGGCAAGACATCCGACGCTTGAGACTTCGTTGATTTTTATTCTTCAGTTCCCAACTTATCGTCTGTTTGTTTCGATTTGCAAGCTATCCAGGCCACTTACAGGTTGGAAAAGGAGGCTAATAACTAGAGCAGGGCCATGGATCAGGAACGCGATGAGCGCCTAGAAGCCACGCGGACCCTTAAGAACTCCGAGGCTAATCTTAAAAAGGCAAGGGAGGATCTAAAGGAGGTGAAGAAGGCCAGAGACAGCATGGTGTTCGGCCTAGCCTGCACTCAAAAGTAGGCCGTCGACCAGACGAGGCACCTTCTCGAAGCTGAGGGTCAACTGAAAATTGCCAAGGAGCACATCATTGACTTAAAGTAGAAGTTGGTTGAGGCAGTGGGGGCCAAGAACGTCACGGAGTTTACCAGGGATGAGGCTTTGAGGGCCAAAGCGGAGGCTGAGTTTGCGAGGACAGAGGCTGAGAGCTTTAAAGAGCAAGCGGAGGAAGAGGCCTTTGCTGAGAGAGTGGCTAAGACTGAGGTTGCCCTCAAGGCTCAAGTCCCTGAGGTATGTAGGCGCTACTGCTCCCAGACTTGGAATGAGGCCCTCAACCAAGCTGGGGTCGAGGCCTCGTCTAAGCTTAGGAGGGCCAAGAGAGTGTACTATCCTCCTGCTATTCGAGAGGCTGCCTTTGCCACCTCTGAAGCCGACACTGCCCCTGAAGCGGTAGACGGGGACTAGGCCAATGCTGCTAAGGATCCCACTTTTACTGATAGGCCTGTTGAGGGGGCTGAGCATCAAGGGGTGCCAGAGAAGGAAAAAACCAGTAACCAGGAAGCTCCTGCGGATGTGGTGAAGCCCTCTGTTGGGTCTCAAGTCCTTCTTACTGACTCCCAGGCTCTTCTTGCCGAGGAGGACCTCACTAAAGTTGCCCCTCCAGCCGAGGAGATAGCTCTCATGGTGGCGCTTCTGTAGGCTGTTCCTGTAGGTCAGAGCTCCGAGGATCCCGAGGACACCTCTGGACAACCTCCAAAGGGGGGAATAAAGTTCAAATTGAAGAAATAGGCTATCTTCACTAGCTTTTATCTTATGTTTTGTTTTTTGTTTTTGTCTTTTTGTTCCCTTCCCCCCCCCCCCTTTTTTTAAGGACTGTAACGCTACTTTTAAGTTGAATGCATGAATCCCTTTTTTTTTTTTCACTTGGTATTTATTGTTATTGTGATGAGTTTTGCTACTTATATAACCTGGGCTTTAATTATTAGCTTCACCATCTCAGAAGCTCAGCATGTTTTTTATTCTAAATTGGCAGCCAAAAAAATGTAAAGCCCATAGTGATAGTTTCCACTCGGACCTTGGTTGATAATTGAACCACCTTGACACCACGACCTATTTTTGCTGAATTGAATACTAGGGAAACAACTTTACAATATTGGTTCTACATCTCATGAATTGGTTATTGTAAATAGTAAAAAATGCTGAGCACACAGCATCCGTAAAGATAATCCTTTAAATTCTAAGAGCAAGTACCACAACACAATGTACAAAGGTGCTCACAAGTGTGCTTTAAAAACTTACTGACCTTAAGAAAGCCGTTAGTTGCTGATTATGCTAGGGGGTTGGGTTCAGCGTGCCTTAAAATGCCTTAAGTGATGCTCATGGGCTTGTGTTTGTTTACGCCTTTACTGAATGTAACTAGTCTTTCCAGAAATCTGAGTCTGAGGGCCATGCAAGACCTTGGTGCTGCCGAACTCTTACGTCTTCTCTAAGTAACTAGTTTCCCCACAGGTTTGAGTCCAAGGACCATACAAGGCCTTGATTCTGTCTAACACTTAGATTCTCCTGTAAGTAACTAGTTTCTCTACAAGTTTGAGTCCGAAGACCATACAAGACCTTGATTTAGTCTAGTACTCAAGTTTTTCTTGAAGTAGTTAGTTTCCCTATAAGCTTGAGTCCGAGAACCATGCAAGACTTTGGTTCAGTCTAGTACTTAGGTGGCCGCCAAAATACAAGATATATAATCATAATAGACCTAAAATTTGAATCAAAAGGGGACACTTTCATTAATAATAATACCTTCTCAGGTTATTTACATTCCATGGACGAGGTACAGGTTTTTCATCTAGGTCCTCTAAGTAGTATGCACCTATCCTCACCACTGAGGTAATTCAATATGGTCCCTCCCAGTTGGGTCTCAGCTTTCCCTAGGAAGGATTCTTGGCAGCCCCCACAACTTTCCTCAACATAGGTCCCCCGGTGCTAGTGGTCTTAGCTTCACATTAGCATCATATCCCTGCTTGAGCTTTTGGTGGTAATAGGCCAGCTAAATCATTGCCCTTTCCCTTGGTTTATCAACCAGATCTAGACTCTTCCCTAGTAGTTCGTCATTACTGCCTGGAGTGAAAGAGCTCATCCTTAGCGTTGGGAAGTTTATCTCTAGAGGGATAACAGTCTCGACTCCGTAAGTCATGGCAAAAGATGTCTCCCCTGTTGACCGCCGTGGTATAGTCCGGTATGTCTAAAGAACATGTGGCAGCTCTTTTACTTATCTTCCCTTGGCGTCATCCAGCCTCTTCTTAAGCCCATTGACGATGACCTTGTTGATAGCCTCGGCCTACCCATTTCCATAAGGATAAGTTGGAGTTGAATACCTGTTTGTGATCCCAAGTTCACAACAGTATCTTCTGAAGGCCCTGCTGTTAAATTGGAGTTCATTATCCGAAATAAGGGTATGAGGGACCCTAAATTGCGTGACAATGTTTCTCTAAAGGAATTTCTTAGCATCTACATCCTTGATGTTGTCCAACGGCTTAGCTTCAACCCATTTGGTGAAGTAGTCTATGGCAACCAACAGATATCTCTTATTTCCTTATGCCTTGGGGAAAGGGCCTACAATATCCAAGCCCCACTGAGAGAACGGCCATGGGCTAGACAAAGGGTTGAGGACCCTTCCAAGCTAATGAATATTTGGGGCAAACCTTTGGCATTGGTCACACTTCTTAACATACTCTAGGGCCTCTTTTTGCATCCCCGGCCACCAATATCCTTGGGTGACGGCTCGGCGCGACAGAGATCTTCCTTCTGCGTGACTCCCACAAATCCCCTCATGCAGCTCTTCGAGCAGTAACTCTGATGTCTCGGGGTAAATACATAGTAGGTATGGTCCAGAATAGGAGCGCCTATACAACTTATGGTCCTCGGACAATCAAAACCGAGAAGTATTCCTTCATATTTTTTCAGCCTTTGACTTCTCCTTGAGCAAAACATCATCTTTGAGGAACCTCACTATGGGGTCCATCCAACTAGGACCCACCTCGACTTGATGGACGTGGACTGTGCCCTTTGCCACCTCATTTACTCTTTCCATGTGCTCTACAAGAGTAATCCGAGGCAAATCCCCTGCCGAGGAGGTGGCAAGTGTGGCCAATGAATCAGCATGGGTGTTTCCACTCCTGAAGACATGCGATAAGCTGAAAAGATCGAAATTTGACTGCAAGCGCCTGACCTGGCTTAGGTACTCTTGCATCCTTGAATCTTTGGCTTCTAGTTCTCCCTTTACCTGACCTACCACAAATCTCGAATCCGAGAACATCTCCACTGCTTTTCCTCCCATTTTCTACACCATGACCATCCTTTGTAACAATGCTTCATACTCGGCTTCATTGTTTGTGGTCGAGAACCTGAGCCTTAGGGATTTTTCTATGACAGACTCCTCAGGGGATACTAAGACTAGCCCCACTCTAGAATCCCTCTGATTTGCCGTGCCATCAGCGTATACCTTCCAACATGGTGGCCTCGGGATGGAGATTACCCCACTGATTTTTCGTCTATACTTCTCTTCTTTGCTACCATCTCTACTGGTGGTTCAACAAATTCGGCCACCAAATCAGCCAGGACCTGGCCTTTTATGGAGGTTTGAGGCATGTATTTGATGTCAAAATCCCCCAGAATTGTGTTCCACTTAGCAATCCTTCCTGTGTAATCAGTAGTCTGAAGTACAGACTTCAAGGGTAATTGAGTTAGGACAACCACTGTGTGAGCTGGAAATAATGAAGGAGCTTTCGTGTAGCGTGGACCATAGCAAGTATGGCTTTCTCTAAGGGTAGGTACTTGACCTCAGCTTCATGTAGTGATTTGCTAACATAATAGACTGGTTTTTGAATGCCATTGTCATCCCGTATTAGTACCAAGCTCACAGCGTGAAGTGCCACAAAAATGTATGTGTACAGGACCTCGTCGGCTTCAGGATTGGACATGATAGGTGACCGGGATAGGTACTCCTTAAGTTGCTGGAAGGCCACGAAACAATCCTCGGACCATTTAAATCCCTTCCACTTGTTAATCAAGAGATAGAAGGGCCTGCACCTGTCAACCGACCTGGAAATGAATTGATTCAGGGCCGTGATCATTCCAGTAAGCTTTTGGACCTCCTTGGGGTTTTGCAGAGGCTTGAAATTATGAATAGCCCTAATTTGGTTAGGATTAACCTTGATTTCCCTATGGGTAATAATGTATCCTAAAAACTTGCCAGATCCCATGCCAAACGAGCATTTGGAAGCATTTAGGCACAGCTTGTGCTTCCTTAAGACATCAAAGGTGCAACTGAGGTCTCCCAAATGTTCGGACACCGCTTTACTTTTTACCACCATATCATCAACGTAGACTTTGATGCTCTTGCCTAGCATCGGCTCAAACATTCTCGTTATCATCCTTTGATAGGTGGACCCTGCGTTCTTCAGACCGAACGACATTACTTTGTAGTGATAGTTCCTAATGGGTGTCACAAAGGCTGTCTTCTCCTGATCCTCCAAGGATAGTGGTATTTGATGATAGCCTTGAAAGGTGTCTAGGAAGCTCATTCGAGGATGGCTCATAGTTGCATCCACTAGCTAGTCTATCTGAGGCATGGGGAACGGGTCTTTTGGACATGCCCTATTCAGGTCCGTGAAGTCCATATAGACCCTCTACTTTTCGCTTTTCTTCTTGACCACCACAATATTGGCCAACCATTTGGGGTAAAAAACCTTTTTGATAACCCTTGCACATTTAAGCTTATTCACCTCTTCTCTAATCGCATCAGTATGCTCTCTAGATTGGCACCGGGGTAGCTATTTCTTGGGGATTATGGACGGATTGACGTTGAGATGGTGATAGATGAAGGACGGGTCAATCCTCGGGGCATCACAGGCATCCCATGCAAACACGTCAATATTACTTTTGAGAAATCCAATTAACCCTTCCTTCTCCTTATAAGGTAGTCGAGCCCCGACCCAAAAGAACTTCTTCGGCTCGTCACCAATTACTACCTTCTCTAGATCCTCACATTTTACTTCCTCGGCAGTTGCATTAGAAGGCGCCACTAGGTTCTTTGATTGCTATAAGCTCTCTTCAGTAGTGGTCGAGGGCTGTGCATCGAGCCGATATGATATGGCAGTCACCATGCACTGCCTTACTGTGGATTAGCAACCACAGATTTCGAGAACTTGATCCCTTGACGGGAATTTCACATTCTAGTACAAAGAGGAGGCAACAGCCCCCAAGGTATGGAGTTAGGGCCTTCCTACGATGGCTGTGTAGGGAGAGTAGGTGTCCATTACTATAAAGTTCACCTCCACCACCTCTGAGCCGGTTTGGATGGGCAACCTGATCATGCCCGTCGGGATAACAAGCTTCCCGTTGAAACTCATCAAGGGAGAGCTATAGGGCGTTAAGTCCTCCGGTTTCAACCCTAACCCCTTGTAGAGGTCCGAGTACATGACCTCGGCTGTGCTGCCATCATTAACCATCACTCTCCTCACATCATAATCCTCGATTCTGAGAGTGATCACCAGAGCATCATCATGGGGCTGGGTGGTCCTAATCTTGTCTTCCTCTAAAAAACTCAAGGTTGGGTGAAAATTCCTTCTGGCCCTTTTCGGCTCTGGCTGGGACTCCTCGGCAGGCAGCTGGGCCACAAACAACACTCGTGAAGGGCGCGTGCTTGTTCTTCCTGGTGCGGCCAAGATTACATTGATTGTCCTCGCGGGCACCTTTAGGGCATTATCTCTCTGGGGCTCTTGATGGGTCTGGCCTTGATGGTCACTGGATGATGCAGAAGGTGCTTCAGCCTTCCTTTTCGGACTAGCTGATTTAGATAATTCTGGAGATTCTTGTAGTTCTCTATAGTATGTCCGTGGTCCTGGTGGTACTGGCAATAAAGGTTCTGATTGCGCTTCGTGGGTTCCCCTACCATCTTATTCGGTCACCTAAAGTATGGCTCGTTCTTGATTTTCTCCAACACCCTGTGTATTGGCTCCTAGAATACAACATTAACTGTCTGTGTGTTGGCTGCTCCATATTGCCCCACGAAGTCCCTCCTCTGGCGGGTGCTGTTGTATTGGTTCGACCTAAAATCCCTCCTCTCCTGAGGGATAGCCTTCTCCTTCCTTTTGCCCTGCAACTGGTCTTCCTTCACTCGCTTGTACTTGTCAATCCGATCCATCAGTTGTCACATATTGGTGGCAAGCTTGCCAGTCAAAGACTTCCTTAAGCCGTGTCCAGTTGGGAGACCATTTTTTAAGGTGCTGATGGCAACGTCATCAAAATTGCCCTCCAGTTCATTGTACATCTCCCAATATCGGCCCAAGTAGGCCTTTAAAGTCTCTCCATCATGCATGGATAGAGACAGTAGCGCACTCAAGGGCCATGGGGCTATGTTGTTTGTAACAAAGCGGGAGCCAAAGGCTTGGGTCAGCTATCTATACGAATCTATGGAATTCGTCTTCAAGCCATTGAACCACCTCATCGCCACTGGACCTAAGCTAGAGGGGAAAACCTTGCACATCAACCCCTCGTTCTTAGAGTGGATAGCCATCCTTTGATTAAACTGGCTCACGTGCTTTACGGGGTTCGTTTTACTGTTATAAATGGAGAAGGTTAGCTGCTGGAACTGCCGAGGAAGGGTAGCCCCTTCTATATGGTGCGTGAATGGCGATTTGGATAGTTAATCCAGTGCTCTGCTCATGGTATCGTAGCCCAAGCCCCTAGGAGATGGGCTTTTATGCCTATGCTTCCGGTAGTGCTCTTCTTTATGAGAGAAGGTCTCGCTTGGAGGAGTTCTCGATCTTTGCCTATAGTCATCGTCGCTTTCATCGTCAGAGGGCAGGTCGAGGCTAGGTTGAAATCGCCTTCGTTGTGCATGGCACAGCCTCCTTTTCAAGTCATCTATCTCTCACTGCATGGCTCGCTCATCGTTCTGCCCCTGGGTCACGCGGCTCCTAACCTCTTTTGGTTGTATGGCCCGGTTGTTGTTTTGTCTCTGGAGCACATAACTGTCCCTACACGAGTAGCTTCTGCTGGTTTGAGTGGTGTGTACACTTCCCTCTCGGAACCTTCCATTCTCTTCATTTCAATCACGTTCAGGGTTATGGAAGTTACCTTGCTGTTGGGATCCAACTGATTCTGGCTGGTGGGGGCCTGCTTGGCGAGGGCCTGATCCTGCCATGCTTGATTATTGCCCTTATTAACACACAAGTTCTTCCCACAGACGATGCCAATTGTAAGGACTGGATTTGAGCACCTTGACTGTTAAGTGAGTGGACTCAGACTCAACTAGCCTAATACAATAAATTTGTAAAGAGCGAGTTCGAGAACTAGGCCCTAGTGAGGGATACAACGGCTACGTATGGTTACATATGGATTGAATAGCATGAACGTGGGTTCAAATATGCAATGATGTTCCTCGGCACTCCTCTTGGGAGCTTGAAGTTCCTATTATTTCTTTAGTGATTGGTTACAAAGGTTTCCGTGATGATACAGGTTGCTACAGTGCTCTATCCTTCTAATTCTTTTTTTCGGTCCCCTTTCAAGAATGATTTCTTACATTATATACCCTCTTTCAGTTGATCTTAGCCCTACATTTGTTGATCAAGTAGGTCATTACTTGAGTGCTTGTCCCATCAGCCGCCTTCCCACTCTTTCTATGGGTTGCAGCAACCAAGGTTGCACTGTTTAGGGGTTATTTCCTCATTAATGCAGCCAGAACGTTAGTTGTGGGCATTTAATATGGAGGTGACAGTTCATCCTGGTCTTGCTCCTCCACCACACTTCCATGGCTGACATGTTGTACTTGTTCTTTCTCTTTAGATGCCCTGGAAGGTTGCCTTTGGTGGCCTGTTACTTCCTCCTCCCATGGTTTTGGTTGGCCGAGGACAGGGTTGTCCTTGGTAAGGTTCCTGGGCAATTTGGACCTTCACACTTTGTCCTTGGGCATTTCTTCCTCCTCGGCATGGGTCTTGGGTTTGGTATAAAGTGGGCTGGGGTTACCAAATTCTCTGACCCCACAACTATATTTCAATTTGATCCCTAACCTTAAAATTATATCAATTTGGTCCTTAACCTTTTATAACCGTATCAAGTTAGTCTCTGCCGTTATTTTTTAATGAAAATTGATGACGTGTCTAATGGCCAAAATAAAAAATTAGCTTTCGTTTATGTGACAATAGTCAATAAACTTAAATGTTATTTTGATTGTTTGTCATGTCAGCAATTTTCATCTAAAATATAATGACATAGACTAAATTGACACGATATTGAAAAGTTATGGACCAAATTGATACAATTGAAAGACTATTTACTAAATTAAAATATGGTATATAAATAATTAAAATATTATATATCAACTCCTCAAAAGTACCCAAAACTATCATTTTGAAAATAGAAACGGCAACAACAATATTAATAATATATTTATTATCCATTGACTAGTCATGGAAACTGCTCTCACTCGATCTACACCGACTGCCAAATATCCAACCACTGCCCACTCACACACACACACACACACACACACACAAAACGATCTTTATTGTAATAGAAAATTACTTCATTTTGTCATTGCAATAGGTTATGAAATAATTGATATCAAGATTTTGTAACAATATATTCATTGCAATTTCATGTTTGTCATTGCAATAGATTAGAAAAGAATTAACATCAAATTATTGCAATACTAACTTCGTTGTAATAAGCTATTAGTTCGAAATTTTCATTGCAATAAATTGCAAAAATAATTGGTATCAATTTATCGCAACGATTCCTTCATTTTAAGTTTTTGCAACAATTTTTCCTTATTTAGTAAAACTTCTATTGCAACTAAAAATTATAAGTTATTGCAGCTTATTATTGTTGATGCAATATTTTAACACTTTTAAGTTACTATCGCAACAATTTTAACTTGTAAATGCAATATTTTGTCTAATACTACTATACTTATTTTGTTGTACTAACACTTGATGTAATAGACTTTTTTTAATGTAGTGGTAGGTGTAAGCTTAAGGCTAAGACCAACAACTATTGGTTTTCTTTTGTTGGGGTTTTGTTTCAACTTGCATGTGACAATTTCTTGGCCTTTTTGGTTTTTTTTTGGGACAAAGATTGGATCTTTTATTCTTTTCTTGGGCTTGGCTATGTTTTGTTTCCTGTACTATTTTGTGTTCTACAAATAAAAGCCTGCCATGTGTCCACTTATTTAAACATATTCTAATTTTGTGTTTATTCTTATATTATTACCTAAAATAAATATATAACCCAACACATCCCTGTTACCACCAACCAACAACTACCAACATCACTTTACCAGTGCCATTAGCAACAATCACCAACAACTTCAACACCACCATTTATGGTCATTCACCTCCGCCATTTATGGCCGTTCATCGGGTTGCTTACCAGCTCACACTTGACTAGCTCTAGCCTGGACCTTACATCCTCTAGCTTGGACCTAACATCCTCTAGCCTGGACTTGACATCCTCTGGCTTGGACTTGACATCCTCCCACTCTCAAAGTTTCTCTCTCCTCTTCCTTGTTTCTCAAACTCATGTCTCATTCCTCCTCTTGATCTCTTCCCATTCTCCTTCTTATCATCTTCTTCCTCTCTTGCTTTCTTCCCTCTCTCCTTCTTATCATCTTCTTCCTCTATTGCTCTCTTCCCTCTCCTTCTTCTTCTCCTCCTCCTTCTCACTCTTTCTATTGTCTTCTTCTTCATATGTATCTCTCCTTGTCTTCCTATAGTTCCTATAGTTGAACAAAAGGTTTGGTTTTGTGAGGGAATTTTTATATGGATATGGCAACCCTCAAATGGTCCAACTATACACTATAAGAAAAAAAATGTTTATTGCAACAAAAAAAATCGTTGCAATAACATTAAAATCATTGCAATAATTGATGCAAGATGTTGAAATAAAATTTGAGATAATAGGTTTGTACAACGAAAACTTTTGTTGCAATAAACTCCAAATATTTTAATGTAACTTTAATGCAATGCTATATATATATATATATATATATTGTCAATAAACAATTTACTATTTCAAATAGGTTGTAAGTATAGGCTATTACTTCATAAAACTTATTGCAATAGATTGCAAATAATTGACCAAAATAAGTCAGATTAAATTATTGCAATGATATTTCTATTGTAATAGATAATTACTTCATTTTGTCATTGTAATAGGTTATGAAATAATTGATACCAAGTTATTGTAACAATATATTCATTGCAATTTCGTGTTTGTCATCGCAATAGATTATAAAAGAATTAATATCAAATTATTACAATGCTAATTTCGTTGTAATAAGCTATTAGTTTGAAATTTTTTGTTGCAATAAATTGCAAAAATAATTGGTATCAATTTATTGCAACGATTCCTTAATTTTAAGTTATTGCAACAATTTTTTTCTAATTCATTAAAGCTTCTATTGCAACTAAAAATTATAAGTTATTGCCACTTATTTTGTTAATGCAATAATTTAATACTTTTAAGTTATTATTGCAACAATTTTAACATGTAGATGCAATATTTTGTCTAATACTACTATACTTATTTTGTTAAATTAACACTTGATGTAATAGACTTTTTTAGGTGTATTGAGATATCACTGCAATAATTTAATCTAACTTATTTTGGTCAATTATTTGCAATCTATTACAATAATTATTTTGCTGGACTGCTAGAGATAATTTATTTTGATGGACCTTAGGCACACTAAGCCTAGCCCATAGCTCATAAAAAAGCTATTAAGTTAATGGTCTTTTATTGGTGAGAGGAGTGGAGCTCAATGTACGTGAGTGACCTCATTTTGATGAAGATACATACAAGACTCTCTTTTATACGTTTTTTTTTTTTTTTTTTTTTTAGTGTCCGTTTAGTTTTATACTTGGGGGGGGGGGGGGTCATGGTATGGTCTTTCTTCTCCATTTCTACGTCCCACTGTATTATTTCAACTAACTTTTACCTTTATCTACAGTACTTTCAGTAATAATTTTTCAGTTTCAGCAAAATAAGCAGTAGCTAAACATACCCTAAGTAGTGGATAACATAAAATAAAACAAGTAGAAAGGAAAGGAATAAGGGAGTATAGCCTAGACCTTACATCCTCTGGCTCAGACCTGACATCCTTTAGCCTGGACTTGACATCCTTTGGCTTGGTCGACCTAACATCCTCTAGCCTGGACTTGACATGCTCCCACTCTCAAAGTTTCCCTCTCCTCCTCCTTGTTTCTCAGACTCGTCTCTCACTCCTCCTCTTGATCTCTTCTCATTCTCCTTCTTATCATCTTCTTCCTTTCTTGCTTTCTTCCCTCTCTCCTTCTTATCATCTTCTTCCTCTCTTACTCTTTTCCCTCGCCTTCTTCTTCTTCTACTCCTCCTCCTCCTTACTCTTTCTATTGTCTTCTTCTTGACATGTATCTCTCCTTTTCTTTCTATAGTTCTTATAGCTCTTACTCATGCTTTTGTGCTGAGTGGAGGGACTAAACAGACTTTGGTTTTGCAAGGGAGTGAAAGTTTCAGTTTTGCTGGATTGAAGAGAAGGTTTGGTTTTGCGAGGAAACTTTCTTAGCAAGTTTGACGCTTTTATATGGCTACATCAACCCTCAAATGGTCTGACTATCCATTATTAGAAAAAATGTTTATTGCAATGAAAAAAATCGTTGCAATAACATTAAAGTCATTGCAATAGTTGATGCAAGATGTTGAAATAAAATTTGAGATAATAGGTTTGTACAACAAAAACTTTTGTTGCAATAAACTCTAAATATTTTAATGATAACTTTAATGCAATGATATATATATATATATATATATAGTGCTTCAATAAACAATACTACTATTTCATATATGTTGTAGGTATAGGCTATTACTTCACGAAACCTATTACAATAGATTGCAAATAATTGACCAAAATAAGTCGGATTAAATTATTGCAATGATATCTTTATTGTAATAGATAATTATTTCATTTTGTCATTGCAATAGGTTATGAAATAATTGATACCAAGTTATTGTAACAATATATTCATTGCAATTTCGTGTTTGTCATCGCAATAAATTATAAAATAATTAATATCAAATTATTGCAATGATAACTTCATTGCAATAAGCTATTAGTTCGAAATTTTCATTGTAATAAATTGCAAAAATAATTGGTATCAATTTATTGCAACGATTTTTCCTAATTTATTAAAGCTTCTATTGCAACTAAAAATTATAAGTTATTGCAACTTATTTTATTGATGCAATAATTTAATACTTTTAAGTTATTATTGCAACAATTTTAACTTGTAGTTGCAATATTTTGTCTAATACTACTATACTTATTTTGTTAAATTAACACTTGATGTAATAGACATTTTTTGGTGTATTGAGATATCACTGCAATAATTTAATCCAACTTATTTTGGTCAATTATTTGCAATTTATTGCAATAAGTTTCGTGAAGTAATAGCCTATACCTACAAAGCACCTACTAGTACTCCAACTCTTGGTTTAGTAAATAAGGCACAGGGACTGGTTGGTTGTTGTACTTAACTCTAAATTAGGGATAAATGTTGGCGAAAAGCGATACTCCATTGCTAACCAAAAAACCAACAATTGGTTCTATGAATGACCTTGCATTGTCACTAAAAGCACCTACTAATGGAGGATAAAAAACACCCAACAAATTTTTTTCCACCGCGGTTGAGACCTTTATTTGGTTTTGTAGACGAGAATCTGTAGTTGCTTTGTAATTGTTTTGCATTGCCCAAAGAACAAACTGAGCTGTTTTACTGGTTGGATTTACTTCATTTCCAATAGCAATGTACTTGAACTTCATTAGAGGAATACTCTTTTATATTGTTCTAGACCCAATCAACTGTAGCTGAAGGATTGGCAAGGGCTTGAAGTTTGTCATTAGGGACCCCAACAATGAGTTCTATGTTGGAGTCTAACGATTTGGAGAATTTCTGTATACAGGGAGTTAATGCGCATCCTTCCAATCTTATATGTTTTGCAGAGACTTACAGCTTCTGACTCAAGTCGTAAATTGTCTGCATTGCCACACCCTCCATAGCAAATACCTAAGGATTGTACACCTATATTACATTGTGAACAGATTTAATGAGTTTCAAAGAAAGTGACATAAAATTTGTACTGCTTCGGTAATCCTAAAATGACATTACTAAGTATAAGTTAAATCTATTCCACCTATGGGTTCCTGATAATACAGGAGACCTAGATTCAAATCCCATGTATAAATATGGGATTCGAAATCTATTAGTGTCTATTCTATATTGTCTAGTATTGATGATAAAGAGCAATGATCATAAAGTGAAGGCCATAAATTTCAAATCCTATCATATCTTTAGGGAAAAAAAAAAAAAAAAAAGATCTATTCCATCTATACTATTGAGCTTAAGCTTGTATGTTAGGACTCTTCAAGCTATCTATGATTTAACACTAAGAAAGGAATTTTATGGTTGATTTCAAGGACAATCGGGCCTCCCCAAGAAAGGGTGGAGATTAGGATGGTTAAGACTAAGAATGCATCATACTATTCATTGATCCTTCCTTCACATTACAATCCTCTCTTATACTCTCATGCCTTGCCTTCTAACTACCAAGTAACTAACTAATCAATACCAAGCAACTAACTAACTGCCTAACTGCAAAGGACATCAACACTTGCTTAATACAATCAACACATGTCTAAAAACAATCTCAGCATAAGCTTCTAATCCAATAATTACTATACAATACAATACAGCTATACAACATAATGCAGCTGGCTCTCTATCATTGTATTATGGAGACTAGAGCCTCTAGTATGCATGTGTTTGACAAAGAGATACTTGTTTGCTCTGGGCTATACAACAGCCCAAGAAATAGCAAGATAGCAGCCATAAAAGGTTTCTTCCTCATTGCATTGAGTGAAGCCATGGAAGAGAGGAAGGGAATACCAAACATAGCCATTAGCTATGACAAGTATCCACCCTCTTCTTGAATGACAAGTATTACTGTACATCTTTGGTGTGATAGTCACTCTACAAGTATAAGTATTTATGGGGTATGTGGGGTAAGGGCCGGGGTTCGAGTCTCCAAGAGGAAGCTTCACACACATATACACTTAGATTAAGTTAGAGTAGAAATTCTATTTTGTATAAAAGAAAATAAATAATAATTTCTCTCTTATTCTTTTTAGTTTCAAAAATTATATTTCTTGCTCCATTTCAGTCGCTAATGTAACGGTTGATGTAGGATAAATGTCATTCATATCAAGTACTTTCAAATGCCAGGGGGCTTTAAAATTATAGATTCAATACAAATGTTATGTTGATTTTTTTTTCTTTATTTTGGACTTGCGAAATATTTTACTGTAATAAACAGGGAGAGAGACTATATATATATATACCTGTTATTTGTAGGCCAGATATCAAAAAACCAATAAGGAGAAATAATATTGGGGCCATGGGAAAAAGGAAATAAAAAACCAAATTTTAATCAGCAGCGGCTCTAGGAATATATTTTATGTTGGTCATTATTAACCAAAATTTAATAAAAATGGAACTTCATATATTGACCAAAACACACACACAGAGTTTGACAAATTTCTTATAGGAATTTTTATTTTTTTTTATTTTAAAATCTTTGCATGATAATCTCATTATTAATGTTGCAGTTACATTTCTATCAAAAATTTAGTTAGGTAAAAATTTTATTGGGATTTTTTTTTTGTAAGGACCTAGTATATTGTTAAAATGACCAAAATTTAAAGATAAAGTTTCACCACAAACTTAGTTGTAGCCTAAAACTACAACTCTTACTTAAAAAATTTAACGTAGCTATATATTTTGAAAATTTAACCGTTGAATTGCATGTTTTTTATGTTCTTAAAACACATGTCAAGTTTTATGCCAATCAAATGTTATTCATTATTAGATCAATAAAATTAAATTTTTATGTAATTTTAGACTACAAAAAGTCAAAATTTAAAGATTTAATTGATGACATAACTATTGATCTTTGGTCTTTTTGAAATTTTGCAAGTATGGAGGATATAAGAAGAAAATATAATCAAATGGTGAATTTTTCACAATTTACATCCAATAAAGAAATATTGAGCAGAGTTATCGTTTTAGTCTACAATCAAGTTTGTTGCCAAATTTTGTCCAAATATTAATTATGTTAGACCTAAAAAATTTTAGAGTGGTCACAAATATTTTTTAAAGATAATAAAATTATAAATTTTTAAAATTTATATATAATAATTAATTATTTTGTCTGGTGGTCCTGTGACCACTCTAAACTACATGTGGAGCCGCCAATGCTCTTAATACTTAACACATATATCTCTACATTACCATTAATAACCAACCCCTTCATTAATTTATAGACTACTGCACGCCTTGAGAATCTAAAGTTTTAGTCTAAACTTTTAGACAGTGTCCTGTATCGTGCACAATGCTAGCAACATAATATTTTACACAACTTTTATCACAATTTGTCATGTAACGAGTTATGAATGCTGAAAATGAGAATCCATTATTTTTTCTTCGTTACCTATAACCACACGACAAATTATGAAAAATATTGTATTAAATATTGTGATAATAGCTGGTACTAAAATGACTCCGTCAATCACTCCATGGAAATCAATGTATACGTACTGACCAATGTTGTTTGCATGTGCCTGTACTTTTCTTCTTGAAAAGTCTAGGTAATTTAAGATGCCATTTCTCTTTACCGTCGAGTCTACCTAGCTAGGTCTCAGTATCTCTTACGGAGTCTTTTTAGTGCCACAACAAATGCCACAATTCGTTCATGTGGCAAGTTGTGATTGGTAGAAAGGTGTCTCCACATGAACCCACTATCACCCTTCTACTAACCACAACTCCCCATATGAGTGAATTGTGGCATTTTTTGTGCCACTTTATGTAGCACGAGACTTATTCATCTCTTACAACGACCTAGTTTTCATAAATCATAATCCATTTGTTCAAAGTCACATATAGAGTCGCGTATATATCTTAATCTTTAGACTTTAAGCAAATCTTAACTAGGAATAATGACTTATTCGTAGCTTTCACCTACCTGATCAAGACCTTGGAAATTAAGCATAATATATATCAGCCTTTTCAGACGTGGTTGATTATATTCTTATAGCCCATAAATAAGATCCTTTTGAAAGTAAAATATCTTCGCAGACCGACCTCTACACCTACCAAATAAGTCGGCAAGGAAATTACAATCAATGGCAGCCTAGACATTGGATGGTTAAGAAGTTTTGTTATGCATTGTACATTAAATTTGTGAAATGAAAATGTGAACAGTAGAAATTTTAGAACAAGATGTGGTTACAGTTGGCTACATGGGCCACTCATAGAAGAAGAGAGGAAATTGGAAGGAGGGGAAGAATCTGACTGGAACTCTAGAAGTCAGGAATATTTAAAATTTTGCATATGACCCACTTTGCTATGCACAGATTTTCTCCGCCTCAAAGTTTGACCGATGTGTCTTGCCTTATATGTGTTTGTATGTTTTTATTTAATAGTTACTTCATTAAAGATGGTAAAATACATCCAACTGCCCCCAAACTAACTTGACACTAGAGAGGATCTTTTTCGGCCAGAAGTGGGGATGGTAGGAGGCCCAACATACCTAATTCGACCCTAATTTTCTTATTGTTTGGTAAACGGAAAACGGGGTAACTAGGCTACCCTAGCCCTCAAGGCATGGCGCACAAGTTTGGATGCCCACCAACAATTGACTGTGGGGGAGATTCGAACCCAAGCCTGACAAGTGGGACCCAAACGACCCTACTTTGTTCTGTTGTTATCCATACTATAGTCTAAAACTTGCACCTCATTCGTTGGATTTTTTTTTTATTATTACAATTAAAATCTGTGTGGGGGGGGGGGGGGGGGAACCCAGAGCTACTTAATGGGCCCAGCACACCCTGCTAAAGACTATTATATTTCCGAAGAGCAATATGTAGTTGGGGCGGCCCATCTGAAGTAGGGAGCCCAAAAGCAAAGGGGGAGTACCGTCCGAGGAGGTTATCACTGGTCCGAAGACGTCTTACTCCTCAGCCACAAATAGCCTTGATCAAAAAAACGTGTGGAAGGTCCGAATAATCTTCCTAACAATCCCAATGATAATGATAAGCCCTGGGGTGGATCCGGAGATGATCAGAACTAAAAAATATCTAAAGGAAAAGCTGCTACCACCGTATTTAATGCACTGCAACAGCTTTTCTGGCCGCATTTAAGTGGAGAAGACCCATGAACAGTGTAACCTCGGCTACTGCCACTCACAAAGGACTAAAGTGGACACATGACGTGACATGCACTTGAGTAGATACGTAGATGAAGAACAGGTGGATGACGGAGATGATAGGAGAGGAGACTATATAAAGAAGAAGGGTCCTTGATAATAGAGGACGGAGGAAAGAGAGAAAAAGAGAGAAAAAAGCTTTACTGTAGTTTTGAATGTTGTAATCACTGTTCACTTAATAAAACATCTTTTCGGACATTCATGCATGGAGTTGTTCAAGCATTAGTTTATGTTATCATCACTGGAAGTAACCTAGCCAACCATTGTGTACTTCATAACCAGCCTAGCTCCCTCGCCCACTCTCTACAAATTTATTGTCCTGGGTTCACTGGGCCTTCAACCCATATCTTTTGGACTTGGGCTACCAAAACTGACCTTACAATTGGCGCCGTTTGTGGGGAGAGCTTGTGCAGGGGTGGAGACAATAGTAGGTGATGGCTGGACACGGTCAACAAGAAGCGGAGTCTAGGGCATCCCAGCACGTTGACCCCTTTCTTAACCTGGAGCGGAGATAGGACCGCGAGGGTAGCGTGCACACCGTGCCCCCAGGTCAGAGCCAATCACATGGGGGGAGTCACATGTCCCATGCAAAGAAGAACCAAGATTTACAGCGGGAGATTGAAAAGCTAAAAAGGAAGTTACGCCATGCAAAGAGGAAACGAGCTCCCTCGTACTCTGATGAGGACCCAGATGATGAGCCGGACGTCACTTATCAACATAAATCTAGGATACCAGCCAGCAAGTCCTATACCTATAAAGAAGAATCTCATAGCAAAGGGCAACGCAAAAGTCCACCACATGGAGATGTGGGAAACGACGCCATGAGCAGGGCTCTGAACCAGATTTCTAGGTCACCCTTCACGCGCAGGATTGAAGAGGTGAGACTTCCTCAGCGTTTTAATCAACCAACGTTCACCATCTACAACGATAAAACAGACCCCGTGGAACATGTGAGTCATTTTAACTAGAGGATGGCTGTCTACTCCAGGAACGAAGCACTGATGTGTAAGGTCTTCCCTTCCAGTCTTGAGCCAATTACCATGAGGTGGTTCGATGGGCTGAGTCCAAATTCCATCAGCTCTTTCAAAGAGCTCACCCAAGCTTTTGGTTCACGATTTGTCACCTACCGAAGAGTGGCCCGACCTTTGTCTTCGCTGCTGTCTTTGAGCATGCAGGAAGGAGGGACACTGAAGGTGTATTCGGACAGATATTGGGAGATGTTTAATGACATGAAGGGCAATTTCGATGCAATGGCCCTAGAAATGTTTAAGCTCGGCCTCCCTACCGATCATGGTTTAAGGACATCTTTGTTTGGTAAACCCGTCACTAGCATGCGTCAGCTAATGGACCACATTGAGAAGTATAAGAAAGTTGAAAAAGACCAACAACAAGGAAAAGGCAAGGAGAAGGTTATCCCCCAAGAGCGGAAGGATTTCAGGTCGGATCGATATACCAAGAGCAAACCGAGGAGAGATTTTCCTGCGCAGTCAGGAGCAGCCAATCCCCAGACTGTCAACACCGTATTCAGAGACCCAGTCCATCAAGTTTTAGAAAAAGTCAAGAACGAGCCATTCTTCAAGTGGCCGAACAAGATGGCAGGGAATCCTGACAAACGTAATCGCAATCTCTACTGCCAATACCATCAGGTTCATGGGCACACGACTGAGGACTGTAGGAACTTGTGGGTTCATTTGGAACAACTAGTCAGCGAGGGGAAACTGCGACATCTCCTACATCACACTAGTGGCTGAGGAGGTCCGATGAGCACGGACTCCCAGAGGGATGATCCTCTGAAACCCCCTCTGGGAACTATCAATGTTATCTTCGCGGCCCTAGGGAGAACAGGATCCTGGCCATCCAAGGTCATGTTAGTGGATCGGTTACATGCGGGGGAATCTAGCCAGGGTCCTAAGAGTTACAAACTGGATGATCAACTAGTTTTAGGTTTCTCAGACGCAGACAAGGTGGGCACTGTCCAGCCTCATGATGATGCGTTGGTCGTCACCCTCAGAATTGGGGGGGTATGACGTGAAACGGGTGATGGTTGACCAAGGTAGCGCTGCAGAAATAATGTACCCTGACCTCTACAGGGGGCTGAACCTCAAACTCAGTGACTTAACACCATATAGTTCTTAGCTGATCAGTTTCGAAGGAAGGGTTATCACCCCGAAGGGCCAAATACAACTACCCGTGCAGACTGGCTCAGAGGAGGTAGAGGTGGATTTCATAGTTGTGGATGTCTTTTCACCCTATACGGCAATTGTAGCCAGACCTTGGCTTCATGCGCTAGGGACGGTTTCTTCCACCTTGCATCAGAAAATCAAATACCCATCCGAAGGCCGGGTTTACGAAGTCCGGGGGGATCAATCCATAGCAAGACAATGCTTAGTGGCTGCCATTCAACACGAGCCAGGAGCCGAGTCGTTAACCAGGGGCTTATAGCAACCAAAGCACCAGTCATTGCCCACTGAAGATCTGGATAAGGGCGCAGGGTGCGAAGATTTGACAAAAGTCGTCATTGGGGATAACCCCAAAAAATTCTTTCAACTTGGATCCCAATTGCCGTTGCAGGAAAAAGAGGGGTTAGTGCAACTTCTTAAGGAAAACCTCGACGTATTCGCTTGGAACGCTTATGAAGCCCTTGGGGTGGATTCAGAATTTATATGCCACCATTTGAAAGTAAACCCCATGATCACCCCTAAGAAGCAGCCTCCTCGGCGTTTATCCAAGGAACACGCTGAGGCAGTCAGAGAAGAAGTGGCAAAGCTCAAACAAGCCGGGGCTATTAAAGAGGTTTTCTACCCAGAGTGGTTGCCAAATACTGTGGTGGTGAAGAAGAAGAGCGGGAAATGACGAGTATGTGTGGACTTCACCAACTTAAACAAGGCATGCCCTAAAGATCCATTCCCCATGCCCAAAATCGATCGGCTAGTAGATGCCACCGTCGGACACCCTCGAATGAGCTTTTTGGACGCGTTCCAAGGCTATCATCAAATACCTTTAGCCCTGGAAGATCAGGAGAAGACTGCTTTTGTGACCTCCACGGATAACTACCACTATAAGGTGATGCCGTTCAGTTTAAAAAATGCGGGTTCTACTTACCAAAGGATGATGACGAGGATGTTTAAACCACAGCTGGGAAAAAATATTAAGGTTTATATAGATGACATGGTGGTGAAGAGCAAAGTGGTGGCCGAGCACGTGAAGGACCTAGAAAGCACCTTTGAAGTTCTCAGGAAGTACAAGCTACGCTTGAATGCTGCTAAGTGCTCGTTTGGTGTGGGGTCAGGCAAGTTTCTAGGATATATGGTGATTCACAGGGGAATTAAGGTCAACCCTGATCAGATAAAGGCCATTAATGAGTTGCAAGCTCCTCGAAATCCCAAGAAGGTTCAGAAACTGACAGGGATGACGGCAGCTCTAAATCGATTTATCTCTCGATCAGCGGATAGGTGTCAGCCCTTCTTTTCCCTGATTAACAAGTGGAAAGGGTTCGAGTGGACAGAAGAATGTGTTGTGGCCTTCCAACAGTTGAAAGATTATCTAGCTCGACCACCAATCATGTCCAGCCCTAAGCCTGACGAGGTCTTGTTTGCGTATATCGCAATAGCTACCCATGCTATAAGTTTGGTTCTGATCCGAGCAGATGGCGGCGTGCAGAAACCCGTTTATTGTGTAAGCAAGTCGCTGCATGAAGCCGAGGTCCGTTATTTACCGTTGGAAAAGGCTATTCTAGCAGTGGTGCACGGTACACGAAAGCTCCCACATTATTTCCAGGCCCATACAATTGTCGTTCTCGCCTAGCTTCCGCTCAGGGCTATACTCTGAAGTGCATACTACACTGGAAGAATTGCAAAATGGGGGACGATCTTAGGGGCTTTTGATATCAAGTATATGCCACGCACCTCAGTCAAGGGCCAGGTGCTTACTGATTTGGTAGTCGAGTTCACGGAGCCCCGACTAGAAGAAGTAAAGCTGACATCGGACATGGATGAAAAGTCGATTGGCATGATTTCTCAACAAGAGCCTTCCCATTGGGAGGCGTACGTGGATGGTGCTGCAAACTAGAGAGGCTCCAGAGTGGGGCTAGTGCTGATATCCCCCGAAGGAATCGTTATTGAAAAAGCATTAAGGCTGGGCTTCTCAGCAACCAATAATGAGGCGGAATATGAAGCCCTATTGATGGGGATGAGTATGGTCCAAAGGATGGGAGGAAAGGCAGTAAAGGTATTCTCGGACTCAAGGCTGATTGTGGGTCAAGTTCAGGGGGAGTTTGAGGCAAAGGACGAAAGAATGCGGGGATACTTGAGCCGAGCTAGACGTCTGTAGTCAGGGTTCGAGTCTTTCAGCTTGCTACATATTCCTAGGAGTGGTAATTCACACGCTGACTCCTTGGCCACTCTAGCCACCTCTTCGGCACAAGATTTGCCGAGAGTTATCCTCGTTGAGGACTTGTATGAGCCTACCGAAGCAGGAAAGGGAGTAATTGAAGTACATCAGGTCAGGGCTAGATCCAGTTGGATGGACCCGTTAGTTAAGTTTCTGAAAGAAGATATCCTGCCTGAAGAGAAGGGAGAAGCCGATAAAATTCAGAGGAAAGCAGCCAGGTTCTGGTTGTCTGAGGATCAGAAACTATACAAGCGCTCCTATTCAGGGTCGTACTTGTTGTGCATGCATCCTGAAAAGGTTGAGCTGTTATTAGAGGAACTACATGAAGGAATCTGTGGAAGCCACACTAGAGGAAGATCCTTGGCTCATCGAGCCATCACTCAAGGTTATTGGTGGCCGAACATGCAAAAGGAAGCCCTGGATTATGTCAAAAAATGTGATCAGTGTCAGCGATTTGCCCCACACATTCATCAGCCAGGGGGAACTCTCAACCCACTATCCAGCCCATGACCTTTCGCCCAATGGGACTTGGATATCGTGGGACCATTCCCTAAGGCTACAGGAAACAAGAAATATCTGCTGGTCGGCACTGATTACTTCACCAAGTGGGTCGAAACAGAACCTCTTGCAAACATCCGAGACGTAGACGTGCAAAAGTTTGTGTGGAAGAGTATAGTTACTCGATTTGGAGTCCCATGTGCTCTCATCTCGGACAATGGCCTGCAGTTTGATAGCAAAGCATTTAGGAGCTATTGTAGCGAGCTGGGGATCATAAAAAGATACTCCACCCCAGCTTATCCCCAGGGTAATGGCCAGGCTGAAGCTGTCAACAAGGTCATTGTGAACGACTTAAAAAAGAGATTAGATGACATGAAGGGTAAATGGGTAGAAGAATTGCCACATGTGCTTTGGGCTTACAGAACCACTCCACGAAGGTCTACTGGAGAGACCCCCTTCTCAATGACCTACAGGGCTGAAGCTGTGATACCTTTGGAAACTGGATTCCCGACACTGAGAACTAGCTCGTTTAGTTCGATGGGTAACGATGAGCTGCTAGAGAAGATCTTGGACCTAGTTGATGAAAGGAGGGAAAATGCAATGGTCCAATTGGCGCATTACCAACAAAAGCTTAGACAGGGCTACGATGCCAACGTAAGGCTCAGACCTCTGGAACCTGGCGATTTGGTACTAAGAAAGGTGGTTGGCACTGCAAAGAACCCAGGTTGGGGAAAATTAGGGCCTAATTGGGAAGGGCCATATCGTATTACTTTAGGAGCTGGCATTGGGGCATACTTCCTTGAAGACCTAGACAATCATGTGATACCATGCCCGTGGAATGTAAATAACCTCAAAAGGTATTATTATTAATCAAACTCTTATTTTAATCAGCATATCAATCTATTACGATTCCTTTAAGTGTTTAAACTTAAACCCATTCATGCCTGTAGTCCTCGGACCAGATGATTTGGGTTAGTTAGTACTATGTTACGATTCCTTTAAGTGTTTAAACTTAAACCCATTCATGCCTGTAGTCCTCGGACCAGATGATTTGGGTTAGTTAGCACTATGTTACGATTCCTTTAAGTGTTTAAACTTAAATCCATTCATGCCTGTAGTCCTCGGACCAGATGATTTGGATTAGTTAGCACTATGTTACGATTCCTTTAAGTGTTTAAACTTAAACCCATTCATGCCTGTAGTCCTCGGACCAGATGATTTGGGTTAGTTAGCACTATGTTACGATTCCTTTAAGTGTTTAAACTTAAACCCATTCATGCTTGTAGTCCTCGGACCAGATGATTTGGGTTAGTTAGCATTATGTTACGATTCCTTTAAGTGTTTAAACTTAAACTCATTCATGCCTGTAGTCCTCGGACCAGATGATTTGGGTTAGTTAGCACTATGTTACGATTCCTTTAAGTGTTTAAACTTAAACCCATTCATGCTTGTAGTCCTTCGACCAGATGATTTGGGTTAGTTAGCACTATGTTACGATTTCTTTAAGTGTTTAAACTTAAACCCATTCATGCCTGTAGTCCTCGGACCAAATGATTTGGGTTAGTTAGCACTATGTTACGATTCCTTTAAGTGTTTAAACTTAAACCCATTCATGCCTGTAGTCCTCGGACCAGATGATTTGGGTTAGTTAGCACTATGTTACAATTTCTTTAAGTGTTTAAACTTAAACTCATTCATGCCTGTAGTCCTCAGACCAGATGATTTAGGTTAGTTAGCACTATGTTACGATTCCTTTAAGTGTTTAAACTTAAACCCATTCATGCCTGTAGTCCTCGGACCAGATGATTTGGGTTAGTTAGCACTATGTTACGATTCCTTTTAAGTGTTTAAACTTAAATCTAGCCATGCCCGTGGTCCTCGGGCCAGACGACTTGAGTAAGTTAACGCTATCACAGCTCTCTGACTGCTCGAATCTAAATCCAATGTAACGATTTCTATTGAAGTATCACTCGCTAATGAGCCATGATTAAGATTCCTAAATGTGTTTAAATTAACCCTAACTTATCTTGCCTCTTATTCTTTTGTGTGCATTTGGAAAGGCTTGTGGATCTTTTTACTATAACCCCTGTAGTTTTCGTTGTTTAGCAACAGTTCTCATACATTCTGCCCCTTTCTGATACCAATCTTAGTCATGCGTGTTGTTAACATGATATCAGGATCATAATAAAGTTAAAGTACAGGACTTTAATAATAATAGTGAGTTGTATTACACACAGCAAAGCAAATGAATGCGAAGGAGAAACTGCTTCATTAATCAAGAAAGTAGCTTACAACCTCTTACAAAAAGAAGAACACAAAGAAAAGGAGGGCCCTATGTATCTACTCTTGAGCTGAAGGAACCACAGGGTCAGCAACCTAGCCTGTCTGAGCAGCAACTTCTGGGGCTTGGCTCTAGGACTCAGCAGGAGTCTTCTCTTCGTCCAACCCTTGACCTTTGTCTTTGGCTGGTTTAACTGGTAGACCAGCCTCTCTGGGTGCATCAAGGGTAGATGGGGAAGCTACTCTGACTAAGCTTTGCTCCATGGCCTCCAAAAGCTGTGGAGCAGGAGGAGAGTCAGTCTCTGGGAGCTCTCGGATCTCTAGATCATAGTATATGCTCCCAGGTAGCCTCAGGGGAGAGTCTGAAGAGACCCCAGCAACATCCATTGCCTTTTGCCAAGTTACGTCGCAGTACTCACAAGCAACCAAAGCAAATTGCTCCATAAGCAGCTTCACAGTCTTGTCCACTCCCAGCTGATATGCCGCTTTTCTCTCAGCTTCAACTGACTCCTTGGCCAGTTGAACCGCCTGCTAGGTCGCTCGGGCGCCCTCCCTGGCTTTTGGGAGTTCAGCCCTGAGACCCTTCATCAGCTCCCTTTCGGTCGCCAGGTTGATCTCTGACGCGCGCAATTGTTTGCGCTGCTTCTCGGCCTGGGTCTCGGCGTTTTGGAGGCCGGCCTTGCAATTGTCCCTCTCCCGAGTCACGGCCTTAAGCTGCTCGGATGTGCGAGCAAAATCATCCTTCAGCAGGCCAAGAGCCTTCTCCGCCTCAGATTGAGACTGGATTGCTACTTGGGCCTCGAGGTAGGACTTCTTGTTCCATTCCTCAGCCACGTAGATCTGCTGAGTAATCTGCATGACCACATTTTTAACACAAGGTGAAGAAAGAAAGTAAAGCAAATTAAAAATGGAACCCAAATTAGGGGAGCGAGTTCATTTACCATGGCCATGTCCCTCTTAAGGGATAAGAAGAGCTCTTGCTGGTTGAAACGCCTGTAGGACTCCATATCGTAAGGGAGGAGGAGTGGGCTGCAGGGCCTCAGCGACGTATCCTGCCCTTCCCCCATCATAATTCCTGAGGGATGTATCCCAAAGAATGGGGGCGCCATCCAGCTTAAGCCTTAGGGACTATATGCGAGGTCCTACTCCTCAGCGGACCTCAGCCCTGACGTTCTTGTCACGGCTTTCAGTGGAAGAGGCCCTTTTGCCTCGGTCCCTCGCCGTCTTCTGCTGTTTACTTACTTTTGGGGGCACCCCCACCTCCCTCTCTTCAGGCTCGTGGGGCCTCTTTTTCTGTAAGTTTGACATGGGCTTCAGGTCGAGTTCAAGAGCCTTGGGGGGTGCTGGAGGTAGGATCTCTACTGGTTGAGAGGTCCCAACGCCTTTTTGCTCGGCCTTTTGGCCCCTATTCCTCATAAGGCGTTTCAAATCCGCCATGTCTTCGTCTGAAGAGTCGTCGGGGAGGGCAGTTACCAAAAATGGGTGGACGCTGGAATGCCTATCACCTTCTTCCTTGGCGTCCAAGACCTCTACCACTTGATTTGCCCCTGAAGCTTCCCCCCCGAAGTGGAACTTGTCTATTTGTTCTTCTAGCGAGGAGGTGGAGGAACCAACCTTTTCATCCTCAACCTCTGGTTCGAGGGGAACTTGCTGTAGTGGCTGGACGAGAGGGGGTATACCCCAGGGGTTTGGGTGTGGCACAGGTGAAAGGTCGTGCGGTGCCAAAAAACCCTTAAACCAAACGTCGATACGTCGGAGACGTTTGTCTCCCTGGATTATCGCGTTGCCGACCGGTTGGAAGTCTTTTTGCTTCGCTTTGTACCCTAGGATGAGGGGAGCCGATCGGAGTTATCCGTCCTCACTTACAAAGATCTCGGACCGTAGCAAATAGTTGAGCGCGGCGAAGTTGGTAAGGCTGAGCCGAGGAGAGATGTTTCTCTTATCTGTTACAAGTCACAGCAGAACTTTGTTAGAAACTGGAAAGCAGCAACACGAAGAATCAAAAACTGTTAAAAGACGAAGATCCTAAGCCTATGGTTAGTGTGCCTAAGACTAACGTGTCCCACCTGGCTCTCCTGCTTTGGTCAGACAGTGAGGGTCGTCATACCATGCGCCCGAGATGATCACGTAGTCATCCTTCATCCTCTTATTGGATTTGGGAAGGCAGGAGATGAGCCTAACAATGTCGGACTAGGATTTTAAATAATATCCCGCTCCTTGCTGGCTGTGGAACTCATACATGTGCACCACATCAAGCCAAGTGAGCTCCAATCCTAGGTGGCGGTTAAGGTCTTCAATTGCTCCTAGGATCCTAAACATATTAGGCGCGCACTACCAAGGGGTAATCCTATGGTTTCGAAGGTAGCTAGTAGTGATAGGGCCCATAGGAATTGTCATTCCCCCTTCCAGGAAGGCAGTGACAGGAATCACAACTTCCCCCGTTTTCCGATCAGTTAGTATCTTCTCCAGAGGGCAATACCTCACACCCACGTTTGGAGGTATGTAGTATGTGGCCTTAAACTTCTCCAATTGGGCAGGGCCATTTACCAAGTACTCGAGTTTACCCATCACTCAACGGAAAAATGGAGGCGCGACGTAGCAGTCAAGAAATGGTCGCTCAAAGGGAAAAATGGACAGCCGAAGAGAAAACTGAAGAACTGGGATGATGAAAACTTACAAGAACTAGACTAGAGACCGATCTCTGAGCTCGCAGAAGGATTCTTAAGAACACTGGGAAGGATTGAAATCGGCGATTGGAAGAGCTCGAAGCGTTTATGTGCTTGTTCTTGTGGAATGATCTGAGAGTTGCAAAGTAAGGAAGAAATGTCTACCTCTGAGATTTTATACGAGGTCAAACGAAGGGGCGGAAGTTATTTTACCAAAATCCCGAGGAAGAACCCCGTCCGTTGGAACAATAGCCCACCGTTGGATGCAAAGGACAAGGCGCCCCCTGTTGTAATTAATGTAGCGCTTCGGGAATACGAAAAGCAACGGCAGCAATGATGGAGCACGCGCATCTATACCTACACATGTGCCAGGCCGAATTTTTGTCTGTTTTCAAGCTTTTGGCCCGTGACAAGTCAAAATCCCATTTTTTTCTCTTCAAATGCGAGGGAAAAACTAAGATTTTGAGGGGCTATTGTAGGGGGGGAACCCAGAGCTACTTAATGGGCCTAGGACACCCTGCTAAAGACTATTATATTTCCGAGGAGCAATATGTAGTTGGGGCGGCCCATCTGAAGCAGGGAGCCCAAAAGCAAAGGGGGAGTACCGTCCGAGGAGGTCATCACTGGTCCGAAGACGTCTTACTCCTCGGCCACAAATAGCCTTGATCAAACAAACATGTGGAAGGTCCGAATAATCTTCCTAACAATCCCAATGATAATGATAAGCCCTGGGGCGGATCTGGAGATGATCAGAACTAAAAAATATCTAAAGGAAAAGCTACTACCACTTTATTTAATGCACTGCAACAGCTTTTCTGGCCGCATTTATGTGAAGAAGACCCCTGAACAGTGTAACCTCGGCTACCGCCACTTACAAAGGACTAAAGTGGACACATGACGTGACATGCACTTGAGTAGATACGCAGATGAAGAATAGGTGGACGATGGAGATGATAGGAGAGGAGGCTATATAAAGAAGAAGGGACCCTGATAATAGAGGACGGAGGAAAGAGAGAAAAAGATAGAGAAAAGCTTTACTGTAGCTCTGAATGTTGTAATCACTGTTCACTTAATAAAACATCTCTTCGGACATTCATGCATGGAGTTGTTCAAGCATTAGTTCATGTTATCATCACTGCAAGTAACCTAGCCAACCATTGTGTACTTCATAACCAGCCTAGCTCCCTCGCCCACTCTCTACAAATTTATTGTCCTGGGTTCACTAGGCCTTCAACCCATATCTTTTGGACTTGGGCTACCAAAACTGACCCTACAAAATCAATCAATCTAAATCCGACTTTCACAATTCCACAAGCGTGATTTACTACAAAAAAAAAAAAAAGCCTATATTTTCAATCGAAATTAATTTTGATGGCAATCTTTCATAAAATAAAATTCATTTTTTTCCATTTTCATAGTGAAATTCTTAAAAAGTTTCATTTTAAATACAAATTATCAAATTTTATACTAAAGTAGGTAAAAAAATCTTTCAATTGAACTAATAAAATTTTCAAAAACATAAATGATCCAAAACTTGGAGGAATAAATTAAGCTCTAAACATATTTAAAGTTACGTTACTCTAACCTATTATATGGCAACAAAAGACACATTTCATGTGTAGTTTTAGTGACAAATTTTTTTTAATGAGTCAATGACTTGTTAATCGCTACATAATGGGTTGAAAAAGATAGATTCGAACATGTTTGATACCAAACTTTATCAAATATTTAACAAATATAATGTGTAGTTTTAGTGACAAAAGTTTTTTAATGAGTCAATGATTTGTTAATCGCCATATAATGGGTTGAAAAAGATAGATTCAAACACGTTTGATACTAAACTTTATCAAATATTTAATAAATATAAGAGCACATTTTACGTCTTGTCTTATATGTGTGTGTGTGTATGTTTTTATTTAATAGTTACTTCATTAAGGATGGTAAAATATGTCCAACTACCCCAAAACTAACTTGACTCCAGAGAGGATCTTCTTTGGCCCGAAGTTGGGATGGTAGGAGGCTCAAAATACCTAATTCGACCCTAATTTTTTTATTGTTTAGTAAATGGAAAACTACGCTACCCTAGCCCTCAGGGCAGGGCGCACAAGTGTGGATGCCCACCAACAATTGACTGTGGGAGAGATTTGAACCCAAGCCTGACAAGTGGGACCCAAACGGCCCTACTTTGTTCTATTGTTATCCATACTATAGTCTAAAACTTGCACCTCATTCGTTGGATTTTTTTTTTTTATTACAATTAAAATTAATCAATCCAAATCCGACTTTCCCAATTCCATAAGCGATTTACTTTGACAAACCAAAAAAATAGACCAATCCTCCCAACTTAACTTTTATAAGCATCCAATTTCAGGGGTTTGTTTGGGGGGCCAAGTCGCGACGCTAATATATTTATCAAGACAACCTCCACACACACACACACACACACATATGTATACACACACATATATATACAAAAACTAATTATTTGAATATATATACACAATCCCAACAAAAAAAAAAAAAAACAAAAAAAAAAAAAAAAGCCTATATTTTCAATCAAAACTATTTTTGACGGCAATCTTTCAAAAAATAAAATTCATTTTTTTCCATTTTCTTGGTGAAATTCTTAAAAACTTTCATTTTAAATACAAATCATCAAATTTTATACTAAAGTAGGTAAAACAATCTTTCAATTGAACTAATAAAATTTTCAAAAACATAAATGATCCAAAACTTGGAGGAATAAATTAAGCTCTAAACATATTTAAAGTTACGTTACTCTAAACTATTATATGGCAACTAAAGACACATTTCATGTGTAGTTTTAGTGACAATTTTTTTTTTTTTTAATGAGTCAATGACTTGTTAATCGCTACATAATGGGTTAAAAAAGATAGATTCAAACATGTTTGATACCAAACTTTATCAAATATTTAACAAATATAATGTGTAGTTTTAGTGACAAAAGTTTTTTAATGAGTCAATGATTTGTTAATCGCCATATAATGGGTTGAAAAAGATAGATTCAAACATGTTTGATACCAACTTTATCAAATATTTAATAAATATAAGAGCACATTTTACGTCTTGCCTTATATGTGTGTGTATGTTTTTATTTAGTAGTTACTTCATTAAGGATGGTAAAATAAGTCCAACTGCCCCAAAACTAACTTGACTCCAGAGAGGATCTTTTTTGGCCCGAAGTTGGGATGGTAGGAGGCCCAAAATACCTAATTTGACCTTAATTTTCTTATTGTTTAGTAAATGGAAAACTATGCTACCCTAGCCCTCAGGGCAGGGTGCACAAGTGTGGATGCCCACCAACAATTGACTGTGGGAGAGATTCGAGCCCAAGCTTGACAAGTGGGACCCAAACAGCCTTACTTTGTTCTATTGTTATCCATACTATAGTCTAAAACTTGCACCTCATTCGTTGGATTTTTTTTATTATTATTACAATTAAAATTAATCAACCTAAATCCGACTTTCCCAATTCCACAACCGTGATTTACTTTGACAAACCAAAAAAATAGACCAATCCTCCTCACTTAATTTTTAAAAGCATCCAATTTCAGGGGTTTGTTGGGGGGGCCAAGTTGCGAAACAAATATATTTGTCAAGACAACCTCCACACACACACACACACACATATTTATACACAAACGCTTTTTTATTATATGCACACACACATATATATACACACACTAATTATTTGATAAGTTATATATATACACACACACAACAAAAAACAAAACAAAAAAACCTAGTATTTTCAATCAAAATTATTTTTGATTGCAATCTTTCATAAAATAAAATTCATTTTTTCCATTTTCATAGTGAAATTCTTAAAAAGTTTCATTTTAAATACAAATTATCAAATTTTATACTAAAGTAAGTAAAAAAATCTTGCAATTGAATTAATGAAATTTTCAAAAACATAAATGATCCTAAACTTGGAGGAATAAATTAAGCTCTAAACATATTTAAAGTTACGTTACTTTAACCCATTATATGGCAACTAAAGACACATTTCATATGTAGTTTTAGTGATAAATTTTTTTTAATGAGTCAATGACTTGTTAATCGCTACATAATAGGTTGAAAAAGATAGATTCAAATATATGTTTGATACCAAACATTATCAAATATTTAACAAATATAATGTGTAGTTTTAGTGACAAAAGTTTTTTAATGAGTCAATGACTTGTTAATCACCACATAATGGGTTGAAAAAGATAATTCAAACATATTTGATACCAAACTTTATCAAATATTTAATAGATATAAGAGCACATTTTACGTCTTGCCTTATATGTGTGTGTATGTTTTTATTTAATAGTTACTTCATTAAGGATGGTAAAATACGTCCAATTGCCCTAAAACTAACTTGACTCTAGAGATGATCTTTTTTGGCCCGAAGTGGGGATGGTAGGAGGCCCAACATACCTAATTCAACCCTAATTTTCTTATTGTTTGGTAAATGGAAAACGGGGTAACTAGGCTACCCTAGCCCTCAGGGCAAGGCGTCCAAGTGTGGATGCCCACCAACAATTGACTATGGGAGAGATTCAAACCCAAGCCTGACAAGTGGGACCCAAACGGCCCTACTTTGTTCTATTGTTATCCATACTATAGTCTAAAACTTGCACCTCATTCGTTGGATATTTTTTATTTTTTATTACAATTAAAATCAATCAATCTAAATCCGACTTTCACAATTCCACAAGCATGATTTACTTTGACAAACCAAAAAAATAGAACAATCCTCCCAACTTAATTTTTATAAGCATCCAATTTCAAGGGTTTGTTTGGGGGGCCAAGTCGCGACGCTAATATATTTATCAAGACAACCTCCACACACACACACATATGTATACACACACATATATATACAAAAACTAATTATTTGAATATATATACACACACCAAACAAAAAAAAAAAACAAAAAAACAAAAAAAAAGCCTATATTTTCAATCAAAATTATTTTTGATGGCAATTTTTCATAAAATAAAATTCATTTTTTTCCATTTTCATAGTGAAATTCTTAAAAAGTTTCATTTTAAATGAAAATTATCAAATTTTATACTAAAGTAGGTAAAAAAATCTTTCAATTGAACTAATAAAATTTTCAAAAACATAAATGATCCAAAACTTGGAGGAATAAATTAAGCTCTAAACATATTTAAAGTTACGTTACTCTAACCTATTATATGTCAACTAAAGACACATTTCATGTGTAGTTTTGGTGACAAATTTTTTTTAATTAGTCAATGACTTGTTAATCGCTACATAATGGGTTGAAAAAGATAGATTCAAACATGTTTGATACCAAACTTTATCAAATATTTAACAAATATAATGTGCAGTTTTAGTGACAAAATTTTTTTTAATGAGTCAATGATTTGTTAATCACCGTATAAATGGGTTGAAAAAGATAGATTCAAGCATGTTTGATACCAAACTTTATCAAATATTTAATAAATATAAGAGCACATTTTACGTCTTGCCTTATATGTGTGCGTATGTTTTTATTTAATCGTTACTTCATTAAGAATGGTAAAATACGTCCAACTGCCCCAAAACTAACTTGACTCCAAAAAGGATCTTTTTTGGCCCGAAGTTGGGATGGTAGGAGGCCCAACATACCTAATTCAACCCTAATTTTCTTATTTTTTAGTAAATGGAAAACTAGGCTACCCTAGCCCTCAGGGTAGGGCGCACATGTGTGGATGCCCACCAACAATTGACTATGGGAGAGATTCGAACCCAAGCCTGACAAGTGGGACCCAAACAGCCCTACTTTGTTCTATTTTTATCCATACTATAGTCTAAGACTTGGACCTCATTCGTTGGATTTTTTATTATTAGTATGATTAAAATTAATCAATCTAAATCCGACTTTCCCAATTCTACAAGCGTGATTTACTTTGGCAAACCAAAAAAATAGACCAATCCTCCTCACTTAATTTTTATAAGCATCCAATTTTAGGGGTTTGTTTGGGGGGCCAAGTTGCGACACTAATATATTTATCAAGACAACCTCCATACACACACATATATACACAAACGCTTTTTTATTATATACACACACACACATATATACTCACACTGATTATTTAATAAGTTATATATATACACACACACAACAAAAAACAAAACAAAAAAACCTAGTATTTTCAATCAAAATTATTTTTGATTGCAGTCTTTCATAAAATAAAATTCATTTTTTCCATTTTCATAGTGAAATTCTTAAAAAGTTTCATTTTAAATACGAATTATCAAATTTTATACTAAAGTTAGTAAAAAAATCTTTCAATTGAATTAATGAAATTTTCAAAAACATGAATGATCCAAAACTTGGAGGAATAAATTAAGCTCTAAACATATTTAAAGCTACGTTACTCTAACCCATTATATGGCAACTAAAGACACATTTCATGTGTAGTTTTTGTGACAAAATTTTTTTTAGTGAGTCAATGACTTGTTAATCGCTACATAATAGGTTGAAAAAGATAATTCAAACATATTTGATACCAAACTTTATCAAATATTTAATAGATATAAGAGCACATTTTTCGTCTTGCCTTATATGTGTGTGTATGCTTTTATTTAATAGTTACTTCATTAAGGATGGTAAAATACGTCCAATTGTCCTAAAACTAACTTGACTCTAGAGATGATCTTTTTTGGCCTGAAGTGGGGATGGTAGGAGGCCCAACATTCCTAATTCAACCCTAATTTTCGTATTGTTTGGTAAATGGAAAACAGGGTAACTAGGCTACCCTAGCCCTCAGGGCAGGGCATCCAAGTGTGGATGCCCACCAACAATTGACTGTGGGAGAGATTCAAACCCAAGCCTGACAAGTGGGACCCAAACAGCCCTACTTTGTTCTATTGTTATCCATACTATAGTCTAAAACTTGCACCTCATTCGTTGGATTTTTTTGATTACAATTAAAATTAATCAATCCAAATCCGACTTTCCCAATTCCATAAGCGTGATTTACTTTGACAAACCAAAAAAATAGACCAATCCTCCCAACTTAATTTTTATAAGCATCCAATTTTAGGGGTTTGTTTGGGGGCCCAAGTTGCGACACTAATATATTTATCAAGACAATCTCCACACACACACATACACACACATATATGCACACACACTTTTTTATTAAATATACACACACATGTATACACACTAATTATTTGATAAGTTATATATATACACACACCTAACCAAAAAAAAAAAAATAGCCTAGTATTTTCAATCAAAATTATTTTTGATGGCAATCTTTCATAAAATAAAATTCATTTTTTCCATTTTCATAGTGAAATTCTTAAAAAGTTTCATTTTAAGTGCAAATTATCAAATTTTTTACTAAAGTAAGTACAAAAATATTTCAATTGGACTAATAAAATTTTCAAAAATATGAATGATCCAAAACTTAGAGGAATAAATTAAGATCTAAACCATATTTAAAGCTACGTTACTCTAACCTATTATGTGGCAACTAAAGACACATTTCATATGTAGTTTTAATGACAAAATTTTTTTAATGAGTCAATGACTTGTTAATCGCCACATAATGGGTTGAAAAAGATAGATTCAAACATGTTTGATACCAAACTTTATCAAATATTTAACAAATATAATGTGTAGTTTTAGTGACAAAAGTTTTTTAATGAGTCAATGACTTGTTAATCGCTATATAATTGGTTGAAAAAGATAGATTCAAACATGTTTGATACCAAACTTTATCAAATATTTAATAGATATAAGAGCATATTTTACAATAAAAAATTGAATTGTGAAAAATAACGTTATATCTTTATAACTATTAGTCCAATTATTTCTTTTATGAGAATTATTGGACTAATTCAAATATTTAGGAGAAGGGACCTGACCAATTCTTATTTTTGTAAACTAAATTTTGAAAACATTAAAATAATTGTATATATAATTTTGGGGGGCATGCCCCCCACCCTTATACATACCTCCGCCCCTGTCCAATTCCAACAAAGAAGAAAGAAACACAAGAATGGCAAATCTCAGCCTACTACTATTACTTGAACTACTCATTTTCTTCACCCCTTCACTCTCTTGTCCTGAATATCAAAAACAAGCCCTTCTCAACTTTAAAGCCTCTCTCATCAATTCTTCTACCACTACTACTACTACTACTTCATCAGAAGGCCAACGTGTTCTTTTGTTTGAATCATGGAATTCTAGCTCAGATTGTTGCAACTGGGAGAGGATCAATTGTAGTCCTAGCCTTGGTTCAAGGACCGTGATTGCCTTAGATCTGCACAACCTTGTCGACCAGCTGCCGCAGGAGCACACAGTGTTGACTTCCAACATCTTGACACCGCTCTTTCATATTAGAAGCTTGGTGGATCTCAACATGTCTAAAAACAAAATACAAGGAGAATTGCCAAGTGACGGCTTTGCTAATCTGACCGAATTGATTTCTCTTGATTTGGGGTCGAATGACTTCTTTGGCTCTATTCCCTCTCAGCTTTTTCAGTTGCAGCATCTTCAATTTTTGGACTTGAGTAAGAACCACCTAGAAGGAATGTTCCCACAATGGCTTGCTGAAATGAAAGTTGTATTTATAATTTTGTCAGATAACAATCTCACAGGTTCTCTCCCTCCTTTTCTTTTCAACTCTATAAATTTAAATGTTCTTTCCCTGTCTCGGAACAACTTCTATGGACAACTACCAAGCAACATTGGTAATGCCACCTCTCTTATGTCTCTTATGCTGAATGACAACAATTTTTCAGGGAAGATTCCTGATTCCACTTCCAATCTTCGCTTCACGATATTGGACTTGTCCAATAACAAATTTTCTGGCAGTTTACCAGATTTTAGCTCTAATTGGTTGCCCCAAATCATTGATTTATCTTCAAATGAATTATCAGGTGAAATTTCAACAAACTTTTCCATCCTGACTAGAGTTCTCTCATTAGGGAAAAATAAGTTTTCTGGCATCATGTCTACAAACCTAAATAATATGCGCATCCTTGAATGCCTAGACATCCATGACAATAAAATCACAGGTGAATTACCAGATTTTATCTGCCAAATCTCCACCCTTCGAATACTAAATTTACGGAACAACTCTTTTCAAGGTTCAATCCATGATTGTATTTCCAATCTTACTAGCCTCCAAATTCTTGATCTTTCAAGCAACCATCTTGTTGGAAAAATCCCTACCAAGTTCGGAAATTTTACTGGTATGATTAGAACATCTAATGAGCCGATAAGCGGTGTTCCTGCTACTGTGACTCCTTTGTCCAGCTTCCAAGCCAAGATTAATGATCTGATCCTCAATTGGAAGAAGTCAACACAAGGTCTATCTTGGAAAAATCTCATGATCTACTCTTTGTTAGACTTGTCAATGAACCAACTTTCGGGTGAAATTCCAACTACATTAGGGAGTTTGAAGGCTCTAAAGGTTTTTAACGTCTCACATAACAACCTTTCTGGGAGGATACCAGTAAGTCTTGGTGATTTGTTGAATCTAGAGAGTTTGGACTTGTCACACAACAATTTATCAGGTTCAATTCCACAAGAACTAGCAAAGTTGCAACAATTAAGTATTTTGGATATCAGTAACAACAAGTTGGCTGGTAGGATTCCAGGTGGTAGTCAAATGGATACAATGAATGATCCAAACTTTTATGCCAACAATAGTGGGTTGTGCGGAATGCAAATTCGAGTGCCATGTCCGGAAGACTTTTCACCAACAAAACCACCAAAACCACCAAAGGTTGAGAGTAAGGAAAGATGGTTCTCATGGGAAGGAGTGGGGATTGGATATGCAGTTAGCTTCATCATAACAGTGGGAGTCCTATATCTTGCCAAGTATTTTGTCCCTACAAAACCTCCAAATAACCGCGGTCAACAAAGAAGGCGAAGAACATAAATTATGCATGTCGTCTATGGTCAAAGATCTAAATCCCAGCATTGTAAAGGCTTTCAGTCAAACAAATAATAATGACAAGTGCACCAGTGGTCATTCAGAAGTATCAACAGGTAATTTGGCTTGAGGGGCGGCCATTTATCATGTTTGGGGGAATAAACATTAAAAGGTTCACAATGGTAAAGTGAGAAATAAAGTGGAGCTGCTGAAAGCTATTGCTTATGATGTAAGAGTTGTTTGTTTCGGTTGTAGTTTTGTAGCCAGTGAGGCTTATCTCTTATTTTCTTTTTTATTAAGTTGAGGTGTTATTTTGTTTTTGTTTTTTTTTTTTTTTTTTGCGTTGCTGCCACTTGTTTTGTTGCCTGTTTGTGCATGACTACTATGAGGTTGAATAAAATCTTGCTTGTTTATCCAAAAGAATCTTTGTCTTCATCAAAAAAAAAAAAAAAAGAATCTTTGTCATTGAATTGTAATGTAACACCCCAAACCTTTTTTTAAGCAATTTTACATGCAAATAATATCTCAAGAGAATTTATTTTTTCATTAAGGATGTTAATTATTTTGTAGAGGGCTTTTGAATATCTAAAGCATGTTATAGCATTTATGTGAATTGTGGTTATAGGCTAAGTGAAAATTAAAGATGTGAAGAAACTTGAGCGTATAGTGGTAAATATCTTCTCAAGATATTTGTAATGAGTGGTCTACAATCAACACAGCCCCCTCCTTGAATCCATACTATTGTCTCCCTCTTCTCACTGCAACAAACTTGACTTGTTTCAACCCACTTTTCTCAAGGATTCGCTAAAAAAGTGCCGAAACTAACACTAAAAATTGGGGTGTATGGCTAAGTTTGATTAGCTTTATTCCGAGGGTCATTAAAATCTTCGAAATAAACCTATCAACCCTAGGAATAACCTATTAAAATTAGGCGGGCTAGTTTTTACACTACAACGCTAATTTTACCTCCAAATTAAAAAAAATTTCAACGCATCCTATGGCAACCTTTTTTTCTTTTTCTTTTTTTCTTTTTTTTTTTTTTTTTTATCTTTTGAGAGGGCGTCCTATGACAAGCTTAGATAGAAGATATCTCAAAATTTCCAACCCTTAAAATAAAGTCCAAAATTAAAATACAAAAGGGAAAACTCTTTTATTTTTTATTTTTTTTCATGCTCCATACTTAGAAACCTCTCACACAATCAGAAAATTCTCTCAAAATAGGAGTTCATCTCAGAAAATTCTCTCAAAATTGATCTGAGCTCATCTCAGAAAACTCAAAGATCAGAGCTCATCTCATCTTCGACGGGCTGATTTGCAGTGGTTAGCTATCTCATCTCCGACGACAAGTGAGCCGTTGATAGACTGAGCACTCTTCGCCACCCCATTTTCCGATTACAGGTCTGTCTCTCTCTGTTTGTTTCTTGAGAAATTATGGAAATTATCCTTATATCCGATTCTACTAGGTATGATCTTCTACGGCTTTTCATTTCATTGCATTTCTAAAGATTTACTTGGATTCTGTATTTGGAGAAATTGTTTGAAATGAATAGGCTTTGTTTTAGTTTTTATTTATTTTAACAGTTATATTTATTTCAATTGCTTTGAAATTCTAGCTCAATTCTTTAGCTATGGTGGAATTTGAGCTCGATTAAATTTCTTTCGACTCGCTTAGAATCTGTTTGGTTGTTGAGAAATCGAAGGAAAATAAATGAGTTTGTATTGTATCAGTTTTGCTGAGATTTTTTTTGTTGAAAATTTTTAGTTTTTATTTATTTATTTATTTTTTATAATTTTATTGTTAGTGTTTTCAATTGGTAAATTTTCTAGCTCAAATCCCTAATCGTTAACTTGTGCTGAAATTTGAGTTCTATTAAATTTCTTTGATTCATTTGAGAATCTATTTGGTTGTCTAAAAATTGTAGGAAAAGAATGATGTATTGGAGAGGATTTTGGGATTGATTTAAGCTTAAATTATTGGTTGATTTTGCTATTTGGATTTTGGATTAAAAATAGTAAGTAAAGCTTGAATTTTTAGGTTCCAGGTGGAAGGATTACTGAAATAAACTTCTATGACTGCTGTTTGATGAAAGAATGCTTAGATTGCATTCCCAGTTGATTTTCCCTTCCTTTTAATGACAAACAGTAGCAGTCTCGTTGCTAGTGTCATTTGACTCAATTAATCTGACTTAAGTCATGCCCAACTTTAGCCATTTTTAGTGTGTTTGGTTTACTTTATAAATAAATGAACTAAGAAAAAATTAATCTATATATGAAAAATTCTTAGATGTTTACTTAGAATATAATGTTGCCCAATGCAGTAATATGACCTAGTGTCTTTGGGCATGTCCAGTGGGGTATGTGTCATATTGCTTGAATTAGTTTGCATGAGTTGCTTGAAAAACTAACAATGGAAATGACATGTATAGGAAGTTTTAAAAGAAATTGTGGCATGTTTTTGCTATTGCGTGCTCCAATAATTCATAGGTCAATCAATTATAATGGCACTTCTTGGTTTCAAGCCCATTGGATGCTTGTGTGACTGACCAATAATATAAATAGTTAATCCTAGATACATTCTGTAGCCAAATTTTTTAACACCCATGTGTTTTGCAACTTGCCAATTTGAAAGTTTGGTTTCAGCGGCCAAAAGACATTGTTTAGAAATTGGTATCTGGAGATCTAGACCTTGGTATTGTGGGTTTTGATACAGTTAATGAATATGGCCAGGTAAGCATTAAGTTATGAACTGTTTCTGGTTCATTGTTTGGGTAATTGGGTCCCTGGGTGTTCATTTGATGTTTACATATATATGGGCATAGTGACAATATTTTGCTTTATAAGTTGAAAAGTAAAAACTAAAATGCCTCCCGTTTCTGCCTTAAGAGTAATTTTCCCACTAGTATATTCATTTAAAAGTTTGTCACTCTCTCTCTATTGTTAGTTTGAAGGCCATATGTTTGAAAAAGTATCCTTTACTTTGATGAAGAAAATGCTTGTAGAGTGTGCACAAGTTTGTGTGTGTATATATATATATACACTAAATAAAAAAAATTGAACTTTAGGTTTGTATTGGATGTTTGATCCTAACCTAGTTTATGACATCTTCAGAATCAATGATCTATAAATCATTAAGATTGGATACTCAATGTTACTAAAGTTATTTAAAATGCCTATTAAGTTGAGTACTCAATGTTACTAACTGGAGTAATTCAAAATGCCCATAAGGTTAGATACTCAAGCATGCTTTGTCACTTTCTTTTGCTCTCTGCTATGTGTTACTGTGTTTTTTTTTGTGTTTCTGGCTGTTCTAGCTGTGCTTCTGTAGTGTCTTTGTACTGATATGATGTATTTCCTTGAAATAAAAATTTGCTTATTCATAAAAGGCGTAAATACACTTTTGGTCCATACATTTTGGGTCATTTCTCGATTTAGTCCCTAAACTGATTTTGCTCCTAAGTCAGTCCCTGAAATCAGAAAATCGATTCTATTTTGGTCCCTGCCGTCAACCCACTAACAGAAAAATCCTACATGGCTAATAGAGTGCATAAGTGGCATGTTAAATGCTGACGTGGCTAATAATTTAATAATAAAAATACCATGTCAGCATCCATGTCAACATTTAAATTAATAAAAAATGCCAACTTAACTCCACGTAAGTTTCTACATTAAAAAACAATAATTTATCAGTTTTAATCAAATAAAAAAGAGGAAAAACAAAATTAAAAATAAAATCAATTAAGATCTGTGTTCATCTTGATCATAAACACATAAGAACCACAACCCAGAATATTCAAACACAAGAACAAAAGAATAGAATCCACAACCCAGAACCAACCCGTATGTTCACATCGTATACTAAATTAAAAAAACCAAGCCCTAACCCAACCCAGATCTATTTATCTCTCTCTCTCTCTCTACCCATTACAATCTGCATCATCGGCAATAGCACGGCAGCATTAACATCGACATTGGCGACTCCTCCGTGGACAACTCCTCCGCCGCTACTGCTCCTCCAACTTAAACCCATTCTCTACCGCTACCCCAAACCGTTGGGTCTCAAGACCCAACTCAAACCCATCGACATCGGCGACTCCTCTGTGGCCAACTCCTCTGCCGCTACTGCTCCTCCAACTCAAACCCATTCTCTATCGCTACCCTAAACCGTTGGGTCTCAAAAAATCCCTCCTTCTTCCATTTCCAATTCCTTCACTCTCAACGGGGTCATGGTGTTTGCTGTTTTGGGAAATGGGTTTGATCGGCGGGGTGGTGGTGGTAGTGGTGGTTTTGGGATCTATTGGTTGGTGGTGGTGGCGGTGGTTTTGGGATCTGGGTTTGATTGTGGTAGTGGTGGTGTGGTTTTCAAATTTTGGTTTGATTGTGGTAGTGGTGTGGTGTGGTTTTCGAATTTTGGTTTTGGAATTTTGGTTTGATTGGTTTGATTTGCTGAAGATTTGGTTTGAGTTCTTGGGTTGCTGGGTTTGATTTGCTGAAGATTTGGGTTAGAGTTTTTGGGTTGCTGGGTTTGATTTGGGTGTTCTTGATTTGCTAGGTTTGAGTTCTTGATTTGCTGGAGATTTGAGTTCTTGGTTTCTTCATTCTTCCTGTTAGTATTTAGTTTAATTTTTTCTTCTTGTTTTCATTTATGTCCTAGTGATTTGGGTTTGAGTTCTTGGCTGGCTAGGTTTGATTTGGGAGTTCTTGATTTGTTGGGTTTAAGTTCTTGATTTGCTGGGTTTGAGTTCTTGGTTTCTTCGTTCTTCCTGTTAGGATTTAATTTAATTTAATTTTTCTTGTTTTCAAATATTTGTTTTTAATTGTTTTCTTAATATTTTAATCAGATTAGTGTTTATTTTTAATTTTTTCTGACTTAGCATTTTTTATTAATTTAAATGCTGACATGGATGCTGACGTGGTATTTTTATTATTAAATTATTAGCCACGTCAGCATTTAACATGCTACTTATGCACTCTGTTAGCCATGTAGGATTTTTCTGTTAGTGGGTTGACGGTAGGAACTAAAATAGAATCGATTTGCTGATTTCAGGGACTAACTTAGGAGCAAAATCAGTTTAGGGACCAAATCGAGAAATGACCCAAAATGTAGGGACCAAAAGTGTATTTACGCCTTCATAAAAAAAAGGGGGTTAGATACTCAAGCATGGCATTAGAACCCAGAGCAAATTGTAAGATTTGTTTCAGCGAAGAATTTAATCTCTTACACACATGCATCCAATGAACACTCTAATTATGTTAAGCGTTCTTCCCATTGTCATTACCTCAATAGAAACTTATGCATGTTGTTTACACCTTGAAAAATAGGTAGAGTGCTTCCAAGATCCTCCATATTGAGGGTTACAAACATATAAATGCATTGACCATCCTGTTATTGGCTGGTAAATGCTTTGTCATACTCAGAGATGGATTGTTAGTAAAGGGTTTCATACTTTTATCAAAGGGAAGAGTTGCAATTAGCAGCAGATCATGGACTTGTTATAAAATTTAAGGGTCTGCCAAAATAATGGTTGATGAAATAAATTGTTATAATGAATGCCTTATGAACCCAGCAGCCCACTTAAAATGGTTTAGTAAAAGGAGGGGTAACATATCTTTGTCTTGGGGTTCACTTCATTCATTTTAACTAAAAAAGTGTAAGTTTCTGATGGACTGGCACTCCAATAGGTCAATTGCTATCAGTGCTGCTAGAAAGATCCAAATTATAATGCACTATCTAAAACTAATTCATATTTGAAAAAAATTGAAATAAGTGTCTAGGTATAATGGAATATTAAAAATATTTTGCTAATCTGTCATTGTTATGATTTATTGCAATGCTATATAGATGGGCATTGCTTCTTAAAATTACATATAGATATGTATCTAAAAATTTTATGCTTTAATTGCTACGTTACACACACACACACACATATATGTATATGTATTTTTTTTTTTCAGGTAAGGACAATTGTCGAATGGTGGCCTTTGTCTCTAAGTATGCTTATCTATTGCTTTTGATGAAAACTGCATATATATATATATACATATATAAAAGGCGATGCCAACATAGCTGCAATAGATGGTTGTACAATTTAAAACTAAGTACTTTCATATCTGATATGGTATGGACCATATATTTTTGGTAAATTTTAAAAAGATGTGGATAGGATCTAAGCTTATCATTAAAAATTGGTCTGTTCTAGTTGGTTAACAACTGGGAAAAGATGAATTATTTTTCTATGTATTACATTTATCAAATTGCTTTGTATGTGACAATGTTTAAACTCTGTGATCATAAGAGTACCTGTATTCTACCCATATTTTTCTTCTCATTTTGTGCAAAAAGATGATTATAGTAGTTCTGTCATTGAGGTATACTAGTTTATTATTTCATATGTGGATTGGTTTCCCTGACAACTTGCTTCTTTTTAATGTTTGCTCCACTAACAGAAAAACAACTTGATGGGAATCTTCCATCTGAACTTGAGGGGTTCCTGAACAACAATCAAGGGGTTGAAATGGTAGTAAAGCTGGGTAGAGAGAATACTAATTGTCAAGTACTTCTGTTACAAAAGATCAGGGGCCCTATCCTTCAGCTGGAACCCAAGAAACAACAATGGTAGGTCTTTTCGCTACAAAACATGCTTGTTTTTACTTCTTTAACTTAGTAATACATGCTTTGTTTTCGAGTGATTCTCTTTTTAGTTCATGTCTTAGTTTTCTTTTAATACTGTAGCCTTATAACATAGATGAGTTGGAAAACGTGGAACCTTTGAAGGATAGTGAGAACAAAGCAGGAAAACACAAATGCCAGGTGAATTATTCTTGATGGAGATGTCATCACAAATTTGAGATTATAAGTTTGATGCTTTTCATGTTTCTTTTCTGATATCAATCATTTTTGTTTTGTTTCATTTTTATTTTTCTATTTTAACTCAATTCAACACAACTAAGATAAATCCTAACTATTTCGAGTCTGCTACATGGTTCTTTTTAAGCTACTTGGCCTTATCTAGGACATGTCCCCATATATCTTTTCTTTTAACATAAATATTTGTTGCTGCAATTTGGCTAATATGCAACTGTTAAAATATGGTAGAGTGATCAAGTTGGTGTACAAAGCATGGAAATGTTAAAAGTAAAAGCTGCTCTCGAAGAAAGATTGAAACAAGAGGGTATCCTTAGTTCCAAAGCTTGAAAGTCTGATAAAGCCCAAAAACGTTTGAAGCCAGTTAATGGGTACTGTTTCTGCCTAAGCTCTCTAGTGTTGGCTTCTTTCTGAAATTTTGAGTACTAATTCATTGAAGCTCGAATGGAACAGACAACTTGTGACTTATGATTATTTCGATGATGATGCTATAGACGTGGGGGCTACTAAATTCAGTAATGGTCATGCAAGTTCATTGAGCACAAGTAAACTTTCCCAAATTGTTTCTACTAAAACAAATAAGCCCAAGGTATAAAACTTGATTGGACCTCCTCTTTGTATGTGTGAGTTTATATGGACATTAATTTCATTAATCAATAGTAGCCTGCATATGAAAGAAAACCATTACATATATGTTTCTTGTTAAAATGGTGTGAATAGGTTCATCAAGTGAATGTAATCTTTGTCTGGATAATGGATGGTTTTGGGGCTTTACGGTCTTGACTGTATCACTAGAGCATTATGTTTCTTGTTTGCATCCTTGAATCAAGAATGTTTGGTTGGTTTTAATTTTAAGAAGCAAGGTACCACAAGTATGTGCTTTTATGGTTCTTGTCCCTCTTAGGTTTCCAAATGCACTTGGGGCTTTTATGTATCCAATTTATGGTCACGGGGAACTACCATAGGCTTTTTGCCGTCGTGCTGCTGTCAAAGGTTGCATTTATGTAAGTTCTAGTCAAGGGATTCACAGTTTAGTTTTCTAAGAGCATCATCATTTGATAATTCCTTACCATTTTTACATACATCCTGCTGAATACTTGTTAATGTCTTGTGCATTTTGTTTATGAGGAAATAGGTATATGCATGTTCATACTTGTCTAATCTTATTTCAAATGTACTTAACTATTTGTATTATGCATTTTATAAGAGAGAACTTGACCAATTTGCATGATGCCTTTAAGAATTGGGAGTGAGTCAATTATTTGCTTTGATTTGGATTGAAATTGTGTGGCTAATAATTGAAAAACCTGGAAACAGATTTCATAGGAAGGGATGAAACCCAAGAATTGGGCTTTTAATACTTTTTTCAAGGGCTTTGACCATCGAAAAAAATCAACTTTGTTGTAGTGTCTTAAGTTCTTCACTTGCTTATTTTTCTCTTCTTGTTTTCTCCACCTCATGGCCGACCCATTGCAAGCCTCCTCTACTCACACCTACCCATTATCACCACTTAAAGCAACCTAAACCACATCAGCACCATGCCATTTTAATGGAGGTAGCAAGTGTTTTCTCCTTAAGTTGGTGAAACAGTGGTGAGAAGGTTTTGATATTCTTGGTGATGGACCTAGTGACTAGATTGGTTGATTATGTGATGCCCAGTTGAGGTAAAATTGGTTGGCCTTCTATGACTTCTTAATGGGATTTTTAAAAAGGAATCATTATTGCACTAAAGTACTTTATGGTTAAACCTATTTTAAAACATCATTCATGGTTTTCCTAAAACGTACTGTGTGTACTATTATTGTAAATCATTTATGGAAAACGCATGAAGCATTGAAAGTGCATTATATTTCTTATTGCATATGGTGAAATGCATGATTTATTAGCATGGAAAAGATTAGCATCTTTGATTAAATTATTGAGAATATATCATATGGATTTATTGAATTATTTGAAAGATTTAATATGGTTTATGATATTGGAAAAAATTGATAGAAAATCTTCTTGACAAAAAATGAGTTTGAAGGCTTTGAGAACCTTGTGGATATATTGGGCATTTCAAAGGTTTTTGTGAAACTACTTGAAATTGAATTGTATTTTGATTTAATATAAACTATGACCTCTTCATGTTTTTAGCCTTAGGCTATGACATGTGATTACCCTGTGATTACCCAATTAGATACTATAATCTATGTGACATTGGTATCTTAGCACCTGTTTTTGTGATGGTTATGAGTTCTAATTTTGTGTCGGCAATGAGTTCTAGCTTGTGTCGACAGATTAGTTCCGGCTTTGTGTTAGCAATGAGTTCCAGCTTGTGTCAACGACTATCATGTGCCCTTGAGTTGGATTTTCTGGTTTTGGAACAGTGTCATTATTGCTCACAGTATATAGTATGTAGTTTCATGTTGAGATATTTTGATAAATATATGTACTTGTGTAGTTTCATATATATTGAGATATTTTAAGAAATATATACTTATGTAGTTTCACGTTAAGATATTTCGAAGAAGCTTTGTGCTATGTTGTTTCAAGCATTCTTGTCGTGCCATTATTGAAATAGATTTTTTAGAAATCAAATTGAAATTCTCGAAGTATGACATATTTTGTAAAATGCTCACTATCATTAAACTTACATTTCCTCCACCCCCATTAATTATGTTACTTATTAGGTTTTAGCTCATCTCACTCTCTCACAGTTTTACAAATAAATTAGCTAGACGTCAAGCATGAAGCTTAATTTATTGATGGTGATTGGAGTGTTATATTAAATTGGGAGACTTGGGCCCTAAATGGTTGGTGACTCAATCTTGCAAAGTTTAACAAGGTCATTGATGAGTCCATAAAAACATTAAGGTCGTCCATCTTAATGGACGGTTATTGCGTCATTAGTAGGGCATCAAAGATTTATGAGTAACCGTCCAACACATTCAAAGGCTTTAAACCCTTTCATCAAGACAAAGAACGTTACAATTAGGGTAATAATCACCCTCATTTATGTCCAACAGCTACCTAAGTCACCTATAAATGGGACAATCTATCCATTTGCTAAGGTACGTCAAAAACTACTACAAAACACTGTTTATATACAACAAATATGGGTTGGCACTAACTGAAATATTAGAGGCTCTCTCACCGGGCACAATCCGGTGGTCTCTTTAATCAGTCCCTCCTTTATTTTGCAGGTTCTACAAGATAGTCAAAAGCTTCGGATTGGACGAGTGACCTAACTAACGATTTTGGCATCATCAGTCATAATTAATTTTATTTGAGGTTGAGCATTTGAGGTTTGTTAGCCTTAGGCGTGGTAGGCTTAGATTCAATGTTGAGGTTGCGGATTTTAGAAGGGATGTGGTTTTGTGTTACGCATTTGGAGTTTTGAAATATATTCTTGTATTAATTGGAGGCACTTGATTTTAGTTATTATTTGTAAATGTGTTATAAAGTTTTGACTTGTAATGTGAAGGTTTTAATATGGCTATTTATTATTTTCATGTGTAAAGGAGAAGAAAATAAACGGGAAAAAAAAAATTCTCCTACGTTCTTGCTCTTAATGATTCTTCTTTCATGCTTTGGACCCTTTTAAGTTTAGGGTGTGACATGTAATAAGGTAAGAGGGAAATATATCAAATGTCAAATATAAATCCAAGAAAATTGTTTTTCCTCTCATATGATTATTTAAACTAGTAGCAGACTCTCACGATTTGTAGGCTATATAATTAATTTGGGATGTGATATAATTTAGATTTTGTTCTTTGAAATTTGTGCAATATATTAGGAATAACAGTCTTTAACAAAATATTTATCTTATAAGAATATTTCATTTTAAGTGGATTATATATATATATATATATATTTATATATTAGGTGGATTTAACAAACTAAAAAAAAACAATAAATAATTTTGCATTTCAAGAAGCAAGAAGAATGATTCTTAATTAAAAAAATTATATATAAAAAGTTAAATACTATTGTTTAAATAAAATTTCATCATTAAAAAAAAATGTCTCACTTAAATCTATCGCCTCAAGTCTCGAACTACATTGAGCCGGTCCTATCTATTTGTGGCGAAGATTATAATTTCTTCTAATTGAAGTGGTCATGATTGAATTTTCTCCAACTTCCTCTCGAAGCATATAGTCAGGGTCGTCAAAGTTGTCTACATCTTCTGGTAAGTCAGTGTCAATCCATGAGGACCAGTTTACATCACTATCCATGTCCCACGACAACTCCTCATTTCTTTGCATGCCATTAATCTGCTCAATTAATGTATGTAGCATCTGATGGTTCAGAACTTCATAGTCTCTGCATGATTTACAAATCACTAAATTAAATTCTGAATCTATAAATGTTTTTTCTTATCCAAATATTATTTTGCTCTTCATTTCAACATACCTGTACGTGCATATGGCATGGATAATCTGAATTGAGGCAAGAAGCGCAAAGAGTGACCTAACCAAATTTATTATCCAAGTGCTTTGTTCGATATTATCATTTGTTGCAAGCCGGAATATTGCAACTTCTATGACAAAAGTAGCAAATAGCCCTGCAAAAATAAAAATTGATTAATGTTATGGTAATATTGGTTTCCATTTTTTTTTTTTTAAATGAGGTGGGAAACTAATAGAACATACCGATATATAGCCAGGGTCTGACTTTGTATGTTTGCTTTGTGCTAGTGAAAATGTAGATGATGAAGATTGATAGACAGTACACAAAGAGGGCTTTAATTAGTCGCGATTCGAGTAGCATGGCATTGTGCAAAGCAAACAGCTTATCTAAAGCAACAAACATGTTTGCTTGCTTTGATTCAAAAGATTCCTAAAATGCAGAGATGGAGATATCATATGTCAAAATAATGAACATTAATCCAAGCAACCACTATATAAATATGATAGTAAGGCTCAGAAGAAAATGATAACCTGAGCTGCCAAAATAGACTTCGAATTTTCCATCAAGTGGTCATGAATTCTTTGAAGCTGTTCTTGCCCCTGAAGAAGCTCTTCCTGTTGTCTATGGCCATATTCAGCAAACTGTTGTAGAGTACTCCTGTAATTCATTAGTATTAGAAAATTGTTCATTGATATTCTTCGTTTAAATTTAATTTATCATTTAGTGTCCTATTTTACCTGCTATCTTCTAGTGCTTCAGATTGAAATTTAGTTAAATTTTGAAGACCCTCAAGAGCTGTGGATTGTCCATCTATAACTTCTTGTTGCTTATCTAAGGAAATCCCTGTCAAATTCCAAATGTCATCCGCTTTGATTTGCAGATTTTTCATCTTCATAAACATTGCATCTCCAACTTTATTTATCCCCTTCTCTATTTCAATGGCCTCATTTTTTAAATTATCTATTTCTTGGCCCAAACTGTTGTAAGATTCATTAAGCATTGCCATTCCATCCATCAAACTTTTCCTCATTTCCGCTTGTCCTTCTTGCAGCTCTGATTGAGAAACTGCAAGCTTCTCTGATTGCTCATATAAAGCTTCTGAATGCTTGAGAACAACGTCTATATGATCACCTACACTCTCAGTTGTTCGAGCTACTAGTTGAATTCGATTATCAATGGAACTCAAAGAAGCATAAATCTCACTTGAGCTCTGCAATAGAGATTCTGTTTTGCCTTCCATAATTTTTAATTTGTCTTCAGCTAGTAGGGCTGAAATCTTCAGTTCATTTACCAATCTCTCTGTTTGTTGCCTGAATGCTTGGGCCCTGAAAAAACAACCCACAAAAAAAAAAAAAAAAAAAAAAAAAAAAAAAAAAAAAACCCAACTATGTTTAGGTTCTTTTAGAAAAGGAAAAGAAAGTATTCAAATTATGTGAAAGAAATAATACTCAACTGTAACTGATGGCAGATGGAGTTAGTTTCAAGATAGAATTCAAGGTAAACCTTATGAGCATGTTCATTTAAGCCCTTTAAGCATTTAGCCATGGCAGATTTTGGGCCACAAGGAGGAAAAGGCAGCCTGCCAGATTCCTTTTGAAAGCAATCACCAAGATGCCAAGCAAATCTAGAACGCTTCTCATCCCCGGCAAAAATATCTGAGCATCCGGCAAAGAGATTCCGATAAGCGTTTTGCCAACAAGAGTTTGAACCAGCCAATTTCATTCTGGCACCTTCTACTAGCCTGGCTCCCTTCTGATCATTAAAAACTTCCATGGAGAATTTTGCAGGGCCAGAATTATCCTTTGTATCAAAAGCTTTCTCATCAAATTGAGTCTCTGCAGACGAGGAAAACCAACCCCATGACATGCACTTTGTTGAGCATGAGATTAAAATCAACAGAAGAAGAAGATGACGATGATGACCCATTTGAATTTTACACTGAAACTGTTTAAATACTGTCTAGGTTCTTCTCCAAAATTGTAAAACCTGCGTTACACCATTCAAATTATACAAATTTAGGCTTCCACGACATGAAGTGCATCCACACACAAATACATTGATATCAATGATATGTCCTCACTCCTAAGTATATCTATTTTATAAGTAAGAGACTAAGAAGACTTGGAGGCAAGGAAAGAAAGTAGAAGAAAGTTTAAACAAAAAGGACAAGTTGAAAGAAATTGTTTGAAAAATTGTATGTTGAAAAGCAACAAAAGGACCTTATTATATTAAAGAACCTTATAAACTATCATATAAAACCTACTATTCACGAAACAGCATCAAAGAAAAAAGAAACCCAAAAAAAAAAAAAAAAACTACACAAAAATCATACTTGAACTGAACCAGCAAGCAAATATGTGAAATAACAACAAAAAAAAAAAAAACTATTACTTTTGAATATAGAACCAGGCTTAACAAAGATGAAAACCAGAAGCAACCGACCTTTCTTTTCAGTCTTGTCTTGTCTTGTGGCAGCAAAGTATGAAACAGAAAATAGTGATAAATAATTGTATTTATATATACCTAGGTTTTTTATATACTACTTGGACTATAAAAAGCATTCCAAAAATAACCAATACCGAAAATAATCTTGCACTGCAGAATCGCAGATGGGCTTGGCGGCTTTCAACGGCAGTGTCCAATTTGGGTCATCTTATTCACCCGGATTTGGGCCCATGAGTCGCCATAATGGGTCCAATTGTTGGGTTTTAAAAGTATAACGTTTATAATTTAAGAATAAAATAGTAGTGATGTGTAATTTGAAAACCTCAACAAAATGTCAAAATCAAATGACTATTTTTTTTAACGGGAAAAAAAAAATATTAAAATGACTTCGTTTTTTTTTATTATTATAATATAAAACTATTAAAAAGAGTACTTCGATTTAATATGTAATCAAGATTCTAAGAATAAAAATAAAAGTTTATATGCACAAAAAGTATTTTCTTTTCTAACTTTTACGTAATAAATAAATAAATAAATAAAAGAAATTTCAAGTAGGGTAGAAACTTCATCGCTGCAGACCGCTCTTTTCTTCACTGGGTGGGTTTCTGAGATTTCAATGTTTGGTCTTTCACGTGCTAGTTCACTACTTTAATTTATGAGGTATGAAATCTTGGGCTGAACGGTCAAGCCTGGTCCACTTCTTGCCCTGCACTTCCTGAGAATTCTTAAAAATATTGGGCTTAGTCATTGAGACTTGGTGTCCCATCTTTTCCTTATCCAAGCCCTTTTGAGAAGATAGAGCAGTAACCGAGTCCAGCCCAAAAGTAGTAGGCCCGAAATTTTTAGCACTAATTTCCTCGGGTCCAGTAGAGCCTATACACCTCGCCGATAATATCACAAATGCTCTCAGCCACTTCCCTCGTCATGAAACGTATTGGGATATCATGGACTTGGACCCAAAACGTGGCCGTTTGAAACTTAAGCTCTTGGATAGTCTTCAGCATCAAATTTTTCCAACACAACAAGATGCTTATTAAAACACCAAGGTTCACTGTGAACAGTCCGAGTAACATCCATCTGGTTATTGAAAACAAACAGGACTATGTGGTCACCGAGGTTTCGAATTTTGAAACCACTTGTAGACGGCCATAGTTGCCTGAACGTTCACGCCACTACTTCCATGTTTAAGGCTCACCTGGTCAGGAATTTTGCAGCTAAAATGAACTCAGGAGACCTTAGTTTATTCTACACTGTAAGATCCGAACCTTCTCTCTCGTTGAGAGAAAGGATTTTCCAGGACGTTGTAATATCCTCCATAGGAATAGTGTTTCCCACAATTCCACAAAAAACACCCCACAAGCTCCTAAGTTAAAACTATTACCTTGGAAGGGAAAAACCACCTTAACAGGAAAGGGACAAAACTATGCCTAAGAGAAGAAAGCCGTAGCCAAAGCTTTCTTAGCAATAGAGAAACCTTCAACGGTCCCACATTTTTCAATAGCTAACCGTTTGGGCCCATCATTTGATTATTTGGTTGCAAATTTATTATATGTAATAGTTATTCTTTTTCTTAAATGGAGAAACAACTATTTTTTTTTGAAAAGAGTGTAATAATTATTCCTTAGTACGTACGTGTAATAATTTTTAAAATTGATATATTTCCTAAATTTACACTTTCAATATGTACACAAAAATTAAAAAATAAAAAGATTATCTCTCTCAAATTTAAAAAATATTCATTTTTAGGAAATAAAATTAAATAAATAAAATATTTCATAAATATAGATCTTGAGTTCTATTCTAATGTTACAATTAAATTTATGGTTTGAAATTAAATTTTATAAGGACGTGATGTAAAATCCATGTTTTACCCCTCCAATCTTAAAATGCCACATCACCTTATTACATATTTAAGAATAAACACAATCACACTCAATCAATTCTAATATCCATATATAAATTTAACCAAATTGGGAATTTATTGAGATATTATTAAGTATGGTAAGATATATTGAATTTTAAGTAAAATGCTGACGTGATAATCACTTATTGGATGGTGTAAAACATGGATTTTACACCCCATCCTTATAGAATTTAATCTCTTATGGCTTTAGTTATTCCTTTGCAACATCTTTTATTTCATGATTCTTAAAAAAAAACAAAAAACATATTTTATTCTAGTAATAAAGATTACAATTCCTACTGCAATTATCTTAAGAAAAACTGAGTTGGTACTTGGGTTGCTTGGTAGGAGAGAAGAGACCAAAATGTTTCTCAGTTTTCGTTGGACCCTTTTGGTCTTCATCGAACAGAGCAAACAAGTATGTTTCAAATGGTCCAAGCCTCTTCGGAGTCCCATTGTTCACATGACTAATCAAATTCTTGTAGTAAGTGCCTGCATTGTCAATTGTAGTTGCTACACCACCATCGGATGGGCAACCCAGTCTCTGTTACAATGACAGTCAAATTGGCCTCACCAATCTTCTCAAGAGTAGAATAGAGAGAATCCATCATTGCGTAAAAGAGATTTTGGTACCCTAAGTTACCGTCTTGTACCACAACCCCTGATGAATTTAATAAGGCATAATCAAGCTTAAAGTCTGTTGGGTCACTTAAGTAGGCAAAATATGGGTGCACGTACATTGGCAAGAAGTGGTGCCTTAGTGCTTACTAGGAAGCTTGCGATTGCATTTATGTATGCACTTGCATTGTCACTAAAGGAGCCTAAAGATGGAGGGTAAGTATTGTTGGAGTATGTGTGTTTCAAACTCTTAAACTATGCTTGTGTCCCACATTGGTTAGAGATGAGTTCTCATGTAGGTTTATAAATCATACCTCTTAATTTATAGCTTGAAAGAGAATGGGCCAAGGGTTGGAGTTGGGCTTGAGTTGGACTTAAGCTAGTCTCTATCTCTCTTGGGCCTCATTTTTTTTCCTTTTCTTTTGTTTTCAGCCCATTTTGGTTTTGCCCGTTAGGCATTAAACATCAGCCTATTGGGGCATTTATTGTACTGCCAGTTGGCTACACAGTAACCATTGGGAGCAACACTTATTTAGCTTATTAAACCCTACAACACATACGATTCATTTATCAATTTTTCTTCCTCTTCTCCAGCCGTATATCCCCTCTGTTTTGCTCTGTTTAGTTGCACAGAAATTTCAGCTTCAATCAAATTTTTTTTCAAAGAAAGGAAAGGCAAGTAAGGTTGTTCCTTGTTTTTCTTGCTTGAGTGTGTGATCAACTTAAAGAAATTACTATAATCTAATCTTGGGGGGGTGTTTGGCCAAGAGAGGCATTCACACCGAGTTCTACTCCGGGTGAAAAGAATCAACCTTTAAAGACAACGCATTTTGCATGATTCTATAGTTTGTGAGATCTTTTTAACTCTATCTATTTATTTTTGTCATTGCTAATTTTTTAGGGTTTGTATTATTGAATCAAAACTTGTTTATTTAGCCATATTTTCCAACAAGTATTGCCCATCAATGACATGTCTATTACTGTTGAAACTTTGATTTGGATTGGAAAATTAGAAGATGTAACTGCATTGTATAAGTTTTGCATGGCTGGTCCTATATATTGGGCTAATGGATCACTGGGTTTTATTTCATTCCCAGCATCAATGTAACTAATATTGACATCAGGCAAGTAAGGACTTATGTTTGTTTGTACCCAACCATTTGCAGCTGTAGGACTAGTGGCAAGGCCTTGAAGGTCATTGTTGACAACTCCAACAATGACTGATATGTCGGATCCTTTTAGGGCTTAGAGGGTTGCTTGATTTGGATCGAAAATCCTCATTTTCCCTATGCCACTTGTTTTTAATAGGGCTATTACTTCAGTTGCAGGTGGTAAATCATCGGCAATTGTTCCATAATTTACACCTATAGATTGTACAACTACAACAAATAGCACCAAGATAATAAACAAGTTAATTAACACCAAAGATAACTTTGTTTGAAGGAAATGTAAAGGTATCCAATGGAGCTGCAACAAATAGAATCAAGAGAAAAAAGTAGTTATATTTAATTAACACCAATGGTAAATTTGTTTACGGAAATGTATAGAGCTTGGTTGATATGCAAGCTCATACAAAAGTTTTCAGTGTTTAAGTACTGAAAATTGTAGCCAAAAAAAGAAAAAAAGAAAAGTGTTTGGTAGGATTGTTTGATCAAGAGTGTTTGAGGCACATTTTTCAATTTAGGATGTTTAAACACTATATATATATATATTTTTTTTTTTTTTTGAGAAACAAATACACATACACATATAAGGAGAGGGAAAGAGATTATAACATAAAGGCACACTACAATCCCACTCAAAAGCCATTGTAACTTTTGAGATTAAATTCAGAGTAGTTTTTAGTTTTCGAGTAACATTGCTCAATGACATTGTTGTAAACATTTTGAAAATCATGAGACCTACTAATAAGACCACACACATACTTTTTCTTTTCAATAACCTGTATGGCTCTTTTTTTTCTTTTTCTTTTTCTTAAAAATTATTTCACTACTTTAAAAAACAATACACACTCATACAAAATATACAATTATATATATATATATGTGTGTGTGTGTGTGTGTGTGTGTATGTTCATATTTTAAAATATGTTATCTGAAACATGGGATTAAACACATTTTTGGCATTATAGATACTTTAGATGTGTTTTTACAAAACCTTTTATACTACAATTTGCACATCATTTTGAACAATAATTCTTGAGCACCACTACCAAATAGTTCCATAGGTTTTTTTTTTTTTTTTTTTTTTTTAAGAAGAAAATGTATAGGAATTTAGTGGATTAAAATCCTTTGGAGTTCTTAGGATAACATATGTACTTTATAAAAATCTTATCTAATCCTTTGGAGTTCTTGGGATATATAACACATGTACTTTATGAAATCTTATCTATTTGTTTTTTGCCATATGATCAATAATTTAAATAGATACAAAACCTTTGATTAAATAGTACTTAAGTTATAAAATCTAATCCTTTTATTTTAAAAAATATGGATAAAATTGTAAGAGTTCCATAGTGGAGTTACCCTAAAACCTCTAATAAAGGATTATATATTTGTAAGTATGTACGCAATAATTAGAAGTCTACAAAAACTTGGTAAAAACCATAGTTAGTAAGGAATGTGAAAGCAGGAAGCACTGTGTTATTGTAATTTAAGAGTACTTAATAATTAGACAATAAATTACTAACATATTTAGAGTCATTCCTTCTTAGAAAATATATATATATATATATATATATATATTTAAATATGTATTTTTAAGAGTCATTTAGGAAATCTAAAAGAGTTCAGCTGGTTTCTTAGATTACCTCAAGGTTGTATATTTGGCCTACGGATTTATATAATTTTTATGACCATTAATTAAAAAATACAAAATTTCCCTTCTATCATATATATGTTACATCGCAAAGAATACAATGCAAAGTTGTATTCTAAGCCATCAAAAAGTAGTACTAATATTAGGCATGCGTGACTGTATTGTGAATGCAATACAAATAATAATACCATACAAACAACCTCTCAGTCATACCTGATTTTCCTTGGCTTGTTATCAACAGCAGTAGCAATAAGGCAGCCGTAACATGTTTCTTACTTAAAGCCATGGAGGAAAAGGAGAATTGGTAACAAATTTTCATTTAAGATGTCTTTTTTTTTTTTTTTTTTTTTTTGAGGAAACAATTAAGATCTCTTTGGTTACAATCTACACCCTATACCTCTCTATACATAATATATATAGTTGTATGAAATTTGATAATTATGGAAATTATTAACAATTGATTTTTTTTACTTAAATTTTGATAGGATTATAATGGAAAGTTTAAATATAGAATAAAATAGAATTGGGATAAAACTAAATATAAAATAGAATTGAAGAATAATTAAAATATAAATATTAGAACAATGACGTGTAAAATTGTGAAGTCTTAAAAGCTTATATGACAACATATTATAATGTCAACCTAAGAATCAAACATCTATAGTTTTATATTATAACAATTTGAAAGTAAAAATCGATAATTGGATAATATTTACAATTTTTCAATATTAATAATAGTCTTTTTTTGGGTCTAAATATGAAATTTGATAATTATGATAGTCATTAATAAGTTATGATGGTAGTTATTCATAATTTTTTTATATTAATTTTGAATAAAATATAATGGGAGGTTTAAATATAGAATAGGAATTAAACTCAATTAAAACATTTTATCAGAAAAGTAATGTGAAAAATTGTGATGCTTCAAAAGTTTATACAACAAAAATATTATAATGTCAACTAAAAATCATCTACAATTTAATTTGAAAGATAAAAAAGATAATTGGATAGTATTTACAATTTTTCAATGTTAATAATATACAATGGTTTTATAATAAATTTGAAAGTTACAACTTATAGTTTACAATGGGGATGAAAATTTGAAACATAAATACCTTAATTGGAAACATTAAGAGATGCTAGTTGGATGGTAAAACTTGTGGCTAATAACATCCAGTTCTACCCAGATAAACTTAGAAAAAAAAAAATCCAACTTGACTTTCCTTTTCTTGTTATCAATAGCTCAATAACAAGGAATAAGGCAGCCATAAAAGGTTTTTTTACTTATGGCAAAAAGTGAAGGGAATAGCCATAGTGCAAAAGGAAAACTGAGAATAGATATATAAGGTCAAAGTTTGGTTCCAAACATTTTGAAGCTTTGGGCTCCAACAACCAATAGAAAGACGATATTAGTTTTTATCATGTATAATATGCATGACTCACTTAACCCAATTAACCAAGTGAGTCCTGTGAAATTTGTATGACAAAATATATGTTATATTCATATTTGTAGTTGGAGCCCAAGGCTCCAAACATGTTTGGAGCCAAATCTTTTCCAATTTATAATTAATGCTTTGTTTGTTTTGACATTTAACTTTTTCCAAAAGCGTTTTTTAGAGAATTATCTCATTTTTTAATATTTGGTGCCAACCTTAAAATGAGTTAAAAATTTATCTCTTAACTTCCCATATTTTGTTTCGTGTGAGATATATTTGTTTTCCTTATTTAGTTTCGTGTGAGATAGAGTTGTTTTCTGGGATTTTTTTTTCCCTGGAAAACAACTTTATCCCACACGAAACTAAATAAGAAAAACAAATATATCTCATGCGAAACTAAATAAAGAAAGTACATGCTAGGCTAAATAAAGGAAGTTAAGAGATATTTTTTCTATGATTTTTTTCCCCTTTTGGTACTACCAAACACAGAAAAATGTAAAAATTTATCTTCACATAAGATTTCCATTGAAACAAACATAGCGCTACATATTTGCTTTGGTATCAACACCTTATACTTCTCTCTCTCTCTCTCTCTCTCTCTCTCTCTCTCTCTCTCTCTATATATATATATATATATATAAAGTTTTAAGTTTGTTAGAATTGAAAAGTTTATTAGGTTTCAAAAAAAAAAAAAAAAGTTTAAAGGACCCTATAACCTAATATAAATGTATATATATATATATATATATATATGTGTGTGTGTGAAACTCCTTCTTAGAGATTTAAATCCAGACTCATGTCCTCCTCGCCTCACAAGAACTAGTACTTATGGTAGTTATCACTATTTTATTATTTTAATTATAACAAGATTATAATGGTAGGTTTAGATATAGAATAAAACTTAAACTTTATATATATATATATATATATATAAAATCAGGGTAGCATTGAGTCAAATTTAGTAGATTTTCGAAGGAGCCCAACCCTAATAGTAAGGATTTGAAGTTTTTAAAATGGGTATGGGATAAGACAAGTTCAAAATTTTGAATTCGCTATGTGGGTGTTGTTGTTGGGGCATGCTGACCAAATTTGGGAGGTTGCATTGGCATGGGCGAATCCCTCAACACGTTTTTTTTATTGACAAAGGCCTGGTGCTGGGAAAGTTTTATGGGTTGCCAGAAGAGTAAAACTTGTGGCTGTGTACGTGCTATTACCACGTAGTTATTTTTTCTTTCAAATATAAACCTATTCTGTTGGGGGTGTCAACAGCAAGTATGTATGGAAAAATTTAAGTGTTAGGCAAAGAAAAATAAGGGTACATTTTGTAGGTCCGTAGGATCATTGTATCTTTGGGTGGGTTAAGTGGTTGGCTGTGTCCACAATGGCAAATTTTATATGAGGCAAAGCCTTGGTATTCCTTTGTATTTGGAGATAATGTAATAAAAGGTTGAGAGTTTTCCCATATGCGTTGTGTGCTTGTATTGTGTGCTGGTATAATTGACTAACACAGATTGTTTTGGGTTCCAAATGTGTCTAAGTGATGGATGTTGGCTGAGACTAAAAATGAGGTATTTAGTGCCATCTCAAGGCAGAAAATTTGAAGCTAAGATCTGCCCTATGACATATGGTTACGCCAAACATTTTAGTATTAAAAATCTTTCATTCATGCCAATTTAACAAAGGGCTTGACAAGGAATCAATAATTACCTTGGAACAGAATGTAACATAGCCTGACAAGAGTTCTCTATGTGTATTACACTGCAGATATGGTTAAAGACTAATTTGGTTAAAAAATAATATGCGGAAGAAATTGATATTTTTTATAAAAAAAAAAAAAAAAAAGGGGAAAAGAAGAAAGAAAGAATGTAGTATTTTATTACAGGTTCTAGGCACAACCCCACTTTTTCATGAATGTGGCTACAGTTTGAGTAAAAAGATAAATTTTAAGTTAAATTTCATTTTTGGTCCTCAATATTAATTTTACATTTATTTTTAAAATCCTCATTATAATTAATAACTTTTCTAAGAAAATTCTTAATGTTAGTTGATTGATAGTTGCTCTTTACATTAGAGTAAAACACCAATAAATTTATTTTTAGTATAGGCAAGATTCGAACTTAGATATTTTATATAATAAAAAAAAAAATATTTATCAATTTAGCTAACAGAAACCTATCAGAAATGGCTAAGAATGTCAATGAAAAAAATTTTGTTTTTAGTTCACATAACACTATAAAAAAACCAAAGCATGATATCATCATAAAGGACATATATGTTAAAACTTCTAGATTATTCCTGAATTTTGTTGAACAAAAGAATATTCAGCTTATCCTTTAAAATTATTTTTTTATGATCACAAATATAACATATTGGGAAGGATTATATATATCTTAGACGCTAGGAAGAAATGTGCATGCTAAAAGAGTTCTCTTGGTGAGTTATGGTGCAGATATTAAGGATGGAGACTATTTTGGTTAGAAAATAATATTAGAAAGACATTTCTATTGATATTACGAGTTCTATTATGATGTAGAGTTAATGTCTTGCGGTCCGCACCACCACAGTTTTTTCATGAATGTGGCTATTGCCTACTGTTTGAGTAATATGTTTTCTTCTAAAAAAAAAATGTTTAAAAAATATTTTTGGTTTTCAACGTATAACCTTTGTTTCAAAATTGTACTTATGTTTTAAAATGTTTCTTCCAAGTACTATCCACTAGCATATATACACCTTGTTTGATATACTCTCATAATAGAATGACTATTTATGTGAAATAATGATTTGATTACTTGGTTGTTTTTTTTTTTATTACAAGTAAAAGTTGTTCCTTAAGGACATATACATTGTACTAAACATGCCTTAAGTGAAACTTAGTTGGCACTTGGGCTGCTTGGTAGGTGAGAAGAGGCCATAATGTTTCTCAGTTTCTGCAGGGCCCTTTTGGTCTTCATCAAACAAAGCGAATAAATAAGTTTCTAAAGGTCCAGGTCTCTTTGAAGTCCCATTCTTCACATGACTAATCAAATTCTTGTAGTAAGTGCCTGCATTATCAACTGTTGCTACACCATCATTTCCATCTGATGGCCAACCACTCTCCATTACAATAATAGTCAATTTGGCTCCACCAATCTTCTCAAGAGCAGAATAGAGAACATCGACAATTGCATCAAAGAGATTTTGATACCCTAAGTTACCATCTTTTACTACAACCCCTGGTGAAGTAAGTAAGGCATATTTAAGCTTAATGTCTGTTGGGTCACCTATGTAGGCAAAATATGGGTACACATTCGCAAAAAGTGGTGCATTAGCGTTTACTAGGATGCTAACGATTGTCTTCATGTATGAACTTGCACTATCACTAAATGAGCCTGCAGATGGAGGGTAATGATTCCGAACAATGACATGTCTATTGCTGTTGAAACTTTGATTTGTAAATTAGAACCTGTAATTGCATTGTTCAAGTTCTGGATGGCTGGTCCAACATATTGGGCTAATGGATCACTGGGCTTTATTTCATCCCCTGCAGTAATGTAACTAATTTTGACATCAAGGACGTAAGGAATTATGTTTATCTGCACCTAAGTATTTGCAGCTGCAGGATTAGTAGCAAGGCCTTGATCGAAGGTCATCATTAACAACTCCAACAATGACCTCTATGTTTGATTCTTTTAGGGCTTGGAGGGTTGCTTGATTTGTATAAAAAAAATCTTCATTTTCCCCATGCCGTTTGTGTTATACAGGGCTATTACTTCAATTGCAGGTGGTAAATCATCAGCAACTGTTCCATAAATTACACCTATCAATTGTCCAGCTGCACAATAGTACCAAGATAACAAGTTAATTAATACCAAAGATAAATTTTTTTGAAGGAAGTGTATAGGTATTCAATGGAGCTACATCAAATAGAACCAAGATAACAAACAAGTTAATTAACACCAAAGGTAAATTTGTTTGATGGAAATCTATAGAAACCCAATGGATTAAAGTTATTTGGTGTTCTTAAGATAACTCACTGATCATATAATCTTATCTATTTGTTTTTTTTTTTAGTCATATTATCAATAATTTAAATAGATACCAAACTTCTGGCTACATATTACTTAAGTTGTAAAATCTAATCTTTTTATTTTAAAAAGCACGGATAAAATTGTAAGAGTTCCACGGTGGAGTTATCCTAAAAACCCTAATAAAAGATTATAATTATTTGTGTAATAACTACAAAAAACTTAGTAAAAACCATAGTTAGTAATGTATGAGACAAAGTATGTACGATATAAAACATGTGTTTTATTCAGCTCAATTTTTGTTTTTGTTTTTTTTTGGGTGTGGTAAGAATATGACATAAAAATGGAAATTAAAAAAAAAAAAAAAAAAAAAAAAAAAAAAAGCCTAATAGACATATGTGCAAGTACGTTATGAATTTAATTAAAATTTTCAGTAAAAAAATGATATGTATGTTAAGTTATTCATTTTATTTTATTTCAAATTAGTAGCATACTTATATTATCTAAATGTAATTTTTTAAGATTTTATAAAAATTCAACTAATGAAGAATTTAATAAATTTAGTATATATTTGATTTTCTTAAAATTTTAGTTATGTTCTTAAAGAAAATATATACTGAGTGAACGAAGGAGATGATGTTTAATATATTCTTTCATACACACACTTAGACAAAAAAAGAGTATTTAGCATTTTTCATCTAATTTAATCTAATACTATATATATTAGCTAGAGGTAAGAGAAAGTTAACTCCTAGAATGTCTCCTACTAGGCCACCTAGGATAAATTCCCAACTTAAAAACATACACGAATTTAAAAACACAACCCTTACAGCCCAAAAACATGCTCAACAAATACCTAGGATATATAATATTATATATAATAAAAGTTGGGTTTAGACATTGTGGTTACGTCACGGGACTTCACCAAATTGTAGAAATTTTATTAAATTTTTAGATTTTAACCAAAAAAAAAAAAAAATTTACTTCTCCTATAATTTCTAAATGGATATTAGATTAATTAGGACTCTAAGTCATTCTTATCTCTAATTCATTCTTAAATCTAATTTATTGTTATCATAAAGTAAGTGTATCTCTAATAATAATCATAATAATCATATAGTAAGCATAAAAAAATTTGAGAAGATTGATCCAAGAATTATTGAAGGACGAAGGCAGGAGAGAAAAAAATGCAAGGCAGTACAACGCCCCAACTTCTTCAAAAGTCTGCACTAATTGTAAGTGACCTCACAGACACAAACGGAGAAAGAGGTATTATAGTAGAAACTCAAAATGATGGACAACAAAGAATTAGGGGGTGTTTGGATTTATGATTTTCATAACTCAATTCTCTATTTTTATAACTCAACTCAAAAATGGTGGGACCCACTGGTAGATTTTGGGCCACAAGGAGGAAAAGGCAGCCTGCCAGATTCCTTTTGAAAGCAATCACCAAGATGCCAAGCAAATCTAGACCGCTTCTCATCCCCAGCAAAAATATCTGAGCATCCGGCAAAGAGATTCCGATAAGCGTTTTGCCAACAAGAGTTTGAACCAGCCAATTTCATTCTGGCACATTCTACTAGCCTGGCTCCCTTCTGATCATTAAAAACTTCCATGGAGAATTTTACAAGGCCAGAATTATCCTTTGTATCAAAAGCTTTCTCATCAAATTGAGTCTCTGCAGACGAGGAGAACCAACCCCATGACCTGCACTTTGTTGAGCATGAGATTAAAATCAACAGAAGAAGAAGATGACGATGATGACCCATTTGAATTTTGCACTGAAACTGTTTAAATACTGTCTAGGTTCTTCTCCAAAATTGTAAAACCTGCATTACACAATTCAAATTATATAAATTTAGGCTTCCACGACATGAAGTGCATCCACACACAAATACATTGATATCAGTGATATGTCCTCACTCCTAAGTATATTTATATTAGAAGCAAGAGACTAAGAAGACTTGGAGGGCAAGGAAAGAAAGCAGAAGAAAGTTTAAACAAAAAAAGACAGGTTGAAAGACAAACTATTTAAAAATTATATGTTGAACAGTTGAAAAGCAGCAAAAGGACCTTATTATATCAAAAAACCTTATAAACTATAAAATAAAACTTAGTATTCACTAAACAGCATCAAAGAAAAAGAACAAAAAAAAAAAAAAAATACTATACAAAAATCATACTTGAACTGAAGTAGCAAGCAAATAACAACAAAAAAATTATTACCTTCGAATATAGAACCAGGCTTAACAAAGATGAAAACCAGAAGCAACCGACTTTTCTTTTAAGTCTTGTCTTGTGGCAGCAAAGTATGAAACAGAAAATAGTGATAAATAATTGTATTATATATACCTAGGTTTTTTATTTCCTACTTGGACTAGAAAAAGCATTCCAAAAATAACCAATACCCAAAATAATATTGCACTGCAGAATCGCAGATGGGCTTGGCGGCTTTCAATGACGGTGTCCAATTTGGGTCATCTTATTCACCCAAATTTGGGCCAGTGAGTCGCCATAATGGGTCCAATTGTTGGGTTTTAAAAGTATAACATTTAAAATTTATAGTTGGGAACAATTTATTTAGTTGAAATTGAAAATTTTTTGTTTAAAGTACTTTTTCTTTTCTAAGTGTATATGTGTATGAAAACTTCTTTCTAGATACTTGAACCCCGGCACTTACCCGCCACACTCCACAAGTAGTTATACTTGTAGAGTGACCATCGCACTAAGAGTATGTAAAGATTTGAAAGTACTGTAAACAAAAGTAAAAGTAGTTAAAATAGTATAGTAAAATTCATGAATAGTACTAAAAAGTGCAGTAAGACCAATGAATAGTAGTAAAAATAAATTAAATAAAAAAATCTGGTTTCTAAACCATGCCAAACACATGCTTAAGAATAAAATAGTAGTGATGTGTAATGTGAAAACCTCAAGAAAATCAAATTACTTTTTTTTTTTTTAACGGGAAAAAAATATCAAATGACTTTATGTTCTTATATATATATAACTATTAAAAAGAGGACTTCGATTTAATATATAACTAAGATTCTAAGAATAAAAAAAAGTTTATATGCACAAAAAGTATTTTCTTTTCTAACTTTTATGTAATAAATAAATAAATAAAAGAAATTTTAACTATTAATAATAATAATAATAAAAAGTTTATATACGTGTCCCATTTACATGTTCATGACGCTATAAGGATTGACATTAGTTGTGGAAATCATGAGATAAGATTATCAAAATATTTCATCCTTATCCTCATTAGTCATCATTTCCATTCATATTTATATCATGTATTTGTTACACCAATGGTGGGGTGGTCATGGGACTCATGGAGTCATGGAACGAGGTGGCCATGGACCCGCGGAATAAAGGAGGAGAGAATCGGAATATAAGAGACATAGGCATTTATAAGCAAACTAGTTATTGCCCGTGCGTTGCACAGATTTTTCTTATTTATAAACGTTTAAAGTTTTTTTTTTTTTTTTTTTTAATGATAAGTATATCCCAAGATGGATATTAAGTATTATCTCAAAGTTGAATTTTATTGCATTATTATTATTATTATTACGGGCATATGTAGGATTATTATTGATAACTAAATTATACTTTAAAATAAAATGTAAAAATTTAATAATATTGTTTTTTTTTTAAATTGGATAATATGTAAAATTATATACCACTAAACTTTGTCAGTATTTTTCTGTATTAAATTATAATTCTACAATTTTTAAAATAAATAAATAAATAATATTTCTATATTTCATGACCTTCATATGGCACAGATCTTGTCAATACTTCTAAAATTCTTGAATCTGCAAAAGGATCCCTAAAAAATTAGGGAGCAATTCGAAAATACTTCTAATTTTCTTTTGCATAATATCGAAAATTGAACAATAGAAATTACATACCAATTCAATATCTTAATCTATCAAATATACATTAGAAAATATTAGACCATTCATTTACATATAGCTTCAACAAAGTACCAATCCATAAAGAGGGAAGAGCCATCTGAATGAAAATGACAATAATGTAAACAATAAGAAAGTTAACGATTGATAGAATCTAACGTTAACAGATTATCTTAAGAAAATCATAGTAACAATATCTTTATCCTCTACATATTTTCACCGAGAAAAGAAACAAAGTCTTAACTAATTACAAATATATTTGAAATTGAAGAGACAATACTAAAAACATTTCACCTTGAAAGGAGAAAATTTGCGTTTTTTTCCCCATCATTCTTGAGTGATGATTAATTCAAACCTAAAAATACAGCATGCAAATCAAATGTGAAATCAAAAGGAAAAGAAATACCAAGAGATTTGAAGAGAGATTGCTAATTGTATTCTAGCCTTACCATTGCCTTAGTCTAATTTTTTTTTTTTTTTTTCCTATTGTTGAATGGTTAATAACTAAAGGTAATTAATGTTTAGGTTCAAAGAGTTGAAAAGCCAACGTAGTGTTATGTAAAAATTAGTGGGATGGCTGAATTAAAATTAAATTTCCTTTTATTTCATGTCAATTAACCATGGAGAGAATCAAATTAAATTCTGTTCTAAAAAACAAATTAAAAAAGAAATGAAAAAAAGGAAATTAAGCTTTTTTATAATAGGGAAAAATAGAAATGTGGTATAGTCGAAGAATTAAATAAAAATAGAAACTCAAATTAATGTCTTAATAAAGAGAAAATGGAAACTCAAATAAATGTCTTGAGAGAGAGAGAGAGAGAGAGAGAGAGAGAGAGAGAGGGGATAAGCTTTCAATATGGGTTTCAATAGGAGACTTTGAACTACCCAATACGTTTATGGAGTTTTAGCCAAAAAAAATAGTAACATTTATGGGAGATTTGGCAATGTCACTTTTTTTACCATATATATATATATATAGGACCTTCTTAGAAGGCAGTCTCTTTTTTTCTTTTTCTTTCTTTTTTTTTTTTCTTTTTTTTTTTTTTTTTTTGTGCTCGTAGGTAGTCTCTTTTTCTTTTAATTAGTCATTAATTTTTTTGGCTTTTCAATATATATACCGTATGGGGCATACCCATCATTTTAGTAGCAATTTTTTAAAAAAAAATTATAATTAGTCATTTTAGACTCCAATTATTGTGTGTCTTTTTTTTTTTTTTGTACGTATATTATTAATTAAAGTATTTTCAAAAAAATAATTGAATAGTCTTTGGAAGGGGAATGGTTGGAAAAATTAAAAGGTGAATGGAAAATTAAGAATTAATAGTCATAAATAAGAATAAAAACATGAACATAAATATCATATTTAAAAAATGCATTTACTTCATTCAAAAAATTTAATTATATGTCACATGTCCAGCATTATGACTGCCGTATTGACATGTTCAAATAATCTTTTGACATGTAGCATTGTTTTTCTATATAATGTCAATAAAAGTAAGAAGTTGTCACATGTCATTATAATATACTTTAAAAAGAAACAAATAGCATTGTAGTGTACATCCACCCGTTTTGGAATCCAACTTTTATATTATACTAGATAATTTTCCACGTGATGCGCGGATACTTGGTAATTCGAGTTTAAAATCATTTTTATATTTTTAAGACCCATATATTATAATCATTTTGCTATATAGTATTTATGATGTTTCCCATAATATTGTTAAATGTTTTGAAACTTAATTTTCTTAATTCACATTTTATAATTTTTCCTTATCCTAGAAGTAGTTTCCAACTACTGAGTGGGTTTTCTTTACTAATATATATATATATATATATATAGACACATAAACACACACATACATATATAAGATTGTAATTGCATAGTCATTAGAAATTTCTAGGAGTCTATACCATATTATAAATTTAATATTTAAAATAATAAAATAAAATCCAGAAAGGTAGACTTTATTTCTAAAACTGAACACTTCCTTAACCACTTCATTCTCACCACCAAATCCCAAGACACCAATCTCGTACACTTTGTTCATAATTTAAATGAAACAAAATTATTTGTGTACCAACATAAACAGAGCGTATTCGAACAAAGAAAAATTGGCTAAATATACTTCCATTTATCAATATTTAATTGCCTCTAGTAGGGCCTTTATATCATTTTTAGAGAAAAAAAAAAAAAAACAAAAGAGTGCTAATTAAAAATCAAGAAAAGTGTAAGCTAAAATTAGGAGAACTGATCTTGTATTATTAATTTTACACCATGAGCTTGTCTTTATATAGAGGAGTAAACTAATTAACTTACAATCGTATATCAAAACCATAACAACAAATTAAATAATTTGAAACTAATCCTAATAAACCACAACAACTATTATTAATAGTACAAAAGTAATCACCATCGTGCACCCTTGATGCGGTGGTCACTCCATAAGTATAAATGCTTATAGGGTGTGGGGGACAACAAATTAAATAATTTGAAACTAGTCCTAATAAACCACAACAACTATTATTAATAGTACAAAAGTAATCATCATCGTGCACCCTTGATGCGGTGGTCACTCCATAAGTATAAATGCTTGTAGGGTGTGGGGGGCAAGAGCCGGAGTTCAAGTTTCTAGGAGAGAGCTTCACACACATATATACTTAGATTAGGTTAGAGTAAAAATTCTATCTTGTATAAAAAAAAATAAAAATAAAATAAAAGTACAAAAGTAATCAAAAAGATTCAAGTGGATAAGTATTATACGTTAAAGATACCTAAGAAAGAACATAAAAATTATGTGAAGAACTACTTAATTGTAGTTTTGATGAAGAGAACTAACAATATGATTGTGGTTTGTACACCGTTTGCACACTATTCTTGAATAGCTGCAAGTAAACATGAGGTTGCATCTAAACTGAGATAGTCTTGATTAACAACAAAGAAACTCAAAAATAAGGACAAAATTGCTAATTGCCTTGTTTGGGCAAACTAAGCAGCATTTTGCCCTATTTTTGAAACTAATTAGGGAAATGCCCCTCTTTTGAAACTCGGTTTTCTCAAAATCGAGTTATAAAAAAAAAAAAATCTGGAGCCTATAGCGGCATTTTTAAGGATCTATAGTGACATTTTCAGGACCTATAGTGACGTTTTGTAACTCAACCTATATGAAATCGAGTTATAAGCAAAAAAATGTCACTCGATTTAATGAAAGCCGAGTTACAAAACGCCACTATAGGTCCTGAAAATGTCACTATAAGGCTCCTTAAAAACACCGCTATAGGGCCTAACTCGATTTTTAGAAAATCGATTTTCAAAAGAGGGGTATTTCCCTAATTAGTTTTAAAAATAGGACAAAACGCTGCTTAGTTTGTCCAAATAGGGCATTTAGCAATTTTGTCCCAAAAATAATCATCATTTTTTTACTTTTATTGTCGAGGCTTATACCGATACCCCACTAATAGTGCCCAAAAATGACAAAGAAACCAAGAAATTATGAGGCCTAAAAAAAAAAAAAAAAAAGCACTAACCTATGGCATGAAGATGAAAGACTATAGATAGGTGTATATAAAGTAGCATAAGTGTAAAAAGTGAAAATGGTGAGTGAAAACACGAAAATCTTTGTGCTTTATGAGAGAGAAGAAAATCTTAAAATAATGAACCCAAGAAAATAAATAGTCCTTATCTTTAAAACTTTAATTAGTCCTTATTTATAATGTGGCACTTAAGAAATGTCCTAATATAATGAATTTAAGAAATAAAGAGTTCTTATCTTTTGAAAAAAAATTTATGGGAATTTTCTTTTGAATTTTAATTAATCCTTATCTAAATTCTTTGTCAAAGAGAAAGCCACATGGTAGAACCTCATGCTCTTCCATATACATACATACATACATATATATATATATATATATATATATATATATATTGTGAAGAATGAACATAGTAACAGCCTAAAAGGACAAAATTTATATACAACTCAGTTTGTAAGAATTCCTCCAAGGTGTAGATAGCACTTTATGAAGATGACAAGTGTCCTGAGTTATATACATGGTAGTTGATGAATCAAACTCACCTAATTCAAGTAATAAAAAAAAAAAAAACAAAAAACCTAACCTCTCTCTCTCTCTCTCTCTCTCTCTCTCTCTCTCTCTCTCTCTCTCTCTCTCTCTCTCTCTCTCTCTCTCTCTCTCTCTCTCTCTCTCTCTCTCTCTCTCTCTCTCTCTCTCTCTCTCTCTCTAATGACCCCACCTTAGCCTCTCCACCACTGCCACATCAAACATTGTTGTAAAGCTGAACGAACTAAACAACCACCACCACAAACCACCAATAAAACTAGCACCACTTAGCCTTTCCTCCCTTCACTCCTCATGCCTCCTTCACCCCTTGCCGCCACCACCACAACCACAAGGATGTTGGTAAAAAGTACAAACTTATCTAGTTCGTAAAAATCATGAATATTACTAAGAGTAAGAACCACAAAAACTCGAGAGAGAATATTTATTTCTTGTTTAAGAGTGTTGACTTGTGTTGGACTTGAATTGGTTTAGTATCCTATTTCACTAGACCCGTAAAGATCATGACTTGTGTCCAAAAGTGAACACGTGTTATGATCTCGACGAGTCTAGTACAACTGGACATTAGACCTGAGTCTCACCCACTTATGTTAGGCCAATTTGACATGACTCAAGACCATGGTTTTAAAAACCAAACTATACCAATCAATCCAACCAATTCAATCAGGAATCGGGCACTAATCCGGTCCCAAAAAAACCCCCCAAAATCGGTGAAAACTAGCCAAAACCAAGTTAAACTGAGAACCGTAGGCAAAATGATTTTGCCCAATCCGATTTTTTAAACCATAATTAGGACACTTGTCATCTTCATAATGTGCCATCTAACTCAATTTAAACGAATTCTTATAACTTAGATTGCAGATAAATTTTTTCCATAGACATCTTTTGCGGTAGGTTCACATAATATTATTTTGTTTTTACCTTTTTTTCTAAATTAAATTATTCTTATAAGTTTTTGAGAATATTTTTTGGATAATTTTTTTTTTGAAAGCTATTTTTTGGATAATTTTAATTTGCTATAAAAACAGAATACATTAACCAAACATAAGTTTTTCCTTACTCGTGACTCTACATTTAAAACATAAAAAAATTATTTAATTTTTAATATACATTTAATAATTAATTTTTTTATAGAACCTATACTTCAAAAAAAAATAAAAAAACTTCCTTCTTTTTTAATTTACATATCATTATTTATTAAACTGTTCATCACATAATTTGGAGTCTCACAGATGCTTGCCTAGAGATTTAGGCACCGTTTGGTCACCCTGTTTAAACACTAGTGTTACTGAACAATAGTATCTAAAAACAAAACAAAAAAATGTGTTTGGTGTACCAGTCCTGTTCCTTGTTGTTTGGAAAACATTGTTCAAAAACCAGTGTTATAAAACCCATTTTTGAAATCACCTCCGGACAGTTTTTAAACAACAAACACTAATGCTAAATGGCAATTCCATAATTATCTTAAACAACAATAACTAGTGCTCAGGTCAACTTTTTCGTACTTTGGTCAGTTTTTTTAAAAATAATTCGCCAGCCATGTTCTCTCTCCTAATTTATAGGCCCACCATGTTCTCTCTCCTGATTTAAAATATATTTATTTTGTACTTTGGTCAGCTTTTTTTACAATCTAACACACACAGACCAAACACATATTTTATATTTTTTAACATTGAAACATGTTATTTAAACCATAATACTAAACATATTTTTTTGTTTTATAAATACTAAAAACACGTATTTCAATAACATTTTTTTAAACCACAATTTTTACATCTTTTTAAACAACAATTTTTGACCTCTTTGACCAAACGGCCTCTTATTTATTCAATAATTCACTTCATTCATTTTTGAGGTAAAATAATTGGATTGCAATTCAATACAATATTTAGGACTATTGCACACATGAGAATGAGACAGGAGAATCACACGTGGGTAGAGATTAGTCAAAGTAATATGTGTCCACAAAATCTCACAACACAACACTTCCTCAATCCAGTGAATCCACTGACAGTGATATATTATATTGGACTGGGCTCCTACTTTGAAATCTTGAATAATATTATATTATAATAAGCTTTACGCCGTCAAAAAAATTCAAAGGTTTGACTTTGAAACTGAGTCTGAGTCTGAGTCTGAGTCTGAGTATGTCGACTTAGCCCAGCCCGATACCAACAAAAACCCTAACAGAGGTTTTATTCTCACTTGGAACATCATATATATACACTCCTCAGTTACACACTCATTGCTTATTTCTGTCTCTGTGAGAGACCAAACAGGTTTGTACTTTGTAGTTTGTTCATTGCTCTCGCTGTACTTAGCTTTAGATCATTGCTTTTTTGTATTTTCTTCAAAACTCTGTTATAGTTTGTGATCTGGATTGAGTTTGATCATTCATTATGTTAAATTTCATCTTTTCATATCTGGGTTTTGTTTGTGATCATATGTTTATCTCTATATGTCTGTGTACAGCTTTTTAAAGACTCGTTTTTTTTTTTTTTAAGGTACAGTTATATTTCAAACAACTTTTATCAGATATACACTGTTTGATTATTCTTTATGTTAAATTTCATCTTTTTATATGTGGGTTTTATCTGTGTGATGGTTATCTCTCTGTCTGTGAACATCTTTTTAAAGACTCGCTTCTTTTAGGTACAATTATACTTCAAACAACTTATATAAAATAAACTATGTTTGTAATGTTTGTTTGATCATTCATTATGTTAAATCTCATCTTTTCAATATTTATGGGTTTTGTTTATGTAATGTTTATCTGTGAGTGTTTTCTTTTACTTTTGAGCTAATTTGCTTACGTAGGTCTTTCCAAAGACCTGCTTTTTTTATGTACAATTATACTTTAAGCATCTTTTCGCAAATAAACAAATAAGCTACATCCAATATATCTGCGGGTGTGTGTGGCAACAGCTTTTTCTTTAAATTTAATACTGTGCAGAATCTTAAAGCAGAATCTTAAAGATTCGTTTTTTCTAGGTACAATTATACTTTAGACAACTATTAGCAAATAAACAAATAATTGATCTTAGGTAGGGATGTATGTAAGTCTGATTTGTTTAAGTGTGAACATTATGTTATTGGTTTCAAGTAAGAGGAATACTCCCCTAATTACTTGATGAATTCCATGTATATTCTGGTTCAATTTTTTTTAGTTGGTGTCCGAACTTCTTGATCTATGTGTGCTATGAATTTTAATTTTGAGTGAAAAACAATATTTTCATGTTACTGTAGAAATTTGTATTTTTGCCATTTATGGCTTATTGTGGCAATACAAATTTTTGATGAAATCAGTAATAGTATGTGAGGCTCTGTACTATTGGAAAATTGTTCTAGGTATAAAGGTTTTCTGTAAATTCATTGTGGTGAAACAATATTTTGAAATCTTTATAGTGTTCTAGGTATAGTGTTTGCTTTACAGGTTCACTACAGATTACAGTAATAGTATGTATATAATGTGGTGTATGTTATAGGTATATTGTTTGCTTTCAACTAGCAAGTCGGTGTAGTGAAGTTGATCTTGGTAGATACTATTGTAGTGTATTGGATGAACAAATTTGCTTATTTGATATGACTTATTTTCTTTTTGTTATGGGCAGGTGTATCTTGATAAATTAGAGGAAGACATTCGTTCAGATTCAAACAGTTTGTGTCATTTAAAGACTAGTCAAGATGGTAAGTTTTTTTTTGTCTCTATTAAGTTCATTGGGTTGCTGCGGTTTTGGTGCTTATGATCTTAAAAGAGAAATGTCTTTGCTATGTGCAGGTGAAGTTTACAGCTGATGAGCTCCGGAGAATTATGGATTATAAGCACAACATTCGTAATATGTCTGTTATTGCGCATGTTGATCATGGTATGTGATCTGTTTGCCTTTGGGTCTTTCTTATTGTGTATTTTATATCAGATGGTGCATTATATTAGTGTTGTTTGGTCATATCAAAGTAAGAGCAGATTGTAAATAGTGTGGCAATTAAAATTGTATAGAGTTGATGAGGAGTAATCTTGCAGTTGTTGACTCTAGACCGCATATTTTGGTGTTTTGTCAACCCCCCGCTAGTTTGGAGTTCTTTTAAAGATGCCTGTGCTTTTATGAGCTGTTCTGATTTTGTTTCTTTCTTCCGATCAATACTTCAGATGTTTTCTGACTGCTGTGCCACTGGTCTTTTCCTACTAATATATGCTTGTCTTCAATGATTAGTAACATTTCAACTTGTATACTTTTATTATAGTGTATTTGGTTCAAATTCTGATGTTATTTTCCTTCCTTCTGCTCCCCCATTCACAGGGAAATCTACACTTACAGATTCTCTTGTGGCTGCTGCTGGTATCATTGCTCAAGAAGTTGCTGGTGATGTCCGGATGACAGATACCCGCCAGGATGAGGCAGAGAGGGGTATTACCATAAAGTCTACTGGTATATCCCTCTTTTATGAGATGACTGATGAGTCTTTGAAGAGCTACAAGGGAGAGCGACAAGGGAATGAGTACCTTATCAATCTCATTGATTCCCCCGGGCACGTTGACTTCTCATCTGAGGTCACTGCTGCTCTTCGCATTACAGATGGTGCTCTTGTTGTGGTAGATTGTATTGAGGGTGTCTGTGTTCAAACAGAAACGGTGCTTCGACAAGCCCTAGGGGAGAGGATTAGACCTGTTTTGACTGTTAACAAGATGGACCGGTGCTTCCTTGAGCTCCAGGTTGATGGAGAGGAGGCTTACCAGACATTCCAGAGGGTTATTGAGAATGCAAATGTCATCATGGCCACATACGAAGATCCCCTCCTTGGTGATGTTCAGGTATACCCTGAGAAAGGGACAGTTGCTTTTTCTGCTGGTTTACATGGTTGGGCGTTTACTCTAACCAATTTTGCTAAGATGTATGCCTCCAAGTTCGGAGTTGATGAGGCCAAGATGATGGAACGACTCTGGGGTGAGAACTTCTTTGACCCTGCTACCAAAAAGTGGTCAACTAAGAACACTGGCTCTCCTACCTGCAAGCGTGGTTTTGTTCTGTTCTGTTATGAACCCATCAAGCAGATAATCAACACTTGTATGAATGATGAGAAGGATAAGCTGTGGCCTATGCTAGCAAAGCTTGGTGTTACTATGAAGGGAGAAGAGAAGGACTTGATGGGGAAGGCCTTGATGAAGCGTGTCATGCAGAACTGGCTCCCTGCAAGTAGTGCCCTTCTGGAAATGATGATATTTCACCTGCCCTCGCCTGCCACGGCTCAAAAGTATCGTGTTGAGAACTTGTATGAGGGTCCTCTTGACGATGCTTATGCTAATGCTATTAGGAACTGTGATTCTGAGGGTCCTCTTATGCTTTATGTCTCAAAGATGATTCCTGCATCTGACAAGGGTCGGTTCTTCGCCTTTGGTCGTGTCTTCTCTGGCAAGGTCTCTACCGGTTTGAAGGTTAGAATCATGGGTCCCAACTATGTTCCCGGTGAGAAGAAGGATTTGTATGTTAAGAGTGTGCAGAGAACTGTTATTTGGATGGGGAAGAAGCAGGAAACAGTTGAGGATGTGCCTTGTGGTAACACAGTTGCCATGGTTGGTTTGGATCAATTTATCACCAAGAATGCTACTTTGACAAATGAGAAGGAAGTCGATGCACACCCAATCCGTGCCATGAAGTTCTCTGTGTCACCTGTCGTGCGTGTAGCTGTTCAATGCAAGGTTGCATCTGACCTTCCCAAGCTTGTTGAAGGTCTGAAACGTTTAGCCAAATCAGATCCTATGGTTGTCTGTAGTATTGAAGAGTCTGGAGAGCACATCATAGCTGGTGCTGGGGAACTCCACCTTGAGATCTGTTTGAAGGATTTGCAGGACGACTTCATGGGTGGAGCAGAGATTACACGGTCTGACCCTGTTGTGTCCTTCCGTGAGACAGTCCTGGAGAAGTCTTGCCGTGTTGTGATGAGCAAGTCACCCAACAAGCACAACCGTTTGTACATGGAAGCACGCCCCATGGAAGATGGGCTTGCAGAGGCCATTGATGAGGGCCGTGTTGGTCCAAGAGATGATCCTAGAGGTCGTTCCAAAATCTTGTCTGAGGAGTTTGGTTGGGACAAGGATATTGCAAAGAAGATCTGGTGTTTTGGCCCTGAGACCACTGGCCCTAATATGGTTGTTGATATGTGTAAGGGAGTCCAGTACCTCAATGAAATTAAGGATTCTGTTGTTGCTGGGTTTCAGTGGGCTTCTAAGGAAGGTGCATTGGCTGAAGAAAACATGAGAGGTATCTGCTTTGAAGTCTGTGATGTCGTGCTTCATGCCGATGCTATCCACAGAGGTGGTGGTCAGGTTATTCCTACTGCCAGGAGGGTTATATATGCTGCTCAGCTGACTGCCAAGCCCAGGCTTCTTGAGCCTGTGTACCTGGTGGAGATTCAAGCTCCTGAGCAAGCACTTGGTGGTATTTATAGTGTCCTTAACCAGAAACGTGGACATGTGTTTGAGGAATTGCAGAGGCCTGGCACACCCCTTTACAACATCAAGGCATACCTACCTGTTATCAAGTCTTTTGGATTCTCTGCAGAATTGAGAGCTGCAACTTCTGGCCAGGCTTTCCCCCAGTGTGTATTTGATCATTGGGACATGATGTCCTCTGATCCCTTGGAAGCTGGAACAGAATCTGCACGGATTTTATCAGAAATCCGCAAGAGGAAGGGCTTAAAGGAGCAGATTACCCCGCTGTCAGAGTACGAGGACAAGCTATAAAAATTCCATTTGATGATTGTCAAGTTACTTGATCTTCATGAAGAACAATAGTAGGTGAGATTGCTCAGCATAAATTTTTCTTATTTTTCATTTGATGATTGTCACTTGTCAGGCAACTTGATCTGCATGGAGAAACAATAGTGGGTGAATTGCCCAACATAAATTTTCTTATTTTGTTGTAGTAGGTTCCCTATGGGTTTACCATTTATATGCCCATTTTTATACTAGTTTAATGTCTTTAGCAAGGGCTTGAATAAACACAACGGAAGATCTAGATGGGATTTTTTTTTGAAATATTCTTCTCAGACTTTGGTTGAGAATGGTGCTGCTTCTACATCTTCATGCTTCTGAGGATTACATACGGAAGATCTAGATGGTTGTTCCAATGTTTAATAAACAGCCTAATTCATGTATTGGTATCTCTTTTTTAACTGTTATCTAATTCATGTATTAGCTGCTAAAAAGTAGGCATGATCGAAAATCATGAGTGGTTTCCATTTTTTGCAAGGCAACCTTTGATTAGTTGGTTATCTAGTTTTTAAGAAAATGTAGTTTTGGGTATGCGGTTGAACCAATTAAATTAGTTAGTTTGGTCAAGTTTTCAACACTAGCGCATTTGTTTGTTGTGGTTTATAAGTAAAGTGTGTTTTTTAAAATTATATAACACGATGTATGTGTGCATGTTTTTCAAACTCATTTGTTCTCTGTGAGCATATTACTATGTGGGGTTGAGTTGGGACTTGTGAGGGTTGGCAATGCTCAATCTGATGTGGTCATTGTCTAGGATGTGAATGCGACTTGTAGTAGGAATGAATCATGTTTGTCGAATGAAACTTTAATGTGGCACTTCCACTTAACTTAGATGCTCTTCAAACGCATTAGATGCTCTTCTAAACCCACTTTCAGAGTATAAGGACAAGCTATGAAAATTCTATTTGGTGATTGTGATGCATCCTGACCTGCAGGAGAGATCGTCCATCATAAATTTTCTTGCTTTTTGTTATTTTCTTGGTTCCTTTTTTTTTTCCCTCAAAATATATTCCTAGCCTGGAGATGTAGGTTTCTTATAATATAAATGTCTCTAATTAAGAGCCTTGTAGTTTAATTGACAATACTACATAAGAGTTTTTTAAATATTCATGACTTTAGTTGAGAATGATTCTATGTTTCATGCCACTAAAATATTATGGGTAGTTGAATATTTTAAAAACCAAATCATTCTAATTTTTGAAAAACTGAATTGTTAAGAGATTTTAGTTGTGAGTTTATTACCTAATATCATGGTATCGTGACTGTTATAAAGTAGAACACAAAAAATTGAAACAAATGGTTATTCATTTCTAGGCATTAACCTTGTGGAAGTGATTTATAGTGTTTGGATGAACATATTTTTATTGGTTGAATTTCATAATTATTACTGATTTTTCACAGTCAATGAGAATTAAATCTAAATTATAAGGTTTTTATATATTTTAATAAATTTTTTATTTTTAAGGTTACAGCCAATCAACTTTCTATACAATTTCTACGAACAACTCAATAATGCTTTTAATGAGATTTGACAGCTTTTGTTTCCGACCTTTCCCTCCTACCATATAATAATTAATGATAATAATAAGAGGAACAAATGATGGAGTCGTGCTGCTATTTTGGCCATGAAGGGTTTGGTTGTGTGTCAGTTCAAGTGACGTTCAATAATGCCAACTACTAAGCTCATTTTTTTGCCATCCATAACTTGGGTCTAGCCCCAACAAAAGCAGCATTAACAAAGGAAATAAATATTCTAAGATTGGTCCATAAAATTTTGACAAGCTAATACAACAACAATAAAAATAAAAATAAAAGTTTTAGTTTTTAAAATTATAGAGTCAGGTATGAATTTTGAACAGATTAATTAGGATGGTTCAAGTATTGACAAGCTTATATCAAATGAAAATATAAATATGTTTTCTTAGATTTAAAAAGGAGACAAATTTTGCAGTATGTGCATTTTTATTTTTAATTTTTGGGCACCAGTGCAAGTGGCAAAATGACAATAGACAATGAATTATTATCATTAACGATTATTTGCACATGCTTTGTTTAAATATTAATAAAGAAGACATCAAATAGCTAGATTATTATTGTGTACATTAATAGTTTGAGATATCGAGGCCAGTTTTGCTTGAATTCCAATCAAAATTTATTATTTATGTGTATGAACACTATATCTTTATATTTGGTGGGAATTATCAAAGATGACTCTCAAATAAGTCATTAAATAATATACCCTTAAACTTAAGTAATTCAAATTGGGAATTGCATCAGTTGTTTGTTGGAACTAGAAGGTCAATGAGAATAAACAATAAAAGCAAGTTATCAGTAGAATGCATGATTCTCAAGATTAGGACAATGTACATTTTTCATTAAAAAATTTCAAATATATTTTGAGATACAAATTAATGATCTTTATTCTTTAAGATTTGGGTAAAATAAGAAAGAAACATTTTTCCAACAATCCTAATTTTATTTTTAATGAAAATCTACCATCAACAAGTATAACACACAATTCCATCCTTTGTATTTTGGTATTCAAAATAAAACACTATATTACATGTTTGGATCAACTTTTAGGTAAAATACAACCATACATCTATGATCTTTGTTATTTATTGTAGTTTAATTGACATCTTTTGAATATATATATATATATATATATATATTTAATTTTCAAATCACACTTCTACAATAAGAAAAATTGTATGGTGCTGATGATAGAAGATCATAAAAATAATGTTTAAAAATAATATATTTTTCAACTATCTTAATGTATAGATCAAAATAAAGATAAAAATAAATGTTTGTAGAGTGTGGAAGGCAAGGGCCGGAGTTTAAGTCTCTAGGAGAAAGCTTTACACATATATACACTCAAATTAGGCTAAAGTAGAAATTTTATCTTGTATCAAAAAAATAAAGATAAAAATAGACTTGAAAATTTTAAAAATAAGAATTTTCTCATTTTTAGTGTAATTTATTAGGCTTGAAAATTTAAGAAATATGTTTTCTCAAGTAAAAGAAAAAAAAAAAAAAACGTATAAATAAATTTTGTTTCACTTCCTACTTACGTATATACTTATTCCATAAAACACAAAATTCTTAAAATGAGCTTGAAAAAAATATATAGGTTATCCTTCTTTTTTTTTTTTTGAAGAGAAATATATGTTATCCTTTTGTATTAATAATTTTAACATAAAATGAACGAAAAACAGATAGTTATAATAATTGAATATCAAAGGAATATTTATAAAAATTAAAATTCTAGAGAGTATCTATATAATTGCATCATTCTCTTCATTTATTTTTTTTTTTAGGTTTATTTTATAGATGAAATTTAGCTTTACACAAATATAAAATATACATAGTTTCACAACTAGTTGTCCCTAATTTAAAGCAAATGAAAATGGACATATATATTTTATCAAAAGCAAAAGAAGAGAAAATAGATATAAATATATTTCGTTGCTCAAAATCTGGTTAAGTTTTCTAAAAACATAACAAAATTTATTATATGAATAATGAAGGATATTCTTTCACAATTTTATTCTATATTTTATGCTAATATAACCAGTTTACATTAATAATATCTTTCTTCTTAAGAAAAAGATATAAATATATTTCACTTTTCTTAACTTTGATATGATATATCCAAAATGGTTTGTATGTAACTCAAGTTTTGAATCTTTTGATAATACAATTCCTAATCATTTAGTAAAAAAAAAAAAAAACAATTTGTAAGAAAGTTATTCAAAAGATAGGAAGAAAAAAAAAGCAATATAAAAAGCAAAAAAGTATAACCCAAAAAAAAAAAAAAAAAAAAAAAAAAAAAAGCAAAAACAGAAAAGAACTTTTTGAAAACGCCATGAGAGGATCAAAAAACTGACCCAAGAAAAAACAGAGGAACGGAAACAAAACGAAACATCTTTCGCCCCGTGATTTTCTCCAAACCAAATCTCTCTATCTCTGTCTCTGTCTCTCTGTTTCTTAAGACCAAAGAAAGAAACACAACTAAGACTTCAAGACACAGACACACACAACAAAAAAAAAAAAAAAACCTTTACACATTTACAAACGTTAAAAAAAAAAATCTTTGAAATCCCACAAAAAACCCCATTATTCTATAAAGGTTTTTGCATTGATTTTTCAAAGCAGAGCTAAGGTTTGGATCAGAGGGTCCCATCGTCACCATCATCAACACCCAGAAGCAATCTCAGCAGTTTGATTTGATGACTTCTGCTTTGACATGTCGCCGCCGTTACTAGAACCTGGAGTTCCTCCTTCACACACAACAACAAGAAAAACCCAACAAAGCCACAGCTTTAACGGTGAGTTTTCGCTTCCTCTCCAATTTAATTCTTCTGGGTATCCTTCAAAATCTCATTTTGTGCCAATGAACCCATCAAATTTTGGTGATCAAACTTCTGGGTTTTCGAATTCTAATCAAAATGATCCCAATTTCGGCTTCAATACGCCGTCTTTTCCACGATCAACCTCCGGTACTTCGAGGCCGAGGCTTGTGAAGGTGAGGAGGCAATCTAATTCTCAGAATTTGAGGCCAAACGCCCCCGGTTTCAATCCATTCAGGCCTGGTTCGGAGAATTCGGTTCTGTCAGGAACTGGGACTTCGGTTTCCGGGTTGGGCAGTGGGGGGAATGAGGCATTTATGTTTGGAGAGAATAGGAATGATTTGGGTGTGAATTTGAATCCGGGGAAGTGGGATTCTAGTGGAGGTTTGGAAAAAGGAGTTATTGATGAAATAGGGAATTTGAGAATTGGGAGTGGGGATGAGTTTGTGAATCGTAGGCAGAGTTCGAGTCTATCTGGGGGGTCGGAGAGTGGTGGCTTTGTGTTGGGAAGTGGGTATAAGAAGGGTTCTAGTATTGATGAAAGCATTGTGTCGGAGCTTCCAGAAAATTTGAAGAAGTTGAACATTGAAGGTTCGGGGAATGGTGAACGTATTGAGAAAATTAGAGATGGAAGGTTTGGTTTTGGGAGTGGTGACAATGTGGGTAGTTCCTTTGATAGTAATGTGGGAGCAGAACTCCCAGATGAATTGATGAATAAATTGAACATTAAAGAAGCTGGCCACTTTGATGCCAATGATACAAGTATGTTTGTATTTGGAAGTCGTAAAAAAGGTGATGATTCATTTGCAGGATGTTCAGTAAACACACTTCCTGATCAGTTGAAGAGTCTGAACATCAAGGAAACTTTAAATTCTAAGAGTTTTGAGAAGAAAGAAGTTAATATTAGGACCAACGAAAAAGAGAACACTGTTCTTGGAACCAGTAAAAGTACTAGCGGTTTGTATGATGGAACAAAAGAAGCTCTGCTTTCGAAGAAGATGGAGAAGTTGAAAGTAGGAAGTGGGGCAGGAGACTCTTTATCGGATGCAGTGCCGTCTTCCTCTGGAGAATTTGTGAAGGAGATGCAAACGGGACATTTTGGTGATAAGTTATTCCATGACCTTGATAAATCAGTACCCACAGAATTCACTTTTCAGCCGGGATTGCAGAGTAAGGATACCAGTGGTAGTCAAGTTCCATCTTCATTTTCATCTAGTGATACGGATTTTCCACCAGCTGGGAGTACTTTTGAAAGGCCTATGGCTGAGTTTAGCTTTGCAAGCAAACAAGACGGGATAGGGACACCCTTTGTAGAATTTAAAACACCAAAACCAAAAGCTAACATATTTTCAGGCATAAATCAGAAAATGGAATTCAGTGCAAAGAGGGAATCAACCAGAGTCTCAAGAGTTAAGAAAATGAGTGGAAAATTGAAAAATCCCACCCCAGTTAAGCTGTGGCCTGGTCAAAACTTTGTTTCAAAGGAAAGTGATTCCCAAGAGAACCCAGAGCCTTCTGAATCTTATTCACCCATGGATATTTCCCCATATCAGGAAACATTGCCTGATAACCGATGCTCGAGAGAAAATTCTGTGACATCTGATGAGTCATTCAGTCTCGATAACAGCTATGGAGCATCTGATTCAGCACCAACGGTTTCAAGTGATGCTATAGATGAAGATTTGATTATTGCAACACAATGCTTGGATATGAATGATGGTGACTCAATATGCCAAGAAGCAAAAGTCGGAGATTCTGAATACCATTCTTATGGAAGTGTTGGTGCTGGAGACCTTCAGGAAGATTCTGCTTCTGGCGTTGAAACTGAAAGCTTCAAGTCTGCAGCTGAGGAGGTAGACTTTAATATTGATGTTGCTGTTACATCAGCAGAAGCTGAAGCCAGTCCAAGCTTAAACATTGAGAGGCATGATAGTGATGGCAGGATGCACAGTGGTATTGCTTCAAGTTCAGAAGATATAAATGGGTCTAACTTTACCTTTGCTGCCTCTTCTGCCGCTCAAGGTCAATTATCCGCATTGAAACGCCACCAGAAAAAGAAAAATTTATTGAAAGTTGGTCATGATATGTATGATTCTACAATCAATGCAAAAGTTTCATATGCATCATCCTCTGTGAATCTTTTCTCTGGAACTTCATTGCCTTCATCTCCTGGGCGGGTTCAGAAGGGAGATTTATCTAGTTCTCAATCCAAGGTTAAAACAGACTCAGAGCTGGATAAAAACCCAGAGATCAAGCAAGAGTCTTCTGCCAGTGTTGCATCTCAGGAAGCATGTGAGAAGTGGCGACTAAGGTCAGTATCAATTCAAATCATCTTCTTTTCATTTCTGTCCTTAAAATTTTTAAAACAATAAAAATCATCTTCCACATTGCATTTCTAGTATTTAGGTAGTTAGCCACATGCATGTTAAATGTTCTAATTATACCCCCTCCAGTCTGAGATGCCATATTGTTTGTTGAATATGATATTTATCAGGGGAAACCAGGCCTATAAGCATGGGGATCTGTCTAAAGCGGAGGATTGTTACACAGAAGGGGTGAACTGTGTTTCTACAAGTGAGACATCTAGAAGCTGTCTAAGGGCTTTAATGTTATGCTATAGCAACCGTGCAGCAACGCGTATGTCTCTTGGAAGGTTGAGAGATGCACTGGGGGACTGTGTGAAGGCTGCTGCAATAGATCCCAACTTCCTTAGGGTGCAACTTAGAGCTGCAAAGTAAGGGATTTTATTTTGAGTTTGCGGTGACTTTAAGTTGTCTACATATGCTAGTTTATCAGTAACTGAACTTGCTTGCTGCCAAAAAAAAAATGTGAACAATCTATTAATCGTATTTTTGGTGATTAATAGTATTGCATTGTATTCTGTTGTATTGAAATCCTATCAACTTGTGGATTAATTTGAGATGAAATGATTTGTTTATGCACATTTCAATGGTATATGGGTGGAAGTTTCCACTCTTAATTTTTATGCACATTTTTTGTTCAACTAGTTTCTTTAGGCTTGTTTCTCATTCAGATAGATAATAGCATATTTATGCTGTCTCATCAGCCTGGATTTCGTTTAAAAATGATAGAAGATTACAATATCCCCTAATCCTTACCTTTTCATTTTCTTAAAGTTGCTACCTTGCCCTTGGAGAAGTTGAAGATGCATCAAAATATTTCAAGAGGTGCCTGCCATTAGGAAGTGACATCTGTGTGGACCGGAATATTGCAGTAGAGGCATCTGATGGCTTACAAAAGGCGCAGGTACTGCAACTTACTGTTTGGAATAATATGAAAACTTTCTTATAGCATCCAAATTGGAAATGATAACTCACTATTGTCTCATAAAAAATATCCAAATTGATATTTGTGCAAAGTATATCTTCGTTTATTTTTAAATATATTTTAGGTGAAATGTAATCAGGAACCAATTTGTTTTTAGAAGGTTGTTTTATTAGTCCTTGGAGCTGAACAATTTGAAGAGTGTAAATTCATTAATTTCATGTTGTATCACTCAGAAGTATAGTATTTTACAGTATCATTCATTATATAAATTTCCACTTCTCTATCTTAATCTTTCCAAAATTCAATAATTCAGGTATTTAGACGCATGTCTATTGCCTGATGAGAGTAAATGGATTCAATAAATTGGTTCTTTTCCATTGGGAAGGGTAGCATTGTAATGGGAAAAAATGTATTACCATTCTAAGAAGCATAAACATTATATATGCCTCTTAGAATATTTTCTGTTTACTTGGGAAAGGTTTTTCATTGACCAACATATTCAGATGCTCCAAACGTTATCTGGAAAATGTTTTGTGCCAAAACAAAAAGAGTGGTAGTTACAGGATTGTGAAAAACATGATGTTAAATTTTCTGATTGTATACTAATTGGCTTTCAGTTTTGAAAGGGCTTGGTGGTATTCCTGCTTTTTTCTTTCATATTTTCCTCTTCAAGATTTGTTGACCTTTTTTCATGTTTACATCTCTGTGGATAACCTTTTATTCATTTCATTTTCTGGTATCCAAACTAATTTGTGTTTTTACTGGCTACCAGAAAGTGTCAGTATGCATGAATCGCTGTGCCGAACTTATGCAAAGGAGCACATCCAATGATGCAGAGACTGCTTTGGAAGTAATTGCTGAGGCTTTGACATTAAGCTCGTTCTCAGAAAGATTACTAGAAATGAAAGCAAATGCTCTTTTCGTGGTTTGTGGCTCTTTTTGTGATACAGAGAAATTTTACTTCAAGACACTGGAATCTATTAGAATTCTTGTCTGTTTTGTTTTGAATTTTTGTTTCATCTGGCAGCTCCGGAGGTATGATGAGGTGATTCAGTTGTGTGATCAGACTCTTGGTTCTGCTGAAAAGAACTCTCCTCCAGTGGAAGCTAGTGCCCGTGAAAGAAGTCTGAATGGTTCTGAAATCTTGGAGAACTATTACTTCAGGCTTTGGCGATGCCGCCTGATTTTTAAATCCTACTTCCATTTAGGAAGGCTTGACGAGGGTCTTGCTTTTCTTGAGGAGCAACAGGACAAAGTATCTGTAACAAATAGGTAATTCATAATCCTAGCATGCATGAATCCTACCCCTCTATTTACATGTTTCATTGCAATGAAGGTATGTTTTTGCCACATAAAGTTCCTAATGCTAATTAGAACTTTCAGGAATGGAAGCAAGGCCCTGGAATCATTAATACCCCTAGCTGGCACTGTACGTGAGCTCTTGCGTCATAAGGTATCCTTTTCTTTTTTGAATTCTTTTCCGTAAGTCCATTTTTTGTGCTTAAAATAGTGTTATTATAAAACTTAATGGACACCTTATAATGTTGAAGGCACCCGTGTAGGCTGTGTTACTTAAGGATAGCGTAGTCTGGTTTACAGCCAATATGCTGTGTGCTCTCATTTATAATTTTGAATGGGATTTGACCCGTGCAAACATGAGCAATCCAGCAGTCATTCATTTTGTATTTTCTTGTTTGGTCTTTTAAATGAATTTTCTTACCGGGCCTCCATCCCTTGAAGATTATAATGGCTAGTACAAGAATATTAAATATTCCCGTCTGTCTATTTGGGTGTGCGTAACATGTTGCACAATTCGCATATACATTAATGAGTGGATATTAAACCTGTATAAAGTCTCTTTGAATGACTTTCCTGGAACACTCAAGTGTTTGGGGAAAGTAGGGTTTGTTCAACAGGCTAGCCACTTCTTCATATCATCTGTTCCCAAAGTAACTCTTTTCTGTTATATGAGATCGTTCCTGACCTGTCAATTCATAGGTCTCTACTTGTTAGTATAATGCTAAGGAAGTTAATGAGTGTGTATTGGCTTCTTCTATGTTACTCTTTCTTATGAATGTCCAACTTTCCCATGAAAAAATGCACATTGTTGGATCTGCTTTGATGGGTGTGTCCAAAGATGGATCAGGGGAACAAAATCATGGTTCACCACAAGTTTCTTTAGGATACTTCATGCATTGCTAACCAAAAAAGATATGTTACTTAGGTGAATATACAAAATAACTTGGGGTAGTAAAGGTAGTTTACTATGTTACTAATTGTAAACACGTTTTACCTTTCTTATCAATACAACTCTTATTACCTATCAAAAAAAAAAAGGGTAGTAAAGGAGAAATTTGGATATTTGAACGATTGAATTGCACCTCAACTGCAATGGTTAAAGGATGAGACTATTTGGATGTCCATTTGCAGCTGCACAACTGATACATAAACCCAACAATTTGTGATATTTTTTCTTAAGAAAAGAAATGAACACACTCAGGGAATATTCAAACCATTTAGTTTAGAAATTCTTTACACTTCAGTTATAATGGGTTCACTAAAGTGCACTGTCTGCTAGAGCTGACAGCTTGAAAATTTTCCATTTAGGTGTTTGATTTTCCACCTGTCATTTATAAATGTTTGACTCAGATAACTGTCTCAAAATAACTACTTTAGGCCAATTGGCTTGACCCTTATTTGATTCTATGCTTTTATTATTTTCTTAGTACTTGGCCCATAATGCAGATCCTTAATTTTCTGGTAGTTCATTGGTAGCAATTCTGGCTAATCAAGTGAAAGAGTAAACTTAAATAAACTCGATTCAATTTAGCTTTTATATAATTAAATGCGATTTACATTTTATGTAAATCTGGGCTATATAAGCTATTACAGGAGCTCTAATTGTGACTAGTTTTTTGGGGGTCTAGTGTTGATTTGGCCAGAGCTTTCTTTGAGTCGTGAAAACTGCATACTTTTAACATAGTTGTTTTCCTTTCTTTTGTTTGTACATATTTTTTCTCTGGCTGCTTCATTTTTCTAATGAAGTAGTCTTCTCTTAATACAAGTTTTCTTACCCAAAAAAAAAAAAAAAAAAAAAAAAAAAAAAAAAACTGCATACTTTTAACTTATTCTTTAATTATATATAATTGTTATTATCAACAAGTGATAGAATATTTGCTATCCCCACAAATTTTACACTTGTGATAGTGTATATAGGTTTTATTTTTCAGTTTTTTCCTGAAACTACTATATTTGCAGGTAGTAAAGTGCTTTATGGTGTATATATGTTTTATTTTAATGTTTTTCACTTGACTTGGTCTCCTTTTTCACTTAAAAAAAAAAAAAAAAAGCTCTTATCAAAAACCTGTAATGAGTTATATATGTGTTGATTCATTTATTGTTCTCAACACAGGCTGCAGGGAATGAAGCATTTCAGGCAGGACGGCATGCAGAAGCAGTTGAACATTATACTGCTGCTTTGTCATGCACTATGGCACCACGTCCTTTTGCAGCTGTTTGTTTTTGCAATCGTGCTGCTGCATACAAAGCCTCAGGCCAGATTACTGATGCTATTGCAGATTGTAGCCTGGCTATTGCTCTTGATGGAAATTATCTTAAGGTTTTCCTCTAAACTGATATGATCTACCTCATTCTTAGATATAAACTACTTGAAGAAGTTGTTGGGGGCATTTGACATCTGGTGGAGACTAAACTCGGTCCATAGTAATGTACTCATTGTTTTAAATACACAAGTCTGTAATCTTAGATGGAACCATCAACATATTTACCATTAAGGAAAAATATCTGGGTCTTTTATGGAATGCCCAAAGTTTTGAGGAAAAGCAAATGGACATTTAATGCGATTTAAATGGTGAAATCACTGAATTCTGGATGCGTTCAGGTCTATATCTCTTGGTTTTAATAGGACTCCTTAGTAGGCGGAGCTAAAATTGATCTTTTATTGCCTTCTTGAAGATCCAATTTGGACATGTGGAGTGGGCCAATATGTATATCATGCACACACTAGCACTTATACCATCATCATTTACATGCCTGAAACTGCATGTGGATTCCAAAACAGAAATGGATTAAACCCCATAACAGAAATTGAAACAAGTGGGGGATTCCCAGGATTGAAACACAAGACCTTTTAGGAAAACTAGGCTCTGATACTATGTTAGATTCTTGTTCTTTTAGAAAGTGTGAATAAGGTTTTATTAAGGTAATTACCCTAACACACATAAATATTATATATACGTGTGGGGGGGTGGGGGGGAGTGAGTACAATGATACTATTGATACTAACTCATAACAATTCCTTTAGTCTCAAAAACTTATATCTGTTAGCAAGTGGGCGAATAATGTATATGCAAGCACACATGAATACCAACTGGAAGAAAATTTGAACTTCCATTATCATATAAATTACCAATCTGTTTGGAATCCAATAATTGAATCTGAAGCCAACTATGAATGAAGGTGCCATAGTCAACCCCTCTTTTGGATCTTCTCAGGCTTTTTTGCTTTAGATTATATTGATGTCCTTTATTTTTATTGTGATTTTACCTTTATCATTCTTCTCACTTAAGTATGCATTTTTGTATTTTCCTGAGTACACAGATTGTACCCCACTAGCAAATTTCGGTGTATTTTTCTTATTTCTTTTTTAAAAAAGAGGCATCTTATCCAACCTTTGAATTTTGGGCAGTTGTTGAATATCAATGTGGGTCAAAATGTATTTGCTGGTAGTGAGTGCTATTGCACAATGAGGAAAACAGGCAAATTAATTTTAGATATCAAGATAGATTCTACTGTTGTTACAATCAGCTATAGGGAGTTTATGGAGGAAATTGAAGTGTTATCAACTCATAGATATTGCCCTTTTTTTTTCTCTTACAACATTTGTTTGGGCGCCACGCACTGCCCTAGGGGGTGAGGGGATTGGAATCTGTATTCTCCCATGGGGGGGACAAGGCAATGCCAAGGCTCTAGGTTATTCATGCACTCCTTTTTGTGCATTGTGTGATACTTCATTAAAAAAAAATTTCCCTATATTCATTTGTATGTTTGATCATTATCACTCAATCTGTTAGATTTTGCATGCAGACTCGTCAATATAAATTGAAAGAGACTCATGTAGACAACCCTAATTATGTTGTCTTCTTCAGTAACATTGCTGGTCATATTTGTGCCTGATTGTGTTAATACTTTGACAGGCAATCTCAAGACGAGCAACTCTATATGAGATGATCAGAGATTATGGTCAAGCGGCTAGTGATCTTCGGAGACTTGTATCTATTCTCACTAAGCAAGTAGAGGAAAAGACCAATCAGTCTGGAGCTGCTGATCGATCAAATAGCTGTGCAAATGATTTGAGACATGCTCGTCTGCGGCTTGCTGAAATAGAAGAAGAAGCCAGAAAAGAAATCCCCTTGGATATGTACCTCATTCTGTAAGTTACCGTTTCTGCATGTTATTCCAACAGGATTTTATTAAATGACACTTCTTTGTTATGTGTTGTTATCTAGAGATAATTACCACTATTTCCTAATTGCCTGATGCATTAAGATGGCCTATACAAAAGTTGGTTTTCAAGATGTTACACTCATTAAACTTGTGTGTTTTGGCATAAGAGGCCCTCATTATGGGATGGAGTCCTAATTTTCCCTGGGATAAGTAAGTGAATGTTTATTTATTGATACACACTTGAGTCAAGGAGAAGATGAAGCTTCCTGAATTGGCTAGTGGAAGATGACAAATTTTGTGTACAAAGTTCCCTTCTTTATCTTCATCATTTTTTCCTTCTCTAATCTTAAATGTTGTTTATTTTCTTGGAAACTAATGTTGTATATTCTCGGGAGTCCTATTAAATGGTTTTTTTCTTGTTTCTTTTGAGGATTAAGTACTATTAAATGGTTTTTAGGTAGTCTCTGGTGTTTTCATATATGTATCTGGTTTTGGAGTAATGATTTATCAGGGAAAAGTAGGGTTTTTGTTTTTCTTTCATTTATTTTCTTGCTAATGTAAAGTGAAAATAAATTACTTGTTCACTTTATCTTCTGCTTTGTTCTTTCCCATTAACATGGGGCCAATTTCCTTATACATGTGTCACATCTGGAGCTTGGTCCATTTTTATTCTTTGCCTGATTATGTGGCATATATACAAATTAGTTTTGGATGCTTATGCCTAAGTATATTTCTGTTAATCCAGTAATCCTTTAAAACTATAGATTTTGGTAGATACGTTCTTGTAACTAGATATGTACATTCAAATATGCATCATGGTTTTGTGATTGTAATTGGCATTATGGAAGTTGTCTTAAAAAGTGTGTAGCTTACAAGTTCCATATTTTGTTTTTAAAGTGCTACCTTTTCTTCTTCTTTTTTTTCTTTTTTTTTTTTTCTTGGAAAGAGATTGCCCCAAAAGCAAGATAATCGCTTCTAAGATTATTAATCTCAAGCCTTTAAGATGCTGATTCAAATTATGATTGCAGGGGAATTAGTCCATCTGTTTCAGCATCTGAAATTAAGAAGGCCTATCGGAAAGCTGCACTGAAGCATCATCCTGATAAGGTTTAGTACTGATTTATTTACTTATTAACAAAAATAAAGAATAAAGGCACTTATTTATGTAGGTAGTTACTGTTATTAACCTCTTAATAAATCCTTTCGTCATGTAGGCTAGTCAATCCTTGGCAAAAAGTGACAATGGGGATGACAGGCTGTGGAAGGCAATAGCTGCCGAAGTTCATAAGGATGCCGACAGACTATTTAAAATGATTGGAGAGGCATATGCAGTACTTGCAGACTCTATCAAGGTACGTGCATGTTATCATTCTGCACTCTGTTTATTTTTCCTTGGCTCAAGGTTTGGAGACTTACCATTTTTTTTAGTGTTTTCCTGTAAAGAATATAGCATTTCAAAATGTCGAGTTCTACCTAGGAAAGAGTTGTTAAGCGTGTGTCCCACATATCAGTTTCCAACTTCATGGGAATGTTGCATAATTTGACTTGCTCAAGAGGGCACAAAGCCTGAGTTCTTTTCAGAGCACTAAGTACATTGTTTATCTATCATAGTCCATAGATGGATGAGGAAAGATATTCTATCTCTGGCTATTTGGATGGATGGAAAATGGAAAATTTTTTCCAGGAATGAAATTTAAAATTAAATAGGAACACAAAGCATAATAGTGCAGAGAAGATGTAAATGGCATATAATAAGATATTTAGGACAGAACTATAAATTTCCATTGAAGCTACACATTGATACATTCTATGAGATTAAGTGCCCCACCGGCATGTAACTTACCAATAAATGACTTCTGCAGCGTCTACGGTATGATGCTGAAGAAGAGATGCGGAATGCCCAAAAGAAACGCACTGGAAGCAGCACATCTAGAGCACAAACAGATGCCCAGTACCATCCATTTGAAACAAGTAGCAGTAGGCGGCAGTGGAGAGAGGTTTGGAGATCATATGGTAACTCATCCTCTAGAGGGTCGGAAGGCACTCGAGTGGGCAGGTATTCATGAAAACTTTGTGTGGATGTGCATAATTAGAATCTTGAGTTCTGATCAACAAGTCAGAGGGGAGGGGCTAGTCAGATGCGCAGATGCATTCTATATGTAGCTTCAGCTTGGAGGCCCCGCAGACAGGCAATTACTTTAAGCGACTTTTTGAGATCTAGCGGCATGTGTTTTGCTGGAGGTGCTAGCTGGGCAATAGGTCAGATTGAGAAACGCAGTGTTCTCTTTGACCTATAATTTTTTCAATATATATATGAAAAAAAAAAAAAAAAAAAAAAACTAGTTTTCTGAAAAAATATATTAACGTTTTGATAGTTTGAAGGAGGTGAGCTTTTGTTTGAAAAAGAAAAAAAAATGGGAAGGACGAAAGAAAGAAAGAAGAAAAGAGTCTGCTCTTTCTTACGCAATATCTAAAAGAGAGGTCTGACCGGTCGTTTGAGCTATATAAATTTATTGGTAACATGTACAGCAGTGATGAAATGTGGCATTTCAAAAAAGAAACTTACTGGCTTTAGAAGTTTGCTAGTTCTGGCTGAGATTAAACAGATGAGTGGGGAACAAAGGGATTTCCTGATTGTTTCTAAAATCTTTGCTATCTTTTCTTTATGTTGGTTGTATGTTCTTTTCAAAACATTCATCCGAGTATGAGAGGAAGATTGTTCCTCCAACATATGGTCTGATGCCACGAAATGAGAGATTTTCTATTTGTAATTGTATTGAGACGTTTCGCTGTACAGTCACTGTATATCATGTTATTTGCTAATCCAACCCAAAAAAAAAAAGGGGGAAAAAGAAAAATTAAAGGCAAGAAGTTTGAAAGGGTTTTCTGCATTTATATTTATGTTTTTGGTTTTCTAGTTGATCCAAAGTTGCACGATAAAAGAAAGTGGGAGTGGTATTGTTGCCCCCAACACATCATGGTTCCAAAATTGACAATAAACTATCATATTAATTATTTTGCTGTGGAGGCTCAGCAAGCCTAACATAAGATATTGAGACCAATTTTTTCCCTCCCGAATGGCAAGAGGGGGATGGGGGAGTTTGAACCTAAGTTCTCATCATTAGAAGATTTACGCAATATCATTGAATTATAAAACTCTTGATATATTTTTATTCAAATTATATATAATATTAGTGAGTAATTAATAAATTGGATTGTGCGTGGCTTGCCGCAAAGTAGTATTTTGTCCTTTAAGGATCTTTCAAAATACAACCAAGCAAATGATAGCACCGTTGCACATCCAGAAAATGTTGTTTCATTGATTTGCAAAATCAAGACCTATGACTTCCTTCTCGACATGTTGTCAACACAGAACAGGAACAACCGACATGTTGTCAACACAGAACAGGAACAACTGAAAAGCACTGATAGTTTGTAGCTCTCTGAAAAAATATATTATAATTGTTTTTCTTTTCAACAGACAGCAGGCAAAGAAATGCATTTTAGATATTTATTTACGTTGAAGTTGCATCAATGATATTCATTGCGTTGTTAATTTGCAAATTTTTTAAAATTTGTACTAGCTTTAGCATTTTTTTAAATTTTTTTGCATTGAAGGAAGCAAGTCGTGTAATGAATGGTCTTAATTACATAATAATAATTTATACAAAAGGATTAGTTATTAATTGGAGTTTAGAAGGCTTAATTAAGCAGGCAGTACTCCTCTATCTTCTTCATGCAAACCTCATCTACTACATTACTTTGTCTAATAAATATAACATCAATACAAAAACTTGGAGACCAAAATAAAACACAATAAAATAGGAAGATGAGGTAAGCTGGAACATATCCAGGAACGTTGAGAAGAGGGCCTCACTTGTTACCATTGGCAAGGATAAAGAAGATCTTCTTTATATATAGAGAGAGGCTTGTGAGCTGTTCATAGAGGATTTGACACATAGGTCTTGGATAGTGAACATGCAAGGCAAGAAGAGGACCCTGCTTCACAAACACATGGACTCAGCTGTTATAGCCACTGATATGTTTGACTTTCTTGTCAGTACCATGGTGAAAAAGTGAAATATTGGAGTCTTAGCTCTTGGGGTCTCTATCTTCCTCTTTCCCTCCAAAGTTGTATACTAAAAGCAAGCATAATAGGAAAAATAAAAAAAATAAAAATAATAATAATAATAATGAGGGTTACCCATTGTAGCACCCATCTCACTTAAATTTAATTTAATTGTTTCTAAAGTGGAGTTGATGAATTATTTAATTTATTTTGGAAGTGATATTATTCTATATTTGATATCTACAAAGAAAATAAATAAAAGAAGATGTAATGTAAAAAAAAAAAAAAATTATATTATTCATATTTAACTTTTAGTCTACTTATCAGTTAAGGAAAATGATAAGAGATTAAAATCTATTTGAATTAGGAGTTTAAGTGTTATTGGAATTCTTTAGACTTATAGCCTATCTAAACAACCTTAATATGAGTTTAAATAGGAATTAAAGTCTTGGAAGACTATTTAAGTTTTATAAGCTTCTTGAAGACTAAAGAGATAAGTTTGAGCAGGTTTTAAATTCCAGTCCAGGTAGGAAACTGTTCTAATGTGAAAAAGCTGAAAAGTAAATTAATGAGAAACTGTGAGATTACGGGGGAAAAAATTGCTGCATCCGTGTGCTCAGGCATGCCTCTCTCTCTCTCAAAGATCTATGGGAATAACCTATAAAACTAGTGTAGTCTATTAGATTTGCATGAATTTTTCCATACAACTCATGACTTAAGCTTTTAGATGATTTGTTATTGGGATTTACGCCACTTAATTGCTAGTGGTGCTGACTTTATGAACCTTGTAATCTATAACGTGGTTTCAACTTTCAAGTTACTAAATTTTTTGTCAATACATGCTGCAGAATAAAAAGTCCTACGAGTAGAGATTTTATGGATGCTATATATATATACACACACACATATATATATATATATATATATATATTGGGTTAATATGATGTACAAGCATATGATTATTTGGAAGCCAACTTGTACTGGGAGAATAAAATAGCATAGATATCTACATATTTGGTTCATTAGAATTATTTGCTAGGTATTAATTTTTGGAGTACTTGATAAAGCAATCGAGTACTAAATTAGCTGCAGTACCAAAATAAGTTGTGAAATACGAATTTTAAGAGTGAAATTTATATTTTCATTGCTACCATAGTGTATTCATTCTTACTGAGTAGTCTTGTCCTTTTTTAGGTTCTAGTTGACATTGTTTCAGACAATTGAAGTGAAACTTGGTTTAGCTACTAAATGTTAAGTTACTAAAAGTTAGTAGACTTTAGAACATGATGTCTCTCAAGATGTGTATAGATATACATATATATATTCTTTGGTGAAAATATATTTATATATATAATTGCAAAAGTGAAGTTTCAAAATTTTATACCGTTGTCAATGCTTTTTACATACTTGAATTTTATTATTTCTTGTGTGTTTTTTGAAACTGTACTGTTAAGAATAACTCAAAATTGTATTTTTGAAAAAGTATTCATTATATAATATATCCCATTAGTAGAAAAAAATGCATTCATGATTAACGACCACATAAACTATAGTAGTAAGACCCTATTGTGATTCTTTTAATGTATTCTTCACCATGGCTTTGAGATTTTTTTTGGTTTGTTTATGGGAACCAATATGTTGTTGCCACTTGTTTCTCTAAAAAAAAAAAAAAGTGTTGTTGGCACCTAAGATCTCCGATGGCACATCACTCACAAAATTAATTCAGAAAACCTATAGAATATTTTGTGGGGGGGGGGGGGGGGGGGGGGGGACTCACTTTAGAGGGACTTTCAAAATTTGCAAGAGTGAGGTAGAGTAATTGCAAATATATATAGACAAACAATAGTATGTTTTTTTTCTTTTCCTTTTGGGGGGGTGGGACTCACTTTAGAGGGACTTTCAAAATTTGCAAGAGTGAGGTAAAGTAATTGCAAATATATACAGACAAACAATAGTATGTTTTTTTTCTTTTCCTTTTGGAATTCTAATAGAGTGGCAATTATACAGTTTTCATAACTGCTTGATTAGGGAGGAGTCATAGAGTTAAAGAAAATTTGAATAATTATCAGATTGGGTTTGATGAAATAATAAATAGAAAGTTGAAAAGTTAGAAAACGTTAATTAAGAGATGGAGTTTTTTTTTTTTTTAATGTGATTGGGAAAATGTTAATTTGCAAAAGGAAGGAAAAAAAAAAAAAAAAAAAAAAAAAAAAAAAAAAAACGTGAGTGAAACCGATGATGTGGCACAATTGCAAATCCAGAAAATGTTGTTTAATTGATTTGCAAAGTTAGGACATATGACTTCCTTCTCGACGTATTGTCAAGGAACGACTAAAAGTACTGAATGTTTAATTTAACAAATTAACTTGTGACTATAAAAATAGACAAATCTTATTGCCATTCATATTAATGGAGAAAATGTTAGGATTAAGAAAATATATTTTATAATTGTTTTTCTTTTCAGTAGACAACAAACAAAGATCATAAAATAATTTAGAGTGGTGCTGAGGAATGGGGATACTTTTACGCAAATGTTATAAAATAATGTGTTACCAATCATATAAATGTATTTTAGATATTTAATTTTGAATATTTTTTTATTTTTTTATACAAGATAGAATTCTACTCTAGAATAATCTAAGTATATATGTATGTGAAGCTCTCTTCTGGAGACTTGAACCCCGTCCCTTGCCCCCCACACCCCACAAGCACTTATACCTGTGAAGTGACCATCGCACTGAGAGTGTGCGGTGGTTAATTTTGAATATTTAACACTACAAAATTAGTTTGCAAATCTTTTATAATAAAACTTTTAAGGTAACTTTAGCATTTTTTTTTCCAACAATTCAACTGCATTAAAGGAAGCAAGACATATAATGAATGGTCTTAATTATATAATAATAATCTATATATATAACCAAAACCTTTGAAACTCTCACAATTTTCTACATCAGCATTATTTAAAAAAGAAAAAATAAAAGTTCTAATAGGACTAAAAAAAAGACTCGCTAAAAAAAAATGTTAGGATTAAGGAAAAAAAAAAAGACTCCTATTAGGACTCTCTCTCCCCTCTTCAAAACCCTAGAAATTACCACCTCAAAATCCGATTAAAAAAACCACCCATGTTTCCTTAGCCATTCGCAAATGTAAATGCAAACCTTTGATCTCTCTGACCCTACTTTCACACCCAAACACAACAGTGGCGTGAACACTCTTATTATCTACATAAGTAGCTTAGTTTTCCTAAACCTTCAATTTTTTTATTGTGGTTTTTGTTCTGTGTAGGCCTTTGTTTGTTTCTTGGGAAAGTTTTATTCAATTTTATTTTTATTTTTCATCATAGATTTCTTTGTGTGTTCTGCTATCATCAATGTTTAGATCCTGTTAGTTGCTGCTATTTCTAAAAAACCAAAGGCAGGGTATTTAACACAAGGTGAGTTTTTTTTTTTTTTTTTTTTTTTTTTCTCTTATTGGAGAAAGTTGGGAGTGATATTCGATCTCTTTTTTCTTTTAAAACCTAAATCGTTCAAAAGCTAAACCTACCAATTCCATAAGATTTGTTTTTTTAGTTGCATTCTATTCGTTGTGGTGGTTTCATCATCAAAGAATTGATTAGGACTTATTAGATCCTAAAAGCTATAAGTAGACCTACTTACAGGGCTTAACTAGACTAGGCTTATGTTCTAACGGCACCATAACAAGTCAATCAATCCTTGATTTCTGAGGGGCATTCCATTAGCTATGTCAAAGGCTGTTTTATGATCTCATGTTAGCACATTCACATTAGTATCGAGAAGCAATAACAACTCATTCACCATCTACAAGAAATAACATGTCACAATTGCAACATTTTAACTGACTTAATGTTTTTGCAAATTGGGATTGGACTCTCTCCAAAAGCACTCTCTTTCCATTGCTATTATATTATCATTTGAGGATTCCAAAAAACATATGCACCAAGTGTTTAATAAAATGTATGTAAGTACCCTCTCTTGGTGTTGGTCTATGTGGGTAACTTTTTTACTCTTTTTCTTTTATTTTTTTTTAGGTTGTAGTTGAATTGCAATGGTAAATTTGAATTTTGATAGCTTAGTTAGTTATATATATATATATATAGAGAGAGAGAGAGAGAGAGAGAGAGAGAGAGAGAGAGTTTAGTTATTATTCTCAACTTTATTTCCATCATCTACAAGGGTCTTTGGTTTGAATTTGTTTGTATTTGTTGTTGATTCATGCCCTATATGTAAATCAAATATATATATATATATATATTTTTTTTTTTTGGTTGAATTTTTTTCCTATATTATGCCAAAATCACCTTTGATTCATGCCCTATATGCACGCAAATTGTTTGATAAGATACATAAGTGTATTGTTCTTTTTCCACAATTTGATTTTGTACAATGTTCTTTTTTCAGGTTTAATAGGTGGACATATACACTTAATGTTTACTCAAACTCGCCTATGCCTTGCATAAAAAAGGTATAATACTCCCTTTTTTCTTTTTCTTTTTTGCACTGTCTCTACAAGACTATGGTTTCTCCCAATGACTACTCTATTTTATGAAATTTGAATAAAGAATAGAAAAAATAAATTGTATAATCATAGACAATAATTAAAGAAATGAAGTTGTTGAATAGCATATTGAACTCAAGCTCTCACTTGAAGGATGATATGATATTCTTTTTCTTTTAATTTGATAGTAGTTTGCCCTTTCATCATATCTTGAATCTCTAGGATGATATATCTCTTTCCAATTTACAATAGAGTATAATATGCAAGGTTTAGAGAATGTATAACAACTCCTTTGTTGTAGCTTATGAATTTATAGGAGAAAGATGGCTTTCAATTGGCCATGAACTGGAGGAATTATACTACTCACCAATAGCATGGAATTTTTGAGGTTTGTTCTTACTTTGTCATTTGATTCCGCTGATTCTTTTTGTAACAAAAAGGAATATCATATCAAGCCAGCTTTAGCTTACAATTTTTATATATAACAATATAACCTTGGTGCACAAAGTTCAAGGCCCTAAAGGTATAAATTTAGAGGTAGATTTTAACTTTGTACTTGGGTTGAACAAAGCACCCTAATTTCTCATATTAGTGTAATGTTTTAAGAGATCTGAACTTTTTTTAGAGATTTGAATTTCTATAAATACTCATGTATTATTTAACATTCTTCCATATAAAAAAAACACGATTTATCTTTAAATTTTAGTTTTAGTAATTTTCCCGTTCATCGTACAGATTAACAACTAGTTTATACTAAAGGATTAGTTATTAATTGGAGTTGAGGCCAGGCCAGCAATACTCCTCTAGCTTCTTCATGCAAACCTTATCTACCGCGTTAATTTGTCTTATAAATAAAACTAAAATATCAAAACTTGTAGAACAACTTAAAACGTACAATAAAATAAGAAAGATGTGGCAAGATGCAACATATTCAGGAATGTTGAGAAGCGGGCTTCACTTGTTGCCATTGGCAAGGATAAAGAAGATCATGATCGAAGACGTCTGGAGGGACAGCGTAAACATGAAGATATCTGCAGAGACTCCAATTGTTTTTTCCAAGGCTTGTGAGCTGTTCATAGAGGATTTAACATGAAGCATGAAGGTCTTGGATGGTGACCATGCAAGGCAAGAGGAGGACCCTGCATCACAAACACATAAACTCAACTGTTATAGCATAGACACTGATATCTTTTTCTTCTTGTCAGTACTACAATGGTGAAAAGTGAAATACTGTAGTCTTAACTCTTGGGCTCTTTATCTTTCTCTTTCCCTCAAGAGTTGTATACTAAAAGCATGCGAAAAAGCTATATATATTTATGTTACACTGATTGTTGTACACAATCGTATACACAAGTTCATTTTGCACTTAAACTTGTGAGGGTTACTCATATGGTGGATTTTGTTGTTTTGGATTACAATAGTTGAAATTCAAGTAAAAATAAATTTTTAGTGACAAAAGATTTTTTTTCCCCCTTCTAAAATAATGAAACCTCACATGAAATGATGAAATATTGAATTTTAAGGATAAAATCAAGAATTACTTACATTAAAGAATTTGATCATAATGTAAACTCGGTTTCTCATATGAAATGTTGGTTTAAAAGGTTCGTGCATTATCTCATCATGACATGCTCATGCATTTCGTGCGTCTTACTGCATGTTCATGCATTTTAGAGTTCATTTGAAGTATAAGCCTTTTACCCTAGGAGATTATTCTAGATTTATTGGACGTATATCTGGTTCACATTGGGTTCTCCTGTTTGTTGTTTAATTTATGCAATTTATATTTCTGCACCAAGAATGAAAGGACCCCCTAGAAATAATGGAAGTGGCTACGAGTATAGACAACACACATATTATGCAATGCATTCATGCATTGCAGCATTGGCCAAAAGAAAAGGTAAGTTCTTAGAATTAGCATTTTCAAAATATAATCACATCTTTTCATCGAAAAAAAATATATATATAATCACATCTTCGAAGTGATATTGAATTAAACATTAGAAGTAAAGTCATAGTCAATGTTTATGTTTTCCGTATGCATATTATATGTGAATTAAATTTCTTATAGTTATATTCAAAAACAAAATAAATAAATTAATATAGTAATTTTGAGCTTCAAAATCAAAATATATTTTCAAATTTAAGTTAATCCATCATGGGCTACTAAATTTATTGAAATTTTCAACATTTGCTAGGCTTGCATGGGGTTTGAGATGACAGGTTGGTTTTTAACTTTATTGGAAGTATAACATTTACACCTTTGGTACTGACTCTAAATTCGAGGGCAATATTTCTTATTTATGCTGCATTCTTCTTGTCATTGTTGTTCTATGTATTTATTTATTTATTTTTTTTTTTTGTAGCAAAGACAAAATGAAAAAGAAAAAAAAAAAATCCCCTCTTAAATAAATTTTACATGAAAACAACACATATTATGATATGTTAAGTGAAAGAAAATGTAAGTTCTTAATTTATTGATATTTTTTTACCATTTCCAAAACATAAACACAAATTAGAAGTGATATGGAACATACCAAAACTATAACCTTTATATCTTTGGTCCTGACTCTAGGTTCTATTATTTACGTTGCAATCTCGTGGTTGTCATTCTATTCATCTTGTGTTTCTGTAGCAAAGTTAAAAAGAAAAAAAAAAATCACCTCTTAAATAAAGTTTAAATGAAAAAAAACAAGTATTGTGATATGTTAAGCAAATGAAAATGTAAGTTCTTAATTTGTAGATACAGGTTTACCATATCCAAAACATAAACATAAATTGGAAGTGATATTGAACATAACAAAACAATAATGGCATTGTAAATAAAGAAATTACATTTAAAAATGAATAGGTGTTGAACATATCATAACAAGTAGTGTGAATAATTATTTTTATGTTTACACATATAAACATATTTGTGTAATCATGTTTATGTTCTAATATGCATTGTACGTCAAGTAAATTTCCATACTACTAAAATAATGAATTAAATTAGCCATTTTATTTTTCTTAAAATATGAAACAAAAAGTACTCACATACATAATAAAAATAATCACAAAATATTAGGAGTTAGTAAAAAACATTTTCAACATTTATTAATTTATTTTTACTATTAAATTTTTTCTCAAGATTATTGGGCATGGGTAGGATTTGGGATCGACAACGAGTTGTATTTAATCGTCATTTGAAATATTACTCATTACACTCAGTAATGATGACTTTATATTTCTATGGCATGTATCTCATGCACTCACGTTGTGTTGTTTTGGTTTGCAATGGTTCTTTAGTTAGAATTATAGTTATTTAGCTTTTTTTTTAGTTCGACTTGCAACCATGCATAGTCATACTCACAATTATAACTATTAATTTTTTGTACCATTGTATCAGAGACAAAAGGAATTCCACTTGAAGAAATGGATGCGATCGGGATCTAGGAAGAGAGAGGGGGGGGGGGGGGGGGGGGGTAGTCCACGTTTATTTTTTCCGCATGCATTGTATGTAAAATAAATTTTTTAAGTAATAAAAATCATGAATTAATATTGATATTTTATCTTTCAAAATGTGTGATACTAAAAGTAACGTACAAAATAAATAAATAAATACATTAATTTTTCCTATAAAAAAATACATTAATTTTGAGCTCAAAATACAATTTCAAATTCAAATTATTCCATTATGGCTACTAAATTTAATGAAATTTTCAATTTTGCTAACTTTGGGTGATGTTTTGGGATCATATTGGTTTTTAAGCCTCAATAGAAAATAGAAGCTTTTTACATTTGGAATTGACTCTAGATTCCGAAGACATATTTCTAATTTTTTTTTTTTTTTTTTTGAGAAACAATTCTAATTATGTTCATTATTGTTGATATCAAGGTAGATTTGTAGAAGCCAATTGTATAGCATAAAGTTTCCATGGAAACAACACATATTGTGATATGTTAGGTGAAAGAAAAATATGAGTTTTTAGTTTGTGTATACTAGTCTACTATTTTCCAAATATAAACTCAAATTAAAGGGATATTAAACAAATCAAAATAATAGTACTGTTCCAAATAAGTACATTACAATTAAAATACAAATAGATATTGAAAATCATGTTTATGTTTTACACACATTAACAAATTTATATAGTCATGTTTATGTTTTCACAAACGTTGCATATTATTTAAATTTGCATACTAGTAAAAATAATGACTATGGTACACTTTCAGCCCTTACAATTTGGGTTTGTTTTCATTTGGTTTCTGTTTTGAAATTTTTATTTTGCCACTCTTGTTTGATTTCATTTTCATATTGATTCTTTACATTTCAAAATTTTTATTTCGAAAGTTCATGGAAATGAAAATTTGGAAACGTAAAAGGCAAATGAAATTGAATTAAAAATGAATGCCAAATTGAAAACAATCTCAAACTTAAAGGGTTAAAAAAATACTTTAGTCAAATAAAGAATTAACTTGGAGAGAATTTATTTTTTTTAAACATGTGAAACAAAAATTACACACATCTATATAATATCTAAATGTACAAGCACAATATTAAATGTTGCTACACTCGTATATGAGCCACATCATTGACCACATTACTTTTTTTTTATTAATTTTTTCGTCTAATTTTTTGCCAATATTAAATATATTAACCAATTGACTTTTATACATTCATTTTAAACGGTTTTTTTTTTTTTTTAAATAATAATATCTTGGATGGTTTTAACTTCACATATATTTTGTCTCTACATATTCATCTACTTTAATTTGGAAAGAAGTCTTTCCATGCTTTTCTTTTTCATCATTACTCTTACAGTCTTACTTTAATTCATTGCCTCTCCCTCCCTTTCCACCCATCCTCTCTACCCATCAAACCTGAATGACTATTCAAATTTCAGGTGCTTCCATTTCTACTTACTAGAATTAAAAGTCCACCGATTTTTTCCAAACTTCTGTCCCCTGCTCCCAAATGCTATTACCCACATGCAATGGTAACCACCATCCAGAAAACAAGTTGCCTCACCTAAATCTGCATCAATTGTCATTGTCACAATATGCCACCTGCAAAGCATTTATAGAACACCAGTGAAAATGAGTTCTAGTAGATGAAGTACTGACAATAATAGCACAATGAAACAATGACACAGAGACACACAATGGGCAATGAATGAGTACAAAATAAATTCTATGAAAGTGAGAAGAAAAGTACATGCACTACAATCTTGCTGAATTGTGCAAAGTACATTCTAATAAAGAAAAAGCACAGACCTTCCATCTACAATACTTGTGACACTGATACTCCACTCCTTTGCAAAAGTTGTTTAATAGACAACTATGAAGAATAAATGCTAAAAGGAACTACCAACCATTCTCACTTTCTAGAAACTTATTCAAACGAAGCCAAATATATATATATATATATATATATATATATATATATATATATATACACGTTACTATTTAAGGGCTTCCTCCTGTTTGGACCGAATTTTTTTTCTCAAACTACCCTTATTTCCTAGATCTAAGTAGATACAAAACTTGAGGATAATATTGTAAAAATACTTCTCTAACTCTCACGTATAAAATTGCCTACAAAATATGAACATTATCCAATTGGTTTTCAAACTGAGCCTTTAGAGATTTTAAATTTTTTAAAAATTACAAAAAAAGTAGAGATAAAACTTAAGGATAACATGCTAAAAATAATCTCTAACTCCCATGTAAAACATGGCCTACAAAATAGGACAACAATCATGTTGGTTTTAAATCTCAACTTCTTCAATTTATTCCTTCCTCAGTTCCTCTCTTCTATGTTCTTTTCTCTACGCATCATCATCATTTTTTCTAAATTAAAAATCCAAAAAATAAAATCCTTTACTTACAAAACAAGTGTAGTTCTAAGTGACAAAAATGCCTTTCCATATCCAAACAAATTCAAGAACCCTCATTTCATTTTTCCGTATAAAACTGGTGGGAAAATCCATCCACGCAAAAACCAAATCCCAACTACTCAGTTGCTCCAAAATCAAATCAGTACCACCAAAAAAAAAACACTTCATGCACAAAAGCAAAAAAAAAAATTGCTATTCTCAACACCCATTTGTATTCAAATGTCTGATTCCTATATGTATTTGTTATCTACTAGAATTCAAATGCTTTAATTATCTTTATAAATAAAATAAATAAAAGTAAATGCTACCACAATTCTTATCTCAATCCACATAATTATCAAAAAAATTATCTTTTGAACAATAAAAAACCACTCTACTGAAAATTCATCCACTCCCCAAAAAAAAATTTCACCCACATACAAGTTTAAACTCCCCTCCCTCATATTAAAAAAAAAAAAAAAAAAAAAAAAAAAAAAAAAAAACTCCATTATCATCTAGCAGTTAGGAGTCTAGCCATTACAATTTTATTTGACTCTATCCATCCTTATCCTCACATCCCATCTTTTTTGCAAATTCAAAAAAAAAAAAAAAAGTCTTTGCTACGTTAAGAACCCTAGAGGTTTGGTATCTATGGACGACTAATTTTCTCTGTTCGAAATGAGTCAAACAAGTAAAATAGTTTCACAAATGCGAATTTGTATTGATGAATATGAGGTACAATTCTCTGTGATTACAAAAGTGTGATCCTCTGATTCGATCTCCTTGAAAGATTTGTTGATTGAAGTTGTAGTAATGTGATTTTGATTCGAACACCAAATATACTTCAATTTGGTTGAGGGATGGATCAAAGATTGTTGAAACGGAATTATAATGAATCTTTGACTATGAGCTTGTTAGAAATCCTTTGTTCTTCACGTTTTTCGTGTTCTTCGTCTTCGAAGATTTGTGGTGAAAGTTCTTCGGGGTTTTAGAGGCTTGAATCTGTTAAAATTCACTGATTTGTGGTTTGTTGAGGTTTCTGGAGGCTTTTGAACTTGATTCTAGTGAACTTTGAGATTTAGGAATATGATTTGGATGATTCCTCTTCGAATGTTCTTCGTATTTGAAGGTTTTGTAGTGGAAGTTCTTCAGTGCTTTAGAGGCTTGAATCCGTAAAGTTTCACTGATTTGTGGTTCGTAAGGTTTCTGGAGGCTTTTGAGCTTGATTCCAGTGAACTTTGAGATCTAGGCAGGTAGTTTAGATGATTCTGCTTCGAATGTTCTTCGTGTTTGAAGGTTGAAGTTCTTGAAGTTGCTGAAGGCTTCAGGGCTTGATTCCAGCAAAGTTTCTAGACTTCTGAATGCTTTAGATGGCTTGGTGTCCTTCCAGATCTCTAGATCTCCCCAAATGCCTTAAGAAGGCTTCTATTTATAGGAGTTTAGGGATAGGTAAGCAACATGTGACGAAGTCTGATTAGTGACACGTGGCAGAGCTTGATTGGTCCGCTTATGTCATCGCTTACACATGTGCTGATGTGTGATTGGTTTTTGCATGATACTTGGCAAATTTCTATTGGTTTTTGAATAGTGATAGCAAAACCTAGCAGCAATATGTGGCGGTTTGCAATTGGTTGTATTTTGTGAACTTGGTAGTGTGACATGTCAGCTTGTGATAGGTCGAGAATTTTTCCTCTCTACAGTATCAAACCAAAAAAAATAAAATAAAAGATTGGCAGAGTGGACATGCAAAGAAGGCCATCGCTCAAAATAAAATTCAAAAGGTTGGTACTCTAATTTTTCCTTACGTATTCCATAATTGACATTTTTGTTTTGATGTGTTGTGATTTTCATAGGTTTTGATTTATTTATTTGTTTCAATTTGGTGGTGTGTAGGTGGGAATTTATAGGCAAAGATTTGATACAATTGTTGGTGTATTTCATTTATATGCTAAGCCTCTCTCTCTCTCTCTCTCTCTCTCTCTCTCTCTCTCTCTCTCTCTCTCTCTCTCTCTCTCTCTCTCTCTCTCTCTCTCTCTCTCTCTCTCTCTCTCTCATGTTCTTTTTAAATTTTTAGTTTTTAGTTTACTGCCTTATTGGGTTCTATTTGCCAAAATATTCCAAGATAGCATTTCTTCGGCATGCCTAAACTTTATTGCAGCCAAATTTTTTTTTTTTTTTAGATTTTACAATTTCTTATATAATTCTATCAGCAAATTATGGCATGTTGATTTTGCCTGTTGGTTTTGTGTATTTTGTAGAAGATTTGCACGGATAAGGTCTTCTAATATTGGAACAACGTCTTTGCACTCAGTTAAGTGAGGATCAACAATTTAGGTGGATTGATATTCATGTTTGTTAGGGACATATTTGATGTAAATTGGCTAATCCTTTAACAAAATGCACTTTACTTCTATTTGGATAGATCTAGGATGGTTTAAGACTTTAAGAAACATGTTGTTCAAGTCAAGTGTTAAAGTCATGCAAATTTGATCAAGAAACAAGTGAAGAAGTGTTGTTCATTAAAGCTCGACAAAAGTCTCGACAGAATCCAATCTATCGAGATTAATGTTGAAGCTCGACACAAGCTCGACACAAGTTATATTTGTCGAGAATTACGAAAGCAAACTTTTCAGATCTGATTACACATATATGCCTATGTATTTGTGTAGGGTTTTTTTTCTCACAACCCTATACATATATAAGAATTATTTTAAAAGTCGTCACACAAAGAATTGTATTCCCGAATGCATTGTGTAACCGAAGGCAGAAATTGCTCTAATTCATTATTCTCTCTGTAGAAGCTACTGCGTCTTTGCGCCAAGGGTTTTATGACCAAGGAGCTTCCTGATCTTCATTGTTGATGAATTAAAGAACTTTGCAGCCAACATCTTCTTCAAGTTGGTGGGAGTTAGTCACATATTGAGATCTATGCATCATTGGTTAGTCACGTACTAGGATTCATGCATTGAACGGAGAGATTGCCGTTACAATACAAGTCCAATTGGATATTGGGATAAGGGTTCAACTATAGGTTGATATTTCGGAATAGGCCAAAGAATTTGGTAAGATTCCTTATACTTATAACCACTTGTGATTGATAATAGTGGATTCTCAAGAGTGGTGACCTTAAATTCACCCAGGGAGGTTTTGCCTCGGTGGTTTTCCCCATTCATAAACATATCACCTATGTCAAATTTATTTTCCGCTGCATTTAATTATTTGGTGATTTGTTTGTGCTACCACGCTATTACATGTAATTTGACTAATTAATTAACTTGGGTAATTAATAAATTTGCAAATGGGTCAATTCAATTTAATCCAACATTGTCTATATCTATACCTTATTCTTTGAGTTTTTTTTCCCCCCTTTTTCCTTTTTTTTTTTTTTAGATTTTACAATTTCTTATACAATTTTATTAGCAAATTATGGCTCCAAAAAACCAAGATGTCCATGAACAGATTTTTTTTTTTTTTTTTTTTTGGTCAATTTCAAATTTTCAAAAGAAATTTAACAAATCTTTAACACACCCACATTTTCCTTTGTGCTACTTTGTTATACTATTTTCAACAAGAAAGAAACTTAATTCTGAGTTCCTTAATTAGGCCCGTAAACAAGGGATTAAAGTTGCCAAATACTACACACTTAGGATGGACGCTGAGTCAAGTGATCAATTCTATTCAAGTAAGGAATTAAATGGTCTATTTCTTCCCAAATTTGAAACCACTGCCTAAAGAACCCGCAACATACATAATGGGTTAGGCTATATGGGGAACCTCTTTCTTTGGATTTGTTATTTTTAAATTCTATATTCTAATTATAAGGAGCATAAATTGTATTCAGGCTTTTTTATTTTTTGGATGAGTTACACAATGTAAAAATATTATTGCTTTATTTCCCAGTTCTATCCAAATTATATAATAATGAAATAACTGCTATTTGTTTTCCAAATTTGTTTTTCAAATGAATTATTGCTTTGTAAAACGTTTTTTATAATGATTTTGTAAGAATATTTTAGTTGAAGTTAAGTCTTAATTTTGAATCATATTAATCATGAGACTCATACAAAGTTTTGTTCCTTGAATAGTAAATTCTTTGTAGGCTTTAAAGTAATTAAAAAAAATTACAAATATTTTATTAGTGGATTCAAGATATTTACATTATATATTCATGTAAGATGTTGGGATTAATGATGCACTAATTTGTGGTGAATTAGGTTTTGCTTTATGAATCTATTCACAAAATTTGTTCTATTTGTATATTATCATTATCATTACAATTTATATTTGAATGGCAAAAGAAAAAAAAAATTAGGAAAAAGAAAGTATTGACATTTAAAAAAATGGAGAAAACCTTTGAGCACATGTGAAAGGACTAATACGTACATTGCGGCGCATTTATGTTAGTTGATAAAAGTATTAGTTCAAGAAGCATTCAAATTGAGTAATATTTTTAAAACTAATTTTCTAATGATATAGAAAAATCAAAACAATTGAAAATTTTCACACTAGAAGAAACTTGCCTCGCATGTGCTTAGAGATGCTTTTTTTGTTTACCCCTAAAGGACAAAACTTTCTATTTATCATAATTCAAGATTTATACATTTTTTTTTCCAATCACAAAAATATCTAGGGATGTGATGAGATTTATGCATTTCCATATGTGTTTGTACTTTGTGTTACATCTCATCACACTCCTAGAAATTTTTGTCATTTGAAAATATAACAACCCCGAATTAAAATAAATGAAAATTTTTGTTTTTTTTAAATAGAAAATAATAAGTGTCTAATCAAAAAATAATTTTTTCATTACACCCCTAAGTATTTTGTGATTGAAAAATGCAATAATATTAAATTATAATGGATTTAAATTATTAACTATGGGGGGAAAAGCCCAATCTAACGTAGTGGGCTAGGGCCCTATTTGAGTACTACTGTGTGTCCGAAGAGAAGGAACCGATTGAAATAAAGTCCATCTGGAAGAAGGATACCTAGAAACAAAGGAGGAGTACAATCCGAAGAGATCACCAGCATTCCGAAGAGGTCCTACTCCTCGGATATGAATAGTATTGATTAATCAAACGTGTGGAAAGTCTGAATGATCTTCCTAGCAACTCCAATGATCAAGATAAGTTCTGAGTATATCTGGAGACGATAAGAACGAAGAAATATCTAAAGGAAAAACTGCTATCATCGTATTAAATGCATTGCAGCAACTTTTCTGACCGCATTTATGTGGAGAAGACCCCTGAACAATGTAACCTCAGCTACCGCTACTCACAAAAAGCTAAAGAAGATACATGACATGGCATACACTCAAGTAGGTACCCAGATAAAGAACAAGTGGACGATGGGGATGAGGGGGAAGAAAGAGAGGAGAAGAGAAAAAAAAAAAAGTTTTACTGTAACTCTAAGAATTGTACCCAGTATTCAATTTATCATAAGTCTCTTCGGACTTCAGCTTATTTGATCTTTGCATGTATTTTTATGCTGGTTTATACTTGGATGTTGTGATCAACTGTTGTGAGCTCCACGGTTAACCTAGCTCTATCATCCACACTCTACAAATTTATTATTTTGGACTTGGACCATAAATCCTAACTCTACATTAACCTTTACCAAAACTAGCTTAGGAGCACGCGTGCAAAGGCTGTTCTATTTTTTGAGATAAAGGTTAATAATTTGCATCATTTATAATTTAGGATTACTAAATTTTCTAATCATAAAAAAACTTAGGGGTGTGATGAGTATTATGTATTTATAAGTGAAATAATTCATCACACCCTTAGGATTTTTTGTAATTGGAAAATTTAGTAATCTCAAATTGTGATAGATGCAAATTATTAACAATTATCCCAAAACCTAGAAAAGCCTCTGAGCACGTGCGTGAGGCTAGTACATACATACATACATACATACATACATACATATATATATATATATATATATATATGAAGCCCAATTGTTAAGTTGAAGCAAAATATCATTTTCTTAGGATTTGAAGCACAAGTTAAAAAAATAATAATAATAATAATAAATTAATTAATTAAAAAAAAAAAAACCAAAAACCAAAAAGTTGTTCTCAATTCTCATCATTTTTTGAGATATGAGTAATGAGAATTTTCTTTTTTCTTTTTTTTTTTTGGGAGAAAACGGTGAAGAGCTTATCATTAATCAAGCAAAAAGCCTCTGTCAAGAATTACAAAATTCATTGCATTGCTATGAATGTCCTCTAACCAAACTTGTGGTTCATACAAATTTTTCGCTAGCTTCGCGAGTTTGTCTGCAATGTTGTTTCATTTACACTTTGTGTGTGAGAAAGATACCTCTCTCAACCTTGCTGATAAGGATCGGGCTTCCTCTATTATGTGTCCAAATGTAGTCAGGTAAGGCTATTCAGCTTTGAGGTGTTCGATGATAACCTTTGAGTCGCCTTCGAACACGACATCTTGGAGCCCAATTTCTATTGCGAATGAGATGGCCCTTCTACACACCAATGCTTTCAGGCCTACAATTGTTGGTGGTAGGATGATGCGTTCTGAGAGGGAGGTGATAACCATGCCATCTGAGTCACGAGCTACCACTCCCAGTCCTGCCAAGGCCGTGTCTAGGAAGGTTGCTCCATCAAAATTTATTTTGTAGACTGATGGTGATGGTGGCAGCCAGTGAGTTAGGTGGGATATCGTGTCTTGCTGCAGTGGTTCTTCCTGCACCGAATGATACTCTTGCAAACGTTCAATGGCGTCATTGTATATTTTCTCCATTGGTAGGGATGATGACCCTACCCTTTTTGCATTCCGATTATACCAAATGCTCTATCCGATGTAAGCAAATAGCTCCACCGTCTGTTGGTTTTTTTGTGCAAGAATTCCTTGAAACAAATCCCGAAAGCTTGCAAACTTTTCTGATAGGAATTTTCTGCAACATTCCATCTCCCACCAGACCTGTTTAACCATTTGGCACCCCTATAATGCATGTATGCTGTCTTCGAGTATTCATTGCGTATTCAATCCTCAAGCTAGCACCTATTCTCCTCATCAATAAGAGCACAAACCCGACTGTCGTTAGGAAAATTTTTCTGAGGGGACATTACACGGCTGGAATGCAAGTCAGGTAGCCATTTATCACCACGAATCTAAACTAATTTTCCATCCCTAATCCTCCATTTCGAGCCTAATCAGACCACCTTACGTGCTTGTAGAATGCTATGCCAAGCATATGATCCCTTCACATTCACCCCCTCCTCTAATATAGTGCAATTGGGAAAATATTTCGCTTTAAAGACCTTGTAGAAAAGTAAGTCTTTGTTGTGAAGCAACTGCCAGACCTATTTTCACAACATGACTAAATTAAATTTTTCAATATCCTTGAACCCCAAACCTCCTTAGCACTTTGGCTTGCATAATTTTTTCCATCCCACCCAATGAATTTTTCATACTTCCCACTTGTAACCCCACCAAAAGTTTCGAATTAGGGACTCAATATCCTCGCATAGACTTTTTGGGAGTAAAGTTTTCCTTGCATACACATCGGCATCCATTGGTGAGGGTGGGGTGGTAGCTTCAGTTTTTTTCCTCGTAGTATAATAGCCCAGCACTATCATCTCCATCTTTCTTGCTAAGATGAAAGCTAGAGCTCGTAATCCTTGGCCAAACTGTCTATCCTCTAGCTTTAGAGTTCCCTTACTATCAATCCAGATTTCACAGTCTTTGTCGTCGTGGGTGAGACGACCACACCAATAGCATAAATTTGGCAGATGTTCGTACTTAAAGCTTATCCAAATTTATTTTCCATTCTCTAGAATAATGAGTCGGCCCCGACAAATGGTAGAGTTAAATCTAAGCTCACCCTTAGTCGAAGGAAATTTCCACCATCAATTTCCTTGAAATCTTTGGTGCTATACACTTCCCCAATCACTCCACTGATCTTCAAAGTTGCTTCCATTGTCATGTCGCATGGTGGGATGCCATGTAATTGAACCCAAAAGCTTGCCCAATCCAATATGACCACACCTACCGGGGTTTCTTTTTCATATCTCTGCATCACAACCAAATGCTTGTCAAAACTCCATGGCTCACTTGCAATAATTCTCTCAATGTCATTCCTGTTGTCAAAAGTAAATAATTGATCTCCATAGTTCTGAATCTTGAAACCATTGCGAACCCTCCATAAAGGATTGAAAGTTCAAGCAATTGCATCAATGCTTAGAGCTCTCTTCGTAAAGAACTTCACGATGATGGAAAATTCCTCTAGACTATCAACAGAAGGGAGACTGCATCTCAAACCCTCCCTATCAGTTAGGGTGAGGCGGCTCCAGTTCTGAGTGAGATCTTCCATTGCCCTCCAAAGTTGTACCCAAGCAAAACCTTTCACTGTTTCCCTAATCCCTGGAACAAAAAAAAAAAAAAAAAAAAAAAAAACCCCACTAGCCTAGGAGTAAACTTGTTACTCCAAGGATACACAAAACAGCACCTTCAACAAAGAAGGGACAAATCAATTCTACCGTGCCAAGGATAGTTGAGTACCAACTTCCGTAGCTACAGAGAAACCTGAGTGATGAGAATTGGTAATGAAAACTTGGCCAAATAAATGCAGCTAGCGTTGGACCCACCAAAAGTGAGTAATGAATGATAGATGATGGAAATAAGACAAACCAAACTCTTTTCAGTTTTGGGACATCCTAATTCCTATAGTGCCAATATACTAATTTACCCAGTTAAATTGGCAAAGCTTTTTAGTTGTTGAGATGTGAATCATGTGATGCCGTTGGAAAGAGTTAAATTTTTTTTTTTTTTTTTAAATTTTTAAAAAGGTGGATATAAGTTGTTATTAAATGACAATTTAATCACTTTTGGATACTAAGTGCCAATCCACTAATTTACCCAGTTAAATTGTCAAAGCTTTTTAGTTGTTGAGATGTGATGTGGATGGAAAGAGTTATAAATTTATTTATTTTATTTTTTTTTTAAAAAGGTGGATATAAGTTGTTATCAAATGACAATTTAAAAACTTTTCGATACTATATAACTTCAGCATTTTAACTTTTCCTTTTATTCACTTCAAACTTCAAAGTGTTCTTGGTTTAGCTTCTTGAATCAATACCTTAATTTATTTTCTTCACATTTTTTCTTGCCTGAAGTTCATATTCCATTGGTCTATGCGGGCAGATCTCATCCAGTATGCTTCAGGTGGGTTTAGTGGGTTCCACATAAGCTGTAATTTCCCGCCAACGAACACGTCAGCCCAACCCAAAGTAAAGCAGAGTTGCAAACAGACTACAAGAACAACTCGGAGTCGGCAAACCACAGCACAGGCTTATTTATATATATATATATGTATATGTAACGTAGCTGATCCACACACCAATACTTCATACTTCATAGGCTAGGTTGGGCTAGGGTTCCTCTTTGGAGAGGATATATTTCAATTTCAAAATGTTGTGTTGACGTGGGTGGCTTGAATTCCCACTGAAGCCCAAGCCCACTATCTGTATGTCGGTCAAGTACAACCGAATACAACTAGGAATATAATTCCTAGTAATAGCGGACCTATATCGTACATAAATATTAGGTTTGAGATGAACGGAACATAGAGAGAGAATTAGAGAGTTCCTAAAACCTAGTAGCAGCCGCATAATAAGAAGAATAGAGTTTTCTTGTCTTGTGAATGAGAGTTAAGGTGTAATTAAGATCTGAGTTTCTTGATAGTGTTCTTGTGTCGTTTGCTGAATCACGTACAGTGCTATTATTTAATTTTCGCTTATTTACTGTTATTGATTTGAGTCTCGGTGTTATCAGCACAACATGTTGGATATAAAGCTCTTAAAACAAAGTCCTAAAATCGTTCGTGAATCCCAACTCCATCGTTTTGCTAACGTCGAACTTGTAGATGAAGTCATCGCCCTCGACGAACAATGGCGCAAACGTAAGAATTTCCCCTCTCTCTACCAATGCCAAGTCTATTGTTTGGAGTTCTCTTTATTTATTTATTTTCATTTATTTTTTGTTATAGTTAAATTCGAGCTGGATAATCTTCGCAAGGACTTCAACAATATGAACAGGCAAATCGCTCAACTTCAAATTGTGAGTCTTTCGTTTTTTTTTTTTTTTTTTAAATTTAGAGTTTAGACAACTGATTGTATCGAGTCTCTACCATGATGCTCATTCATCTGTAGTATGAAGTACCCCCTTCCTCTACTGAGAATTCGAAAGTATAAAATTCCTCTCTGTGGGCAAATGCTGTTTTGACTCTTCTAAATATTTTGCTCTTGTTGGATCTTTATTTTTGTAATTAATTCTTGGGTTTATCTGGTATGGAACTGAATTTCAGAATTTTTTTTTTTTGGTAAAAAAAGGCAGGTGAAGATGCCACTGAGATGATAAAAACTACAAAGGAGAATAAGAGGTCAGCAGCAGAGAAAGAAGCTGAAGTTCAGGAAGTTTTACAAAATTTAAATTCAAAATTGCTATTAATTGGTAATATTGTTCATGATTCAGTTCCAATCAGCAATGACGAGGTATAGGAGTTCGAAAATTTCTTTTCTTTTTTTATTGTATCTAATGCTTTTTCTGAATTGTGAATTTGTAACATGTATTGCAGGCAAATAACGAGGTGATCCGAGCATGGGGTGAGAAACGATTGGAGCCAAAACTAAAGAATCATGTTGATCTTGTTAAGCTCCTTGGAATTGCAGATTTAAAGAAAGGTATTGAGGAAACTACTTTTGTTCAAAGCTTGAAAGCACGATGGTTTTCTTATATTGAACATGTTGTGGTGTACTTTAACATGTTATAACTTGATTGGAGCATTATTTGGGTTTCAATTCACAACATTAATCTAAATCTGCATTTTTAATTCAATAAATATACTCTAAATCTATATTGATTCACCTGATTACATTTTTTTTGGGTGCCATATGGTTGCACTTTAACTTATGTATTGTGGTAAACTTACTGAGTTTGTAACTTTGTGTAATTCATACTCAGTGAGAAAAAGATAAAGGTGTAAATCATATTCTTTGGCCATTCCAAGTATCTTTACACCAACTCAGTATCTTTACGCATATTATTGTCCTTTCACTTCTACTGCTTGTATTTATTATTCCTTTGTAGACAAATTGCTAGGCTTTGAATCACTAAAACAATCTTAACAGATATATGCTTGTGTTAGCTCAAGATAATGTTAATTTGGTTTAATTACTATCCCCAATATGCGTGAACCATAGGTGCCGATATAGCTGGAGGCAGAGGCTTCTATTTGAAAGGGGATGGAGTGCGCCTTAATCAAGCTCTTATTAACTTTGGTCTTGACTTTTTGGAGAAAAGGGGACATACATTATTGCATACTCCATTCTTCATGAGAAAAGAGGTCATGGCTAGGTGTGCTCAATTAGCACAATTTGATGAAGAGCTTTACAAGGTAATATTTTTAAATTGTTGAAAATATTCCCTTTGTCTTTCTTTCTTTGACTTTTTGGTTTCTAGCAATTTTTTTTTTACTTTTCTTCTTTCTCTGTTCTTGTTTTAATTTTTGTGACCTCTTACGTACTTTTTACGCACTCATTTTTAATGGTAGTAATTATCAAGAAAAGAAAATGGTTGAGAAAGTGTGGGAACCTGGGAGGGTCTGACGTTATAAAATCTTCATTCAATTTCTTTTCCTACATCTTGTGTACAGGTACATGAGCTAACTGAAGTGGTTGTCATTTAATAGGTAACAGGTGAGGGAGACGACAAATATCTGATTGCTACTGCCGAACAGCCGCTTTGTGCGTATCATTTGGAAGATTGGATCCATCCTTCTGAGCTACCAATAAGGTTGTAATATTCTTCCTGAAGCTTGTTCCTATGACTAGAAAGTAGCCTTTTGCTCATAAATAATTCAATTTTTCCCCAGGTATGCTGGATATTCATCTTGCTTCCGTAAAGAGGCTGGTGCACATGGTCGAGATACTCTGGGAATATTCAGAGTTCATCAGTTTGAAAAGGTGGAGCAGTTTTGTATTACCAGCCCTGATAATGATGAATCTTGGGCAATGCATGAGGAAATGATCAAAAACTGTGAAGATTTCTACAAGATGGTGTGTTGAATTTTCCTTTCATCATTTTTAATTTTCTTATGTTTTAAGACTCCTTGAGTAGGATATTAATGAGTAGGTTAGCTTTGTTCATGCCACATGATATCGGTGATCCAAGGACAATTTTTGATGGTCAATATCTATCTCTTTCCATGTTAAGAATGCGGATATGTTTGTGTATTTTGCATGGAAATTTGTGTTTAAGTCAAGACATTGTGGTATACTTTGCGCATTGGTGGACTCTTTTCCTCTCCGCATTTCATGTAGGAGAAACATGAGGCCCTATATATGAATTCCTCCTGCTTTTCACTCTCTGAATCTAATTTAATTTTCCATGTTTCAGCTAAACCTCCCCTATCAAGTTGTTTCTATCGTTTCTGGTGCTCTGAATGATGCAGCTGCAAAGAAGTATGATTTGGAGGCATGGTTTCCTGCATCTCAGACCTACAGAGAGCTGGTGTCCTGTTCAAACTGTACAGACTATCAGGCAAGAAGAATGGAAACGCGATATGGACAGAAAAAGGTAGATCATACGAACTCTTTTTCACTTCCCATTTATTTGTGTTTACTGAACTGGAATCCTCTATCAACAGCAATTTTGAGTGTGTTAATGAAACTAGGTTAAAAGCAAACAATTTATCGGAAATATTTTGAACAAAAACTTGGAGGGTGTTGTAATATATATGTCTGCTAGTCCAAATAATTTAAATTTCATCACCTGTTAGATATGGATGAATTTTCCTCTATAAGACTATACTTTATCATCAATTCTTCATCATCATCAACAACTACAAGTAAAGCTTTAGTCTCAAAATTTTGGGTTGATTATGGATTCTCGACATATTTGTTAGAGTAGGCCTGATGTAATAATAATTATTAATAGATTTAAAATAAGATATTCGTCTCCATGTTTAGTTGCTTTAAGAACAATTGACACAAAGGCATAAAAAATTAAACAATTTTAACTTCATTAAAAGTAATCTTTATCATTTAAACAAACTAACTTGACACTAATTAGAGACAATTCAAAATTTAGTCATGAGGTGTTAAAACCCATCAATCATATTCATTGCCATGTCAAGTTGTAAGCTTTGTATGATACCTTTAGCATTTTCCATTTCTAATAGGCCCTTTATGCTTACAAACATGTCAATAAATTGTAGGATAAAGTTTAGCTACAACAAAAGTCTAAATTTTTATCTATTTTCTTTGTTTCTTTGGTCTTTTTGGTGTGCCTTTAGGCCTTACTTTTTATTGGGTTTTCCTCCTCATGGACTTCTTGGGTTTGCCATAGTGGGTTGGGCTTGCTAACGCTTTTTCTTTTCTCTTCAGGCCTTTGGGACAAGACCCAATTTCTATGCCTTAACCCATCTCCTTGAGTCAACTTGGGCCTATATTTCTTAGTGAGCCTTAGGGTACGGATTTGCAAAATGGGTATTAACAAGAGTTTAGCCTAAGATAATAAATTTTTCATATTTTTCAACTCAAAAATTAAGAAAAAAAAAAGAATTTTTGAGATTAACTTTTAAAAAGAAAATCTACAAAAAAAAAAAAAAAAAAATAAGGTCTAATTAGTCTACAATGGATTGAAGGGGATTGAAATTGATCAAATGGACCAAATAGCACCAAGGTAGACTTAACAGTTAAATGGACCAAATTGGACCAAATAAAAATTGTTTAATTTTTAGGAAGAACAAATTATCTTCAACAAATTCTAGGGAAAAAATTATACACGATATTACGATATGAAATAATTATTTATTCTCACACATTGCGTGGGTTTGCAATAGATTTTTCTAAAAAGATGTACACATACCAAATATACGATTATTTTTTTTTACATTTTAAAATATGTTATTTGAAATACAATATCAAACACATTTTTTACTCCATGAGTATTTTAAACATGTGTTTTCACAATACTTTTTAAATAACATATTTCACATCATTTTGAACAACAATACTTGAAAACCACTGCTGCCAAACAAGCCTTATATTTTTGTTAAACTATGTTAATTTGAATGTGGGTTGAAAACTTGAAGTGTATACATTACTTTTGGGATATAAGAACAACTTATTTCTATATGGATGTTATATTTAATATTAAGTGGGTTAAAATGAGTTGTGTCACATTTGTGTCAACCTAACACAACCTGTTTATTAAGCATGTGGATTGGGTCAGATCATGTCAACCTGCTTCATTAATAGGTTGGGTTAGTGTTGAAGAGCCATGGCACAATTATTAAATGGGTCGAGTTCAGGTTGAGGCATTTAATCGAGAATACCTTACCTCGATACGACATGAACCCCACCTTTTTCCTTTCGGATATCATGATTTTAGCATCAACTGCATTCAACTTCTTTATATTATATGGCTTTTTCAAATTTATGACTGTAAGCCCGCTCTTATTTTGTGTTGTTGCAGAGCAATGAGCAGACAAAGAAATATGTACACTTGTTGAACTCTACTCTCGTAGCAACCGAGCGGACCATGTGCTGCATTATTGAGAACTACCAAAAGGAGGATGGTGTTGAGATTCCAGAAGCTTTACAAGAATTTATGGGTGGAAAGACCTTCCTACCTTTCAAGAACTAGTATTATTATTATTATAATTAGTTGCAAACTCATGCTATTTTTGTAATAACCCAAGTAAAAGTACTAGTCACATTTATGCTATACCTCAAAAGAACTAGTCACAATTGAGGCTCATTGTAGTTAATAAAGTCCAGTTCCACGGAACATGAATTTAGATACATGACTAATTTGCTAATGTTACATATCTCAAAAAAACTTAATTAATTCAAAGATTAAATAAAACTCCAAATAAACAATGCACTTAATAAACCTTTTACAATATCTAAAATCCACAATTTAGAAATAATCTCCAAATACGATAAAATCTAAAGCGAAATAAAAATAACTAAAAAACCTATAAGACTTAAAGCTTTACTGAAGTCACCTAAAAATTTGAAGTCACACTCTACCTTGCACCTTACGAAGCGATTCAAAGGTTCTATTTTCAAACTAAACTTTAATCTAAAAATTGTAATTGATGGCTTGGTTCAATGAAGTATGATTTGGACGCATGGTTTCTTGCATCTCAGACTTACAGAGAGTTGATGTCCTGTTCAAACTGTAGAGACTAACATGTAAGAAGAATGGAAATGCGATATAGACAGAAAAAGGTAGACATACGAACTCTTTATCACTTCCCATTTATTTGTGTTTACTAAACTAGAATCCTCTATCAACAACAATTTTGAGTGTGTTAATAAAACTAGGTTAGAAACAAACAATTTATCTGAAATATTTTGAACAAAAACTTGGAGAAAGCTCAATGTTGTAATATATATGTCTGCTAGTCCAAATAATTTAAAATCATCACCTGTTAGATATGGATGAATGTTCCACTATAAGGCTATACTCTATCATCAATTCTTCATCATCATCAACTCCTACAAATAAAGCTTTATTCCCAAAATTTTGGGATTAACTATGGATCCTTGACATATTAGTTAGAGTAGCCAGACTAGACCTAATGTAATAATAATTTGTAGATTTAAAATATGATATTCGTCTTCATGTTTAGTTGCTTTAAGAATAATTGACACAAAGGCATCAAAAATTAGATAGTTATAACTTCATTAAAAGTAATCTTTATCATTTGAACAAACTAACTTGACACTAATTAGAGAATTCAAAATTCATTTATGAGGTGTTAAAACCCACCAATCACATTCATTGCAATGTCAAGTTGTAAGCTTCGAAATTTTCCATTTCTAATAGGCCCTTTAGGCTTTCAAACATGTCAATAAAATGTAGGATAAATTTTAGCTACAACGTAAGTCTAAACTTCTATCTCTTTTCATTGTTTCTTTGGTCTTTTTGGTGTGCCTTTGGGCCTTACTTTTAATTGGGCTTTCTTTCTCATGGACTTCTTGGGTTTGCCATATTGGGTTGGGCCTGCTGACGCTTTTAATTTCTTTTCTCTTTGGGCCTTTGGCACACAACCAAATTTCTATGCCTTAACCCATCTCCTTGAGTCAACTTTGGCCTATTTTTCTTATTAAGCCCTTAGGTACAGATTTGCAAAAATGGGTATCATCAAGAGTTTAGCCCAAATATAATAAATTTTCATACTTTTCAACTCAAAAATTTAGGAAAAAAATGAATTTTTGAGATAAACTTAAAAAGGAAATCTATAAAAAGAATCAATTCAAGGTCCAATTAGTCTATAATGGATTGAAGGGGATTGAAGTTGATCGAATGGACCAAATTGCACCGAAGTAGACCTGATTGAACCTAATAGAAATTTTTTAATTTTTAGGAAGAACAAATTATCTTCAACAAATTTTAGAGAAAAAAGTATATATTGTATTACAATATGAAATAATTATTTATTCTTACATATTGCGTGGATTTGCGACTAGTTTTTCTAAAAACAAGTGCACATACCAAACATACGATTATGTTTTTTTACATTTTAAAATATGTTATTTGAAATATGGTACCAAACTTCAAAACACTTTTTAAATAAAAAATTTCACATCATTTTGAACAACAATATTTGAAAACCGCTATTAAACAGGCCCAATATTTTGTTAAACTATATTATTTTGAATGTGGGTTGAAGACTTGAAGTGTATGCATTACTTTCGGGATTTAAAGACAACATATTTCTATATGAATGTTATATTTAATATTAAGCAAGTTGAAATGGGTTGTGTCACATTCGTGTCAACCCAACACAACCTGTTTATTAAGCGTGTCAAGTGAGTCAGGTCTTGTGAACTTGCTTCATTAATAGGTTGAGTTAGGGTTGAAGAGCCATGAAATAATTATTAAATGGGTCGAGTTTAGGTTGAAGCATTTAATCAAATACCTTACCTCAACATGACAAAAATTCGACAAACTACCCCGAATTGACACCTCTACCTTTTTCCTTTCGAATATCATGATTTTAGCATTGACTGCATTCAACTTCTTTATATTATATGGCTTTTTCAAATTTATGACTGTTAGCCCGCTTTTATTTTGTGCTGTTGTAGAGCAAAGTGCAGACAAAGAAATATGTACACATTTGATGAACTTTACTCTCACAACAACAGAGAGGAACATGTGTTGCATTATTGAGAACTACTAGAGGGAGGATGGTGTTGAGATTCCAGAAGCTTTACGAGAATTCATGGGTGGAAATACCCTCCTACCTTTCAAGAACTAGTATTATTATTATAACTAGTTTCAAACTCATGTTATTTTTGTAATGGCCCAAGGAAAAGGGTTAGCCACGTTTGCGCTAGTCACAATTGAGACTCTTTGTAGGTTTTAATAAAGACCAGTTCCATGGAATATGAATTTAGATATATAACTAACTTGCTAATCTTACTTTTCTCAATAAACAAAATTAATTCCAAAATTAAATAAAAGGTAAATTACAAAGTTGGTCCCTATCCTTTACACTATATTTCAATTTGGTACCTTACCTTTCAATTATGTCAATTTAGTCCTTAACATTTTATATGCTGTGTCAATTTAATCTATGTTGTTCTCTTCTCTTGGATGAAGAAAGTTGATATGTCAAATGAAATAATAAAAAATTATTTTTCATGCTACATCAATAGCCAACTGTACTGTCATGTCAGATTAAAAAATAAAAAAAAAAAAAAAAAAACTCCAAATGAATTTATTTAATTTATGAATTTGCTTAATTTGCCTTAATAGTGTCCCCTTTCCCATAGTTTGATGAACCTGTTACCTGCATTTTCTCTTCTTCTTCTTTTTTTCTTTTTTTTTTTGGGGGGGGGGGGGGGGGGGGGACCAAGTTTCAATCAAAAAAAATTTAAAAGTAAATAGCTCCCTAGGGCTATAATGTTAATTTATGCCTTTAAGCTGGCTGATAAGTTTAGACCAAGACATCTCTTGAAAGTTGAAAGATTACTTGAAGCCTTCAAAAAATCTGCTAAAAGGTTTTTCAAGAACCAAAACAGATAATGCAGGTACGTTTTTCCTTCTTTTGCTATGTGAATGCGTACTCCATATCGTATCAACAGTAACAATGAGAATCTTTATATAAATTAGCTACAAACCCGCACGTTGCGTGTGATAATTATTTTTATAGTAGTTTTATTAAAAAAAAATTACAATTTAAATTGATCTAGTAATGAGTAATGTATTTTGTAATTCTATTTTTATTTATTATAGGAACAATCATAAATGTAATATAGGAACAATCCAAAACACCAAAAAAAAAAACGTAAAATAAAAAAATTAATAAAACTTAACAATGATTATTTGAACCAATATTAGGATAAAATTTTGTTTTTGATAATCTATTAAGGTTATTTCTTTTGTAGAAATTATAATTTCGGCCACCCAAAACATATTATCAAATAAACAATTATTAGCAAAATCTAAGAATTAATTTTCTATACATGCATTGTTATAAAATAATAATAATAATAATTAAAATAAAATTGCAAAAGTTAAAATTTGTCACTTATCCGATTATTTTCTTTTGGTTAATCTTTACTTTTCTTTAAATGAATGGCATTATAGAGTACTTCTAATACAACTATTAAGAGTATTTTTTTTCCACCACAAAGGATTAGAAAATAAACAAAAATTAGTAAAGTCACATAGTTTAACATCTAAATTGAGCATTATAAAAAACCATGATATGTAACAGAATAAATACCAAATTATCCAAATCATGCTATGTAATAGAATAATATTATATTTTTATATGCTATATTTAATTCTTTAGAATGCAATAGGATAACATTTAACAATCGAAAAGAATAAAAAATAAATAAATAAACAACAACAATTTCAAAAACAAAACTAAATCGCATTAACCCAAAATAGAGTTTTAAAGAATATAAAAAATTATCAACATAAAGTAGAGATGCAAGAAAAATAAAAAATAAAAATCCACCAAAAAATTTGGAGAGAGAGAGAGAGAACCATTTTTTTTTTTTGTAAGGAAAAACTATGCATAAAATAAAATAGATGATGACAAATTTATTGTAAGAGAGTGTGAATAAGAAGAGACAAAAATAAAGGAAGATTAAGGAAAAGAGGAAGAATGATATTAATGTAGAGGATAGTGGGGAGATGAAAAGGTAAAGGAGGAAGAAAGATTGAAGAAGTAGTAGGGAGATGAAATGGTAAGGGAGAGAAAAAGGTTGGAAAAGTGTAAATATTAAAAAATAAATGTTAAAAACAATTATAGAAAAAAAAAAAAAAAAAAAAAAAAAAAAAAAAAAAAAAAAAAAAACCTAAAGCTTGAAAGGCTTCAACGTTTTTTGTTTTTGTTTTTTTTTTTTTTTCCCCCTCCTTTAAGCTGAAAATGCTCACACAAAACCATAAAACTGAACTGAAAAAGTTTTGGGTTGGACTTGATAATGGAACTAAATAAATAAAATATAAGCTGGATTAATTATACAGATTTATTATAGAGTGATAGTAGAAGTAAATAGATAAGTAGTGAGCTGGATTTATCATAGGGCGATAGTGAAAGTAAATATATAAATAATGGGCTGCATTTATAAGGCTAAAAATTGTAAAAATCATTTTAAAATTGTAGGACAAATTATTTAAAATAATAATAATAATAATAATGTAGCAGCTGATGTAGCCTAAAGTGAAAACAGCAGCATTAAATATTATGCTTCAGTTTTTAGTAATAAATATAGATATAGATTTGCCAGCAGAATGCGAGCATAAATGAGAGAATAACTAACATGACAAATGTAATTAGATGCATTAAAGAGCATCAATTTTCTGAAAAAAGTGAAGACGGAAGGCTAAGAACCAAAAAAAAAAAAAAATGCTCGCCCTTGGCAGAAAGGCTAAACCACGTCAGCAAAGCGTGAAGAAACGTATCCTTCAAATGAAAAATCCCTCTTTTCAACCATAAACCTAAACCCAAATCTCCAAATCACTAAACCTAAAAGCAAATCAAAACCCATGTCAGCCAAGATCGCAAGATAGAGAGAATGAAGCTGTTGTCGCCAAAGTTCGCTATTGCAGAGGCTCAAGAGATCTTGAGTACTGCTCGCTGTAAGTTAGGATATGTAGACAAAATCATATGGCCCTACTGAAAGCAAAGTGAAGGGGTAAATCCGAGCACAGAAATCAATCTTACTAAATGGTTTAATAACTACAAATTGTAATAGTAATTAGTATACATAATCAACAAATATTTATAGACTTATAATAATACTCAATATATGTCATGTCTCACGACTAAATATAGTGTTTTAGAACTTAACAATATGATCTAATAGTGTTTTAGAACTTAACAATATAAGTGATGTTAAGTTAGTCTCTTTTTCCCCCTCAAAAAAAGTTAGTCTCTTTTTTATTAAGTAAAATAAAATAAATAATCAGGTGAGTTTGAAATGAGTTTGGATTCATTAATAAATATATATAAAACAAATTTGGATTAAATTAATCAATTTTAATAAAATTCGGAATGAGTTTAAGATTTATACTTTTTTTAGGACAAAATTTAGCTACAAAATTGGTTGTAACCTAAAACTATAACCTTACTCAATTAGATAAACATTGCTATAAATTTTTTAAATCTAATTATTAGATTGCATGTTATTTACACTCTTAATACACATATCAAATTTTGTGTCAATTAAATATCATTTACTATATGATTTATAAGCGCTTACATTTTATGCATAATTTTATATTACAAAATCCTGCAATTTAAACACTTTATTGATAACATAGCTATTAATCTTCAATTTTCTATAAATTTTGCAAGTATAAAGTATATAATAAGAAAATATAATCTAATGGTGAATTTTTCAAAATTCACCTCTAATAAAAAAATATTGAGTAAAATTGTAACCGTAGGCCATAACCAATTTTGTAATTAAACTTTGACTTTTTTTAATAAATTCATATTTAAAATAGGTACTCTCAACCCAAATTGGACAGAAATTGACCAAAATAGACCTAATAGACCACATTGAACATAAATGACCCGAATAAACCAGATTGGACCGAATAGACCAAATTAGAGTCATAGTTTGATTGATCTCGATTGAAAGTATTTTCAAGTTCTGTAAAATTGGAATTTACAACTATTTTATATTGGCTTTAATTCAGTGCCAAATTTTATTGTAAATCTCTCCAATCATATTTCCCTGTATTTATGTGGGTTTCTAATTGTAAGGAATGAATGTGAAAGAGTGTAAAAACTCAAGCTTAAAAGGATGAACATGTGGATTTCGCAGTGTCTTATGAGAAGTTTACCCGCAAGAAAGCCCTGTGTAAAGCACATGACTAGAAGATGAAAAGTCAGGCTAGGCTAGAGATTTTCGTAAGTGTCTCATGGGTAAGGCTAACCCACGAAGTACTCGCGAAACTCTCTATTTGGCAAAAAAGTGAGATTTTGCTTTTCCAAGTCTCTACCCACACTATATATACCCTCATTACCCACAAATTGTAAAAAGTGCTTTTTAGAGAAAAAAAAAAACCCTAAAAAATACACTTGGGAATTAGAGATTATTATACCCACAATCATCTACACATTTCCTTGTGATTTTCCTCAACTCCTACCTCTCCATCTCTACATTCTTGAGAGGTTGATAGTCCAAACACTTTCCACACTCATTCTGAGTGTCAAGTGAGATTTTGGTGTTGTTGAGAAGTATTGGAATGAGTCATTTATTGGCAAATACAATCGGGTTGAATTGTGGGATCCGGGAAGTTAGAAAAGACTAAGTTTCAAGAAGTCAGTTGGTAGCAGGAGCTTGAAAGGCTCAAGTACAAGGGATAGACTAGGTTTGGAAGGTCTTTTATTGTTCATATACTCCAACTTTATTCTCTAGTGAATCGATTTCAATTTAGAGGGTCGCAAAAAGGTTTTTCACCAAATTCTTCAGTTTCCTCTTCGATAACACGTCTCGGTGTTATCTTGTGTTTGCATCTCTCTTCCCTACTCTTAACCTTTCCTTTTATTGTTGATAATGGATGAATATGGCTTAGGGAGTATTATCGGTTGTTTGCGCTCATTTACTCTTATTCCACACTTAGAATAAGTTAGAGTAAAAGCAATCTAGTCGTAATTTTTGATTGGGAGTCTAAACAAACTCGTGTATTTACACAAATCCGAGCTTTCAAGTTCAATCTCAACTCAACACAATAAAATACATCACTTTTCTAGTTTTTTAAAGAGTCTGGTTTATAAGACATGGGATGCCTTGTAAATTTTTTCCAGGGGAAGAATACAAGACTTGTTTACCCCCTTGATAAGAAACATTTAAATCAAACTACATTATATAAGAGGAAATGGTATTTAAAAAGAAAAGATACACAGATATGGCCATAAAATAAGATTAAAAACAAAATAAATTGGGGATTTATATTGAAACAACATACATTTGTACAAATATTTTCCGATTAGAAAGCACTTTTCAAAATTGCAGCTGAAATCCTTTCTCAGCTAACAATGCTTTTCTGTGTTCCCCATTAACTAGGCATTTACCACTTATTTTTCCTATTTCTTTTTTACTTTCTCTTTTTCCCATCATTTACATGATCACAACCCCCCCACCCCACCCCCCCCCCACAAAAAAAAAAAAAAAAAAAAAAAAAAAAAAAAAAAATTCCTTCCACTACCCACCTATGTACCAGAAAACCCCAAGAACCCTCTTCAAAACCATGCATAAAAGCATATAACCCAAGAGATAGGCTAGGGGAGCCACTAGATTTCATGAAGACCCTCTTGTCTAGATAAATGCACTGCAGCTTTTTCAGGAATCATATCATTCAAGTTGAGAACTTGCAGAAAGTATGAAGATTCGAGTTGCACCAGTCCGATGGATAGAAAACTTGATGGCCATCCCTCAAACCGAAGAATCAGTGAATCACATCATTAAACCTGCAAAAAAAAAAAAAAACAAAAAAAACAAACAAACAAACCAAAAAAACCCTATAATAAAAGTCCAGTATTGGCGTCAACAAAAACGCCCATTGCTACACATTATGCATCATCCCTCAATAACCTCGTACTTTTCTTGGGTAATAATTGGATATGCTAGTGAGAGTGAGTGTAAATAATGCAATCAAAAATAATATGGCAGAAAAGAAGACAGAAACTTACCTAGTGATTCTATGGACAAGGGGTCCAGCAAAAACTGCCTTCAGGGAGTTCATGATCCGCGGACAACACAAGCAATTCAAAAATTCTGCAGATATGCCCTCACCCTGATGGACAGAAAACCAAATGAAGAGCCATCTGCGTACCACAATGCTTCGAGGCTTATTGATGCTTTTGTGAAGACAGAAAGAACAAATGGTGCTTCTTCCCCAGGGTGTATAGTTGTAGGCACTATTGTATAACCCTTTGGATCAGGGTCCAGAACCATTTCACATGATATTTCTCTAGAAAAGTTGGCAAAGACCCGAGGAAAAACCATTGCTCTCTCTATAGATACAAAATTGACAGTAGATTCATTTCCAAGTATACCTGAGTTAAGGTAATGAAGACATGAATTGGTAATGATGGGTCTGGTCCATTGGCTCTCAATCGGAACTGTGGATTTTGATGCCACGCGTATCATAATCTTGGCACCCACCAGCGTAGTCTGTAACTACGCCATTGGCCATGAACAGTATAGCGCATCTCTGGGGGTATACGCGGCAAACATATATTGATCGGAAATAAATCTGAAAGTCTTGCCAAGACATCAGGAATACACCATCTTTTGACTGTTCGAGAAGTAGAAATTCTGGCATTTAGCAATAAGATTTCACTATAGACAACAAATGAAAATAGTTGCAAAATCGAATATAAAAAAAAAAAAAAAAATTAAAAAAAATAAAAAATCAGATTATGTCCAATGTAATAGTATGATCTAAATTATCACAGAACACTTACTCAACAAAAAATATAACTCAAGAAAGTAAAACCGCATAAGACTCATCTTATATAATGCAGAAACAGTATAACTACCTGCGGAAGGTGCTTCAGCTTGTTCTTCATGGCCGCTCCTGAAATTTTTCTCAGGTGTTCTTTAAGAAATACAAATTATACAATCTAATAAAAAGAGAAATTCAAATATTGACGACAACAATAACAAAAAAACACACAAATACATAAAGTTTACAATTGTATTTTAAGAGTTTTTATATTTTGAAATTATTGTATAATATTCTAATTATCAATGCTACAAGTTATGTTTCTTTCAATGTAAACAATCAAGTAATCATTCATCCACTTAATGTAGAACAAATTATTGAGCAAAATTTAATTTTATTGGCATAAAAAATAAAATAAAAAAACTGAGGGTGTTTTCAAATTTTTTTTGGAAGGTAGACAAATAAAATTTTTTAAATTATTATATATATATATATTTTTTTTTTTTGGGTTAAGGTAGTCCTGGGACCATTCTGGCCTTAAGGTGGCGCCACCCATGTCTTCATCGTATCAGTCCATTCAGGAGATGAGTCAGATCAAGGTCCATTCCACTCAACTTCATTAGCCCATGGTTTTCTAATTTGAACATGCCTGTGGCCATCAACTTTGCTAACCTAAATAATTGTTAATTACAAAAGATTTATCACCATCAATTTTTAGATTTTATTTTTCTAAAACATGTGAAACAAAAAGTAGACACTTATACAAGAAAAATATAGACAAAAAAATATAAGCTAGTGGAAAAATTCTATTTTCAAATTTTATTTAGTTTTTCATTTACTAATAAATTTTGTAACCTTTTCAAGTTCAAAAGGTTTAAGCTTGGATATGGGATTAGGATCCATCATCCATGGGGAGTTAGTAAAACACATTTTTCAACTTTTATTTAATTTATTTTTCACTATTAATTTTTTTCTCAACTTTACTGCGCTTGGGTTGGATTTGGGAACGACAACAAGCTGTATTTTAAACTTATTTTGAAATATTACTCTTTACACTCAGTATTGACTTTATATTTCTATGGCATGTATCTCACTCACGTTGTGTTGTTTTGGTTTGCAATGTTTCTTTAATTAGAATCATAATCATTTAGTTTTTTTTTTTAGTTGGACTTGTAACCATAGCCATACTCACAATTGTACCTATTAACAATTTGTGCCTTCGTACCAGAGATAGGAAGAATCCCACTTGAAGAAATGGATGTGATATGTTTCTAGTTTATGAGAGAGAGAGAGAGAGAATGACTATTAACAAGTTTCACAGATTTTCCCATAGTTGAATTTTCAAAAAGAAAATAATCTTCCTGCAACTTTGCTAATAAGTGAAAAACAAATTGACATAACGCCTTTCAAAGTAATATTAAGAGATAATCCATGTTTATTTTTTCCACATGCATTGTTTGTGAAATAAATTTTTATAGTAATAAAAATCATGAATTAATATTGAGATTTTATCTTTCAAAACGTGTGATACAAAAAATACTCATGTACAAAATGAATTAATACATTAATTTTGAGCTCAAAATAAAATTTCAAATTTAAGTTATTTCATTGTGGCTATTAAATTTAATGATATTTTCTAGTTTGCTAACTTTGGGTGAGGTTTTGGGATCATGTTAGTTTTTAAGCCTCAACGGAAAATAGAAGCTTTTTACATTTGGAACTGACTCTAGATTCCAAGGACATATTTATAATAATGTTAGTTGTTGCCGATATCATGGTAGATTTGTGGAAGCCAACTGTATAGCATAAAGTTTCCATTGAAACGATACATATTTTAATATTTTAGGCGAAAGAAAAATATAAGTTTTTAATTTATATATTCTAGTCTACTATTTTCCAAATATAAACTCAAATTAAAGTGATATTGAACAGATAAAAACAATAGTGTTTTTCTAAATAAGTAAATTGCAATTAAAATACAAATAGATATTGATAACCATGTTTTTGTTTTCCACACAAACATATTTATATAGTCATGTTTATGTTTTCACATATATTGCATGTTTTGTAAATTTACATACTAGTAAAAATAATGTGTAAAGTATACTTTCAGCACTTACAATTTGGGCTTGTTTTCATTTTGGTTTATGTTTCAAAATTTTCATTTTGACATTCTTGTTTGATTTCATTTTCATTTTGCCATTCTTTACATTTCAAATTTTCATTTTGGTCCTTTATGAAAATGAAAATTTTGAAACATAAAAGGTAAATGAAAACGAATAAAACATGAATGCCAAAATGAAAACAATCTCAAACTTAAAGGGTCAAAAAAATACTATAGTCAAATAAAGAATTAGCCTAGAGATTTTATTTTTCTAAAACATGTGAAACAAAAGGTATGCACATATATATAATATCTAAATGTAGAAGCACAAAATTTGATATGGTTACACTCCTGTTGGCCATAATATCGGCCACGTCACCTTTTTTTTATTTATTGATTTGCTCCTCTAATTTTTTTATAATATTAAATACATTAATAAATTGACTTTTACATATTCTTCTTTAATAGGTTTTTTTTTTCAAATAATATTTTGGGCAGTTTTTTTTTTTTTTTTGAGAAAGAAGACGTTTATTAAATAACATCAAGGCACGGCCAAATCAGCCTGAACAAAGGGTAAGGTGCTAGATGGGACATCCTCCATCCACACGGTACAACCTGGTGTCATCACAGCTAGCCTAGCTAAACTATGAGCAACTTTGTTGCCATCTCTCCTAATGTGAGAGTATGACAATTCTGAAAACAAACCCGAAAATAAAGAGATATCATTAATCAGTGGTGCAAAATGAATCAATCCATTGTCATTGTTCCTCAAAGCCTTCACTAACACTTCTGAATCACCCTCCACAATAGCATAGTCCACTCCAATCTCGCTACCAAACTCCACTGCTCTGCATGCTGCGATTGCTTCCACTTCCACAGGTTGATATGCTTGCTCCAATTGCTGAATTAAGGATGCCAAAACCTCACCATTGCAGTCCCGAACAACCACTCCAATCCCTGCTTTGTTTTCTGCATTTGAGATTGCTCCATCATAATTGATCTTATATTTATTCCGTGGTGGGGCTAACCATTTTGGCTTGGGCTCTGTTCTGGTCGGATTTGGCAGAGGATTAACAGACCTGATTTCAGCCTAGCGCTCCTGTGCATCTTGCTTCAGGTCCTTTGTGAGGCAGCAAGGTTGATGTAGTCGGGATTGATTTCTCTAGTGCCAAATACACCAAACTTGGATAGCAAAGAGCTCAATGGGCTTCCCATTCTCTAGTAGCCATCCGAACAGGTGCTTGAAGTCCGTGAAAACCTCCCTTGACCGAAAGCTCCACCTATCATCATTCCAAACCACGTTCAAACCTGAACAACCCCATAGAGCATGTAGCGTGTCCTCTGCCATTGAAGAACATCTGTCACAGGTTGGGTTTGGAATAATTGTTTTTCTGTTCAGGTTAGACTTTGTTAGGAGGGAATCTCTGCATGCACGCCACAGAAAATTTTTGTACTTGTTTGGAACATCCATTGACCATATACTTTTCCAGAGTTTTTTGTCCAAGTCCGTTCGTGTTCCTTCTTCAACCTCGGTCTCCAGCTCCTTTAGAAAACGATATCCCGATTTGCAATTGTATTGTCCATCTGCCACGAACGGCCAGAACAGAGAATCTTCAGTTTGGCAACGGGCAAGTTCAGCTTCAGTCGATATAAGAATTCCCTCCAACGCTTCCTCATCCCAATTCCCTGTAGTCTCATCTATTAAACAATCAACCGTAGCATCCTCCATAGACTCGATGATTGGAGAAGTGACTAAAGGTGGATGTTTAATGGGAAGCCAATGGTGCTGCCATATTTTAATATTTTTTCCATTGCCAACCCGAAATCTTGCACCCATTTTGATAACCTCCCTTCCCTTCAAAATGCTTTTCCAAGCATATGACCCAGTTGTTGATTCCTTGGCTTCCATGAAAGAACAATGAGGAAAAAATCTTGCCTTGAAAATCCTATAGAAAAGAGTATCTTTGTTATGTAGGAGTCGCCATGCTTGTTTGGCTAGAAGCGAGTCATTGAACAATGCAAGGTCCCTAAAACCCATTCCTCCATCTAGCTTCGATTTCGTCAACTCCGACCATTTAATCCAATGTATTTTCCTTTTATCACCCCTCTGCCCCCAAAAGAATTTTTTAACCATTGCTTCAATGTCATGACATAGACTTAAGGGTATTTTGAAACATCCCATGGTATATGTTGGAATGGCTTGGACAATTGCTTTGATTAGGACTTCTCTACCCGCTTGAGACAAAAGCTTTCCTTCCCACCCTTGTAATTTTCTCCAAACCCTCTCCTTTATATAGCTAAAGCTTGCTTTTTTTCCCCTTCCCACCAACGAAGGCAGCCCCAAATATTTCTCATAAAATTTTATCTCTTGTACCCCCAACCTTCTTTTTATCTCTTGTCTAGTCACCTCTTCCGTGGATTTGCTAAAGAAAAGGGATGTCTTTTCTCTATTGATTTTTTGGCCCGAAACCGCTTCATATTCCGACAATATTTTGAGTACATTTCCACATTCTTGGGGGTTGGCCTTGCAAAAAAGTAAGCTGTCATCTGCAAAAAATAAATGGGTTAGTTTGGGGCCTCTCTTACAAAGAGAGAAGCTGTTGATTTCCTTTGCTCTTGCAGCTCTTGTGATTAGGCCATGTAATCCTTCCGTGCATAAAAGGAAGAGGAAGGGGGAGAGGGTCCCCTTGCCGTATGCCTCTTGTTGGATTAATTAACCCCTTCGGTTCACCATTCACTAGGATGGAATATGAGACTGTACTAACACACTCCATGATTAATTCAATCCACCTTGTGCAAAATCCCATTTTCTCCATCAGTTTCTGTAAATAAATCCACTCCACCCTGTCATATGCTTTGCTCATATCAAGTTTGATAGCCATAAAACCTGTTTTTCCTGAGTTATGATTTTTCATACAATGTAAAGTCTCGAAAGCAACTAGTACATTATCAGAAATAAGCCTATTTTTTGCAAAAGCAGATTAATGCTCAGTTATAAGTTCTGGCATGAATTTTTTTAATCTGTTTGCAAGAACTTTGGAAAATATCTTGTACAACACATTACATAGACTTATAGGTCGATAATCAGAAACTAATACAGGATTTTTAACTTTTGGGATTAAGGTGATAAATGTGTGATTTATTGGATGAGGCAATTTACCTGAATTCAGCCAAGTAAGAATAGTGGATGTTACCTCTTGGTCCATCAACCCCCAAAAGTGTTGCTAGAAAATTGGTGGCATCCCATCCGAACCTGGTGCTTTTAGAGGCGCCATTTGTTTCAATGCTTCCTGGACTTCCCAACCCATGAATTCACCTCCTAACTGCTCATTAATCTCATCTGTAACAAGATGTGGAAGAAGGGAGAGTGAGTCATCTTCCATGGCCGGATTGCATGTGGTAAACAATTCCCCAAAAAAATCAACAATGATATCTCCAATCAAATCTGGTTGCTCTTGCCAATTTCCACTTCTATCTTTAATTCCAAGAATTGAATTTTTCCTAAACCGCTGAGTTGCTTTGTTGTGGAAGAACTTGGAATTACTATCACCATTTTTCAACCATAAAACTCTTGATCTTTGGCTCCACAGTCGGGTTTCTCTATCCATAAGGACATGAATTTCAGCTTTTAATTCTCTAAGCCGAGTATTATCTCCTCTCCTCATTGCATCAACCTCAGCTTTCACTAGCAATTTTTTTTTCTCTACCAACTCTCTTCTAACATTCCCAAAACAATTCTTTTCCCACCACTCCAAATCTTTACTACATTTTTCTATTTTTTTCAAAATGTCACCCTCCTCACCATTCCTCCATACCGCCTCCACTGTTTCACCACAGCCTGAATCAGATAGCCACATCTCCTCAAATCGAAACACCTTTTTCTTAGGTGGAGTCTCCAAACCCAAGAAGTTTATAAAGATTGGTACATGATCTGATGATATGCTTCTAAGGTGAGACACCTTTGTGCCTGGATATTTTAGAAGAAATTCGCTATTCGCCAAACCTCTATCCAATCATTCCCATATGGAATGACCATCAGAGAAGTGTTTGCTCCACGTAAATTTGGGTCCCTCAAAACCCAAGTCAATGAAACCACATTCATCAATAACATCTCTGAACATTTGCATTTGGTTGTGGCCCCTCAAAACTCCCCCCATTTTTTCATCTTGTCTACTGATTTCATTGAAATCCCCCGCACAAAGCCAAGGGATCGATGGCCTATTGTTTAAACCCCTCAATTTGTTCCAAGCTTCCAATCTCCAATGAGTCTCCAGCTCTCCATAAAATCCAGTGAATCTCCATTCCGCTTCCATATTTTTATCAAAAGTTACATCAATAAAATACCTATGAGAATCCTCAATAGTTACATTTCCATATTTTGGGCAGTTTTAACTTCACATATTCTTTGTTTGTACACATTAATAATCTTTAATTTAGAAAGAACTCTTTCCGCACTTTCCTTTTTCCTCATTACTCTTACAGTCTTACTTCAATACATTGTCTCTCCTTCTCTTCCCACCCATCCTGTACCCATCAAACCCAAATGACTATTCAAATTTCAGGTGCTTCAATTGCTATTCACTAGAAGTAAAAGCCCACCGATTCTTTCCAAACTTCTGTCCCCTGCTCCCAAATGCTATTAGCCATATGCAGTGGTAACCACCATCCAGAAAACAAGTTGCCTCACCTAAATCAGCATCAATTGTCATTGTCAAAATATGCCACCTGCAAAGCATGTATAGAACACCAGTGAAAGTGAGTTCTAGTAAATGAAGTACTGACAATAACAGCACAATAAAACAATGACACAGAGAGACAATGAGAAATGAATGGGTACAATAGAAATTCTACGAAAGAGAGAAGAAAAGCACATGCACTACAATCGTGCTTAAATGCTCTATGTATATTCTAATAAAGAAAAAGCCCAGACCTTCCATCTGCAATACTTTTGGCACCGATAATCCACTGTCCACTCCTTTGCAACAGTTGCTTAATAGACTACTATGAAGAATAAATGCTAAAAGGAACTACCAACTATTCTCATTTTCCGGATCTGTAAGTTGAAGCAAAATATCCTCTTTTCTTTTTTCTTTTTTGGATCTGTAGCACAAGTTCAAAATAGAACAGAGGCTCAAGAGATCCTGAGAACAGCTCACTCTAAATTAGTATCTGTAGACAAAATCTTAGTGCCCTACTCAGAGAATGGTTTAACTATTGCAAATGGTAATAGTATACATAATCATATAATATAACTCAATATATGTCATATCTCACAACTAAATATAGTGTTTTAGAACTTAACAATATGATCTAATAGTGTTTTCAAACTTAAAAATATAAGTGATGTTTAGTTGGTCTCTTTTTAATAAAGTAAAATAAAATAAGTAAATCAATGAGTTTGAAATGTGTTTGGATTCATTAATAAATACATATCTAACAAATTTGGATTAAATTAATCAAATTCAATAAAATTTGGAATGAGTTTAAGATCTATATTTTTTAATAAATTCATATTTAAAATAGCTACTCTCAACTCAACCCAAATCAATCTTTATTCATTCTTAAGTAAGTGCACCAAAATGGACCAAAGTAGACTGAATTGGACCCAATAGATTAAATTGAACCCAATAGACAAAATTGGACCAAATAGACCAAATTGGATGTCACAGTTTGATTGATCTCAATTACAAGTATTTTCTGCTTCAATCTCTGTTCTGCACCTTAAAATCCATCACTTTTCTAGTTTTTTGAAGAATCTGGTTTATAAGACATGGGATGCCTTGTCAACTTTTTCCAAGGGAAGAATACATGAGTCAAGACTTGTGTTACCCCCTTTATAAGAAACATTTAAATCAAACTACTTTATAGGGGAGGAAATGGTATTTAAAAAGAAAAGAGACACAGATACGGCCATAAAATCAGATTAAAAATAAATAAATTGGGGATTATATTGAAACAACATACATTTGTACAAATATTTTCCGATTAGAAAGCACTTTTCAAAACTGCAGCTGAAATCCTTTCTCAGCTAACAATGCTTTTCTGTGTTCCCCATTAACTAGGCATTTACTACTTATTTTTCCTATTTCCTTTTTACTCTCTTTTTCCCATCATTTACATGATTACACCCCCCCTATATTCCTTACACCACCCACCTATGTACAGAAAACCCCAAGAACCCTCTTCAAAGCCATGCAGAAGAACCATATAACCCAAGAGACAGGCTGGGGGAGCCACTAGATTTCATGAACACCCTCTTGTCCAGATAAATGCACTGCAGCTTTTTCAGGAATCATATCATTCAGGTTGCGAACTTGCAGAAAGAATGAAGATTAGAGTTGCACTAGTCCGATGGATAGAAAACTTGATGGCCATCCTCATACAGAAGAATCACATCATATAACCTGCACAAAAACAAAAACCATCTAATTAAATTCCAGTATTGGAGTCAACAAAAACACCCCCATTGCTACACATTATGCATCATCCCTCAATAACCTCGTACTTTTATTGGGTAAGAATTGGATATGCTAGTGAGAGTGAGTCTATATAATCCAATCAAAAATAATATGGCAGAAGAGAAGAGAGAAACTTACCTAGTGATTCTGTGGACAAGGGGGTCCAAAAAAAACTGCCTTCAGGAGTTCATGATCCACGGACAACACAAGCAATTCAAAAATTCTGCAGATATGCCCTCAGCCTGATGGACAGAAAACCAAATGAAGAGCCATCTGCGTACTATAAAGCTTCAAGGCTTATTGATGCTTTTGTGAAGACAGAAAGAACAAACGGTGCTTCTTCCCCGGGGTGTATAGTTGTAGGCACTATTGTATAACCCTTAGGATCAGGGTCCAGAACCATTTCACATGATATTTCTCTAGAATTCACATAATCCGTCCCACCAACTGATTCATGCAGGTATATGTTGTAAGCAGCACGGCGGCCACGGGTTTTAAGTATCCGCATTCCAATGTAAAACATCATCGAATCATGACTGGATTGATAATTTCTAAAACCAGCTGCAGTTCTTGAGAAACCCACACCCTACATACAGAAAATGACAGAAGTTGGAAAATACCCAGTGAAAAACCGTTGCTCTCTCTATAGATACAAAATTGACTGCAGATTCATTTCTAAGTATACCTGAGTTAAGGTAATGAAGACATGAATTGGTAATGATGCATCTGGTCCATTGGCTCTCAATCGGAACTGTGGATTTTGATGCCACGTATCATAATCTTGGCACCCACCAGCACTGTAACCACGCCATTGGCCATGAACAGAATAGCGCATCTCTGGGGGGTATACACGGCAAACATATATTGAACGGAAATGAATCTGAAAGTCTTGCCAAGACATCCAGAATATACCATCTTTTGACTGTTCAAGAAGTAGAAATTCAGGCAATTAGCAATAAGATTTCACTAAAGACAACAAATTAAAATAGTTGCAAAATCCTGATCATGATTAATGCATTTATCTTGGAAAAAAAAAATCAGATTATGTCCAATGTAATATGATATAAATTATCGCAGAGCACTTAAGAAAAAACAAAACTCAAAAAAGTAAAACCACATAAGACTCCTCTTATATAATACAGAAGCAGTATAACTACCTGTGGAACGTGCTTCAGCTTGTGCTTCATCCTATCAGTCCATTCAGGAGATGAGTCAGACCAAGGTCCATTCCACTCAACTTCATTAGCCCATGGATTTCTAATTTGAACAAGCTTGTGGCCATCAACTTCTCTAACCTAAATAATTGTTAATTAGAGAAAATTTATCACCATCAATTTTTTAAGTGTGTATATGACAGATATTATCAGATAAGTAGCTTCAGAACATACCTGCAATAAAGAGTAAGCATGCCCTTGCACAATGCCACTGGAAGAAATGTGCACGTCAGAACCTGATGGACTCCCAGCACCAAGCAAAAACCCCTCTTGTTTGAAGCGCAACAATTGAGACCACAGTCTACCACTTGCAAGATCAATTTGGGCCTGGGAACTCCTCATGTCAATTTCCTCACCAGCACCCCCAGTGAGGTCCACTAGAGCATCCTGAACAAGCCCACCTTCTAATGCCTCGTAAGAGCCATGCAATTTAGCATACGCCTTCTCCAATACAGAAACCCAGAGCTCATTTCCCTTCCTACTGGTAGCAAATGCCGGTTTACCAGGTGCTTCACATGGAATCCAATCATCAACAACAACTGGAACCCACTCACCCTAAACAAAGACAAAAAACCATAATATGCAGTTGCTAGCATACAAATCACAAAAATAACCAACAGAAACTATTGTAACAAACATCAGGTATCTCTCATGGCAAGACATAACATAACACTGAATATCATGATTGATGACAATAAGTCGTCAAGAGTGGGAACCACAACCTAGCAAAAATCCATAGTCCTTGAAAGAAATTTAGCAAGGTAATTCTTCAAGCAAAGCCAAGAGGGATTCCTCTAAAATGGGTCTACACCCCAACTACTAAAGAACCAAAACCAGACCAAATTGGATCTTTCCCAACTTGGTGAGAAGTTATACCCCTAGTCCCTTTGGTGGAAAGCTGGGCATTGGCATTGGCCAATGTCTTAATGCAATTGTCAGCTAATTGCCCTAGATAGAGTTTTTTTTTTTTTTTTAATAAGTAACATGAAACTTATATAAAAAAAAACCACCCAATTACACTGGAAATGTACTACAGGGGCAGAGCATCAAGAGCCCAAAGCAGCTAAAACTAGACTCCGTTAAAGGAGAGTAAGAAAGAAAAGAGAATTGATCTCGGAAATTGACCGTTCACAATCCTCAAAACATCTAGCATTCCTTTCCCGCCAAAGACACCAAAATAAAAAATGAGGCACAAGCCTCTAGAGAGCTAAATTTCAGTGTCAACTGAACTTACCCAGCCAGAAAGCAAACAGCTCATTAACCCTCTCCGGCATAACCCAATTAATACCAAACAAACCAAAGACCATGGACCACAGCTCATATGCTATGGGACAGTGAAGAAGTAGATGGTCCACCAATTCCATGCACCTTTTGCACATATAGCACCAATCAAGTACTAAAATACGTCTCTTCTGAATATTATCTATAGTTTGGATCCTACCTAAAGAAGCAGTCCAAGAAAAGAAAACTACTCTGCTTGATGGCATGTAGACAACTTCAATTCCAAAATTATAGACATTGAATAACTTTTCCACAACAAATTTATAGTATTTGAACCTTCTAATCATATACTGAAATTCTATGATGGAACTGGGAAAATATATCGAGAGATAGTTTTCCACATAAGCTTTTTAAGTGTTTTTAGAACTTTTGGTTCTTTCAGCTAAAACGTCAAAGGCCTTTCTGCTAGTACCAGAAAAGGTTATTAAATTTGTTCACTACATTACAAGAGAAGTCAAAAACAGGAAACAAGTCATTGGTTCTCTCCAGCATGAAGTGCAGGCATGGCATGTCATCTGAAATGTACACTCCCATTATAGCAACTCATAGCAGATGTATAGAAAACATTTGATTCAAACCCAACCCCCACCCTCCACCAAAAATAAAAAAGTTAATTACCTGAATACAGAAGCGGACTGTGTAAATTCCTTCCTCATTATATTCTGGAGTTATAATAACCTCTGATATTCGTGAAACCTCCGTTAAAACTGCTACAGCACTCAAAAACCAACAATCACCCAATCGGCCCTGTTCAATAGACGATTGAGCAATTTAGTAAAGCAAGAAAAGCACTCAACCAACTTTTTCAAGAGATGTAACTCTTAACAAAAATGTACATGGTTCAGACTAAAGCTTTGCATAACATGTTGCAAAATGGACCAAACCTGACAAACATCTGAAGGATTTGCGGCCCCAGTAAATAAGCATGGACCAGAATCCAGACGGCTCTCTTTCACAATTTCAGTAGGCCTCATCCACTCAGAAACAACCTATATTGGGAAGCCAATAAGATTGCAGCAACCATGTTAATAACACATCACTGACCCCCCAACTCCCCCCCCCCCCCCCCCTTCTCAAAAAAAGCATAAATATATATAATAATATAATAATACATCTAACAGCAATCAATTAGTCAGGAAAACACACCTGTAACTTCAAAGGGGGATTTTCAGGATCTACAAACAACGATTGATCATTTGGAGGAAACTCCTGATCAGTGAAATTTCTTTCTCCTCTTGCACAGAGGGCTTCTTTGACAGCCAGTTCCATTGAAAGCATCCGTTGATTAATTTCTTCCTGTGTTTCCATCCTGGGTTTCCTAAACCTCCGGGCAAAAGAATCCACATCAACCACAACCCCATCACGGTCCAACCTTCTTCTTCTCCCACTTGAATACTGCCCATCCCAATCTACATCATCCCTATCATATAGATCTACATCCGCAGGATCACTGTCCCACCCATCAATCTATAGAGAGCACATTAAGCAGAAAAGAGTGAACAGGTTCAGCAAAACACATTAAATATTATCTTCAGCCTTTTTGAAATCAACCAAATACACTATGATGTGATATATTAAAGCATTGAAAGGCACATACTCTAGAAGGTGAATCAGCCCATTGCCAATTATCTTCCGGAAAATCAATGGCATTGTACTCAGCTGATCCAACAGCAGCATGAAGAGCAGCGATCTCATCTTCAGTTAAGCACCTTCCCCAAATGAAAACATCCATGATATGCATCTTGGACTCAACTCCTTCACTATCTGATCTCCCAAATGCATCAATATCTATAGGTGGTCTAACACCAACCCAAACTTCTGTCCCCTGCTCCCAAATGCTATTACCCACATGCAATGGTAACCCAGACTGGTAGCCATCAAAACCACCATCCAGAAAACAAGTTGCCTCACCTAATTCAGCATCAATTGTCATTGTCACAATATGCCACCTGCAAAGCATTTATAGAACACCAGTGAAAGTGAGTTCTAGTAAATGAAGTACGCACAATGGAACAATGAATCAGAGACATACAATGGGAAATAAATGAGTACAAAATAAACTCTATGAAAGAGAGAAGAAAAGCATATGCACTACAATCTTGCTGAATTGTGCTAAGTACATTCTAATAAAGAAAAATCCCAGACCTTCCATCTGCAATACTTGTGGCACTGATACTCCACTCTTTTGCAACAGTTGTTTGTCTATCACCTTTAGTAATCAATCGAAGCCCAACTTGTCCAGCCTCAATACCTTGTTCAGAACCAGCCACCAGAATTTCCCAACATACTTTTTTCTGGAATTCAGTGCCTAAAAGACAAACAGGTCCAGATTCTGGTTGGATCATCACTGCAATGGAAAAACTGACCTTTTGACTTTGACATACACTGGGATCAATCTGGCCACAGTTTCTGCCACTTGCAGTTGGCTCATCATCAAGAACACATACAGCACCAGTAACCCCTGTCTGCCAATGACATTAACAAGCAATAGTTTCAGAGTCAGACTGGTTGAGAATACCAAAAACTAATCGTCTCCATTGACTATCAGAAATCAGGGTGGTCCAAATAAATTAGACTAGAACAGGTAGGCAAAATATTTACGTAAGATTGAAATAAATGTAGGTGCTGGTCTGGATTCAATTTTACATGTAGATATGTATATGGTGACAATAAGATGGGGTCAGCAGATCACCTTCCTGTCGAAAGAAATGTGGATATGGCTTGGACAAAATTTGCACAGATCTAGAAAACTTCAAGAGTGGGACATTGAATACAAGTGGGAATTTGTCAAAAATCCAAAGAAAGAGTATCTAATATAAGTGGTAATTGCGCCTAGAGGCAAAGGCGTAATCACTCCTGTTGTTTACTTTATATATATTAATGCTTGACTGGCCAACCAAAAATCAAATTATAATTGAAAAACTCAACCTGAAGTGCTCGACGAGCTAATTGAGCTGTGCGTATCCTTCGTGCAATGCTTGCAACCCTTTCTCGTGCAAAAGAATCATCAAGAACAGCATCACCTCCAACTGCACGAACTGCAGCTGTCATGGCTGCAGCCTCTCTGTTGCCAGCGTTGGGAATAGACGAAATAAGTGAAGCTTCTATCTCCTTCCATTTACGTTCTTCTTTCTCCAGGAGAGCCTTCCTTCTTTCTTTACCTCTTCCCTCTTCTTCACGTCTCTGCGTTAAGATTTCCTCTTCCATCTCCTTTTCTCTTATGTAGCTACAAAATTCATTTAGTGGTTTAGAAACACTAAAAATTTATGATTTTCCAATTTGGAAAATAGCAAAACCCAAATTCACAAGTAGCAAAGTATTTCTTTTTCAACAAGTAACTACCTCTCCTGAATAATTTCGAACTGCCTGCGGTCCTCTGGCATCCATTTTTTTATTTTCTTGGCACTTAAGTCTGAAAATCCTATGCTATCAAGAAATAGTCTCAGGCGAACCTCATCCTACAACAGCACAAAAACAATTATATCATTATCTACAATCAAAAACATCATGCATAGAAAGCAGTTCAGGATTTCTTTTTATAGGTCACCTGAACTCGTTCTGCCTTAGCAGTCAAACCAAGCAAAAGAAGTAAATAACCACCAAATTTATCCCACATGTACACCCATTCAGTATCGATGGCCTCTTCCAAAGCCAAAATACGGGCATGAGCACACATTTCTCTTCTGTGATCTACATCATTGGCAGGTTCACAGCGGAAGATTCTTTTATATCTCATTCTGCAGAAGCATGATCCAGCAACTAATTCTTCATTCCTTAAACGGTCTCTGAGTTTCATGACATCAGCCCTAGGAAGCACAAAATTTCCAGCCCTGTCTCTCGTAATGGTAGGGTCTCCTACCAAAAGAGCTGCTGAGCTGGCAGATCTCTGAGGAGCTGAATATGTTCCAGATAGTGCATTTCGGGTCTGTGAGACAAATAAATTGAACTCCAATGAACTTCACAATTAAAAAGGAATAATATTCTTCTAAAAGTGTACCAAAATTATTAAAAAATATGTGACATCGAAAAAATGAGCTACCATCCTGAAATAAGAGGTAAACTGGTAAAGCAAATATAAGTTTCTAGCTATGTTTTGAAAATTATAAATTACTGTTAGCAAAAGGCATAGCTACCATATATGGCTAATATCTAACATTGTTGTCAATGTTATGATAACACTATCATCGAATATGTACCATGCAAGGAGATAATATCTTATGACATCAATAAATTTCCATTGGGCAGTTTAGTTCATCATCCAACACCAGCGTTGTTGTATTAAAAAAATTGAGTTTTCCTGTTGCGCCACTTCTAATAGGTTCTCAGATATGTTTTCACAAGTTAGTATTTTTGGCATCTAAAAAGTCTGCTTTGGTTCTGGACAACTTAATCTTTATCCTTTGTAGTATTATTATTTCTAGATGAAAACTCCCCTATGTGCCTCCATTCCCTTGTGTTTGAGGTATCGCTTCCCAATCATTTGCGGGAAGAAAAAATTAACTGCTTAAATGTAGATAAATTTTGATATCTCTGCCTGACAATCTGTATATTATTAACTTATTGAAACAAGAACTTGTCCAAAACTGTTCCATGATTGTAGTGCCAGCAAATAGAAAGCACATTGAGATTATTTATAACAAAGTATCTAATAAGTTTTTGATTATGGTGGATGTAACAATTTTGTAACCATTACCATATCATCAATCATCACATTGTCAAAATTCAGTATCGCCACCTCTAATCATGAACAATGTTGAAATGCAAGGGAACCACCATATATGCCTTGGCTAAAAGAGAGGGAGAGAGAAGGGGTGGGGTACACTCATTTCAATGTTTTAATTTCAACAGCAGTTTATTCTATATCACCGCAGAAGCAGAACTCGTAAAATTAGTTCAAATTATATACCATGGTCAAGGAGTTTTTATTAATGATTACCTTCTTTAATATTGCCTGGCCCAATACCAGTTATATCAGTAACAGAATTTGTAGTTCATGCAAGCTTCCATATTAGACAACACGAGTAAGATTTACTGAATATAGCTTCGAACACGAAGCATAGCACCATAATCACAAGCACAAGGGAAAAGTAAGGAAATAAACAAAGACCAAGTAGAACAGTATTATGTGCATCTCACCAACATCTAAGTACAAGTTTATGCAATGTTCTAATGAACAGACAAAACTGACTAACCATAATGTGTATGTGTGTGCACACGGGCATGTGTTAACGTATGCATGCATGTGTAGTGGTGAGAAAGAAAACCAAAGACAAACAATAGCATTGATCAGAAACTCTAGATAACAAAAAATTAATTGATATGCCAAACTGCAATAGTCACAGAAAATCATGCTTGGTTGAGTTGAGTTGACAAGATAATCCAGAACAAGCTACACTTCAAATATAACAAATCTCAAGCCACAGTGATGAATCCCAACCCCCACACCCCCCCCCCCCCCAAAAAAAAAAAAAAGAGGAAGGATTGTTGGTAATTATCTGGAAATCTTAGGATAAGGTTCAAAAGCCAACTTGTAACAAAATCAAACACACCTTCGTTGCAGATCGAGCGATTGCTTGAACAACAGTTTCCTTACTGAGGAAATGCACAGCATCTTCCATCGTCTGGAGATTGAAGTAAAAAAAAAAAAAATCTTCTTAATGGAAGCAAAACTATGAAGAGAGACATGAATCAATGAACACAGTTCTTTCATATAACAATCTCAAAAACACCTTTCATGCTATCATGACATAAGACAGGTGATCTGCCAATTGAGGAAATTATTTTAGAAATAAATATAATTTTATTCAAAAGAGGATATGGTCCACATACACATGATGCGTAACCAAACATTCCTAAAGAATTGCAATCTCATATTCAAAACTCTAAGAAATCAAATGAGAGACAATGAGGGAATGATGCCCAAGGCAGGCATTTAATCATACACGGACCTCAACATATTGGTCACAGTAAATGCACAAACCTTAAGAGTCAAGCATGGCCGAGAGACTGCAAATCCAAAGGCTACAACAAGAGTAATTGCTGACACAGCAGCACCAGCAAATGGTGGATAAATTTTCAAACTGGCGACAACCCCCCAGCCCTCAGTTGCCAATGCAATCCCATAAAGCATAAGAAATGCAGCACTGTCAAGCAATTTAATTGACCGATATTAGATGTGAATAAATTATTTGGTAACTCATTACACAACATTTTGATAGCAAAAGTACAGCAAAATAAGTTACAAAAGAGCTAAAATACACTAAATTGAAAGAAAAATTAAAACAGGACACTCGACAAACCTGACATTCTTTCCACAATCTGCATGAGCATCGTAGACATATACAGGCAATACTCTTGGAGAATAAACAACAATTGGAGGTGAAAGAAGAACCTGCAGAAAATAGGTTATACTATAAGACAAAACTAAATACAAACATAGAGATTCAAAGTTTGAATGAAGTCAGATCAATGTAACTCACAGTCAATGCTCTTCCAGCAAGAAGAAACAGAAACAAGAAATAACCAACCGATGCTCCAACAAATGGTTTATCTGAACAGAAAAAGTCATAAAGGAAATGTCATAAGCAGCATCATGATGTTTTTTGCTAGAAAACTATTACAATGTGGGGGTAGCAAAATAATATTGGGTGGTAGTGGATTCTGTTTTTCACCTTCAAACCATCCAACAAGAAATGCTGCCAAAGCCAAAAGAGAAGCAAGAAAACAAACAAAGAACATCTGTGTTCTGGTCAAATAAAAATTGTTTGAAGCCCAGTGGTGGATAGCACCAATAGCTAGTACCATCATGAGAAGAACCAAAAGAAATGCTACTCCAATCTGTTTCCAATTAAAAAGAAAAAGGCACCAAGTTAGACAGGTGCACTACAACTTTAATCTAAAATAAGCTGCAAACACCAAAGTGAGCCTCACACTCCAAGGTTTGACAACAACTGTAACAGCTGCTATTGCACCAAGCAGAAGGAGAAGGCCAATGCTAACAAATACATATACACCTCGAGAAAGTCTCCAATCATCATCTTTCCTACAAAATTTACCATAGCGCATTAGAAGGAGAGCAAGCAGCCATCATACTATAGAGTGGCTGTTTCTTTAAAATTTCTGAACAATGCATTTGTTTAACTTAAATGGTACAGCTAAGGGGCTGTTTGGATTTATAATTTCCATAACTCATAACTCATAACTCAGTTTCCATCGCCCATAACTCAAAATATGTGGGTCCCACAGCTGAGAAGTGTATTTGGCATCATAACTCAGTTTTTGTTTTCATCACTCAATTATCTGATTTTTGAGTGATGAGTTATGGAAACTGAAAACACATTTTAGGTGTTTCAATTTCCATAACTCTGTTTTTAATGGCATTTCCGTAATTAAAACAACATACTGGGTCCCACAGTCAGAGGTCAGCCACAACTTTTGACCTCTTTTTTTTTTTTCTCTCTTTGGGTTCAGTGATCTTCTTCTTCTTCTTCTTTTTTCTTTTTCCTTTCACACTGGTGGGTTTCAGATTTTAAGATCATAAACTTTATTAAAAAATTTTTTTTTTTTGCAAACACGGATCTGAATCAAAGACCCAGAAGGCTTCCAGATCTTAGAAAGTCAAGAAATTCGCAATCTTTGTGTACCAAGTCAAATCAGATTCACATTCTCATCTCTCACAATCCATAACCCAAGCAAGAAAAACAGAGAGAAAGAAGAGGCAGAGAAAAATAGATAAAAAGTTTCTTAGGGTGAAAATGTGTATAGAATAGTGGGTAAGTACTGAAATTTTGCAAAGGAGATGAGATTGTAGAGGCGGGTCTCACTGAAAGTTTCTAGGTTTTTTTTTTTTTCTTCTTCTTTCGTTCGGTGAGTCTGGATTTCTGGTTTTTTTTTTCGTTCGGTGAGTTTGGGTATTGGGGGTTGAAAAAAAAAAAAAAAAAAAAAAAGTAAAAGCTGCACCAAGTTACAGGTATGGGGCCCACAAATAGTTGAAAATTTTGAGTGATGACAAGTTGAGTGATGGTGCCAAACGGGTGGGGTGTAAAGAGTTGGGGTATTTTAAGTGATGAGTGACTAAAATTGAGTAAGGAGTGATGAGTGATGGAAAAAAAAAAACCAAACAGGCCCTAAGTTACTAAATTAAATTAACACGAGTAGTTACTTACCATCTACAAAAACCAGAGCAAAGTGATAGCACTGCTGGAATACAAACTAAGTTACTAAACTAAATTCGCATGAGTCGTTACTCACCATTTATAAAAGCCAGAGCAAAGTGATAGCACTGCTGGAATACAAACCAAAGGCAGTAAAGCAGCCAGGAAATCAGTGTTTGTTGGAAGCTGGTCATCCCTAGATTTGACAATTTCCAAGTAGGATGCACCACAAAATGCCACAAGAACAACTACAAAGAAATTGCAGCAGCAAAGAATACATGGATTAACATGTCAATATAACCCAATGGAGTTCCAATTGTAGGGTACAGAAATCAAAGCCAAAGAAAATTTAGACAATCTACCTGAGAATATCCCAACACATATGGCAGAGGAAAGAGAAAACCGATATGTTGCAAACCACGAAACAATTGGCAGCACACCAGTAACCACTAAAACAATTGCAGATGCCATAGCCCAGCCAAGGTACACGGATGACACATAAGGAGAGCTAAAGCTTTTCAGTTCACCACTCAATCCCTTGTATCCTAAATCATCTAAAGGCTTTGCTGATATTATTGCACCTAGAGCTAATACAGATCCAGTGAATACTGATACGCAAATGGCCAGAACAACGCCCTGAAGGAGAACAATTTATAACAAGAACTGAGAAAGGAAAGCTAGATATTTTAAACAAACTTCAGGATAAAAGAAAGAGTAAAGAGTGAAAAAATTACTGGATTAATTCAAATGTACAAGTGCCTTAAAATTCAAAGAATGATGTGATGTGTCATTAGATGTTACAGCTAAAATACAAACAGCTAGTAAAGTTCTGCAAGAAAGACTATATTTAAGGCGCTTTATGTAAACAGCCAGATAAGATTATTGAAGTAATTAGTAATAAAGACAAGTTATAATGGAGAGAGAAAAATGAGGCAAGGAGATTTCTCAGTCAGCAGTATATACAGAAAGAAAGGAAGGAAAAATTTAATTGGAAAACAACAAAGTGGAAAGAAAAGTCTAACATGGGCCTTCAACGAATAAAGATTTGTTACTGCCTATATCATCAGATTTTAGGTAAATAAAAATCTTTATTAAAGCAGCAAAACTTTCAGGGCCTTCAATGAATAAAGATTTGTTACTGCCTATATCATCAGATTTTAGGTAAATAAAAATCTTTATTAAAGCAGCAAAACTTTCAGGTACACGGGGTATACAAAGAAAAACCAACATCAATGTCTCACTGAACATAGCTCTAACAAATCTGAAAAAGAATCACAAGAGAGAGCTTGAAGAGCAATAACTGAATCCAGAAAAGAAAAAAGAAAAAAAGATTTAAGCTCTATGATGGACCACTCACGATCCTCAAAACTTCTAGCATTTTTCTCCCTCCACATGCACCACATTAGACAATATGGTACAACCTTCCAAATTGCAGCATTACGGTGCCAACCAAAACTGCCTTGCCACGAGACTAGAAGATCCATAACCCTCAGTGGCATAACCCAATGGATACCAAACAAACAAAAAACCAAGGACCACATCTTGGAAACTATAGGACAATGTAAAAGCAAATGATCCACATTTTCCCCATTATGTTTACACGTGACGTCCCCATCAATCACACTAATACCTCTCCTCCATAAATTATCCCTAGTCAAAATCCTCCCCAACACAGCACTCCAAGATCCTCTCCAAATAGATTTCCATGGAAAATGGATTGAATTAGAGGGACATAAATGCCGGTAATATCCTAATACCTCAAAACCCCTACTCTTATTAGGCTTCCGACACATCTTGTCATCTCTCTTTCCAAGCACAGAAGATGAATAAATGAAATCCATAAACCTATCCAACTGAGTCCAGCTCCCAATCTTGTACCGACCTGGAAAAATGAAGATCCCAAAGCTTCATCCCATTGTTGAATTGCAGTAAATCTGCAATGGAAGAATCTCTATCCCGACTTATCAAAAATAACTCTGGGAACTCCTTTAGAGGGGAATCCCCACACCACGAGTCATATATATACATGTCAAGACCAGAAATATCGGGAAAATGTAGCAAATCAATCAGCAAAAAAGCAAGAAGGAGAAGAGGCAGTATAAATAAAGAAAAGAGAAAGCAATATACAAAGGAACAAACAATCAGAGGATTGTGATTTAATTTACATAGGAAAAGTACATGTATGGATAACATAAAATAAATGAACACGCATTCAACAAAACTAATCATGTCTACACTAGCCACACTTTTGAGTACATGTTCTGTGCATTTGTTAATATAAACGGCAGAAGCACATCTGGTAATACCAATGTAGACAACACCAGCCTCCCCAAGAGGACATCAATAAATAAGAAGACAACAAACCTTCAAAGCAGTGGAAAGCCCAAAATTTTTAACTATGACTAAAAGAAATATCTTACCAACTGAAAAATAAATATATAGTGTGCATCAGATTTCATACAAGAACACATATCAAGATCTCATTCACAACTGTATATTTTAAAAATAATCATGTAGTTACATATGTGCAGGGAAGGTGAGAGATAAAGATCAAACCTCCTTTGTCCCAGGAGTTCGATGATTTCCAGCATTACCAGCACACTGTACTTGAGGAACCCAGAACTGGTAATTATTACGGATCCATATGGGAATGGCAACAGATAGGCATGCAACCATTAGTGGAACAGTCAAAGACAATCCAAGAAGGACTGAAGATTTGCTGCAAAACAAACACAGATATCAATCAAAACATTGTATTCAGCTAATGCAACAGCCACATCAAAAATAAAAAGAAACAAAAGTTTTTTACTTCAGATTTTAAATACAAATCACTTATCAAAATTGATTCATGAATATAAGGAGGATGAGAAAGAATCTGATTAAGAAAATGTTCTTAGTAATCATATTGCATTTCTGTATTGTCTTGCTTGTAAGTTTGAACCTATGATCTACCCCATCACTTAATAACATATTTAATTATAATTTAGTTGTTTGAGTTCCTAGACAAATATTAGATGTCTAGAGACAAATATTAGATGTCTAGGTACAAATGAATCACTCTTTCTTCACTTCAAGATCTAAATATTTTTTTTATAAGTACTTCAAGACCTAAATACAAAAAACATATGTAAACTAACCAGTATAAAGTGGCCATTAACCAACTGATAAATTATGCTAGTCCCAAAAGTTCAAGCTGATAATCAAAGGGTAAAACTAATGATTTTGATCACTTAACCATTATTCCTACACTGCCCGACATATGTGGACCTAAATTCCCCCTCAATAAGTAGTGCCCAACAAGTGAAAATTTTAACCATTTAAGTGGAAGGTAGAGTGGAGACAAGATTCAAGGTCCATTTGAGAACAACTTATCTAGCTTTTTGCCAAAACCTTTTTTATTAAAGTGTGCTAAAGTATAATTGTACCTTGAAAATTTTTGGAAAAGTGAGAAAAAGTGAAGTTTTAAAAAGCTATACATAAAAGTTAAAAGCTAAAAGCTAAAGCTTAAAGCTGATGCCAAACTCATCCTCAAACTCAAGTTCACCTACTTTGATACCATAACAAATTACTGTCAATCGCAAAGACTTAAGCTAATAGGAAAGGGTATTAACCATTATTCTAAAACTCTCATGCTACCATATAGCTAGTAGCCTAGTACAATGGGGTGATTGGGAAATTAGAACTCTCACAGTTCTCACTCAAGCCAAAAAGTGTTGTTGTTACTTGACCTAGGCTAAAGATGGAGAGACCACTAAAACGTGTAAGAAATAGAACCATGGAAACATCTAACAAGGAAGAAAAAGATTGAGTCTAAACTTCCACACCCCCCCCCCCAAAAAAAAAAAAATAGATGCATATGTAAAGGTGCAGCAAGCCCCATTCTGACCACATTTTATCAATTACATGATCCTTTTTGGCCACTTTGCTCAACCTCAAGCCACATGCGGTGCCTTTGACTATCTTCTTCACTTACTTGTCTATTTTTTCGCCATCCTCTATCCATGTGGTGCCTTTACTGATCTTAATCAAACATGACCAATTAACCATAATTGTTATAGACATACATATCCCTAACTGCACACCCTGCAGTATATCGTAGAACATAAATTGGAGCCTAGCCTTGTAGCCTCCTAATAAGTTCTTCCATTTAGTATCGTTTTTATCCATAGGACACACCATTCAATGATGCACTTCTAATTTAATCATTCTTCTCTATCAACCTCACTTTTATGTACCTCTACTTTATATGTAAACCAATAACAATAAAGCCTTAGTCCCAAATTTTTGGGGTCAAACTATGAATCCTCAATAGATTAGTTAAGGTAGGCCATAGGTATTTATATGTAAAAAATGAATAAAAATTAAAAAGGACGCTGATGAGTATCATGCATCTTTCCTTCAGTTGTACCATCTTTTACAAAAATTAAAACAGAGAATCAATCTTGAAGTCCAGCTGGATTGGCAATATTTCTACTGTTACTAAATAATTTCTTCATTATTGTTGTGTTTCTCCTTGAGTTATAATATGCTGTCACAAAGTCAAACACCATACATTTTTTTTTTTATAAGTAACAAAAAACTTTATTAAAAAAGAAGCCAACCCAAGTAAATTGGGGATGTACTATGGGGGCAAAAATCAAGAACTATACACGAAAGGGAACTCCACAACAATTCCTGCAGTCTTTTCATTGATTCACCATGCATTGTGACAATGGCCTAAGCATTGATAGAGGCCACTCAATGAACATACTACACAACCATCTAGAACCTATTGCTGTTATAATCTCATATATGATATACTGTATGTAAGATAATCAGTTAAGCTGATAAACAATCAAATTCAAAAATGCTGCATTAAAGCTCGATTTTGGAACTACAAATAACTAAGAAAATGGAGGATTCATTTTGGAACATTGATCACCATTTGAACAAAATTTAATATTTTTAAAAATGAAATATGAAAGCAAATTATATGCTAATTAAAAAAGGCAAGTAAATTTTGGATGCCATGATCTACTGACATCAGTCAACCATTCAAAGGAACCTCTTAAACAATTGTATTAATTCACAGAATCATTATGTTTATACATCAAAGGATATGCGCTCCATTAAACATTATCAGCACAGTAGAAAGAATGTGAACAGATAACAATGATCTATTGAAACGTATGGACCATACCTCAAGAAAGAAAGCAACAGTCCAACACAAGTGCTGAGTAGCCAAGCAATAAAGCCATACTGCAAAAAAGTGCAAAATAGAGATAAAACACCCAATAATGCTGTTAGAAATAGTTTATAATGGATGCTAATGGAAAAAGTTAAACGCATTCATAATTACATATTGCAATAGATAGCTTTTTTAAGTATTAGAGTTAGAAGTAACAATTAGTTTTATGATGGAGATAAACTATTTGGCACAGGAATTTGCAACTGAACTAGCATATTTATAAAGTCACCTTAGATTAGAGATGGAGTAAGTGGTAGTGCTAGCCTTTGTTAAAAGGCTTTTACTCTGTGTAGGGAAGCCGGGTTAAAGAAAAAAAATTAAGTACGCAAAATGCTTGTAGGCTCATAGCAGCTTTTCTCCTACATATTCCTTTATTTAGATAAGCACTTTCATTCAACTTACAGAAAACAGCTGATCAGAACAGACAAGCATGTGCTTTTACTCTCTGTAGGGAAGCCGGGTTAAAGAAAAAAATTAAGTACGCAAAATGCTTGTAGGCTCATAGCAGCTTTTCTCCTACATATTCCTTTATTTAGATAAGCACTTTCATTCAACTTACAGAAAACAGCTGATCAGAACAGACAAGCAAGTAGGCTTCCTTCAAGAACGAACAGTTTATTCATTTTTACGGGTTAGTTACAAGACTATATACATATCCAACTCAACTTCAAAGACTTCCAGACTGCAGAAAATTCAACTGTAACCACTTCCAACATAAAAACCACCATATTTCCATATCCAATACATGCACTCATACCTTGCGGGGTTTCGATGTCATGCCCACATCTTCCACTTGAAGTGATTGTAGGAAAGCCATGATTGAACATACAACTGGAGAGAGCAGTAGCACCGCAAAGCCAAATTCAAACTACAAACACAACATTTCACGAAATATCTAAATGAGGTGAAACAATGTCATACCAAAAACACCTCTAAATTATAAAAACCCATTTAGTTCCCACCATCAAACTGGAATGATTTAAAAACCCATCAGACGGACACCAAATAAAATGAAAATTAGTCGAAGGAAGAGAGATCCTACTACCTGTTGGTGTGTAGCATTAATGATTTTGATGGTCTTTGGACGAAAAATTGCCACAATGATTGTTTCGAGGATGAAGACAAAACTAAAAAGAACCCATGCTCGCTCTGGAGTACTTGCTACATGGTGTAATACGAGTCTAGACAACTGAAGCCACTTTTCTAGCCCATGAAGTCTCAGCTCTTCTGACAAAGAAATTTGGTTGGGCATAGCATTGTCAACACTGTTTGAGTCAATTACGGTGATATCAGTGTTGTCACGATGATCCCTATCTGCATCCAAACTACTCCTCTGTAGCAATGCTAATATAGTTGGATCCAAGTTCTTCTCCTTCAACATCATGGCAAAATTAGGATCCAATCCTTTATCTTGCAATAAGTTAGTCAATTCTAGGTCACCTTGCCTTGCCCTTCTTTTCAACATAGATGTAATCCTAGGGTCATTCAGCCTTTCTTGGAAGGCAAGAGCTAAATAGTCCAACGCTTGTTGATTTGCAGAAGTTGAAGCACTAGACTCACATCCTTGGCTTTCAAGCCCACTACTAGAACAAACCATCAAGGAGCTAGTGTGATCAACATTTTTATCAGCACACGACGTCCCTATCTCAGCCTCTTGAATGACAGAACGACAGGAACTGCTACGTAATGCTAAACTTGGCCTTCCACTATCTATGCTCTTATCACTGTTTATTCCCTCTTGTGAACTAGCTGTTCGACACAGGACAACATTATTCCAGGAACCACCATCAACTGTGCATTGTGCCATACTTCTGCCATTTGGTTCAATTACATTACCAAGGTGACCCGCTTCAACACTACTACTGCGTTTCATACTTGAGCCACAACCTTCAGAAGAGCTAGATGAACTGTTCTGTTCCTTTTTACGAAATCCCTCTCTTAGACGAATCACTGTGCTCTGTAAGGCATCCCTCCTAGCTGCCAATGGATTCATAGCTGATAAATGACGAGAAACTGCAGCCCCCAATAGAACAGATGCTACAACGGCATAACTAACACAATGCCCCAAGTACCTAAAATGAAGAAGAAAATAAAATGACTGTGACAACAATGAAAAAAACCCATGACATTATAATTGATGTTTGAGATCAGAAAGTTTATAACAAACCAGTAATGCACTCCAAAGCAAATTAGAAAAACCCGAGATGTGCCAGCTACAAACAATGCTGCAACACGACTGTTAAGAAGCTTAAAGCCATACAGGCATGCGCCCATATTCCAATCTACATGACAACAAATGCATTTGAATAAATTAGCACCATAATAAGTAATAACATCTTGTTGTTGAAGCAAAGACAGTAATACAAATTGCCAATTACATACTAATAGAGTGATTTAAAACATACCAAGAATGATAACTGCAGCTGATGTAATGGCTCCCAGCCAATGTGCCTCCTTTGCTGTTACACCATATAAGATGGAGTACACAAGAAGTACCATAAGTGAGCCGAGGTAGAGAAGTCCGAGATGAGAAGCCCTATAAATTCAAAGCAAAAAAATTAAATTATGGAAGACAATGGAACAAGATTCAAGAGGAAGAATAAAATTCAGATATATCAAGTATGCAACATAATTTTCAAGTAGAAATTGAAGCAAGGTTAAACTGCATATTCAGTCTTCAATATTTGATCTTTGTTAAAATCATCCTTATTCTTTAAAAATTGTTTAAATTTAGTCCCTATACTTTCAAAATTGTTTCAAAAAGGTCATTATCGTTGTTTGATTGATGGAAATGCTGATGTGACAAAGAAAATTCATGCCATGTCATCAAAGTGATCACAGTTTCACAAATTCTGTTTGTTACGTCAGCATTTTCCATCCATTAGATGATGGTAAGGACCTTTTTTTTTTTATAAGTAATGATGGTAAGGACCTTGTTAAAACATTTTAGAGTATAAGGATGATTTTGAAACAAATGTCAAAGGTTGAGGACCAAATATGCAATTTAAGCTTTAAACAGGTCAAAATCTAACACCCAATCTAATTTTAAAACAACACACCCTCCCTTCCCAGAAGGAGAGAAGAAACATGTCAACCTCAATGAAGTACAATAATAATACCTACTCTATACTGCACAAATCCCCATTTTCAATTCGTTTACATTGAACCATGAAGAAGGTTGTGAAACAAATTATGCAACTATTTAAATCACAAACTTAAAGAACCTTGCCATCCTAGTAATAACCAACAGCTATCAACAATATGAAGATCCAGCAACAGCTGATTTTTTTTTTTTTTTTTTGAGAATGAACATTAAATATAATAGCTAAAATTCAGCGCAAAAATAATGACTTGCCTACGAGATTGACGAGGATACAATTCATTGGGGTCTGGTGGTTCTGGTAAACAAGCCACAGGACCAACTTCTATACAATCAGAATAAGCAAATTTGTATGCCCGCCGCACATACTCATCCACATCTAAGCCATTTCCTGTATAGTAGGGAAGAAAGTTATTGAGAAAATAATAGTAGTAACTACAAGATTCATGCCTTAAGTAATTCAAAGTACCACAGTGCAGTTATACCCCTGTAATCAGGTAAGTGATGAAACAAGCATCAGGATGAGAAAATTACAAGGCTTACCATTAAATACCATTCTGCAAATAAAGAGCATGTTGATTGCCAAGGCAATTGCTGATACACCAAAGAAGAAACCAGAAGGTGAATATCGCTCAGATGCACTTGAACTAGCTGTAACATACACAGCACAAAGTTCATATGCACAGAGTAGGAAGACAGCCAGAAGAAGTAGAATAGCAACAGCCCCTGTTAAAGCAAAAAGGAGAAAGTTAAATGCATGGATAAAGTCCACTTTATAAGCCTCTGTGTGTGTGCGTGCAAACATATCAAGACATACTATAAATCTTTTTCTTTTTCCTTTTTTGTTGATAAATAAGACATACTATAAATCTATAACAGAAATTATTCCCCCACCCTATAAAATAAAATATAACCTATAAAATAAAAGAGAGAATGAGAGAGATAGAAATAAATCTATTTATCAAAATAAAATATAACCTCCCATCAACCATTACTCAAAGAACACATTTTTACAACAATTAACAAAGAATATTCTCTGCTTGCTCGTTTTATCCATTCTTTCATTTCCCTTTTCCTTAATAGGTTGCTCCACCCACCAATTATCCTTGTTAATTTCCCTATTACCCGTTTTCTTCTGCCTTTCTCATTCTCTCTTCGTCCTTTTTTGTTTATAGGTAATCAGAGAACTGTTATTAACGAGAAAAAATGAAAAAGTACAAGTTGTTCATGATGATGAACAACAAGAAACAGAAGGAACAAACAGCAAAACAAAAGAAAGGGAAATCAGAAACATAATCTAAGGGAAAACATAAAGTCTAAAAGAGACAAAGAATCAATAAAGCCCCAACAACGAGACCACTTAAAAAGACTGCGCTGGCATAAAACCTTTAACTCATCCCTCTTTGTATCCGCACCTCAAAATTTAAACCATAGTCAATAAATAATAAAATAGTAAGTAGTTGCTCCTTAATAGTATGTTTTTCTCTAAATACTTGAGGCAGAATGTTCACCTTGTCTTACCCACTATTTTTTTTTTTTTTTTTTTTTGATAAGTAAGAATGTTATATAAACAAAAGGCTACTCTACACATGAAAAACATAGAGCGAACCTAGAAAATACAAGAAGAAGAAAACAAAACAAAAAAAAAACAAAAAAGAAAACCAAAACAGATTAATTACAAAAGAGAGAGAGCTAAGAAAAGAGGGGAGAGAATCACTAGTCATGAGTCCCCAAGCCCAAGACCAATCAAAAAGAGTCCCACTAAAAGAGGCAACCATCTGAACACCTGAACTATCCAAATCCTCAAAAGTCCTCCGATTCCGTTCCTTCCAAATACACCATAGGATGCACAATGGAACTAGGTTCCAAATCTTACCCACTATGAATCTATAAAAGTTCAAATATGCCATCTGAGGTGGGCTTTCTTACCACACTTTATTTGAAAGTGTAAGGATCCATTCCACTCATGTTCAGAAAGCTTTTGCAAGCTTTCATAATCACTTTGCTATCGCTATTTCATATGCTTTCTGTTTTTCAAGTTGTAAAGAGGCCACTCTGAGCAGACAAATTATAGTCAATCAGCTGGACTATAAACTACCAAAATTTAAGTGTGCAGCCACCATTACCGTGCTAGATCCTAAATCCTAACTCCAAATTTTAATTTTTTAACCCCCACAGACATAATCTATGGGGAAAACATTACAGGTAAACTTTTTTTTTATTGATAAGCTACACACACCCAATGGGCCTTGAACCCATGAGCTTACCTTCCTACTCTTACAATGGAGAGGAAGTGCCATTTAAGCAAGAGTTAATTGGCACAGTGGATAATTTGATCAAGAGGAAAAAGGTTTTCTTACATTGGTGCTGTTTGTTTTAAATGGAAAGAGACCACAGTTTAAGCAAACAAATTAAGGTCATGCAGCACAACTATAAACTACTAAAATACAGTTTAGCCTCCATTACTGAGCTAGATACTACAGCTGTTGGCTTCCCTTGGAATGCTATATTGCAGGCTAAGGTGCCTCAAAAAGTTGACTTTTTTTTGTCCATGGACAGCATCTATGAGAATACGGTGGATTTTTTTATATTTTATTATTTGTAAAGCTGGGGGGTCTTTAACTCATTACCTCACCCACCATGCTCTTACAAGGAAGAAGGAGCCATTTGAACTAGAGCTCATTGGAGTGGATAATTTGATTTGGGGGGAAAGGATTTCTGAAATTGGTGCTGCAAGTCAAGTAAAACTGAAAGTGCATGGTGGGGATCACCAATTTCTTAGCTGCCATATGGAAAGAGAGACGTGGTAGTCATTTTTCCTATTGTTTGGAATTAAACCTTCCAAATTCAGGGGGTCTTTCTTTTTTATTGCTGATAATGGAGGTTTGGGTGACAGAGCAGTGTGTTTGGAAAGTGGTACTATTGTGCCTAATGTTGACAATATAGCAAGGAACAAAATAAGACATTTCGACAGGCATAGTATAGGTTTCCAAGGTTGTTGTATTAGTGGATTGCTCCTTTAGGCAGTATGTCTTCTTCTTTTTTATTTCTTGGATTCCTTATTCATGCAGTTGTGTCTTGGGGACTATTCTGTGTACTTTAGTTCCCCGTTCTTTAATAATTTTTTTTATTTAAGAAAATAAGAAAATAATTTAGGAGAATCTTATGTAAACATTGTGCATGCATGAGGTCTCTTCCCATTCTAATACAACTTATTAAAAGAAAAATATTCTAGGTTTTTAGCACCTATTTGAGCATGTAAATTGACTCCATTTGGTTCCCATTGCAGATGAAATATTTGAAATCCCTTACAAAAGTTCCATTAAAAAATGATCTCCAATCACTTAAAAGGCATCTGTAATTTCAAATTTAATAGACTACTATGCAGAATAAATGTTGAAAGGAACTACCAAACATTCTCATTTTCTGAAAACTTATTCAAAAGAAGCCAAAAATAAAAATTATTTAACGTATATATATGAACCTCATACAAGTACAAGCAACCAGAAATATCACTTTGGAAGCAGGAATTGCATCCAAAACAGCATGCATCTTGCGAAAAAAGCCCAATTGTTAAGTTGAGGCAAAATATCATTTTTGTTACCAAACATAAGAAACTCAGTACAAACTCTAACTTAGGAAACTTGATCGCCAACTAAATAAGATTAACAGATCAGAGCAGCCAAAAATAGTAATTTAATTAGTTCAACAATAAAAAGGTCAACAGAATACATACTTGAGCTCTGCCATTGTGTTCTCCACCAAAGCATGATTGAATAGAACGCCAAAAGAAGAGCAGTACCAGCCATTATTACAGCCAACCCAATTATATCTCGACCCAATATTACAATCAACCACCATCCCCAGGAAATAAGCACCACAATTGGAGAAATAACAACCATCCATGCAGACAGATTCAAGATACCACAAAGTAAACGGAGATGCGGCCCTTGCAAGATATCTGGCCATTTTCTGGCAAAAATCCAACTGGAAAGAGAAACAAGGAAAAAAAAAAAAAAAAAACTGAGAACAAAAGCCGCAATACTGTATTTTGGGCAAACTACAGGATGAGCAAGGAAGAATTGGCAGTATGTAATAAACTGATACTCTGAACTTAAGAAACACATCACTTACAGTAATTGTAAAATATAAAATTTAGAAACCATCAGTGTACAAAAGAATTTAGAAACAATTTTTCAATATTGGAAAAAAAAAATAATACAATACAATCAGCAATAGTATATCAAGTTTAAGGGAAACCAGAGAAACATAATTCATATGTTCTCATTTTTCAAGTTTTTCCATATACCTAATAGAAAGTTCATACTTAATTATTCCGCTATAGTTTCCAATTACTGAACCCTTACTCTTTCTCCTCCGTTTTGCTAAAGTTCCTCACTAGTTTATTTTACAGTCATTCTCAGAAGATGTTCGTTTAAGTATACTTCCCCTGTACTAGGGTTGCACCCATTTTAGTTTTTTTTTAATACATTACTTACTAATCTAAAAAAATTCCCACTAAGAAACCTCACATATTCATCCATCATATCCTCTTCTCAATCTTTTCCATCATCTCTCCCACAAGATTCCTTATTAGAATGCAAGGTCTTTCTAAATTTTACATTTTCCTACAAAAGTATGGACATAATTACCTGCCTCTGTTACCATTTCGCTGACATTTTCTATTCTTACCATCGTAGCAGCACAAGTCAGGAAATGAGGAAATAATTCACAAATAGAAAGCAAGTGAAATGCAATTTTCAGCTCTTCAAATACAATTTTCAAATATGGTGATCAGAAAACAAATTGCAACACCCCCCAACCCAAAAAAATAATTTAAAATGAAAAACTTGCCCATTATAAATTTTTAGTTACTAAAAAGGGACCATTTTTCTAAAGATAGAAAACAGCTTGTCAATTTTCTATGTTTCTCCAGAAGACTTCATAAAAACATTTCGCAAAATGCCCTGCCAAATGTGTTCACAATACCATATTCTGTTCTCAGCACTGTACAAAAATCTAAAGTAAATTCCAGATCACTAGCCAAATGCAGCCTTAATATTTAACTACGCATTTAAAACACATAAAGACAAAGGCCACCAAATTTTGTGTTAAACCAATACAATAAGGCAACTTAACAAGAAAAACGATACAATCAAACCACTTATGCTGTATATAAGAATCCCATGCACTGGTATAAAGTTTATTACTTATCAATAGCCAAGGACAGGGAATGAACTGTTTTCTCGTGCCACATCCATTTGCCAACATTTCCAAACAGCTTTCCTCTAGGCTTCTGTCAAATTCTAAGTAATTTCCAATTTTACTCTCCCAATTTTTTCTTTAAACTGCAATTTTTCCACGCCTCTTACAAGTGCCCTTGCCATTATATTTTCTGGTTATGGTAAGGAAGCTAACAAATCAAACTTTGGGATCGTCAAATCCATGAATTAAAAACAGTTCTGAGAAAACCAATTACATGCCCATATATTAGATAAATAATAAACTCATTATGTTCAGGTCATTTTGATAGTTAAAGGGGCCAGAATGTTCCAAAAACATATGGAATTGGTTTTTATGTTCTTTTCATTGCAAATTCTTAATTCTATTGAAGATTAGAAAAATTAAAATTTAAAACTAAAAAAGGAAGTAGATTCTCAACAAATTCAGCCTTTTAGTGTTCAATTAATTATGCCTTTAAATTCCATTAAAACTAAAGCCAAAAATTTTACATACATAACAACCTTTAACTGTTAATTAAGAACCAAATACAACAAATCCTAATAATGCAACCTTAGATTAAAATCTAATCCCATCTTGGCAATAATAGCAACAAACACAAAAGTTTCCAAAGTTCAAAAAAAAAAAAAATAGTTACCTATAAATCCTCCAAGGCCTCCAATTCACAGCCCATAGAATAGAAAATGAACCAGAACCCAAAACTGTAAAAAGGGTCCCTGAAATCACACACGCCAAGAGAACTCCATGCTCGTCACCTGCCATGGCTTCCCCCACCTATTTCTTTCTCTTTCAGCTACACCCACATGCACCAAATCAAAAACCCACAAAAAAAAATTTAAAAAAAAAAAAAAAAAAAAAAAGATCAAAAATTTAAACAAACAAACATCAAAATTAAAGACTTTACAGAGCACATTAATGTGGGTGAGCTTTACCTAGCCCGAAATGGCAATGACATGATGGTGAATTGAGGGCAAATGGGTCATCTTGTAAGTGGGTTTTGAAGTCTGAAACTAGGGTTTGGAGCTGAAATTTGAGCTGGGCATAGAGTCCAAAGAGTAAGGGTTTAGCTGAATAGTCAAACAAACAAAAGTAAAGCTAGGATTTTTAGCAAAAGTAAAATGAAGAAGAAGATGGGAATTTTAGGGTTTGGCTTAGAATTTTCTTCTTTGGGTTTTCTCTTCAGATTAAACCCTACTGTTCTCTCTCTCTCTCTCTCTCTCTCTCTAACACTCTAGTCTCTATGTGGGTGTGAACTGTGAAGTGAAAAAAAAAAAAGGGGATTTCCAGTGAGAGAAAAAGTGTAGAGAGAGAAAGACAGGACACTTAAGAAATTGAGAAAAGATAGGAGAGTGGCTATAAAATACAATAACAGCTATCTTTGTGCTGTGTCTGAGGTTTCACTCACCTGCACTGTGCAACTGTAAAACACTCACCAATTGGGAATAAGGTGTTGTATTGATGAGGCCATAAGGGTCTACCTGGTGGGTCATGATTGGTGGGTGGTGTCACTAGATTTTTTGAGTGAGAGTGGGATTGGGATTTTCATGTTTGGACTGTGTGTGAAATTTTTTGGAACCATTTTTCAGACAAGGATTAAATAATTTTTTGGACAAAATTTTTTTACCACAAAGTGACCTTTCAATATTACTTTTAAATATTTTATGGGGTCAATTTTTGTTGATGTGGGAAAGTAATTTCTTAAATTAGTAGGTGAAGAATTTTTGCAAGTCTTCAGACATCATTTGTTTAATTAGGTGAAGAATATGGGATGGTTGGTTTTTGTCTACTGTATAGAAATTGACTTGCTGACAGCTTTGGTCATTTGCACAAAAATTTTATTCCACTATTTTTTGGTCTTCTATGAAGTAAAGGACTCGGAGGTGTTCTAATAATGTGCAAATCTATGGACAGTCAAGGTCTTTGTATTCTCCCATTGTGCCCTGTACCCATCATAAATGTTTTTTTTTTTTTTTTTGATAATAAGGTTTTTAATTTTACCAAGACCAATATATATTCATTGGTTAAAAAAAATAAAAAAAACTCGTTAGATCAAATATTTCTTTAGATTGATAACCAATAATTATAATTTGATAAGACATACTCATGTCACGGTACAGTATTTGAGAAAATATAGAGACTAAAATAAACTATGTATTATATGTGTGTGTGTGTATATATATATATATATATATATAGAGAGAGAGAGAGAGAGAGAGAGAGAGAGAGAGAGCATCAAATTAATGTTATTAACAATTTTACGAAATTTAGCACAATTTTAAATTTAGACATTAGGTTTTACAAATTAAGATTAAGATAGATTAACTTAACTCTTATTCATGATCTATTTCATGTGCATGGACATACGATACAAACTTTATCCATTTAAGTTTTGATTCATGTTAGAAATACTGAATGTAAAAATATTGAATGTAATAGTATTGTATTTCTTGATAAAAGAATGTACATAGATGCCTTTATATAGAAGGCATATGTGTGCAGTACAAGTAAATATGTGTGTTATAACTGGGCCTAAAGCCCACAACACTATATACATTAACAGCCCCCTTCAAACTCAAGGTGGATGTGAGACCAACTTGAGGTTGTTAACCAAAGTACGAAGGCGTCTCTTAGGATGTGACTTGGTGAAGATATCTGCAAGTTGATCTTTAGAGAAGACTAAGATCAGCTTGAGAGCACCATAGACAAGATGAAAACGGATAAAATAACAATCGATCTCAATGTGTTTAATCCGTTCATGGAAGACTTCATTGTGAGCAATATAAATAGCACTCTAGTTGCCACAATAAAGAGGAGTAGCAGAGGATGTAGACACACCTAAGTCTTTAAGAAGCCATCGTAGCCAAAGGAGCTCAGATGTGGTATCAGCATGAGCACAATATTCTACTTCAATACTGGAGCGGGCCACATAAGTTTGTTTCTTGCTTCGCCAAGAAATCAAAGAAGAACCAAGAAGAAAGTAATAACCAGTGGTGGACCTGTGATTACTAGGGTCTCCTGCCCAATCAGCATTAGAAAATGTACGGAGAGTAAGAGGAGACTGAGCAAAGTAGAAAAGACCATAAAAGAGAGTGCCCTTTAGGTATCGAAGAATGCGCAGAACAACAGTATAGTGAGTCGATCATGGAGCAGACAAATACTGGCTCATCTGATGAACAGCATAGGAAATGTCTGGACGAGTGACAATGAGATAAACCAAGCTACCAACCAAGTGTATGTAAAGAGAGAGATTAAACAAAGGTTTCCCCCCTGAAGGAGTCAGATGCGCGTTAAGCTCAACTGGAATGTGAACAGTCTTGCTATCAATGAGTCTAGCTCGAGACAAGAGTTCAAAGGCATACTTGGCTTGAGTAATATAAAGTTCATCTGTAGAATGAGTGATTTCAAGACCCAATAAGTAGTTGAGTTGTCCAAGATCTTTCATCTCAAACAGCTGACTGAGAAAAGCCTTGAGTTCTTGAATACCACTGAGGTCATCACCAATTATGATCATATCATCTACATATAAGAGAAGCAAAATAATGCCTTCATCAATGCGATGAAAAAAAAAAAAGCCAGAATCATAGTGACTGACCATGTAACCCTAGTGAGAGATGGTATAATTGAATTTGGCAAACCAAGCTCGTGGAGCTTGTTTAAGGCTATAGAGTGCACGTCGAATGTAACAAACCTTATTTGAGTCAACAGAGGGACTAGGAGGAGGTTGCATATACACTTCTTCACTTAAATCCCCATTAAAGAATGCATTTTTGACATCCATCTGAAAAAGATCCCATGTACTGGCAGCAGCAACAGCTAAGAGGGCACGAATAGATGAGATACGAGCAACTAGAGTAAAGATCTCTTCATAATCAATCTCATACTCTTGTGTAAAATCTTTTACAACAAGACGAGCTTTGTAGTGCTTAATGGACCCATCAGAGTGAGTCTTAATCTTGGAGATTCACTTACAACCAACCACAGATTTCCCAGGAGGAAGTGTCACCAAATCCCAAGTATGGTTTTTAAATAATACATCAAGTTCCTCTTTCATTGCAATCTACCATAGAGGATCAGTGGAAGCCTCACGATAGGTGTGAGGCTTGTGTAGTGTAGCAAGAGTAGTGTAACAATGATAGTCAAGTAAATGAGCAGGAATAGATCTTATCCGAGTTGAGTGACGAGGTGGAATGTCTTGTACAAGATCTTTAGGCAGAGTAGGAGCAGGAGCAGGAGCAGGAGACCTAAGCTCAGGATTAGGGTTGGGTAGCTCTTCTTCAACCTGTTCATCTTATACCTGTTCATTAAAGGGTGAACTAGGAAAGGGATCAGTGATATCTGGTGGTTGGACAAAAAAGTCTACAACAACAGAATTAGGAGCAACTACAAAAGGAATATGTGCCTCATTTGGAAAAATATCTAAGACAGAGGAGGAAGACAAGAAAGCACTGAAATGAGAGAGCTTGACAAATAGACGATGTTCCCAAAAGACAACATTACGGGAGATACGAAGACACTAAGAGACAGGATCATAACACCTATACCCCTTTTAAGTTTCACCATAGCCAAGAAAATAACAAAACCTTGACCGAGGCTCAAGTTTGTTATGCTCATGTGGCTAAAGAAGAACGAAACAAGCAGAACCAAAGAAGCGAAGGTGGTGATAGTCTAGAAGTGACCCAAAAAAGCGCTCATATGGAGTTTGATTTTGGATAACAGGACTCAGAATGCGATTAATAGTATGAACAGCATGAGAAGCAGCTTCACCCCAAAAAGGAGCAGGAACTTTAATAGAGAGAAGGAGAGCACGAACAGTGTCAAGAATGTGACGAAATTTTCATTCGGCTTTACCATTTTGCTGAGAGATACCTAAATAAGTTAGTTGATGACCAATGTCATAGGAATGCAAAACAGCTTGAAAAGCATATTGAGTGCATTCAAGAGTATTATCAGATCGAAAATTTTTTATGCGTTTGGAAAACTGAGTTTCAACCATTTTTGCAAAATTAGAATATACTTCCAATAATTCAAAACGATATTTCATATTAAAAATCTAATTATAGCAAGAGTAATCATTAACAAAGACAACAAAATATCTAGACCCACCAATACTAGAGACAGAAGAAAGCCCCCAAACATCAGAATGGATAAGGTCAAAGATATCAGTAGATATGGATTCGCTAGTATTGAAAGGCAAAACTGGTTGTTTTCCTAACTGAAATGAAACACAATCAAAATTTTCTGTAGACACTGAACCTAACAAACCTATAGAAGCCAATTATTGTACCCGAGAGGAAGATGCCCGACCAAGTCGAGTGTGCCAAAGTGTAAGGGAAGGAGTGGAAGAAACTGCAGTAGCTACAGCAACAGAAACAGGAGCAACAAGTGGAAGACGAAGGTTATCCACGGGAAACATACGCCCAACTTTGGGACCGGTCCCAAGCTCCTCTTCCGTCCTAGGATCCTGCACAGTGCACCCAGAATAATTAAAGGCAATGCGATAACCCAACTCAACTAATTGTCCCACAGAAAATAAATTATAAGAAAAATCAGAAACATTAAAGACTCCAAGAACCAAGAGGTTGGAGGTTGAAATTGAACCTATATTATGACCAAATATTGTGGAACCATTTGCTGTGCGAATATTAAGAGGGTGCAGTGCAGGTTTAAGGTCAAAAAATAAGGACAAGTGAGGTGTCATGTGATTGCAACAAGCAAAATCCATAAGCTAAGAGGTAGGAGACATACCAGATAAAGCTGAGAGAGAAGAGGAATAAGATGCATTACCAACCATACGTATGACATCGGCGATGATATTTATAAAGTCATCTCTAGAAATGGAGAAAATGAATCCAGAAGACTTAGACTGTGCAGAGACAAGAGCTATTGGTTGGACACTCTCAGTGTTAGCAATAGTAGTAGCAGAAATTGAAATAACTGATTTGTTGCGATGATAGCAAGTCTCAATAATGTGGCCAAAACGTTTGCAAAATTTGCAAAAAGTTTGATGGATTAGCCGCGACAATTGTTGCAATAAAAAGAATACCTATCCTTATTCTTCATTTAGAAGCAAAATATGCAAAAACAGACCGCAAAAATGAAATCTACGCAAAAAACCAGATAAGGAGCATCTGAACTGCAAAAGTCAACTCTGGTAAAAAAGTCAACGGTCAACGCTCTCAAGTCAATAGATGATGTCAACTGACGTGGTGGGTGGCGTCAGCAGATGTGGACAATGATGTCACCTAGGGCTGACATCAGCAGGTGTAGAACTGGCGCGTGGCGACGCGTGAATAGGTCTGACGGTGCGTGTAGCACGTGATCTTGTCGGCAGAATCTTTTAGAGGCGCGTGTGGGTGCGTGTAAGCTCCGATGACAACGAGGTTTCCACAATTGAGTAGATCGGGGCGAGACGATCACTGTGGTACCTGAAAAATTCTTTTCGGAGCAAGATGAATAGCGAAAACAATAAGTGTAGTGGTCTTGTGTGGTGCAGGACTTCTCAACGACGACGGTTGCAAGTCCGAAACCCAAGGATGATGGCTGAAAGGCGTCAGAGGTTCTACAGCGAAAGACTGCAGCAGCGGTTGTGACGGCGGAAGCGATGTTGAGAATAGTGACACCAATAAAGACAAGGCTGCGAAGAACATGTTAAAGTAGTGGCTCTGATACCACGTTAGAAATATTGAATGTAATAGTATTGTATTTCTTGATAAAAGAATGTACATAAGTGCCTTAATATAGGAGGCATATGTGTGCAGTACAAGTAAATATGTGTATTATACAAGTAACCTAACTGGGTCTAAAGCTCACAACACTATATATGTTAACAATTCAAATAATACAAATTTAAGAATACTATTTAGTTAGGTTTGACTTATATTTTGCTCCTTTTTCTATATTGTGTGAATAAACAGGTGAAGCAAAACCTCATCCATTTAAGCTTTGGTTGAAACAATGGAAAAAAATACCACTATTGAATTAACCAACAACAAAAGATGAGAATAAAATTATTTTAAATTTAAAACTTAAAGCACTTTAAATTATTTTATTGCTAAAACAATCAATTAAGAGGATTATATCATAAACTATGTAATTTTATTGATATATTGTAATATGTATCAAGTTTGTTTCAAATTATAAGTGCATATGTGAATTTTTTGTTTTTTTAATATAAACCATGATTAAGTTTGATGGTTTTATCTCTTCTGCTTTAGAGCATTCACATTTCAAAATGCAAAAATACTACAATGTAAAATAGATAACAGTGTAGCTCAGTTTCAACAAAAATGCTGCCACATAGTTATTTATTTTTGTTGCAAATTATACAACTTTCTACGGCATTAGAGCATTCCCATCAAAGTTTTTAAAAATTTTAGCATTTAGTATCTTAAAAAGTCACTTTATCAATTTTAACAACTCATTTTACAATATATTCAACATCAAAAGTTCTATTTTTTTACCATTTCACTTAAAACAATATAAACTACTCATTAAAATAATAAAAAACAACTATATAAACCAACTTTTTCACCACAAGCATTAAAATAATAATATTTTTTTAAGATTGGAGCTACAGTGAGCTTTCAAAGATGAAAGCTCACTGTAGTTCAATTGCTATTTTTTTTAAGTTTAGTATGTTTGTTGTAACTTGCTTTTTGGTGCTTTTTACAAACTTGATGTTAAAATTTAGCATTTATACTAATGTCAAATGTAAGGGGAATTTGGCATTTCAAGCCCCTAAATGCTCTGCATCAGGGAATGCTAAAGCCAAGTATTACAAATTTTTTTGCAATACTGCTACAATGCAATTCTAAAGGTAGAATTGTACTGTAGCACAATTCTAAAACCAAAAACAATATTTTATTCGGTCTGACTCATCCTCTCTCTTCTCTATTTTCTCTCCATCTCCCTCTTCTCTGTCTATTAGCGTGGTGGCTTTGCTGCCATGGTTGATGGATTTCTAGATCAACAACAGCAAGATCGGTGGTGGTCTTTTTGTGGGTTTTTCTTGGTGGTTGCTGGCCGGTGTTGTGGTGGGTTTGCTTGGTGGTGGCTGGGTTTTTGCCTTGGTGCTGTGGCTAGGTTTGTTTGGTGCCGTGGTGGGTATTTTTGGTGTCGTGGTTGGGTTTTTTTGATCGGTGCTGATGGGTTTGTTGGGTTGATGGGTTTGATCGGTGTTGTGGTTGTTGATGGGATGATGGGTTTGGGATTGATGATGGGTTGATGGTTGTTCATGGTGGTGGTGGTAGTAGGTGGTGATTTGAGTTTTTGTTTTTATTTGGGTTTTGGGATATATTATTTTATTATGTAGATATATTATTTTAATGAGTAAAATAGGAAAATAAAAGTTTGGAATGCTAAAAGTATTGTAAAATAGTATGGTATAATAATAAAGTGACTTTTTGAAATGGTAAAATAGAGTAGAATTGAAATTTCGAAATGCTAATGCTCTTATGTAAAATTCTCTCTCATCTTTCCTCTATAGACAACCAAACCACAGTATTGCCTCTCTTAACGCCACTGTTGCCAATGACCATTTCCATAGTCATCAATGATAAAGCTACCTAAATTTTCGGAATATTAGATTTAATCATGAATCAAAATTAGCTTTATTTTGTAATTGACTATATTATTTATGTTACAAACTGCCTTATTATGAGTCAATTTATTAACACAACTTAAAAGAGTAGCATAATTGCATTGTAAGAGCCCCCAAGACCATTAGCCATGTAATAATTCAATTCAATTTGAAGACAAATGAATAGATAAGGAGGGTATTGGGATGTAAATTGTTGTAACTAATTTTATTTGAATTAAAATTAAAATGCAGGGTGTGTAGATAACATTGAAACTACTGGTAACTACTAAATGATGATATTGGAAAGGAGAAACTTATTGGAGATGTAAAATTGGATGAAAAAAACTGCTTTTCAAAATTTATTTAAAATTTAAGAGTTTTTAAATTAGTAATTTTACATGTTTAACCATAGTATATATATATATATACTTTCTAAACACGTGGATTTGAGTGTGTCTGGGCACATAAAAGTGGAAGTCCAAACGTGTTAAGCCCCTTGAATGGTATAGATAATAATTCAACCCTGAGAAATGCTTTAATATGCTTGAATTATGAGCTTGTCAGCTAAATGAATGATTTTTTGAAAACCTTACTTATGACTAAACCTTAATTTAAGACACCAAATCATGACGTAATTCTTCTGTTCAATTGATATTCCTACCTCCCCTTCTTGCACTATCAATCAATATATATATATATATATATATATATATAAAGCTCTTATTCACATCAAATTGAAAAAATCTAGGATCACAAACTATTCCACAACTTTTTTGTCACAATTGTGATGTAGCAAAATGTGAGTGGTTGTTTATCACTTACACATGAATCTACTATTTTTTCACGACTAAATCTAAATTTAAGACAATGTAATCCTTTGATTCAAGCAAAATATAAACAAATAGTTATATCAGGGATGTCACAAATTTATTAAGTAAGCCTTACAAATTTATATATGAATTTTTAAATCTACAACAAAAAATAATTAAAAGATTTATTATTATGTTATTAATATGATCAATTTATATCTTTTTTTTTAGGGATAGCTTCAACTATGGGTTCCACATCTGATAATTTCTCTTTATCGTCAGACTAAGACACCAATTAGTTTTTAATGTAAGTGAAAATTAAACATTATATCTTTTATTCGATGACAAGAGAATTGAACTCAAGTTACCATGGCTTTTAAATGGAGTTATGGTGTGCTTTTATGTTAGAATCTCTTTCCCTCTCCCTTGTGTGTGTATATGTTTATTTCTTAAAAAAAAAAAAAAAATGATAATTGTCCGACATTGCTTAAGAGAGTATGTTGTATATGGTATAACTTGCCACACCATTCCTTAAAAGTTATCATGGTTTTTTAGTGGAGTTGTGGTGTACCTTTGTTTTGTATTAGAACACTCTCTCTCTCCCTTTTGTGTGTGTGTGTGTGTGTGTTTGTTTCTCAAAAAAAAAATGGTAATTGTCTCACATTGCTTAAGAGAGTGTGTTGTGTGTGGTATAACTTGCTCCACCCTCCCTTAAAAGTTATCATGACTTTTGAGTGGAGTTGTGGTGTGTTTTTGTATTAGAACCATTTTCCTTCTCCCTTGTATGTATTGTGTGTTTGTTTCTAAAAAAAAAATGGTAATTGTCCCACATTACTTAAAAGAATGTGTTGTGTGTACTATAACTTACCCCACTCTCCCCTAAAAGTTACAATGACTTTTGAATGGAGTTATGGTATGCCTTTGTGTTAGAACCAGTTTCTCTCTCTCTTGTATGTGTGTGTGTGTGTGTGTGTGTGTTTGTTTCTAAAAAAAAAAAAAAGGTAATTGTCTCACATTATTTAAGAGAGTGTGTTGTGTGTAATATAACTTGTCCCACACTCTCTTAAAAGTTACTATGGCTTTCCATCTCCTTTGTGTGTATGTGTGTGTGTGTTTGTTTCTAAAAAAAAAAAAAAAAATTCACGTTCATTTATAAATTTTTATTGTAAAATAAATAATTTTTTTTTTAGTAAACAATAATATTTATTAGAATACATATGAAAATAATAATAGTGTTTTAAAACGGGTTTATAATACATTACATAATCAGAATACAATTACAAAAGAGTCTAACCTTTGTAGTTATACACTGAGGTTATAAACAGTAGACAATAGACACACACAACCAATATAGGACAAACATTCTTATTTTTTTTTTTAAGTGAACATTAATACTTATTAAAACACACATAAAAATAATAATATTGTTTTAAACTAAGTTTATAATAATAGAGTTTTAAAATGAATAATATCTTTAGCATTTGTCTAAAACAAAAGAAAGATAAAGTGGATAATTCATGTGGCATTGTTCAACTTTCCTGTTCATCTATAAATATCATAAATTCATAATAAGGAGATCACGTGGCATTCAAATTTTACCACTTAAAAATTAGATAATTTTTTTTCTTTTCCTTTTCATTTTTTCTGGGGACAACAGTAGCAACTATGTCATAAAGTTGTTAACATTTTCATATTTTGTTAAGGAATAGTGAGACACTACAATTATGACACTTCAAATCCGGGGAGTGCTATGTATTCGAGGAAGACCCATAACATTAAATACATCATGATTTGCACCTAAGTAGTAAATTGCATTTATATATATTCCAACTCGACCACCATTATTTTTTTCTTTTTTTGGAAGCAACTCGACCATCAAATTACCACACAACAAACAAAGTGTACACTCTTTATGAAGATATCAATGTTTTCCATGAGTTTATGCATCCATTTCTATCCAAAATAAATTATTTATATAGTGTAATTTCTTCACAAAAAAAAAAAATCAAAATTCAAAATATGTACCATTTTTTTTTCCTTCAATGTTTGATGAGACAAGGATTTTTTATATGTTGCACTTGAATAAATTTTCTAGAAAGTGAGTCATTTTATTTTGAAAAAAATAAGACATTTTTTGTTAAAACAATTGGAATAGAAGTAATGTAGCTATGAAGGTATTCAATATAGAATTGGGTAGTTTAGCATTAAGATTAAGATTGGCTATTTCCTTAATCTAATAAATACCAGTAAATAAATAAATAACGAAGATGATTGGCTATTTCATCTATAGGACAATTGAAGGACAGGTTTGTGTACATAGACAGCATCTACAATAATTTTTTTTAACAAAAAGATGGATGAAACAATCATTATATTAATTCCAATACGGACAATAAAAGTGAATGAATTAATTAGCAAAAAGAGAAATTGACTTGGCAGCTTTGTAATTAAACATTTCACTGTCAGAAAACTTCATTCGTGTTGTCGAAGGTTTCTTTTAATGTTACATAGACACCATGCATGATAATTGAACACGTTTTAATTAATTAATGAATATAAGTTAAAATACGATGGTATAAACTAGATTGTCCTTTTGTTATCTAAATATTTATTTTTTATTTTATTTTTTTAAATTATCTTCTATGGTCATGCACTAACAAAATTTCCTATAACCAAGACTAGGAAATTTGGAGGGTCTTTACTCTCTTTTTTTACTTTTCTTTTCTCTTCTCTTTTTGTTAAGAGATAAAAATGTAGACCAACACACTCTAGCAAATCCTCAAAAATCCAAGACATTACCTTATATTGGATGAGCAAATGTAATTTCTAGTTTGGTATAGGCACTATGAGAGAGTTAAAGATATTAAAGAAAAAGAGTATAGGGGTGCTGTTGAATATGGTCACATGATACATCAGAAGCTAAGGCAATTGTTGGGGTAGGCAGATAAGCAAAATACGTTCTCACCTTGTCCTCTCTTATGGGCAGAGAAAACACAAGCAGAACAATATAAGGCTGGTTGGTAGGGATGCCAACAGCACACATGTCCTTTAGTGTTAAGATGGCCATGAAGGTAGTCATTAGAGAATAAGGTAAAAAAAAAAGGGGGGGGGGGGGACAATAATGGATAAGTGTCACTTTTTGGAGAGAAGTAAATTGAACACCCAATTATAATGTGACATGTAAATTAAAGGTTTTTAGGGAAAACACCGTATTGAGCAAGTTGGGTTTAACATGTCTTGATGGAAACTCAACGCTCAAACCGATTTCAAGGTGCTCTACACTTCAAATTTTGTTTTAGATTCAATCATTTCATATCATATTGGATAAATAAGGTGCGGGTAGGATGATTGATCAAGTGCAATGTGGAAAATTTAGGACAATAATAAATTTTGAACAATGACATTGATAATGCTTGGGCAGAGAGAGAAAGAGAGAATAATGCTTCTACTATCGGTTTTACACATAAATATGCAATGAAATGTCATATGCTAATTCCAAAAACAAAACAAAAAACCTTGAACTGCACAAGAAGGCAAGGGCGCAAGGGCCTTCAATTAAATGTCATAAATAAACGAGGTGACTGCATGCGAAGGTGGGTTTCCAAATAGAGGCTTTTGGAGTCAACATCTAAACTTGGCCCATATGAACACAATTAGATATTAATTATTCCTAAGTGCCTCGTGGAGCATCATAAAGTTCACAACCCAACATAATAAAGGACAGTCGAAAGGGCCATTTGGACCCAAACCCACTCTATTGACACAAAATGGTTATGTGGGCTTGAGATGCACTTTTTTTGAGAAGCACTTAATTCCAAAGCCGATAGCATAGAGAAGCACACCTCCTTATTGTAAACGTTTGGGGGAGATGAAGCTTCACAATCAGGCATTTATTAAAGAATACAGACGCATCGTTGTCACACGTATGGGACCTTATACATGTGGGTCCTCTGTATATATAAGAAAAGTATTTTATATATAGCAAATAGTTTTTGACAACTTAACCAAAAAAAAAAAAAGTTTTTGACATTTAAGTTGTGTTTAGGATTAGAGATTAAAATCAGTTATTTTACTATTTAGATTTGGATTAGATTACTATTTAGAGTTTAAAGTTAGTTTGGGATTAGGTTGTGTTTGATATTGGCTAAAAAATACAATTTTTTATTTTTTATTTTTACTATTTAGTTTATTTTTACTATATTCATAAGTATCATTGTAATTTTTGATAATATTTATGAGTCTTACTGTACAATTTAAGCTAACTTTTAACTTTATTTATAGTATTTTTTTTAAAAAAATCAGCTTATTTTACTATTTAGCTTATACATATGGCAAAATTGTTTGCTAAAAAGGTGTTTTGTTATTTCTTCCCTTCTACCAATACAAACAACAAATTGTACTTGTAGGGTCACAATTTGTAACCCAAACCCAAAATAGATGGGATGTAAGCTCAATGAATCCAATACAATGAATTTGTAAAGAGTGAGTGAAAGAGCTGAACTATTTGTGAATTTAAACAACGGCTGGTAAGGATTTAAAGTATGAATAAGTAAAAAAGTACACTTAGATCTTGATTAAATTGATGTCTGAAGAGATGAATTATAAACTGAACTATTATTTCAGAAAGTTAATATAATTCTTAGAGTTACAGTAAATCTATTTTTCTTTCTCTCTTTTTTTTTTCGATCCCCTTCTTATGAGGAGTCTTTTACATTATATAGCTTTTCTTCAAACCATCTTGATCGTATACCTGTTAATCATCTAAACTTTCACTTGAGTATATGTCTCATCAGACGTCTCCTTTAGTTCTTTGTGCTTGGTGGTGGGTTAGATTGCAATGTTCAGAGGTCTTCTCCACATAAATGTGGCTAGAAAAGTTATTGCAATGCATTTAATGCAGTGGTAGCAATTTTTCTTTTTGATATTTCTGTATTTTTATCATCTTTACACGTGCCTAAAGTTTATTCTTATTGTTGGCATTTCCTGGAAGATCACCTAAATTGCTCCAGTACTTGCTTGGCCGATATTTATCATATCCAAGAGGGATATACTCTTCAGATTATATTCTCCCATCCCTTACTTACTTGATTCTCCACTATGAGGCCTCTTCCAATCATTTACTCATTCTCGGATATACCCACATCCTCAAATAGGGCCCAAGGCTCAATATACAAACCTGGGCTTTTATCCTCACAGTATTATTTGCTCAAATTTTCGGTATAAATATTTTTGCTAGGCATTTTTCGTTTTTTGATTAGTACTAGGAAGCCATTTTTCTGTTGACAAAGGTGCCAAGAAATACCCCATTTCACTCAAAACTACTTCTTTGATGGGTATGCTGGAAAGCATTTTAAGATTTTTGCTCGGAGCATTTTTAACTCATATACAACTCCTTAAAAGTTTACAATTGTACTTCTATCCAACTAACTTTTTTAAAGTCTAACAAGGCAATGAATGTAAACTTTCCAAGACAAGCAAACTAATAAATTTCATAGTTCAACTAACGATAATGGTAGGTCTCAACCGTAAATTAGCTTCTGTCAACACAAGCATCATTACTGCTTAAAACTAATTCACATATAAAGCCATCTATTCTTCTCATCAAATAATTATTTTGTGGAAAATGAAGTAGCCACTTTTCTTCCAATATAATTTAGGCAGTTGGATGAAAATGACAAACATCTAGATCATCCTATAAATGCATTTAGCTTTTAAGATCCTTTTGGTGAAGGAATCTAAGTTGTTAGCCCCATTTCTGATCAGATAATGGAGGAACCTAGCATAGACAATGAAAGCTGGAAAGGATAAATATTTGTTAATACCCTGTGACTGGCTAGGGTGTGGTGGTAATAGAAGTGGGGCTCTATACAAAATGAGATGCACAAGTGATATGAAAAGTTCTGCCATCCACTCACATGCAAGCAAGACTGATCTAAATATCTTTTCAGTATTCTTCAGGCCCGCCATCAAAAAGCAAATTCGAAATTGCTTCAAGAAACAATATATAAGCTTTCTCCACACAAATGGAATTAGAATATCCCAATTTGCAACAAAGTAATGGTTTTTCAGCTCAAACACCAATATTCATTCATTAACAAACCACTCCCAAGAGAGGAGTAAACAAACAAATAGAATACAGAAATTTATAAAGGCCTGTTTCTTTTAGGCTTTTGAGAAACTTGGCCACCTTCCCACCACTTACATGGAGAATCTTTTAAGTAAAAAAAACAGAGTCAAAACTTCCCACTACAGAAAGGTAAAAGGTTACTGGTTATAGCCCCACCTAAAAAGTAAAAAGAGAAGGGTATACAAGAGAGAGGGAGAGAGAGAGGGAGGCATTACACTAGATTGAATGATACATAAGAAGATTAAGAGGGTGAAATGGGGTTTTTCTTCAAGCACAATTTGCATTTCTACCAGGGCCTCCATAGTAAAAGAACTGGCCCCAATCCCCATTTCTGCCTAATTGGACATCATAGCAGTTAGATTGCTCAGTAAAGGTACCAATCCCTTTGGGAGCCTTGAGATTGTTTGAGCTATCAACAACTTGGACATTCCTGAAATAACTTGACTTGCCAAACCCCTCCTCTGGAAAATGACCACTGCCCATTTGAGTTGAGGTGTGCTGACCACCAGTCTGTGAGTTCACAACTTCACCACCCCACTCAATCATGGAAGCACTTTCAGCCAAGTATGAGAATAGGAAAGAAGGCCAATAACCCAATACATAGTCATTGCCAAACTGCATCCACCAATGCCCCTGTGTTGGATCCTGCAGAAGTTCCCAAAAACATATTATAAATTATAAAAGAAGTCAGTTTTTTTTAGATATTAAAACAAAGAAAAAAAAAAAAAAAGGATTTTGTCAGGGTACTTGTTTCACTCAAAAGGGGGCACCCACACTATGTTAACCAAAGGCAATGAAAAGCTAGAATAAAATTATAGTGTTATAAAATGTTTTATGATGTGCAAAAAAATAAACAAAAAAGGCAACTCTAAACTTTTCAATGTCTGTAAGTAATAGTTTTCTTTCGTCATTTACAGTGAGTATCCGAATCAATGACCAAAAGAAATTGGCAAAAGATTCTTAACATCAGAACTGTCCAATGATGTCTTTTGACTCCCTATCCTCAATTACACATGGAGGTACTGATTTTGCTGCTGACAGTGCCAAGGATCAATTTGCACATCTAATGGAAGTACCCTATGAAAAGGACAATCAACATTGACGCTCACATGCATCCATCCTTGGCAGTATCAGCTCCATCTACCTTTCTCAATCCTATTATTATAAAGGGTGGTCAGTATTTTATCAGGGGCTGAGTGAGGGTGCTTTGGCCTTTACCTTCCAGACAAGTATACTAATATCATATTGGGAATTGCGATATGCAGAAACAGGAGAGATACTTGCTCCCATTGCTATCTCGCTGTTAATTTGAATAAAGCCTGAGCAGAGGAGGTTGTAGCAACCTGTGGCTTGGTATGCATCGCTCTGAAATACATTCACAGAAATCAAAGTATGAGAGGAAAATCCATTAACATATCTATTAAAATCAACAAAAGGCATACACAAAAAGACATGTAGTTCAGGAGAAGTTGAAATATGAGAGCTTAATAGCTTACAGTCCAGTAGGTGAAAAGTCTTGTGTTGTTATCACCATATAGATCTGGGCTGACCTGTTTCATGCATGTTCAAGTAGTAATTTAGTAGTGGGCTTAAAGATTGAAACAGTGTTACCAATTGTCAGTTTAATTATTTTTTTGTCAAGCCCAAAGCCCAAGTATTTATTATAATAATACCTGCCATCCAGCTTCAATGCTGTTAAGATCTTCACCAAAAGAACCTCCTAATATCCAAAGCTGAGACAAGCTGAACTCGTTAGGCTGTTGTATTTTGGGTTCCCAAACATTAATGGTTGCTTTTGCTCCGTAGAACTTGTCTCCTTGGACATAAGCTATTGCATGCTAAACAACACCAAAAGAAAAAGACCAAACAAAAGCAACAAAGAAATTAGAAACAATTAAACATGATAACAATGAGAAAAGCCACTTTACTACTTTAAAAGAAGAAAAAGGTCACAACTTTAATTACCTGATGACCACTCTGATTGATGAGATCAGGATCTGCTGACCTGGGCTGAGGGGCGGTTCTTCTCTTCTTCCTTCCATATCTTTTGATTGAGCTTGCTCTCACAATATCATCCTCCTTTGTGCGCCTGACGGGAATGGTGCCCTCAGGGCACTTGCCATTTTGATGCCACAGCTGTTTAACTGGGCTTGATCTTTCTATGGGGTTTGCTGCCACTTTGTTCTCATCAAATAGCCCTTCTGGGTGGTAACTAGGCCTCATCTGGTAGACCAAAAAGACCAAAGAAATTAGTAGCAGTTTACAAAAAAATAAAAAAATAAAAAAATCATGGAGATACATAGGTGAAGATTATGGACCTGAATTTTATGGTCTTTAAGGAATGGATGATCAAAAGCTGGCTGGTGAGACATGTGAACACAATCTATGATGTCCCCATCTGGACTCTGCTCAAACACAAAATATCAATAAAGTAACATGAGAGATACACTATGATGAAACATTTCTAAAACACACAAATTTTCTCACAATATGAAGAAGTTACTTTCAAGTGATGTGAAGGGGATAAATTAGAAGCCTTTAAATTAACCCAAAAAGAAAAAATAATTACAAGGATTAAAATGAATAAATAACTTTGACTGAAGTACACAGTTGTATTTATGCAATACATCTCTGCTTGGTTGCAGAGACAGTGAATCAATTATCATTACAGTACTTTTTATAAAAAATAAAAAAAAAAATACTGAATATTGCTCCATCATATATTTCGGTGATTTTCATTATTGTTTCAAGTTCATAAATACATAAAAGAGAAATCATTGTAGAGAGAGAAAGACAGAAACAAAGGAAATATAATCAGAAAATCATTGCTGCCTCAAAAGCCTGAATTTCCACAAAAATTGCTACATATTTTAGGTGGAAATTATAGAGCAAGACTGAAACTTGAGAAATACCCATTTGCATATATGCACCGTACTAAAAGATACAAAAAAAAAAAAAAAAATAATGCATTTTTGATAGTTCACTGTCTATAATAGCAAAAACAAAAGGCACCCATTTCACCAAAACAACAGGAAACACCAACTTTCAATCAGAAAAAGGGTATTCTGTCCTTCACTTTCTCTCACTTTCCTTCATTTTCTCACCGTCCAAACAGAGGCCAAATAGTATTTTAAAAACTAAAAAACACACACATACAAGAAAGTTTGAGAAAAGAGACAGTAAAGTGTAGAGAAAAGAATGGGACCTCAATGCTTTTCACTGCAGGCTTGTTCAAGCGGTTCAAATGCTTCTGGACCTCAAGTTTCTGCCTTGAAGCACTCAATCTAGCTGCACAACACATTGAGATCAAACCCCATAAGCAGAAAACCACTGCCAAGCCTCTACTTGTTCTCCCTCTACTACTAAACTGAGAAAGACCCATTTTTTTTCCTCAACACCACCTCTAAAGTTAGTAGCTTTCTCACACTATACACAAAGCTCAAAACCAGTGCAGTTTGAAGCAAAGGCTTTGTTGTTACTAGTTGTTACACAACCATTACAACCTTAAGCTAATAAGAAGCTCTCTCCCTCTCTGCTTATCTCACCAAACCTCAAAAGCCCACAACTTTGGCAGTGGGACTGGTTCTTGTTCCACAAAAAAAACCCAATAAAAACAAAACCCCACTAGTGCTCGGTGCCCACCTCTCTCTCTCTCTCTCAAAAAAAAAAAAAAAAAAACCAATAACTTTCTCTCTCCACATTATGTCATTTTCTATCACTTACTTTTCCATTAAAAACTATCCCTATTTTTTTTTTCCCAATTTCTCTCTCTCTTTCTGTCATTTTGCCACTGCTTTTTCTCCCATTAATGAGAATGCCACACTGTCCACCTCTCTTTCTCTCTCTAAAAAAAAACTTTTCACTTTCTCTCTCTAAATGCATGAGGGGTAAAAGTGGAATAGGAAAAGTTGTGATGGGAAATGGGTCGTTTCAAGGAAATGGAGGAGGTTACGGAAAACGGAACAGGCGCACACACACGCACAGGCAAAGTTTTGTTTGTCGTTTGGGTTGGCCCACAATGGACATTTTTATTAGGTTTCCCATTTTGCCCCCATCCCATTTGAAATTTGAGCTCTCGGAACCTAACATAATTACCAATTTGCCCATTTCCTCGTGCTTAATTTACCTTTCTATTTTCCTTAATCAATTGCTTAACTTTGGAAATGATTGTCCAAATTCAAATGTTGTGCCTACTTCCTAAAATAGCTGTAACGGCGTCTATAGATATCCTAGTGGAGATTTTTACCTATAAATAAATATATATATATATATATCTCATTAGAAATGGTCAAATTTCAAATTATGATAATTTTGTATGTAATGGAAGTTCTTTTTTTTTTTTTTTTTGAATGTGGAATGGAAGAATTAGAGGGTAATTGGATCCTTGCTCGAAAAAAGAAAAAGAAAAAAGAGGGTAATTGGATCTAATGCATTTATACCTAAACAGAAAAGGAAAGAAAGATTGTTTAAACTTTTTAAATTACAAGTGGTCAACCTTACAATTTATCAGTGGAAAATCCAAACTATCAGGCTTTTAGAGTGTCACCCTCAAGGTATGGATTGAAACTCTAATTTAAGTATAATTTAAGTGTATATGAATGTAGCTCACTCTTAAAGATTTCTGACACAACGCTTGTCCTCTTCCACCTTATAAGAACTTATACTTTTAAAGTAACTATTACGCTAAGGTCATGCGATAGATACAATTATATTATACTCAGAGTTTGTTTGGGATGTGTTTATTTGCTTCAGCTTACTTGAGTTTTTAGCTTCTCTTTAGTACTATTCATAGGTCCTATTGCATTTTTTGATACTATTTATTGGTCTTATTGTATTATTCAACTAACTTTTAACTTTTTTTTTTTACATTTTGCACAAAAAATTTTCAGTTTCATTTAAATAAATTGTTCTCAAACGGACTGAAAATGTAGTGAGCTCTCTATTTTTTAAGGTTGGCAACCTTTCTTTCTAAATTATGAAAGCATCTTGTAAAATGTACCATAACAATTTTATAAAAAAAAAAGAAAAAAAAAAAAGCATTTGCAATGTTCACCGGAAATTACGAGAACATTTGTAATGCGCATCACTAATTTAGATGAAAAGTGGACTCGAGTTGAAGTGTTGATTTCCGAGTTTTGAACTTTCAAGGTGGATGTTGCAAATACCTCTTTTAGTTTTATTGGATAGCTGCAATCAAAACTGATTTTTGGTTTTTTTTTTTTTTTTGCAATATTTTCCTTGTTATTTAAATTATTCATATTCATTAGTGTAGTTTTGAGAGCCTGAATTTTAAATAAATCCATCATTGAATAGATTTGCTTTGCTTTGCTTTTCTTTTTCCTTTTTACCCTTGCTATGATTGGTTGAACCATATTTGTTTATATTCATAATGAAATTTTAGAAATCACTTTAAAATGTCATTTTTTTTTTATAAAAAAAAAAAAAAAAAAATTGTAGATTATGGCCATATATAACACCTTTATATTCTACTAGATGGTTGGAGATTTCAAACATGTCCATAATTTAAAATCATCTGTACGTAAAAAGTAAAAACCATATTCTAAACCAAGTGATTTACTTTTTAAAATAAATTACTCAAAATCATCTTGTTTATTACCATTTGTGTAAATTATCTTTCATAGTCTTAAAATGTTTAATTCAAAGAGTGCTTCATCATTTGTCATTGTTTTTGGTTCTTTGAGAATTGGAGGTTCTCCATCATTGCATAATTGATTTTGTGATCTGCATAAATGAATAATGTAGGGTCATTTTTTCCCCCCTGAAATTATTGCATACTTTAACCATCATTTAAAGGAATCCAATGAGAAATCTTACTACTCAAAATTATATTAATGTGTAAACATTACTCAGTAGGTGCTCAGAGAATCATTTACAACGTGGCGTTTCATCTACGAACATGTTCTATGTTATTCTAGACAAAGATTCTTTTGTTCCACTTCTATTTATTAGTTTTTTTTAACGTATCAATACTCATTAACATTTTATAATACTAATAAAAAATAAACATGATATAAATTTTTTAATGACATACATTTAAATATTCTGACATTAAACATTATGAAGATACTCGGAGCATTGGTCAAATTCAAAATTTTATTTATTCAACATTGTAGGTGCACAATTTTCCAGAACATAGTTAAAAGATATGCATTATTATGGTGGCCATTAATAAAATAATAGTATACATATTTTTAATGCAAAATGTTGAAAAAATAAATGTTTTGTATTCTTTTATTTTGTTCTTTCCAATATATGTAGTTATTTAGTTAACAAAAAATAAAAAAACAATTACATGGAAATGGTGGAATAGGTACTCAATTCAATTGTAGCACACTCCCAAAAACAACTTGTGGTCTATATTTAGGTCCTAATTTATCATCCATCATTAATCTTTGTTGTTGATATCTTTGTAAAATTCTTAACACAGAGACGGTTCTAGGGATGTCAAAATATAACAAAGTTTTGCACATTTGCATGTTGATCAATGTTAGTTTGATAAGAAAGTAATAATATTTTTATAGGAAATGTTAACAAATACCTTAAAAGGCAATGGTTTAGAAAATAGTTTTAAAAACTTTTTATGAGAAAAAAAATAATATTAACAAATTGCTTTTTTAGAACCTTTTATATTTTCCATAAAAATAGTATTAAAACTTTCTTAAAATGATATATTGAAAAATCCACTAACTCAAAAGATTTCATATTTTCATATTTTATATAGATTTTGGTTTCTCAAATAGGGTTTGACTTACCTCTAGTTTTTTTTTAAAAAGAATTTCATTTTATTTTAATGAGAGACTATCAAATCATCCACTAACTAAATAAAAAGTTTACCCTAAAAAAAAAAAACTAAATAAAAGGTGAATATTAAAATTCACTACCACTTGTCATTATTTATTTAAAACAAAATGATGTGTTTAGTTAAAAATGTACTAGAGGTAAGCCAAACTCTTTCAAATACAATATAAAAGACCACTAAAAGATTTGCACACACCCAAAATTACAAAACAAATAGCTCAATATAGCAAATTAGCAAATTTGATAAAGGGGTTTAGAGATATTGTAGATTTAAAAAAAAAAAATTATTGAGATAGAAATCTTATTTTAGTATAATATAAGTGTATGTATATAAAACTTTAGAGAGTTGACTGACGACCTTTACCCGCATACCACAATAACTTATACATGCAAAATGACTATATTACACTAAAAGTGTATGTTTAGATTTTTCTTTTTAATGCTCCAATTGTAATGTGCTCTCTTTATTCTACTTGTGGACACTACAATTAGTAAAATATAATTTTATTTTTTTATTTTTTTATTAGTTTATTAGAATATAAAGATAACTTTAGTAAAAATATATTTTTATCTATAAAAGTATACATTTAAAAATTGTAACTAATTAAAGTTTAAAGTAAGTCTTGGCAAACAGATAAAGTTGATAACAGCATAATATTTTAGGAGACCAAGAAATGGTTAATTACTTACTCTTTTTTTTTTTTTTGGTTGAGATATATCTTGCAAAAATAATATTTCAACGTATAAATTTCTTAGAGTACTCTAGTGGTGATTTTTTTTTGGTTGGCTCAACATGCTATGGAGAATTCACTTTCAACAAAAGTATTAAGAAACAGAACTGTGGGGGAGGATTTTTAGTCCTGGCCACCCGCAAGCTTGATTGTCCGCTTTGGGGAGTCAAGCCCGCACGGTTTTGTTCTCAAGCGACATGGGAAGACTTTAAGTGCAATCCCACATCGGCAAAGAGAAACACCCCACTACTACACATGCTTGTGCCAAGCACTTATAAAGCACGAGTGGGGCATTTCTCTTGCCGATGTGAGACTATACTCAAAGTCTTCCCATGTCGCTTGAGAACAAAACCGTGTTGGCTTAGCTCTCCAAAGTGGACAATCAAGCTTGCGGGTGGCCAGGACTAAAAATCCTCCCCCACAAGAACAACATAATTTAGTTAAAAAAAATATCTTCTAAAAAACAAAAGTATATTTTCATTTTAGTTTTTTTTTTTTTTTTTTGGATGTCTAACCCACAACTTGAGAAACAAAGGAGAGCAAAGCAGGATTCAACCCAATGCAAGACTCGTAAAGCAGCTGTTTGCCATTGTGAACTCAAGCTCATTGGCTAAAAAGGATTATATTTAGTTAATCAATGTTTCAAAATTTAGCGTTAGTCCTCTAACTAACCAAAAAACTATAACATAATGGATCTTAAACTAAAAACAATACAAACATAAATGAAGCTACTAGTAGGGATGGTGGTTAGGCGGCTGCTAGTGAGGGGTGGAGGTTGGTTGATGATTTTACATTTTAGGTGAGGAAGAAAATATTTTTACGAAAAATGAAGGTGCAAACCATTTTCAACTTTATTTTATGGTCAATCGGAAAAAAATTCCGGGCTAATCAACAATTTCAGTAGTCCCAAACATCGAAAAATGTGAAAAATATTTTCCATCGAACCAAACACCACCTTAAGCAACCCTTAAAATGAGTACAATATACTCTTGTGGAAGTAAGTGACACTTATACACGGGCGGCTCCATTTGGACCCTAGGGAGTTTAAATGGAATAATTCTTAGCTACTCTTAGAGCACGCTAAATGGTGCTCTCTTATTTCACAATCATAGTAGAGTCTACTCATTAAGTTTATAATGGGGTCCATCATGAATGTGAGAGGAGGGAATACCATTTTTACTATACTTTGAGATTACCTAAGTATTTTCCGTTTAAATGAACCTCCTGAATTGGCCAAAAACAAAACTATATATAATTTTGTTTTGTTTTGTTTTGTTTTGACCCCCTAAAATAAAATAAAATATTGAACACTTTGATTCTTATTTTTTTAAGCCTAGTTAAAATAAGTTTGAATATGATCCTCTTAACAATATCTTGACATTTTTAAACACAAAAAAACCCAATAACAAACTAGTTTGATCTAAAATTTGGAAAGAAAAAAAAAAAGTAATAAGTCTAACAATATAAGTAGAAATTTGTTAATCTTAAACCTTAGAATAAACCCATTTAGATCTTAAAAAATTTGAAATAAATCAATTAAATGGGAGACCAATGAATAAATGATTGATTGGTTGTGTAAATTGAAAGAAATGTAAATCATAGGATTGATAATGAAGAAATCATGCACGTAATGATTTCAAACTATGAAACATCATAGGAAGCAAATGTAAAACTTTGTGTATTTTGGTTTTTGTTTTGGTAATGTTGACATATTCAAATTCTCTTTTATTTTAAATTTTGTATAGTTTATATTTCTTATTGACCCCCTAAAAAATAATTTTGGAGCCGATGCTACACTTATCAACTCGTATGTATTTTAAAGCTAGCTTATCTTATCGTCATATAAAAGAGTTGAGTTGGAATCTCACTTATATTAAAAAAAAAAAACCATTGTATATATAAGGAAAAAAAGACACTATATTCTTTCTAAGTACCTGTTTTGGATATTAAGCCTGGGTTTAGATACAGCGTTAAGCTGCGGCGCGTTTTCGGTTTCACGTTTTCTCCTTTTTTTTTTTTTTTTTTTTTGGCCGACTTTTTTGACTTTGGGGGACAAAATTCACTGTGCATGTACTGTGCATATACTGTTTACGCACTGTTCATGCACTGTTCATGCAATATTTAATATTAAAAGTGGGTCCCACAACACTATTTACACATTTAAAAATTATTTTGCTACAGTGTTTTCAGCAACAATCAGTTTTTAGCAATTTTCAGCAATAATAAGTACTATCCAAACGGATCCTAAGTCTGCGTTTAGAGTTTGCGTTTCAATTTTTTTTTTTTTTTTTTTTAAGAAGCGCGTTCTGTGGCTGTGGTGGTTTTTTTGGTAGGTCTCGTGCACTGTTCACGGGACCCATAAGCCTCTTTTTACAATAAAATTTTTATTAAAAATAGGTTCCATGGTACTATTCACATATTAAAAACTTATTTTACTATAATATTTTCAGTTTTTAGTTTTTAATTTTTAACAAAATAAGCAGTAATCAAATACACCAGCCCTAACGCCAATGTGAAAAAAAAAAAAAAAACCAATATTATATGTTACCATTCGCCACCAAAACGTTTTGAAATGGAGTATATTTTTAAATATAAACTACAAGGGTGGAGTAGTCATTTCAGCAGCACAATTTCAATTTACGGGCAAACGAGCCATTAAACCCCCTCCTTTCCTTTGTCGTTAGTCGTTAATATCAAGGCGGTAATGCATTGAAGACCACTGTCCGTTTACGTTTATTTTAACGCCGTTTAAAAATTCCATCACCCGCGGGTCACATTCTATATTTCTAACCGATCGCCAATAATCCAAAACGAACAGGAAATGACGTAAAGTGTATTTTCACAAAATCATAACCACACGTACGTACCCCTATTTGTAGGGTCCCATCGCATCATCATTCACTCTACACGTGTACGGCTACTGTGACAGAAAACGCGCCCGTGAGCAGCCTTTGTACTAGCACGAATTACTAGGAATGGTAAAATTTTTTTTTTTAAAAAGATTAAAAAAAAAAAAATACCCAACGGTAAAGTGGAAAAAGAATCCAATGGGGTGAATAGGGTTAAAGAGTAATAATTAGATTCAAAAAAATGGCACAACCCACGTAGTATTCTGCGTGTGTGTAAGTTCCATTGGGATAAGAGTCATAATTAGATTCAAAAGGACAAGATTTTTTAATTTTATTTTTTCCTGCATTTGGGAATTTGAGAATTGAGATGGCTACACAATTTTTTCATTATTTTTTGCTCAATTTGTCAATGTAGATCAAATGTTAATGATTTCAATTTCGTCAATTTTGAAATTGATTCATTTTTATGATTAAGAGTCTTTTTTTTTTTTTTGGGTTTATATTTTAACATGGCTATCAACGTGTAAATGATTATGAAATGACATATAATGAGTGTTCATTTTTAAGTCAAACCTTATAGTGTCATGGGGTCATTCATAAGATTTTCTTTACGTGATGACTTGATTTTGGTGGAATTGGAGGGATTACAAATATTTAAGAAATAATTAGGTATTCAAAGAGCGGGAGAAGTAAGATTAAGACAAAGTAAGAGTAAGACAAGACACTTTTTTTTTTTTTTTTTGAGAAGCAAGACAAGACACATTTAAAGAAACAATTATGCAATGGAAGAGCTCTAAACACCTTGTCGGCAAAAAGAAGAAGAAGAAAACATGTTAAGAATTTTAGGAGAGAATAAACTCAATAATGAAGTTGATATAATTTTTTTTTTTCTAAATGATTAAAAAAAATAAGAATATTCCAATCCATGAACTCATACGTCGCCCACGAGTTCTTTAACTCTTGCGATTATATTTAGAAAAAAAGAAAAATAATGTGTGAATAGAATGGTTATTGGCCGTGGCCTGGGTGTTTGGGTCTGTTCTTGTCACTGGCCACATGGTGCTTCTGAAGCTGAGCTGTGTGTGCAAGTGTGTGGTGATTGGTACTTTGTCAGAAATGAATATCTTATCTAGGAAAATCCATGTTCAGGTTTGTGTGTCTGAAATGTACATGTGTCCATGCATTTTGCAGATTTGGATCACAATGAGAGAGTACAATTCTTTAATCATGCTTGTAATGTCAAAATTAGTAGATGGAATGATCTTTGATTATAAACTTCTTTCATGCATATGCATATCTTATATTGTGTGCTGGTTTGGAAATCTTAATTTTGATAGGGAAAACTTAAATGAATCAAGTTGTTTGTGTTCATATGTTTAGGAAACAAGCAACTCAAGCACAAGTTTTGACTTAAATATTAAACAAACAAAGCTCAAACATAATATTAACATTTGTGAATCATGACATGCATGCTTGATTTAACAATATAATATATTATTTTTATATTTATACATGTCCAAAAATATGCTCACATAAATTTGATAATGGATTTTATAAGTTTGCAACTAGCTAGGTTCATCTAATATCTAATTTATAATTATAATTTATTGATTAAATAGTTCATTCGTAGTTATATTTATAGATTTGTGAATAAATAAAAAATTTTAGCGCTAAGGTACCATGCAACAGTATGATTGAATTCAATTGTGAAATCTAAGGTACACAACATCTAAGTAATTGTAAATAAATTTTATTCTCTCTCTATATATATTCTTTGGATTTAAAGCAAAAGTAGGATAAAAGTACAACTCTGTCTAGAAAAATGTAGATAAGTTAATTTGAATAAATAACTTCATTCTATTCTATTGCTCATCCAAAAAGAACACTAGCAAAAAATTTAAATTGGGGGGGGGGGGGGGGAGTGTGAATGTTACTTGGAATTATTCCCATTATTTGTTCTAATTTTTATTTTGCTAGAATTGGAAACATACATGAAGATCAAAGATTTATTTGTCTATTTGATTGCTTAAAAATGAAAAGTTTTCACTCTTAAAAAAAAATGAAGAGTTTTAGTGGTGACAAATGGAGAAAATGACTAGTAGGTGAAATCAATGAAAGGGATGTTCTTGCTTTTGTAAGAAAGAAAAATATTAGAATTAGAAAGGGGAAAAATAAAAGGAAGATAAAATTGGAAATGTTTTTCTTTTTTAGAAAGCATAACATTAACTTTCTTTCTAAAGCATTCAACAAATGATTTTTTTTTCTTCTATATTGGTCTATAGTCAAGAACTATTATATATAGTAAAAGTATTAAACTGAGTGGAAACTTTATGCCTTTGTGGTGTTAATTATTAATATTGTGAATAGAGTAATGGACCCATGATTTGTTAGGCATCAAGGCCAAGTATTGGTTGTTCATATCACATTCCACTCATGTATGACTTTTAGATAAATATATTATGCTACATTGCCAAAAGTGACTTTTCCATCATTTTTTTTTGGTTCAAATCTTTATTCCTATTAGTTTTCTAGTATTGAACAAATGCTTTGTTGTTATAAAATTCTTAGATTCGAAATAAGGGAAGATAATTTTATTTCCAAAGCTATCATAACACCACAAAAAAATTCCATCACAATGGTTCTTCTTGTAATGCATTATTATTGCACATTATATTTTATAAAGGCATCTCATTTTTTCATGGACCCAATTGAAAAAACAGACTCATATCGATTCTATTTAGTATTTTGCTTATGGCAAAAGATTTTTCATCACTTTCCCGCTCTCTCTTTAAGAAAAAAAGAGGGCTTTTGGTGTGGAATCATGGAACTGTAGGTTGAACCTCAATTGCAAAAGATCACTCTTTTGTTTTCCCCCTTCCTAAAAAGATTACTAATCATACATCCTTGTTAATCTTTTCTTACAATCATTAAAGCATATTAACCAAAAACCAAAATTTTTTATTATATATATATATATATATATAAATAACCATAAAGTTTTCAATCAAAAGAAACTTTTCTTTGTTGTAGGGTTAAAGAGGTTGGGGTGAGGAATCCCTTAGAAAAGCTCCATATTTCACATAATCCTTAAAAAATTTGGCCTACAAATATTTCCTCACATATTTTAATATTCATTAAAGCTTAATCTCATCTAGATGACATGGAAGAGAAAAGCTTGAATTAAATTTTATGTTACCATTTCACATTTTTTCCCTACAGACACAAATGTAATTTAAGTTTATATATATATATATATATAACCGTAAACTTTTCAATCAAAAGAAACTTTTCTTTGTTGTAGGGTTAAAGAGGGTGGGGTGTTGAGATGAAGAAGGTATCTCTTGAAACAGCTCCATGGAGCCTTTTGACTATGCTCTTAGCAAATTTCACATAATCCTCCGAAGTTGATGAACATTAAAGCTTAATCTCATCTAGATGACATAGAAGAGAAAGGCATGAATTAAATTTTAGGTTACCATTTCACATTTTTTCCCTACAGTCACAAATATAATTAGTAATATACATCAGCTTGAATTAAATTTTAGGTTACCATTTCACATTTTTTCCCTTCAGTCACAAATATAATTAGTAATATACATCTATGAAACTCTACCAAGATGAAATTATGTTTAACTTTGTCGGTGAGCCATTGGCACCATTAGCTCCATCTTCAGGTCAATACAAAAATCAATTAGTAGGTGATGAACACCCATCATATGGACAGTGCAGTGGCTTGAGGCACCTCTTGACACAAGTTTCTTCAACATAATAAAATAAAGGAATTGATGCAGAGATGACTTTATTGTGGCATACTAGAGGCCAAAATTTTGGTGGGACAATTTCTTGTGAAATTGCTTGTGAATGGACAAGGCAATGGTGTCTGGACATTGTTGAATGTTAGTTGTATTATGCATAGTTTGTCTACAAAGTACTACAAAATATGGAATACAACTAGAAATTTTTTTTTTAAAAAGGAAATTATCTTATGGGGCCTACCTTCTGATTGCTTTTTATCCAAATACAGAGGAAAAATTGGAAGTATGTTCTTATTTTTCTATAGAATGGAATAGAACATATCATGATCTAGATTCTAGACAGAAAATTAATGACCATGTATAGTCTTCTTAGAAATGTAGGTGGAAAGTACGAACTGTAATTAGCGTGTGCTAGTAATTTGCATGTAACTTTTGATATTAAATTAGTAATCATATGTCAAATCAAACAAAACAGATAAATTGATTAATATAAACTTAGGCTAGTGGCAATCAAGCTGTCATAGAAAATTCAATTCTCTTCCAAAGAATTTGATATGATTACGCATTTAGAATCAGGTAAAAGATAAGTTTTTGACTAACTTTCACTTGTTTTTAATTTAGTAATTTAAGGGTATTTTTATTTTTCATTTTAGTCATTTAATTTCTATTTGGTTCTAATGTAGTTTTTCTACCCAAGCCAAACTACTAAGTCCATCCAAAACAAAATCGTTTTGAAAAATGAAAAATACTAAAAAGTCTAAATCTAACGGCAAGATTGGACAAAAAATGGAAAGACTAATTAAAGTTAAAGTATTGAAATGAAAAATGTGAAATTTAAATTACTGAATTGAAGACATGTTAAAATTAGAGGATAACCATCGCGAGCACCCTTGGCGCGGGGTCAATCCACAAATATAAGTGCTTGTAAGGTGTGGGGTAAGTGTCAGGCCAGGGTTCAAATATTTATGAGAGAGTTTCATACACATATACACTTAGACTAGACTAGAATAGAATTTCTATCTTATATAAGAAAAAAATTAGAGGATATAATTCATCATTTATCAGTTTTATTTTTGTTTGTTAGGTTTTTTATTTTTTATTTTAAGCAATGGATTGACCTTTAATTTCATAAATTGCAATTATGGATATTTGAAACTAAAACCACTCACATTGGAAAGATGAGATTAAGTAAACTAAAACCACTCACATTGGAAAGATGAGATTAAGTATTAGTGGAGAATAAGATACTGGAGAATAAGATACTAATTATCTGTATATTGATCATTCTTATACAGGCTTTTAGTGGCATAAACATAACTCACCACACCATAATCCCACAAAATGCTTTTCACAGAATAAGCCAAAAAGTTATATTAATAGGGACTGAAAATGGAAGTAATTGATCTTTGAAGATGAGTACCAATAAAGAAAAATAATGTAATCTGTAGAAATATATGGAAGTAATCATTGCTTACCTAAATATTGTTGTAAGTTTCATTTAAAAATTGAAGTTTTCCAAATTGCTTGTAATTGTATGCTTAGCACTACCACACCAGAATTGTTGAGGCAAATCTTCTCCATGTAAAAGTGCTTCTATTGGCCTGATTAATTTCATTCAACAGTAATCTTTGAGTCTTTCATAGTACCCTCACTGTTTCAACCATACTAGGTGGCCATAATTTTAGGCTTGACTTTTTCTTGGAAACAAACAAGGAGAGAAGTCAGGAAAATTTTTCGCACTCCACAGCCATATCCCCACCAAATGAAAAGCTGGAAAGTTGGGGAAGAAAAGGCTAGCAGTCAATGTCTACTAACAAAGAAAGAAAGAAGTGTATCTTTAATACTTTTGTATTAGGTTTTGTAAATGTGATACGGTCATTCTCAAAAAAAAGAAAAAAAAAAAAAGATGAGGGTTGGTCCATGCTTTTTTGCCTCCATTTTCCACCCTATAATTGTGCTATCTGATTCTTATTAAAATGCTACCACTTAGCCATCCATGGATACAAAGATACCCTTTCATTTAGACAATAGAAAACTGAAGGCAAAGACCCCACATGTACCGTGATTTATGCAATGCCATCACTCCTAGTTTACTTTTATTTGTCCTTCCATGGAAATAATTAATCCACACCAATGAGCAATGTTTCATATCTATGGTCTTCACACATAGCATGTTATAATCCTGCAGTCTTCTTTTTAGTCAATGGCCAACTGTATGTATAGGATACTTTGGTGGATGCCAAACTAGCACATGTTGGGTCAATCACTCAATTGCTCAAGCAATGTAGCACATATTGGTTCATTGCATTATGGCAAGAAGTGGGGAATGCAGTACCCAAAAAAGAAAGAAAAAGAACTCTGAATAATACTATATACGATAATGATATAAACGACTTTTTTTACAGTTTTGTAAGGTGGCAAATTAACTGATTGTCACACGATCTCTTTGTTGACATCACTTTATTATCTTTCAAGAACAGAACAACTTGTTGCCTCGCTTCAACATTTGTAAAAAAGTTGTGTTTGCAAACTTATTGTATGGTACTATGTGTCCCTTCTCTTGAGGAATGCATCGAGCTTCCATTGAGGTATATTTTTAAGTTATTGGGTATCGGTTGCAATATATTAATTGCAATGGTTGTAAGTGTTAGAGATATATATTAAACATATATTAACCCAATGTAATAGGCCCAAGCCCATTCCTGCTTGTACTAGTAGTCTAGGGTTTAGTCGCCTATATATACTCATGTTAGGGTTCATTGTAACACAGGTTATTGTACTACACTCCTACACAATAAAGATGTAGCCACCCTTAAGGGATTCCTCCGTGGATGTAGGCCGTCAAGGCTGAACCACGTAACCCTCGTGTTCTTGATGTTCCTATTTTATGCTTTATCTTCCGCATCCACTCTAGCATACACAACATGGTATAACACATTGTGTTTGATAATATTCTCCATTTAACATGGTTTCACAGCTAATATTCAACATGGTATCAGAGCCAAACTTCGTTCTTGGCATCAAACAAACATCTCTACACAGCAAAGAAGATCATCACGTGCACATCATCATCTAAAGTCACACATGCTTGCCTGTGGGGTCTAGACTCCACGGCATCACGCAGCCGCCTTGGCTCTGTGTTCTGTTAAAATTCCCAACCAAGCGAACCGTGACTTAACTTTCAGATTTGTGCAAATCAAACCTTCGCCTGAAGAAACCAACCCCACAGACGTGTCCCACGACCTCCCGCGACCAAAACCCAGGAATTTGGCCATCAAAAGAATCTACACGCGCCGCCACGCGCCGCCAATAGCTCCGAAACTCTCCCACGCGCCGCCTCAGATTCCTGCATTTTAGATCCTCTTCTTGGTACACGCGCCGCCCCTACAGCCTCCTCGTCCGCCGATCTACCAAAGCCCACAGTCCGAGCATCAATCTCTGTCGCACGCGCTCGCACGCGCCTTCCGGAGTTCTCCACGCGCCGGCGGAATATCCTCATGCGCCACACTCGCCTGAAGTCTTCTGATGACGTCATCTGATGACGTCAGCGCCACGCAGCCGTTGCCACATCAGCCCTAATTCCACGTCATCAGCCACGCAGCTCGCCACGTCAGCAGTGTCGCCCTGTCAGCACCACGTCACCTTGCTGACTGTTGACCCGGACCGACCCGACCCGGACCACCCGGATCTGACCCGTGAACACTGACCGTTGACTTTGACCTAGACCGTTGACTTTGACTTTTTGAGTTGACTTTGACCAAAAGTCAAAATTTTCGAAAGGGCCTATCTTGCTCAGTTTTTCGCGTAGATTCCGGTTTTGGACTCCGTTTCTTCATTTGAAACTCCAAAATTGGTCAATTGGCACATTCTTCATTGTGGTTTCTTCAAAGACATTCTTCAAGGTATCTCCAAGTGATCTTCTCATGCTTATTCAACCTCAAGCCTTCATCGAGCTTCCGCCTTGAGTTTGAGGGAGGGTGTTAGAGATATATATTAAACATATATTAACCCAATGTAATAGGCCCAAGCCCATTCCTGCTTGTACTAGTAGTCTAGGGTTTAGTCGCCTATATATACTCATGTTAGGGTTCATTGTAACACAGGTTATTGTACTACACTCCTACACAATAAAGATGTAGCCACCCTTAAGGGATTCCTCCGTGGATGTAGGCCGTCAAGGCTGAACCACGTAATCCTCGTGTTCTTGATGTTCCTATTTTATGCTTCCTCTTCCGCATCCACTCTAGCATACACAACATGGTATAACACATTGTGTTTGATAATATTCTCCATTTAACATGGTTTCACAGCTAATATTCAACAGTAAGGAACATTAATATTACTAATTAATGTTTGAGCATGCATTTTAGTGACTAAACAATCTCTTTGATGAGATGGCTAATAATGTTGAATTGGTCATCAAGTGTAAACATTGGTCCAAGGGTAAGTGAAAAGCGTGTAATCCTCTCATTCTCTTTATGAATAACAAGGATTAGAGTAAACAACTTGTGTTTGGGGTGTAATATGCACTATGAAAGTAGACGTTTATCCATTCTCTTGTTGTCCTTTTTGTTGTGTTGTTGATGCCATGGCCATGGGTCGTTATAAGTCGAATAAACATTAATAAATCTTGGTTCCATAATTGTGCCATTTTTTAAAGAAGACAAGTATGGACCTCATGTTACATGGGAACAAAACGCTCGCTGATGATGATTACCTTTTAACTTGTTTTGATGATATTATAATAAAAAATCCAAATCGGTACCCGTAAGAAATTAGAATTTCACAATAGTGTAGCAAAAGTATACTGCATAATGCTGCTACCATTAACATTGAAATAGTAAAGAATGGCCAAAACCAACACCAACATGAGTGTACATCATTTTAGAGAAGATGTGATAGCTTTAGAACATGGCCAACAGGTTCTAAAAGACCTGAGTGAAGCTAAAACAGCTGAGAATGCTAAAGATATCACAAGTTGAGGAGTCCTAGAGATTCTGTCAGTACGTACAGGGGAAAAGCCATTTTCTTAGTATCAATCAAGCCTTTGAGATAGGCTGAAGAGCATATTTGCCAATTTAACCTTGATATTGTCAAAAAAAAAAAAAAAAAAAATGATAGGATGAATCCAAGTAACAAAATCCTGATATGAACCTTTTGTTTCTCAAGTTACTGAAAACCTTTTTCAATCTTGTCAATCACAAAGCATCGGGTAGTTATGATTTAATTCTTTCAATCCTAGTCATCAAAGCATCTCATTAGTTAGAAAAATACTAAAAGCATATTTTACTTGTGTAGCAGCATCCCTCCAATTTGGCATCTGCAATTGTTCTATTCTCTACCACCACAAAACAAGTTGATATTCTCTAACAACATAGCACAAACCGATATTCTCCACCGCCAGAGTACAAGCAAATATTCCCTACCACCATAGCACAACCCAATTCCTAGCTGAATTGGACATCCTTCCACCCTACCAATCTACCTTCAATAATTATCGCTTACCTTCTCGAGGAAAGGAATTGGACTAATATACCGGCAGTTAGGGGTGTGCATGGGTTAGGTTGGGTCGAGTTAATGAGATTTTTTGACTCAACCCACTATGGTGGGTTAAAAAAAAAGAAATCAATCCAACCCAACCAATCACATAAGTCCAACCCACATGTGTTGGGATGAATTCATGGGTTGGACAATTTTTTATTTATTTATTTATTATTATTATTAAATTGAGCAAAAAAAAAAATATTAAAACAAAAATCTACAGATTAATATCAATATAACTTGTTAAAGGCAAATAACAATAGTAAAAACAATAGGTAGAGGCCAGACAGAGACAAACTTGCAAAGTAAGATAGAGAGAAAGGGGCACAGCAAGTCGGCAAGGGAAAATATTGTAGAGTAAAAAATAGACCTGTAAGTTGAGAAAAATAAAAACATTTAAAAATCAACCAAAAGAAAACTAAGAAATTAACAAAGTAAAAGCTAAACATTGATCCACCACCGCAAGAAAGATAAGCAGATAGAGCGAGAGAGAGAAGCTAGAAAAAGAGAAAGAAACCCAAGTACCTGCACCTAACACCGGAAGAGAGAACCACTAGAGTAAGAAAGAGACTTGTTGTTGAGACAATGCAAAATCATTTAAAAATCAGTAAAAATTAAACTAAGAAATCAACAAAGCAAAAAATAAATACTGATCCACTATGGTAAGAGAGATAAACAGAGAGAGAGAGAGAGAGAGAGAGAGAGAGAGAGAGAGAGAGAGAGAGAGAGAGAGAGAGAGAGAGAGAGAGAAGCAAGAGAGAGAGAGAGAAACATTGAGGAACTTTACCTAACACCGAAAGAGAGAGCTGCCACCGGAAAGATAGAACCATTGTCAAGGCGGTGATGATAGCTGATGGACAGCAATGGCTTAGTAGAGGGAGAGAGGGTTAGGGTTCAAAAGGGAGTAAAGTGGGAGAGGAGAATGGGAGAGGGGAGTAGGAGGCGGCACATTAAGAGAAAATGTTCTTGGATTTGTGTGAACTAATTGACTTTTATATAGGATATGAAGAGCTAGTTATTTTAAAAAATTTATTAATTATATAATATATTTTAAATATATATTAAACATATGAGTGGGTTGGGTCGGATTTGATGGTTTTTGAATTTTATGACTTGAATCCAACTTGACCTGTTATCAAAAATTTTTTTGTAACCCAACCCAACCTAACTCACCAAGCCCTAAAACCAACTCAACCCAGCGGATTGGGTTGGGTTGGGTCGGTTTTGGTGAGCTGGTAGGTTGGCTGCACACCTCTACTGGCAGTAGTTGCCAGAGATCATATATTGTTGATTGTTATCTACATTTTTTTTCCCCTTTCTTTTGTGGAAGAAGATTGTGAGCATTAAGATGTGAAGGAACATCTTCCATTACTCTATATTCTTAAAAAAAAAAAAAAAAAAAAAAAAAAAAAAAAAACTACTACTACTTCAACAAAGGAATATGTTAGAAATTTTAGCCTCATCTATAAGATGATCATATGAGGCAAAAGAAATATCTTCGCAAATCAATGACTTGATGAGTACTTCCGAATCACTTTCCAGAATGATGATAGAAGAGGTACCGATTTCCTGAGCAAAGAGTAAAGCAATGATAGAAGGTTATTAACTTCCCCTCTTAGCTCTCTCACTCGTAAATTAGAGCCAGTCGTCAGAGCTTCCCTCTAAGCTTGTGAGCTTCCTTCTTCATTTTTTTTTTTTCTCAAGACCTCTTCTAATATTTCCATAGCATTTTCAATTCCAAGAACTCAAAGCTTTGCTACACTTTTCTATTTTGTGAACTATCCGAATAGCTAGACCATCGTAGTCAACACTAGACCACACGGCTTCCACTATTTCAGTACATCTTCTGTCAAAGAGCCACATTTCTTCAAAGTCGAATGTATTATTGAAACAAATAGGTTCCAATTCCTTGGCACCATACACAGAGGAGAATGATCAGAGGTATTGCAGCTTAAATGGTGAACCTTAGACTCGACAAACTGGAGAAGCCATTCATTCGTAACAAAGCCATGGTCTAGAATTTCCCATACTGACTGTCCTGCCACAAAATGCTTCTGCCGTGTAAATTGAGAACCTGTAAAACCAAGATCCAAAAATCCACATTTATCAATTGCTTCTCTATAAATTTACATTTGTGCTTGACTCCAAGAACTACCACATTCCTTCTCTGAACTACTCAAAATTTCATTGAAGTCACTAGCACATAACCATGGTAAATTCATACGGGTATTGAGTATCCATAGCAAATTCCATGACTCATCCCTCTTATGTATGCCAGGTTCCCCATAAAACCCTGTAAATCTCCAAGCTTCCTCTGTGTCCTTTCCAATGATGGAGTCAATGTGATTTTTTGGAATATGTAATTCAATTGATAAATCAATTGAACTCTTCCAATACATCACTTAGAACGTATGTATTTCTCTTGATTTCCTTTAGCCCTGCTTCATTCTCCTATGTTTCGACTAAAAACATAATGGAGGGATCTTTAGCCCCTACCAAATTTACACAACTTATTGTTCTTGGAGGGGTTGCACAGCAGCCTCCACCATTGTATTAATTAGATAGAACTTCGTCATCCTTTGAAACCTGCAACCTCTTGCTAGGTAACTCAGATTAACCCTCATTAATTTCATTCCCCGATCTCTTACCCAAAGTCCAACCCTGCATAGATGAGTCTTCATTGATCAACTGACAAGCAAGTCTTTTCCAATTTCATCAGCCCGTGGTATAGTGTCTACTGTCTAAATTATCCACTAAAATAACATTATTTGAATTAAGATGGGAAGGAGTAGAAGAGTCCAAATATTCCATTTTTTGGATATGTCTTCCCTGTCAAATTTTGTCAAACCCTCCTCAATCTGTTGGATACTTGTATCAAAAGGGACAGAGGGACTATGAGAGTTATCCAAAAATCTGAAATAACACCAAATGCTTATCAAAGCTCCTCGTCTCATTCAATACCCGTTCTGGATCATTTTCCGTTTCAAAAACAAAAAAGAATCACTTGATTTCATACATCACGGATCATGAAATCCCTACGAGTATTCCATAAAGGTTCTAAAGTTCTACCAATAGCTTCGACATTCAAAACACGCTTGGTTAAGAACTTTGCTGCTAAAACAAACTCATCAGTACTACTACTATATATTCCTATCAAGGTTGACATGCATTATCTCATTATCTGTAAGAGAGAGTTTGTTCGAATCATTTAGAAAGGACTCCATACGAAAGATGTTAAACGAAAAGAATAAGAGAAACAAAAGAAAAACAGTATCCTCACCCTCGAAAGAAAGCCCGACAAACCCTACCAATAACAGCGTTAAAGTAGGGAGGGAATTATCATTCCTAAGGAAAGATAAGAATTGCTACTGTGAAGGTTCCATGACTGAGAGCCACAGAAACCCTAGTAGAGAAAAAGTAGCCCATGCTCAACCTGACTGAAGATCATGTTCATCATATCAAATGAAGGCCAAAACTATAATCCAAAAATGCCTGTGGAATAGGTTCAAATGATGCAGTTCAGGCTCACATGATAACAAGTCAAGAATTTTTCATTTATCAGTTTAGATCTCACTTCAAGTAACAGAACATAACAAAATGACACGTTGAGTCAAGTCGATACGACGATAGATGGACTTAACTTTATTTGGTTATAACTAATTTTATGTTCAATTCCAAGCTTTCATGCAATGCATTTGCGAGGTTAGAGCAACATTTAATCAAGTTTTTTTATTTTTTATTTTTTTAATATATATTTATTATTATTATTTTTTATTTTTATTATCACTCCCTTACAATAATAACAATTAATAAATCACCTAGAAAAAAAGAGTATTTCAATCATCATTATCTACATATAATGCCCTAGTCATAATTTGAATTAATTCTAATATTTTGATGACGACTCTTTTTATTATTATTATTTATTTTGTAGATATGATAGTTTTTTTTTTTGTAAATATGATAGTGTTTAATCTATGATGTTTACTCTTGATAATTGCTTTTTATCATCATATATTAAAATATCAGTTGATTTTTAGTGTAGACAAAGATCAGTAAACTCCATATTCTTTATTCGATAACAATAAACTTTTAATAATAACTCATTTTGAACCAATTGTTTCTTCATCTCCTGGGAGGTTAGAGGTCTAGCCATCGAGTCCCCCAAAGAGATGGGTCTCCTATGATGCTATTAATTCCTGATGGAAATGTTGGTCAGGACAATTTATCGTCCATTATGCCTCCCATTAAATACTAGCTATAAAGAAAAATATTAATTAGTCTAACTCAAATATAAATTTGCTGCTTCCCTATTACCTCTTTAATTTAGACCATAAGCTATGCTAGATAATCATACATGATACGTTGTAGAAAGATTGAGCAAGCTGATAAGGGGATGACTAAGTTGTTCATAAACAACTCAGGCTTGATTTGATAAAAAGTTTGTTAATGTTTGCTTATTTGTAAATGATCGAAACTTGAGCCTTAATTTTAAGCTTGTATAATAAACAAGCTAAGCTTGGTCAACAAAATTTATTTAAGAATAGACTCATGAACAATATGGCTCAAAATAATAATAATAATAAAAAAAAAAAAAAAAAAAAAAAAAAAAAAAACAAGCTGAGCTTAGGTTGGTTAATGGGCTTGATAATAAAAATGATATGAGCTTAAAAAATAAACTCATATTTTACTAACTTTTTAATTAATTAGGAGTACTGGGAACACATGTTTAAACCAAATGGGTTTGATAATGTGTTTGTATTGGATTTAGAACTCAAAAAAACTTGATATTGTGCCTGAGTTTGGCTTAACTTATGAATCAAGCCAAATCTAGCTCAATTTAAGCATTTGGACTCAATAACACACTTAAGCTCAAACATAGCAAAGTTCAGTTCAACTAAACCTCTTCTCTTTTACAACCCTATCAAACTGTATGTTTGAGTATTTTATACATCAAAATAATCAAAACTAGCATTAAGATGTGCACACGGTTATTTAACAAAATTTTTATATTTTAATTTTGTAATCGAGCAAACAAAAAAAAGATGTATGTGAATTAAATCATCTTCAAACTAATCTTCAAAGAAAGCGTCTTTTCTAATTCGTAATTTATCCCCTAGATGCGTCCTTCTTAAAGTTGAGCTGTAATTGTACTTGAACTGATCATCTAGTCATTGTCCACACTAATAATCAACTCATCCATTAGAGAGAATTTCAGTGCTTGAACTCATTTCTCCAAAAACAATTTTACAAAAGAAGTCAATCAATAAGTTATTTTACTTTAACAAAAAAAAAAAATTAAAAAAATATTTTTAATAAAAAATATCCCAAATTGCAAATTGCATCCTGTGCAGTCTCAAATATTTAGATGGAGAAAATTTATAACTATTTACATAAAATTCTTAATCCTATAATTAGTAAGAAGTATTAGATAAATAAAACCAACCGACTGCATCCATAGTGAATTCAAAATTGCAACATTGAGCACAATACTTCAAGAGCACGTTTATCATCTATAAGGCTAAGGTTCTAAGCAAGATATAGAGAGTCAACTTCATCTGGTTTGAATTCTTCATTATCATCGTCGTATTCACTATCGTTTTCATCCCCAAACATATCTGCATTGTTATATTCAATATCGCCTAAAGATGATACACCTTCATCTTCACGCTCATTTGTCTTCATTTCCATCTTCTTCTTCTTCTTCTTCACCTTCACCTTTTACAATACATATTTTCAGCCCACGAGGATCATGACTTCTCAATATATCTGTAATTAATCCAATCCAACTCACATCAAAGTCAAGAAGAGTATATCATTTTAATGGAAATAATCAAAATATCAAGAGAATGCATATATTTATACATCTTTATATTTATCAAAGTCAGGTCAGGTTAAATACACCTCGTAACCCAAACACTACAAAAGAACCCTAAAAATAGAGAACATTTTATATTCTATATCAAATTTTATAGAACTAAAAGAATCAAATGCAAAACTTAGAAAATTTGGGGAGTTTGGGTTGCAAAACACCAAGCTTTCAGGGGAAAAAGAAAGAGGATATTGTGGTAGTCATGAAAGATGGGGTCTTAGATTCTGTTTAAACTATTCAAACCTACAAGAATCAAAACTTAAAAGTTCAAAACTGTTGGGAGAGAATATTAGGGAAGGGTGCTTGTTAATGAAGGCTGATGAAATCAATAAAAAAAAGGGTTAACCACCCTAAGAAGGAACTGTACACCCTCTGAACCCTCAATTTGAAAGCAAGTGAAGAAGTTGGACCTAAAATCATAAAATATGAAAGTAAAGAAAACCTCAAATCTTAATGTTGTAGCTGTTATCCTGTGGCAAAAGGAAAAATATATATAAAAGAAAAGAAGAAGTCAGATTTTATCATAATGGGAGTTGAATCTGAAAAGTAACTTATGCAAGCAAATGAATTCCACACACAGCTCTACTTTACCTTCCAGGACAGGAAATTACAACAATTCTTTCAGAGGAGATAAAGCAAGGAAAATTTCCACTTAAAATTTGTGCAACTCACTTTCCAAATGATAAGAAAGGCATCATATAGTACGTGGTTCAAGACATTCAACATCAACTTGGCTTGCTTTAAGAAAAAAGGGTTTGTTTTGTCTTCCTCAACAATACATTCACAAATACTTATAAAGCAATACAGTCTCAAACAGACTCATGTCAATGGAATCAACTACATGATCTATGATTCTTAACGTATTAATCAGTATCAGCAAAGCGTATTCGAGGACTATAATAAAACACAAAAATACATTAATGCCTCAAGCCAACCTGCAGCGAGAAAAGAAAGTCCAATGTAGGAAAAATTAATTTCATGACCCGGATAAATTCAACAATAATCTTAAAAAACATAATAAACAAAAAGCAATACAAAAAAATGCCTTAAGTTTTGCTACAAGTGATAAATGGAAGGGAATGAAGGGAGATTTTATACAGCAGCCATCAATAAAGGTAATATAAACCAAGGAATCACATCAATATCATGACCAAGAATAGCAAGACATAATATTGTGAACAAACAATAGATGGAGAGAGATAGAAAGAATCAGGAAAGCGGTGTACTCAACTCTTAATATATAAAACGAAGTACAGAAAGTGTATAAGGACTGTTGAAGTGGGCCGTGTGTGGCTTGAATTGCCACAAGCCCAAGTCTACCTAGTCGGTCACAGTTAACCGAATTCAACTAGGAATACATCTCCTAGTAACAGCCGACTTTGACATATATATAAATATATATATATATATATATATATATTTTAGGTTATGAGATGAAGCAGCTGTGTAATTAGAGAATTCCAATTAACCTAGTGAGCAGCCGCATGAGAGAAAAATAGAGAAAAGAGAGGCAGCTAGCTTTTATTCTTATTGTTTCTATGAGAGAGTGCTAGGGTGTAATTAGGATTTGGGTTTCTTGAGAGTGTTATTGTGCACTATTGTATCTCCCTATTTTTTATAGTGAAATTTCTCCGTCGTCTTCGTGGAGGTAGGCAGTTTGCCGAACCACGTAAATTCTTGTGTTTTTGTGTGTGCTTGTTATTTAATTTCCGCTTATTTACTGTTATTGATTGGAGTTCTGGGGTGCTATCTGCACAACAAGTGGTATCAGAGCCAGGTTAGGATTCAATCCTTTGAACACAGTAAAGATGTCAAGCACAAAGTATGATGTAGAGAAGTTTTGTGGCAAGGGAAATTTTTCTCTTTGGCAAAGGCGGATGAAGGATCTCCTAATTCAACAAGGAGTTCACAAGGCCTTGCTTGGGAAGGAGAAGAAATCGGAAATGATGAAGGATGTAGAATGGGTAGAGATGGATGAGAAAGCAGCTAGCGCTATTCGTCTAAACCTAGGTGATGAGGTCATTCACAACATCCTAGAAGCAAAGACCGCAAAGGAGGTTTGGGAAAAACTAGAAGGTCTTTATATGAGAAAGAACTTGACAAACAAGTTGTACGTGAAGAAGAAACTGTATAGTTTGCATATAAAGGAGGGTTCAGATCTGTTGGAGCATCTCAACACATTTAATATGTTGAACACCCAATTGTCAAGTTTTGGGGTGAATTATGAGGATGAAGATAAAACATTACTCTTGTTAGCGTCGCTTCCTACTTCTTTTGATCATCTAGTGACTACGTTGATGTATGGCAAAGAGACTATAGTACTCGAGGAGGTGACTAGTGCTCTCTTGTCACACATAAAGATGAAGCAAGATGGTGATGGTTCTCAGGCTGATGAACTTATTGTAAAGTCTGAGTCAAGCAATAGAGGTAGAAGCAGGTCAAGAGGACGGAACTCCAACAGGAACAGATCACAATCTAAATCACGTGCAAAGAAAGATGTAGAGTGCTTTTATTGTCACAAGAAAGGACACTACAAGAATCAATGTAAAGAGTTGAAAGAGCATTTAGAGGAGAAGAAGAATGGAAAGAAGCCCCTAAAATCAGCTAGTGTTGCTGAAGAAACATCAGATGACAGTGAAGCTGGTGCAGATTTACGTACTTTCAGTTTCATTAAGTAACAACGTTCTATTGGAATCTTGGGTTTTAGATTCAGTATGTTCTTATCATATGACTCCAAAGAAAGATTGGTTTGACATGTATAAGCCTTACAACGGTGGTATGGTCTAAATGGGTAATGATGCTACATGCCCGGTTATTGGGATTGGTACCGTGAAGATCAAGATGTTTGAAGGAGTTGTGAGAGTTCTTAGTAATGTCAGACATGTTCCAGATCTTAGAAAGAATTTGATTTCTTTAGGAGTATTGGATGATTTGGGCTATTCATACTCATCAAAGGGTGGAATCATGAAGATTACCAAAGGTGCTTTGATGGTGATGAAAGGACAGAAAGTAAGCACGCTTTACAGACTGATTGGGAACACAGTTGTAGGAAGAGTTGCAGTCACCACTCCGATAAAGTCCAGCACTGACGACACAAAATTATGGCATATGCGACTAGGCCATATTGGTGAACGTGGTATGTTAGAGCTGCACAAGAGAAATTTATTGAAAGGGGTGAAGACATGCAAGCTAAACTTCTGCAAGTATTGTGTGTATGGGAAGCAGCAGCATAGAGTCAGTTTCAAGACAGGCTCTCATACAAGTAAGGGTGTTCTTGACTACATTCATTTAGATGTTTGGGGTCCAGTATCAGTTTCTTCTCATAGCGGTGCTCAGTATTTTGTCAGTTTCATTGATGACTACTCTAGAAAGGTATGGATTTATTTTATGAAACATAAGTCTGATGTGTTTGGCATATTTAAAAAGTGGAAAGCACAGGTTGAAAATCAGACAGGTAGGAAAATAAAATACCTTAGAACAGATAATGGACTAGAGTATAGAGATAAAAAATTCATAAAATTTTGTGAATTAGAAGGTATTACTCGTCACTTCACAGTTAAAGGAACTCCACAGCAGAATGGGGTTGCAAAGAGAATGAACAGAACCTTAGCAGAAAGAGCCAGATGCATGAGATTAAGTGCAGGGTTGCCTAAGGTGTTCTGGGCAGAGACAGTTAACACAGCAAGCTTCATTCTTAATAGATCTCCATCATCAGCCATAGATTTCAAGATTCCAGAAGAGGTTTGGTCAGGTAGACCAGTTGATTATTCGAGTCTAAAAATCTTTGGTTGTCCAGCTTATGTGCATGTGCAGAGTGGAGAGCGTTCTAAATTGGATTCGAAGTCAAGAAAATGCGTATTTCTTGGTTTTGAAAAAGGTGTTAAAGGCTATAGGATTTGGGATCCAATCTCAAAGAAAATGGTGACCAACAGAGATGTTATATTTGATGAAGCCTTTATGTTGAAACAGAATGAAGCAAAGACATGTGATGATAGTCCACAAGAGAAATTAACTGTTGAGGTGGAGTTTGACGAGAATAGTTCATCTAGAGACAAGGGTGATACTGAGATTGATCCACAGCAGCAACAAGAAGAGTCTTATTCAATCGCTAAAGGTAGAGAGAAGCGGGTTCACAAAGCACCACAAAGATATGGTTTTGAAGATATGGTTAGTTTTGCTCTCGTAACCAGCAGTGGGGATCCATTCACTTTCAAGGAGGCTACAAATAGTAAAGACAATGATAAATGGCTTGTAGCAATATCAGAAGAGATAGAGTCACTACAGAAGAATAAGACTTGGGAATTAGTAAAATTACCCAAGGGAAAGAAGGCTATTGGTTGCAAGTGGATATTCCGCAAGAAAGAAGCATTGTCAGAAGAGGAAGGTGAAAAATTCAAGGCATGGTTAGTGGCTAAGGGTTACTCACAGAGAGAAGGAATTGATTATAATGAGATTTTTTCACCAGTTGTGAAACACACCTCAATTCGAGTAATCCTAGGATTTGTGACAATGCATGACATGGAGTTAGAGCAGCTAGATGTGAAGACTGCATTCCTCCATGGAGATTTAGAAGAAGAGATTTACATGCAACAGCCCGAAGGCTTCAAAGAACCTGGCAAGGAAGATTATGTTTGTCTATTGAAGAGATCATTATATGGCTTGAAGCAGTCTCCCAGGCAGTGGTACAAACGATTTGATTCATTCATGGTCACACATGGGTACATGCGCTGTGAGTATGACTGTTGTGTTTATTTTAGAATACTTGCTGATGGCTCTTATATATTTCTTGCTTTATATGTTGATGACATGTTAGTAGTTGCAAAGAGTAAGTAAGAAATTGTGAAGTTGAAATCTTTGTTGAGTAGTGAATTTGACATGAAGGATCTTGGAGCTGCCAAGAAGATCCTTGGGATAGAAATTCACCGAGATAGAGGGGCTGGTAAATTATGGTTATCTCAGAAGGGATATCTTAAGAAGGTGTTAGAGAGGTTTAGTATGCTTGATGCAAAACCTGTTAATACACCACTTTCTGCCCATTTTAAATTGTCCTCAGAGTTGTGTCCAAGTACAGATGAGGAGTCAGAGTATGTGTCTAAAGTGCCATATGCAAATGCAGTTGGGTGTCTCATGTATTTGATGGTGTGCACTAGGCCTGATATTTCTCATGCAGTCAGTGTGGTTAGTAGGTATATGGCAGATCCAGGCAAAGAGCATTGGAATGCAGTAAAGTGGATCTTTAGATATCTTACAGGCACTCGTGATTTTGGTATCCTATTTGATCAGAAAGCTAGTACAGAAGCTGTGGGTTATGTGGATTCCGACTATGCAGGGGACCTTGATTCTAGAAAGTCCACGACATGCTATGTGTTTAGGTTTGCTAGTGGCCCAATTTGTTGGAAGTCTACACTACAAGATGTAGTTGCTTTATCCACTACAGAAGCAGAATATATGGCGATGATAGAGGTAGGAAAAGAAGCCCTTTGGCTTAGTGGACTGGTTAATGAGCTTGGTTTCAAGCAGGATAGCATGGTGCTACATTGTGATAGTCAGAGTGCAATTCATTTGGCGAAGAATCAGGTATATTGTGCAAGAACAAAGCATATTGCTGTGCGGTATCACAAGATCAGAGAATGGGTTTCGTCTGGTGATATTTCTTTGTCAAAGATTCTCACTGGTGAGAATGCCTCTGATATGTTAATAAAGCCAGTTCCAACAAACAGGTTCAAGCACTGCTTGGACTTAATTGGTGTTTGCAGCTTGTGAGCCCTTAAGGGCTAAGGTGGAGGTGATGGAAGAGTTTGCTCGTGCAACTTGATCAATTCAAGCCAAGGTGGAGATTTGTTGAAGTGGGCCGTGTGTGGCTTGAATTGCCACAAGCCCAAGTCTACCTAGTCGGTCACAGTTGTAACACCCGCCTCATTTAAATTGAATTTATTTGCTTCTAAAGTGAACTTGATGAATTATTTAATTTATTTTGAAGGTGATATTATTTTATATTATGATTACTACAAAGAAAATAAATAAAAGAGGATGTAACGTGAAAGTTATTTTGTGGATTATTCATATTTTATTTTTAGTTTCCTTATTGTTTAAGGAAAAGGATAAGAGACTAAAACCTATTTGGATTAGGAGTTTAAGTGTTATTGGAATTCTTAGAGTTCTAGCCCATATAAACAACCTTAATATGAGTTTTAGTGGGAATTAAAATCTTGAAAGCTTATTTAAGTCTAGTAGGTTTTAATTTCAGCCCTAGTGGAAACAGTTTTAACGTGTAAAGCTGAAAAATAAGCTAGGGCTTCCAACGTGAAAGTTTAAGAGTGGAGAATTAGGGTTTCTACAAATTGAAGGGATAGAAGACCGTGGAACTGCTAGGGGCAGCGAGCAAATTCGTTATTTTGAGGTAAAAATCAATATATGCACGCCTTAGTGATAACATATTTGATTAAGGAACCTTCGTCTCTAGGCTGCTTAAAAATATTAGAATTATAATAACCGTTGCTTAGGAATAGAAGTTATCATGGAAGTGTATTTTAGACTTGCATTATTTTTATTTGATTGTGAAACGGATCCTCATATATGAACAAGGAGTAACATAACATCCTTTATAGGTTAATCACTTGTAGGTGTCCTACGGGTAGGAATTAATTGGTGAATCTATTGTGTCCTTTCTATGGCTTACAGGTAGGGAAATCATTGAATATTATATATATGTTAGATTAAACTTCTAACACTCAGTACATGCTATAGGTTGCTATATCCTACGGTTAGAGATTTTACGGATGTTATATATTTATTTTGGGTTAATATGATTTACAAGCATGTGAATATTTGGAAGCCAACTTGTATTGGGAGAATTTAATAACATAGAGGTTTATATATTCGGCTCATTGGAATTGTCTACTAGGTATTGATTTTGGAGTACTTGATAAAGCAATTGAGTACTAGATAGCTATAGTTTCAGTATAAGTAGTGAGATACAAATTTTAAGAGTAAAATTTATATTTCGTTGCTGCCTTAGTGTATCCCTTCTTATTGAGTTGTCTTGTGTTTATTTAGGTTCTAGTTGATACTGTTTCAGACAGTTGAGGTGAAGTTTTGTTTAACAACTAGAGGTAAGTGGACTTCAGAACATGATGTCTCTCAAGACGTGTATATTTATATATACTTTTGGTAAATATATATATATATATATATATATATATATATATATATATATACATATAATTGCAAAAGTGAAGTTTCCAAAAACTTATACCATTGTCAATGCTATTACATACCTAAATTTTATTATTTCTTGTATATTACTTTGAAACTGTATAAGTTAAGAATGACTCAAAACTATATTTTTGAGAAGTATTTATTATATGATATATGATTGGTATTGACAATGATGTGTTAAAGAAAGAGTATTTTCAAATGGTTAGATAGACAGTCTGCAACCTTTGCCAACACAGGGTTAAGTGTTGGCCTTCGGCCGATGTAATGTTATTGTGGTGTGGTGCAGTGTTATTGTTTGCTCTTTGGAGCCAGTGTTGCCTCTTTGAGGTTAGTGTTATTGTTCCCTATGGGAATCACCCACCGAGTGTTTAGCCGCTTATGTCTTTGTCTAGCTAATGTTTAATGTTTTCTGTATCAAACTACTGTTATATTGTTATTGATCTTTATAAGTGGAAAAATTGTTTATCGTTATAATATATTGTTTCTACCTATTTAGTGTAATTTTTACTAACTAAAGTGATTATTATTTTATTTAATGATTTTAGCCTTATAGTTGAGGGGTTTATTCTTGATAGTTTTACAAAGTATATTTTATCACTGTTAAAGCTATTTGTAAATGTTTCGTAAAGCTTATATTTTATCAATGATACTAATATTTTGTTTTGGAAGACATTCTCATGTTATGTAGTCTCTTATTGGGCTTCTAGCTCACCCCCCTTTCTCCACCCTTTCAGATTAGAGCATTGGAATGTCTTTTGGGTGGTAGATCATTGGAGACATAGATTGATGACTTCTTTTGGAGCTTTGTTAGTTGATGGACTGTTTTAGTATATTTTCTTAGGATAGTGAGTTTGGTATTTGTGAAACTCTTTGAGATTGTATTTGGAGACTTTGTTGTTAAAGTTTTTGTTTTATGGATTTCATAGGAAAGATTTTGATGGTTTGAAGTATATTTGTCGATTTTTAATTTCGCTCTATTCCATTATATTATTGTTAATTATTTATAAGACAGGTTGTGCATCTAAATCCTTGGTATGGGTTTGGGGCCGTTACAACAGTTAACCGAATTCAACTAGGAATACATCTCCTAGTAACAGCCGACTTTGACATATATATAAATATTTTAGGTTATGAGATGAAGCAGCCGTGTAATTAGAGAATTCCAATTAACCTAGTGAGCAGCCGCATGAGAGAAAAATAGAGAAAAGAGAGGCAGCCAGCTTCTATTCTTATTGTTTCTGTGAGAGAGTGCTAGAGTGTAATTGGGATTTGGGTTTCTTGAGAGTGTTATTGTGCACTATTATATCTCCCTATTTTTTATAGTGAAATTTCTCCGTCGTCTCCGTGGAGGTAGGCAGTTTGCCGAACCACGTAAATTCTTGTGTTTTTGTGTGTGCTTATTATTTAATTTCCGCTTATTTACTGTTATTGATTGGAGTCCTGGGGTACTGTCTGCACAACAAGGACAATTTCTTGGACTGATCTTTGGTTTTCTTGATTCATCAAGGTCGTATTCGTAAGCAACCCTATTTAGATCAAGCTGAGTATTTTGAAGTTCTTCAAAAAGAAAATCATAACGGGGTCCTCTAGATTAATCCTGAAATAATGCCTAGCAACCTCTGCTGCGAAAAACAGATTAAATAAAATATAATTAAATCTATCAAGAAAGGGATGAAATTGCGTAGGCTGAAACTAAAGAACTCGCACCTTTTTTTTTTTTCTCTCCATGTTCTGATTTCGGAACCAAAGATTCTACAGGTGAATCTTGTGATTGTTGCATGATAGCTTTAGGTTCTGTGGCTATCTCAATTGCTGACTATTTATGTCACATTAAAAAACAAAAAAACAAAATCAACAAGTAATCATAGGAGTTTTCTAAATGAAAGTCAGATCAATCAACGAGTAAAGCATTGAAATTCATACCAAAAACATCACAGAATGCCCGACTTGATTACAAATCCACTCCGCTCTTGTTAATTCTGGTAAATGAATGATTTTCTTGCTGTTTCATGTTAAAAAAAAAAAAAAAATGCAATTCTCTTATACTACTGGAACCAAAAACCTTGCACTTTAATGAGAAGATTCGTGAGTAACGATTTACAGTGCTTTTGAAGGTCAACATGAAGTATTGGACTACTGCTGCAGTTAAAACTGCAAGTTTAGAATCGATTTCCGAGAAAGACAAGAGCGGAAAAAATCATATTGTTAACTTGATAAGAGCCCAATTGTAATCTATTACTAGGAAAAAGGAGATTACTAAAACTGATAGGCATTATACATTACCCCACTAAGGCACGGAGAATGCTTAAGCGATTGAATCTAGACTCCACACGTGGAGCAGCTGTGAGGCAAGGGAGAGTAGGTGATGGCTAAGAGATTTTGCCTTGATCAGTGCTGAAGGCATGACTGCCTTGAGAAGCAAGTAAGATTTACACCTGACATGACACTCAAACACTCACAAAAAGGAAGATAGTGACTTTCTAAGGTTAGAGGCTAGCTATGAGGACACCCCTTATTGACTGAGTACATCATGAGTCACCATGGGAACGCGTGTACCAATCACAGTACTCCTGATGTCCCTCTTAATGTCCAAGACTTGTCTCCCAAGTAGTGGCAAAGCTACCTACCCACAAGTCCCAGCGCCACGTTGGTGTAATTCTTATCCTTTAGTCAGCAGAGAGCATTACAGCTGTAAAAAGATCTCAAGAGAGAGAATATGATGACTTAACACCTGTCCTTATATTCAACCATATTCCTTAGAGTATAAAAGGAATATGTAGCTGAACTTCTAAAGCAAGAACCCAAGACACCAACCAGATATTTTGAGATGAAAGTAGAGAGTTGGTAGGAGAAAAAGGCAACTTCATTGTAAATTGATCTCTTTCCCCATACATAATATAAGCTGAGCCGAGCAAGAATGTTTTGTTTTTGCTCAAATAGTGGTTTTTTATCCCTTCCCCAGGGTTTTCCACATAAATCCTATGTTGTTTTCTTGATCAACTTCTTCTTCTTGTTTAAAAGTGCTTCTTTTGCATGTCCTACCATGGCTTTTTTTATTTCTTGTTTGAGTATCATGTCAAATCTTGCATCTTCTCGAGCTTTCTCATGTAAATGTACTATTAGATAACTTATTTCACTCTTATAAATAAACTCAAATCTAACTTGCACGTACGGGCATCATATTGCGATGATTATTTGACTCAAATTTTGATTGAAATTCTAATTTTAGAGATGTTTTTAGTTATGAAATTTGGTTATTTGGTTTTATAATATGATCAATTACACGTTATTCATTCTTCTAAAAAAAAAAAAACTTGTTTTATTCATATATCAGTTGTTATTATTTAAATGCTTAAAAATCAATAAATAAAAGTCCTTAGGAAATACTTTTCTTCTTGTCCTTTAATGAATAGTGGCAAATACAGCAACTCACAAGGTTCGGCAATGGGCTTTGGCTGATTGCCTATTTAGTTCTACCGGACATGTGATGTGGACATGTACCTAAAGCTGAACGCATGTTCGTATTCCAATGTGTCCAGTAGAATTGGCCACTGATCACAAGACCAACCTATGGATATGATACTCTCATTTTCAAGGCCAATATCAAAATGCAAGCATGCTTACAATTTGGCTAATTTAAGATTGCTTGAAGCACTTTCAATTATTTCTATTTTTCTCTCTATATGAATTGTAGAAAATTTGTATAGGAGTCTACCAAAAGAACACTTTTTTTCTTTATCTTTTCATGGGTCACAAATTGGTTTACAATTAACAACAATGACAATGATGTCATGGTGAGATGTTTCTAAAGGGATATCTATTAATAATAATAATAAAAAAGTAAATGATACTCAACCTCAAACTTGAAAGAAAAAAACACTCTTATCTCTTGAGATTTGAAAAAAATACTACTCTCCATTTACCAAAGTTTAACCATAATTAGTAATAATATAACTGATAAATTTAGAATTAAAATGCAAAGTTTATCAAGTACCAAAATACTTACAACGACAAATCTCTTCATAGCTCTTTGAAAAAAAAAGGAAAAGAACAAACAAAAGTCATACTAAATATGTTAAATTAATCTTTAATCAAAATTTTAAAATAATGGATTTTAATTTTGAAAGACAGGATAATTTTGAAAAACTGCCCTTAAGCTAAGGGTAAGTTAGCATTCAACATTTTTAATATTAATTAATTAGAGTTTAGTTAAACGAAAGTCAGAAAGAGAAAATATTTTTCCCTTGGAGATTTGGAGTGAAGTGTCATTCCCCTGAACCTGAACCTTAATGGCATGTTTGGATGTTTAAAAAAGGAAGGGGAGTAGAGTAGAGGGAGGGAGAGTAATGCAATTACCTTATTTGGAAGTTTTTTAAAGAATGAGGGAGAGGAGTTTGGAGGAGTTTGGAGGGGTTTGGACTCTCTCTAACCCCCCAATTTTAATTCCCCCAAATTGAAGAGATTTGGAGGGGAAGTAAAGTACATAAACTATTGACCAAGTAAATTACCTAATTTACCCTTATTATATTAACAAAATTACACAATGGGAAGAGCTAATTACTCCCTTCCCCCTTACTAATTTTAAAAACATCCAAATAAGGTGGAGGTGAATTATTCTCCTCTACTCTCCTCCCCACTACTCCCCTTCCCTCTACTCCCCTCTACTCTCCTCCCTCTCTAAACTTCCAAACAAGCCATAAAGGAGGAGAGTTTTAACATCTCAATAGGATAGGAGGGATTCGTGGTTTGCATTTTTTAAGGTGTGGCTGTCTGGCATTTCTTTCCCCTTTTACACAACTAATGCACTCAAACAGGATTTGATTTGTGATGTAAGAGTCGAACGTTGGTCCATTCTCTTGATGTCTTTTTTTTGTTGTGTTGTTGATGCTATTAGACCAGGGATGTCATGGCCATGGCCATGGGTAAGTTAATTTAATAAACATTAATAAATCTTGGTTCCCTAATCGTGCCATTTTTTAAGGAAGACAAGTATGGTCCTATGGACCGCATGTTGCTTGGGAACAAAACGCTTGCTGATGATGATTACCTTTTACTTGATTTGATGATATTATAATAAAATCCAATAGTGTATCTACCATTAACATTGAAATAATAAAGAATGGTCGAATCATCACCAACATGAGAGTGCATCATTTTAGAGAAGATGTAATAGCTTTAGAACATGGCCAGCAGGTTCTTAAAGACCTGAGTGAAGCTAAAAGGAGTCTTGGTGATACTGTCAGTACAGGGGGAAAGTTCTCAACCCTGACCCCTGAGCCATTTTCTTTGTATCACTCAAGCTTTGAGATAGGTCTGAAGAGCATATTTTCCAATCTAACCTTGATATAGTCAAACAAAATGATGGAATGAATCGAAGTAAAAATATCATGATATGAACCTTTTGTTTCTCAAGTTACTGAAAACCTTTTTTCAATTTTCTCAATCACAAAGCATTGGGTTGCTCTATGAGTTAATTCTTTCAATTCTTAATTATCAAAGCATCTCATTAGCTAGAAAAATACGAAAAGAATCTTTTACTTGCGTAGCAGCATCCCTCCAGTTTGGCATCTGCATATATTCTATTCTCTACCACCACAAAACAAGTTGATATTCTCTATCAACATAGCACAAGCCGATATTCTCTACTGCCATAGTACAAGCAAATACTCCCTACCACCATAGCAAAAGCCAATTCCTAGCTGAATTATACATCCTTCCATCCTATCAATCTACCTTCAATAATTGTCGCTTACCTTCTTGAGGAAAGGAATTGAACTAATATACAGGCAATAGTTTGCCAGAGATCACATATTAACTGCAGACTCAGCAATACAGCAATTTAAGAAGGTTAAAGGAAGCAACAAAAAGGATCACAACATTGAACGAAAGGTTGTAAAAGCGGTCAGACAGCTAAATTGTTGAATAGAGGTTGCGCTTTAACTATCATGAAGCAATGCTCATATAAGGATGTGAAGATTGTGCTTTGTTAAATGGAGTGGTAATGTACAGCTTTTTGTATTTTAGCAATCATACTGAGCTCTTTAAAATCATTAAACAGAAATTCTCAAGAGCAAATAAACTCTATTTAGTTAAAAATTACAGAAAATTAAAAATAGATAACTGAAATTTGAAAAAGGAACTAAGGTAACAGAAGTTCATATAATAAAATCTCACACATGCATGTGAACAGAACCAATGGCTTTGATAATAGGTTGGGGTGAGTGCAATAATCTCATAGGCATCAATGCAAGTGAAACTTTAAGAGATTAAAATCCCATTCTTTATGAAACCGACTTGGACATACTGAAGATTTAAATATGGTTGCTCATGGTATTTGGATATAATGCGATGTCCATAAACCACAACCTATTATCAAAGCCATAACACATTATCAGTATTATATTAATAAGAAAAAAAATTCTTCATTGCTAATAAATAGATACCAGTGATTCATTTGCATTTCCATTGGCATTCATTCCATGTCATGAATAGATGGCGATTGGCTTATCCAATTGACCAGCATTTTTCATGTTTGTATCCCACTACTATCGAAGTCATTCAGTTTTATTTTTATATCATTCTATTAAAAGTTTGAGCCGCATTTACAAAAGATGGTCTATGCCTCTGTTATGTAGGATCATTAGGGATTTAGTACTAAGATTTCTTGATGAGTTCTTGAAGGGTTTATGGATAAGGATTGATGTTTAAGGGTTCAGGTAAAGAAAAGATTGAATCTTGAATACGTAGATGGCTGTTTGGTGTTTAAGCAGTGAATAGAACAAAAAATAAAGAAAGGTAAACACTAAGCAATTACACCCAGGTTTTCCTAAGCAATCTCATTTAAGTAGGAGAAGGCAATCATACCATCAAAGCTTAAAATAAGCTGCTGGAATTTTATTAGAATCAATCTCACAATGAGTGTAATTGACTACAATAAACCTTTATATAGGCTATAGCTAAGTCCTTTCCTAGAAGGACTACGACTCCTAAATAACTTATTCCTAGGAGAACTAGGATTAATAATAACAAAGAAAAAGTGCTTCAAAGCTTCTAAATCAAAAAGGAAAAGGACTTGAAACATAAAATAAGATTCATGGGCCTTTGGCCCAAAAAAAGAATATTATATATCCGGCATATGTAGCCACCCTCTCACATAAGGACGGATCCCACAAGCATGGGACCTACCCTTATGTGAGAGGATGGTTATATATACTTGACACACTATATACTCCCATCCTTTGATAAATCCAGGGACAGCCCATTTTGGAAATCTTGAAATTACCAAGGTGCCCTTACTCTAGTAAATCTTAATTAAAACTGATCCAGTGGCCAATAAACAAAGAAAAAATGAAAAAAAGAAAAAAAAAACTCTATTCAGCTTTAAAATGACTAAGCAAGGTCCCAAGAGAGCTCTCTATCATCTGCAACATTCCAAACTAGTGCTTGAGCACTAGAACCTACTATCCCCACCTCTTATAAGTCTTTAAAGGAGGCTGCCAGTTATGTTCCCCATCACTGTAATTATACATATGTCTGGTTAATATTTCTCTCTTTCTTTACCTTTACTGTGTCAAAATTGTGAACCAAATAACCACAGTTAGTTCCTTGTACCCTGACTAAAATGAAATCCTAGGAGGAACTCGCTTTTCTTGCTTTTTTTAATGTCCATTGTATATTAGTGATGATGATGAGGTTGATTAAATTTTTGCAAATATGACGTGACTCATAAACATCAACCCAAGTAGGAAAATTGTGATTCCAAAATATCATCAAATAATCACTTGTAAGGATCTAAGACTCTCTAAAGCTATTGTTGTACAAAGAATGCAAGATGAAAGGTTTTTAAAATAATCTTAGAGTAAAAGGCCTTTTGTCAGTACCAAGAAAGTATATGTAGCAGTTACTAGGCAAGAAAACAAAGACCAACCATATATACATTGTATTATTTTAGGCTACCTTACGTATAGATCTGATATACACAAGGTAGTTCTTTCTTATCATAAAATTTTTATTTATCAAAAAAAGAAAAAATAAAACCAAGACTAACCTTGCAATCATCTCAGCCAGTTCCCTGGAAGTTAAACTCTACAACTATTAAACATGGCCAAGAGGTTATGAGATCAACCTCCTATCCTTCAAGTTTCTACAAACATTATGGTACTCAACCAGATAATGCCTTAAGAAATCAGATCATCATGCATAGTTGCACTATTTCTCTATACAGAGGAAAAAAAGAGATCTAACTTCTAAGCAGAAACGCAAATTAGAAGAGCAACTATCTTCCTCCAGCTGTATCCTACCCACATTTCTCAACAAGAAGCTAACTCTTTAAGAGCAGAAGGGTCTTGCTGATATTTCTAAGGAATCCTGTCAGGTATGTCAATACCAAAAAACCCAAAATGAGTTGTTACAAATTCTTAATTTTGTCAAGCTTGGTGGTATGTCCTTGGCAAGAAAATTGGATATCTTAAGTCTTATTCATTTTCCTTTTCTCTTGGAACCACTAAATCGAGCCAAAGAGAAAATAAGACCCACATATCTGCAAATTCTTTTTAATTCGATACATATCTGTAGCTTCTACTGGAGAGAGAAAAGAATTCACCATTTTTTTTTTTAAAGTTTTACAAAGCCACCATACATTTCATGTCAACAACTATACATCAGCATATATCCTATTCCTCATCAAAACCCTATTTCCAGTAACAGTATTGTTCAATATTCTCCTCTGCTACTGTAGACTTCAACACACATTTGTATTGTGTTGCTCTATTGCACACGTCCTAAACAATGAAAATTAGCTCTCCCTTACTTTATAAAAGGTTTAGTTCACTCTATTTTTCATAAACATGGCAAGTCAAGGTTTTAAGTCCTCATCTCACAATTCCATCATTCTCATTAATCTCTCATTAATCTATTACATTATTGATTTTGATACTTCTAAAGGTGAATTTTACATGCTTTATGTTAGACTTCTTCAAAACTATCAGAATCCTCATTTAGATTATTTTTTTTTGTTTTATTTTTATTAGTAATGTGATAGCATTAAAATTCAAAAAAAAAAATAATAATAATAATAATACGGGAAGTATAAATGCAAAAGAAAGAACAGCATAACACTGAAAATTAAAAAACAGGCTCAGACTCGTGGGCTAATATGTAAAGAGGCTATGAAATCCAGAAAAGCAGTGGTAGAATTGTCATTTAGAATCTTACCATTCTTTTGTCCATAAGAAAATAAATATTCATTACATCATCAAGTATAAACAAAGCAAAAGACACAACCTCAAACAAAATATGTGACCACAAATTATTCATGCTATACAAGTGTTATCTAAGTCACATATATCACCCTGCTATGAATATAAAAACCTCTATAGATCCAGCAATCAGATGCAAAGATCTAAGACTTCACAACTGCTGTTATACAAAGAGAGAGTTTAAAAATAAGTGGGTCCTCTATATTATCATACTGGGAAAAAATTTCCTTGTTACCCTGCAATGACCATAAAATTTCCTGGTCACTTCTCCATCAACCCCCACAATTCTATCACATGGCCAAGAATCCAAACAAAGAATCTATCTCTATCCATCCTGCAAGTTCCTACAAAAATTATTAAACTCCATAAGCCAATGAAGATGTCAAATCATGATTCAACACATACACTTTTTCAAAATCAACGCGCAAAACATCTAAGTTACTTAATGATTAGGCAAGTTATAAAAGTGACCTTCCCATGACCTCTCCCTAACTCAACTCCCCAACAAGAAGCCAACACTTCTAGAAGCAGCAGCAACCCTGGAGGGAACTATGAGGAACCAGTCCAGTGTATGCAAATTATAAAACTTAAGCATACAACTGTAAGGTTTAAAACTTGAAAACCTGTGAAGCTAATCATCAGCTAGGGAAGAAAATAAGTTAGTGTGGAAATCTTGATCCACACATCCCAAACACTGCAATGGCTCTACCTCCATTACTTAAGAATTGAAATTCTCTACTGTTAAACCTTCAACTGTCCATTGCATCATCCTCATCTTAGTTCTTACCAATAAAAGATTTATAGGCTAGCAAAATTTGCTTTATAAGGCAAACCCAACCCCTTACTCTATCCGTAAAATATCATAAGTTCAACTGAACATGCCAATAACTGACCTAACACCCATAAGCGTATCCCCATGAAACCCAACTGTTTTAACTCCATGAATAATCTCATCAATTTATCCTAAGAATAAGTTTAGAGCTATTGCCAATAGATTCTTAAAAGTATTTATCATTGATCAAATTTAGTGAATATTCTCTGGACTTGCTTTGCTGTCAAGACCATGAACTATCATCTCACATCACCATTGTGGTTCCCTTTGAACAATCTTTGCCACTAACTCATCCTATTGGATTGTGATTTTGCTTTTGTTGCAATTTACATGCTTGCTTTATGTCAGACTCATTGCTTTTCTACCAATAATCTCTACAATTCCTATGTTCAAACCCATAAATGCTTTGGTCTAAAAAAGCAACTAAATACAACAATGACAAACAAAGTCTTAGTCCCAAAATTTTGGGGTCAAACAAAGTACTCAAAACATCAACCAAAACAAAGTTCCACCCTCTGATCATCACAAGTCTTCATAAACCCAAAATTACAAACTTGAAAAAGAAAAGACTTTGCAAAAAACCCAATTCGTATATCCCCATAATTTAGCTTTAAAAAAAAAAAAAACTTGCAAACAACCCAATTCATATATCCCCATGATTCAGCTAAAAAGGTCAACCAAAAGATTAATCAGGCAGCAAATTAGCACAAACTCCACATTACAAAGACAACAAAAAAAAAAAGCAACAAATTGAGAGAGAATTACTGTGCATGAATCCCAATGAGAGAGAGTATCAATCTGAATGGGAATGATAATAGTATCCGTTGTTGTAATTGAGAGTGGAGGAAGAGTCATCATCATCGTCATCATCATCAGAAGATGAAGAGGAAGAGTAATAGGCGTAGGAGTAGAAGGAATCAGGAGGAGGGAGACAGAGGAAGGTCCAGAGGCAGAGAGCAAGGCGACCCAATTGCTGCAAAGGGAAGCAGCAGATTAGATCCAATAGCTGATGGCTGCTCAGCCTCTCTGGGTTGCAAGCTATGTATTGCCATGCGTCTGCCGATATGTGAGCCACAGACAGCACCATCAAACTGTTGAAAACCATTTTTAGCCCTGTTTTGCTCTGTTTTCTTTCTCCCTGTTTTTTGGCCTGTTTTGCTTTGTTTCCTCTCTGTTTTTCTCTGTCTGAAATACAAGCAAAGGCAAGGCAACAAATGCTCTGTTTCTCACATTCTTTATATTTTTGTCTTTTTATTTTTATTTTTAATTTTTATAAGTTTATATTATTGTCTTAAATTATGGTTTGGTGTTTGATTTGGTTTGTTTGTTCAATTGGTTGTGATGTTTCAAAAATGTATAAAGTCTCTATTTTTGTTTGATTGCTTTTTGGTTGAACGAGTCAATGTCTTAGTCTATTTATTTTTATATAATATAATAATATTACAGCCTTTCACCATTCTTATCTAGGAAATATTTTAAAATTTCATAAATAGATAGTATGACGGATTGAATTTAATCGCTTAGGCTTTTGGATTTATGTCATGCTTGTAGTGTCTTACGGAGATATAAGCCTATATACATATTCATTACCTATAAGATTTTTATACAATTGGAGTATTTTATTGGCTTTAGTTTGTTGTCCTCTCCTCTCTTTCTTAAAAAAAAAAATTGTTATTCTACTCTTTATTTTGTAAAGGGAAAACAAAAGAGGAAAGAGTTCTTAATTTTTATCACACAATTCACAAAAAAAAACTCCTCTCCAACACTCAAGTTTTGGATCCTTTAGACTTTCCTCAAACTCTTTTCCAACAATCAACACGTGGGTCTTCTACATTTTCCTTAAGAGGTATTTCATTTTTATTTTAGTATTGACTGTTGACTTATGTCGGCAACACTGTAACCTGTTATGTATTTCCCTAGATTACACCTAAAGTTAGGCCAATAGTTGTTACACAGCAAAGGTTAAGGCACTATTCCTATCCTTTATATCATGACAACCTATCTCTTTGTCCCTCTGCGTGGAGTGATGGGAGAGTTCAAACTCATGCTATGCGAGATTGTTCCATTGTCCAATCCTTTAAGAACCAGCAAGGAATTCCTTGGCGTAGACATCTCATTTCTCAAATATATATTGAGAATTCAAACAGCAATAAAAATGCAGAAATTGAAATTCATTATGAATCCTCAATAAATTAATTAATTAGAGTAAATCACATGAATAAGAAATGCCGTAACAAGTATTCATGGTGAATCTATTCATAATAAAGTTACCATATTTTATGATGACCGTCAGCTTACAACTCCCCTCTTTTTCTTCAGCTTGAGATTGACTGTGAATAAAATAAATAACACTAAACATAAACAGAGTAATATATTGAGAATTCAAGGCAGGAATAAAATTGGTGTTCAATATTCACATGCTCATGGGCAAAAAAATGTAACTTCTCAAGAATTTTTAAGGGTAAACATTTGCTCACTCAACAACCAACAAAATACGTGCTCTACATAAACATATGAAAGAGGGGTTATTTTTATTATTTTTATTTTTATTCTTTATTTTTGATAAGTAATAGGAAAGAGGGTTGTGTGAATATTGGCGAGGACATCAATTTTTTATTTTTTATTTATTTTTTTTTTTTATGGAAGGCTAAACTAAATATATCATGAAAAAATTAAATTCAAATAATAACCTATGAATCACATAAACACATATATGAATATTATGTATATTACTTTTATATATATATATATATATAGAGAGAGAGAGAGAGAGAGTTACACCTAGTATAACTTCACAAAAGTTACATTATTTTTAGACCGTAAATTTCTATTAGATCTAACGGTTAAAAAAAGTCAACTGTTCATGTCATTATAAAACATTTATTACTTGTCACACTAACTAACCAAATTAGTGGTGGAGAATATTATATTACTATTTTTTTTTCTATTCTCTCTCTCTAATTAATTTTTCCCTAACCTTGCACAAGTGCTATTCCTAACTTTATGAGTTGCAGATCTTCTTTAGCATGACATTATTATTTTATAATATACCACTTGACTATTACAAGTTATGTCTTTCGAAGGATGCCAAATAAGTCCATTGTGCTTCTTATCCGATTATGTTTTCCTCAACTTGGTTGGATGGAAACACTATTATTATTTGTGGGCATGGCCATCAACGTTGAATCTTGAACTTCTATATATAAATATATGTGTGTGTGTGTTGTTTTGCAAGACATGATGGTTTACATAAGTTTCTTCAGAAAATTATGGCCACCCTCTTAACGAAACTCTCTTTTTATAACAGTTTGTTGGTGAATCTATTTAATGAATCAAGTTATTTGATATATGACTAATTTTTATATTTAGGAATATGAAATCATGGAGTTTGGAAGACGCAAGATTTGTTTTATTTTAGTAATTAATTTTGGCACTAATAGGCACAAAAGTAAATTATGATCCTTTAATTTTAGTAATCGTTGTTTGTGTTTAATATAAATTGAGGATAAACACTGATCCTTTAATTTTCGAGAGAATGATAAATCTGATCCTAAGATAGTGTTTTATTTCATAGTAACCTAGATATTGATGAAAATATTCAGGTTCAAAGGTGTGTTTATCCACACCCCCCCTCCCCCCCCCCCCCCCCCCCCCAAAAAAAAAACCAAAAAACAAAAGAAAGAAAAGAAGAAGAAGAACACAAGAAGAAAGAAATGAAAAAAAAAATTGACAGACAGTAATTAATACTAGTGTATCCTCTAAAATCTAAAATCTAGTATTAATGACTTTATATTAATGGCATGAGAAGTAGTGATTTATCACCGTTGGATTTAATAGAAATCTACGGTTTAAAAAATGTTGTAACTCTTGTGAAGTTACACCAAGTGTAACTTGAACTATATATATATATATATATATATATAGAGTTAGGTTCAAGTTGCACCTATTTCTAAAAAAAAAAAAGGTTCAAGTTACACCTGATGTAATTCTAAGCAATGTTATACTACTCAATAACTTGTTATTGAATTAATATTTTGAAAATTCAACCGTTGAATTATATGTTCTATATGTTCATAATATGTATGCTAATTTTCATATTAATTGGATGGTATTTACCATTTGATTTATAAATTCATCTTTTATGCATTATTTTAAACTACAAAAATTTGAATTTTAACAATTGATTGATAACATGACTATTAATCTTTAATCACTTCGAAATTTTGCAAGCATGAAGAATATACAAAGATAATGTAATCTAACGGTGAATTTGTCAATATTCGCATCCAGTTAAAAAATATTGAGTGGTGTAACATTGCTTAGAGTTATACAAGGTGTAACTTGAACCCAACCCATATATATACTGGATTGATCTTGATTCAGGTCTTGTTCTTGAACCATATCTGCAGTGGGGTTAACTATTTCATTGTCTTCATCATCAGAAGGGTTCTGAAATGAGGGTCCTTCCTCATTGCCTTGATAAGAAGTGTTTTCCAAATGCTTGAGTCTTTGATCGAGGAAATTGTGATCAACTCGAAGGATGGTTAGCTCTTGCTTAAGGGTTCTAACCTTAGATTTTGTTTCCTTGATTTCTATCTAAAGGTCGCTAACTGTAACTTCTTTCATGGATTTGGTAAACCTATTGTAGATTTTTTCCAAATCAACTTTGGGTTCCTGAAACTTAGGTTTGGGTTTACTGGTTTCCGTAACTAAGGTTCTTTTGAATTCACTAAGCTTTTGAGCTTTGATAACTAGATCTTCGATCTGTTCTGTGAGATCTAAGAGGAGCTCTTCTTGCTTAGAAAGGAGATTGATAGTTTTGTTCCTATAACAATTATCCATGCAAGGTATGGGCTCATCTGGGCCACTAGAGGTGCTAGAAGAAACTCTAGAGGGTTCAGAGGATGACTGGTAGATCTGATGGATCTCACTACTAGAGGACTTATTATCTGAGTGGTCAAGTTCGAGGAACTTAAAGATCTCATCTTTACTACTTTGGTCACGAATAAGTGTGTTATTAGAGATTTGGCCTCAGCTTTACACTCTTTTCTGAAGTGACCTTTCTTTTCACAGTTGAAGCATTTTCCTGATACTTTGGGTATGAACTTTATTGTGGACTTGGATTTACCTTTCTTATAGAAATCATCCTTGCTGTATTTCTGTTTTCTATAATACTTGGTTGAAGTTTTCTTCCTGTGAAAATGCTCAGAGGATTCCTTGCCTCTGTATTTGGATTTCCTTTTGGGAATGATTGAGGGTAAGCCATAAAGTGTACAGAAGTTTCCTACTTCGTACTTGGCTTTGCCTTTGCTGGCTTTGCTCTGGATTTTGAGATCTCTGCACATCTTCATTCCTTTACTTCGAATGGTGTTAGAGATGTTTCCATAGGTTAGGTTATCATAATCTATGACACCTAAGGGACTACAAAGGGTTTCCTTGACCTTTTCTCCAAAAAGGGTAGGTAAGCTGTTGATGAACTTCTCCTTCCAAAATGGAGAATTACAATCACTTCTGTGCATGACTCTGGTAGTAAACACATCTTCATACCACCTAAAGTCACCAAGGGTTTTACATCTAAGGTTACTCAACTGGTCGTAAATCCTAGATGTGATGTTGCTAGGTTTTGCTACGAAGTGTTTCATAATCGTATAAATCAAGGCATTGACTTCATCGGGAACTCCTCTGCCTATGTTTGTATCAAAGATGGGGGTTCCTTCCTCATCTTTCTGGACAACATGCTTGATGTCTTCCTTAGACTCATTTGTGAGGCAATTGTTCCACCATTGCAGAAGTTTACCTGTAAATCCTAAGGATATGAGCTTCATGACCTCAGTATGGGGATGTCCTTCACTGATGTAGTTATTGGCTACCATGGTCATATGCTGGATTTTGTTTAGGATTTCTAGTTCTGATAAACCATTTATGTTCCATTCATAGAGTTTACCTGAAGACACTAAGAACTGGCTACTAACATTCATTTCCTTGAACTGGAGGTCAGGCGGCGTAGGTCTGGGATACCAATTCTTGGTTAAGTTGGTAGGGGTTACCTTGGGATTAAGAAGCTTATTCACTTGTAAACCCTTAAATTGGTTTTCTAGATATTCTATATCCTTTTCATTGTCTGAGGAGGTTCTGTTAGAACTGCTAGAAGCTGTGTGGATGTCTAAAACTTATAGACGGGGATCAACACTAGTTGAAGTGGTAATTGGGGAAGAGATGACTAGTTCCTTCTTCATTAGTTCTTCAAGCTTTTAGTTGACTATTTCTAAGGTTGTTTCATCCTTAGGTCTAAGGTTGGGTTGCTTAGTTGTGGGAAGCTTGACTAAAGATTTTTCTAGAGTTTGGACGAGTTTGCTAGGGTTTCCTGGCTAGAGGATAACCTTGTTGTCTATTAGTCTTCTATCCTATCAAGCTGTTTTCCTATAACACCGAGACACAGGTTGATATAGTTGTTCTGCTTTATGACCTTCTTAACTACCTTTTCTTATAGAGTGGTAGGGGTTTTGAAGGGAGAGGCAATTAGATCACTTTTATGGTGTTTGAAGGTAACTGCTTCCTGGGGTGGATGGTGGGATCTAACGACTTCTGGTGGGCTAGGATTTCCGTTAGCATCATTGCTGGGAAGTTTGGTCCAATTGGTTTTGGTGAGGACACAAGACTTTTTATGCCATTGAAAGTGGTTTTCAAAATATTCAAAGAAAGGGACATTACTGGATATCTCTTTCATGAATGTTTTCCAACTTTCAAAAACTTCTTTCTTTTGATCTGGGTGTGGTTGGCTCTATAGGCTTTTCTTTTAAGTTTGTTGTATTCTGATTCAAACTCTTTGCCTAGGCAACTAGATCAGGGGTGAACTCTTTCTTAATGACAAGAAGTTGCTGATCTATTTCATGTTCTTGATGAAAAGGATCCTGAGGTTCTTGCTGATATGAGTTCATCATATCAGTTCCTGTTAGGGATGAGGCTTTCTGACTGTTGTTGCCTTCTTCATGATCAACAACTGAGTCTTGCTTGGCTGTGTAGCAGGGTGTGCTAACTTGAGATCTGGTCTGGACACTATGGAGCTCTAGTCCTAAGTCTCTTCTAGACTTTAGATAAGGTGCTAGAGGTCTGGATGAACTACACTGGGAAATTGGTTTATCTCTTAAAAGGATAGGTGGTGGTCTGATGGGTTGGTGTAGATCTATCGAGGATTTAAACCTTAATTCATCATATCTTGAAGGTGAATGTAAGGGTGTTCTAAGCCTAGACTGGTCAAAACTAAGTCTAATCGTACGGTCGGCTAACTGTTGGACAAAGTCTAAGTCTGGATTTTGGGTTGGGTTTTGGATCTGTAGAGGATAATTCTCATTTTCTAGAGTCTAATTTCTAGGGAACGTAACCTCTGACCATTTCAGGGTTTTAGGGACCTGAATGTTAGATCTGGTGTGTGTGATCTGGATAAGGGTCGTTTCACCTTTCACTCTTTTGTCGAGTGCTTGGATATTGAAGTTCGTCCTCATGCACTTATAGTATAGTCTGTATATCAAGGCCAACTGCTGAACTCCGGGCAACGTAAGGGTGCCATGGGTCTTGATATTTAGGGTGAGGGTTTTCATGATATGTGGGTCGTGAAGGCCAACTGTAAAGTTAGGAAAGTAGTTGAAATGGACTGGTCCATTACTGAGACTGGTTTCAATGGTTCCTAAGAGGCTGTCATTAAATCTTATATGACCGGTGTCTCTAAGGGCCATAAGGACAAAAGCATTTAATCCTTCTCTGATCAAGGGTTTAACTCTATCGTTCGGACATGGTAGCTTGTCTTGAAAGCATTTTTAAGGGGTTTAAGAAGATTTGTAGATCTTACTGGTAAGAACCTTAGGCATATTCTAATCTTCTAGTTTTAGATCTAGATCTGATAACTCATAACTCACAGAATTGAGAATTCCACTTTCTTGAGGAATCTCTAGGAGGGATGTACTAGATGACCTAATACTGGTAGAAGAGTTACTTTTAAAAAATCTATTCATTGTTCTGGATTAAAAGCCTAGTCGAACAATCAACACCTAATTACCTTTATCCTCAAACTTCTAGATCTATCCTTAGATCTGAAACAGAGGTACAATAAGAGGATTGCCTAATCTCGTGCACACTCAACCTCTTATCGCCACAATCCTTTCCACTGAGGGACCACCCTAAACGCCTGACACACGGCTAACATGGGCTGACCAACATAGACAGGAGTAAATACCGAGTCTTACTAGGTTAACACAGCACAAATCTGGTTTTACGTGTCTTAACAGTACACATTTGCAACAAACTTTGGGGATATAAACAGAAACAAGAAGACGCAAATAACTGGGATATAATTGGACAACAAGAACAAATAATCACAGAATGATAAATAGATAGGTAAAGAAGGAGGCTCGGCCTGCCATCAAAAGGACAGTATAGAAGAAAAGTTAATAGATGTAGAAAATTATGAATGGTAATGGAAGAGTTATCAGAAAATAGATGTAAAACAAAATAAAACTGTCAGGAGACATATTCATGAAAATAATTGAAAATAATAATAATAATGCGGAAAATAATGGATAACTATAGTGGCAGTACCGACCAACTTGATTGATTCAAAATAAAATGTAACTTACAACACTATTACTAGCCAACTTGAACTTGGCTTTGATACCAAAAAGGTAAGTTACAAACGATGGGGGGAGGCCATTTGATTACAATATAAAAGGTACAGTTTACAGTTATGATATGGGTTGAATTCAGGTTATACCAGGTGTAACTCTGAGTAATGTTATACCACCCAATAACTTGTTATTAAATTTACATTTTAAAAATCCAACCGTTGAATTACATGTTCTATATGTTCTTAACATGCATATCAATTTTCATACTAATAGGATGTAATTTATCATTCGATCCATAAACTCATATTTTATGCATTATCTTAAACTACAAAAACTTGAATTTAAACAATTGATTGATGATATGACTATTAATTTTTGATCATCTTTAAATTTTGTAAGCATGAAGAATATGCGAAGATAATATAATCCAGTGGTGGATTTATCAAAATTCACATCTAATTAAAAAATATTAGGTAGTGTAATATTATTTAAAGTTACACCAGGTGTAACTTGAACTCAATCTCTCTCTCTATATATATATTCATCCAATTGATTTGTAAACTTTTTTTGATGAACATTTGATTTGTAAACTGTTAGCTATCCCTTAAATCATATTGATAACTATTATTACTCTTTAAACAATTTAGATCAATATATTTTTTTTGTTAAAGAATTTAGAGATAATACGGTTAGAATATAATAATAATTAAAAAAAATGATAAATCAAACAAAAATTTAAATACTATACTTTACAGTTTACATACCTTAAGTAAACTAAAGTTAGGCTTCCAGTTGGTTTATGATGCCATAAGGTCAAATTGTCACCATTGACAAGGTAATCCTCGAATTGTTAGAAAATATTTTAGTGGAATCCATTAGAAGTTTTATTTTCGTTTTAAGCAAATAAAACCTTTATTCATCATTTCACCACTTTTCCATTGGGTTATCACCATTCAGACCGCAAAAGGTGATCATATCTTAATCAAGAGCTATAAATTAAAATTAAGTTAACAGAAAGATAAAGCCAGATAATTCACCATTGACCAAACATTTCCCATCAACCAAATCCCTTTGATATCTGCACACCCATCGGTTTACACAATTTTATACTACATGTCCCACCATTCTCTTATTCTATCAACAGATTCAACACCAAATCCAGAAAGAGGTCACAAAAGAGAGAAAAAAAAATATGGGTTACAAGCATTTAGCCATGTTGATATTGATCTCTATGTGGGTGGTGGTTGTGACCAATGCAGATAAAAAAGCAGATAAAAAAGCAGAAAGATTCGCAATCTGCATCAAAGAGTGCACACCTGTCTGCATGACGTTAGCTGGTGCAACAAAGCCAGCTTGTGACCCTGCTTGTTTTCTTGGTTGCAAACAGTTACTAGGTAAAGGAACTGTGAATGAACCTGCAAAGGATAATTGATTTTGATGTTCTTGCACACCATATATCAGGTTTTGTTTTGTTTTTATGATTTGGGAATGCTGATTTGTAACAATTTGTGATTGGACCAATAAGTGAGTTTTTATTAATGTATTTTGTTTCCGAATAGTTTTTGAACAAATGCAAGAAAATGCAAGTCTATGTTAGGGATGAGCATGCATATATCTAGATAAATAAACACATCACATCGCACGGATCGTGGTTCATCATTTTCATCACAAATACATAATATGAGAGCCATGATGTGTTTTTTGTTTGCCATGAAATGACTCAGATGATTTCATGTGAATAAAAAATTGATATATTCTCTATCCTTACACTTCTTCATTATTTATACTCTTTTTATCGTTCCACTTTTCGATCATCCGAATCTAATTTAATTCAAATGAGTTAATGCAAGGACACTCTTTGGCCAAGGAACACATGAACTCGTGCATGTACAGTTGTGAGAATACATTAATTCTCAAATTAATATAAACCCCCTAATTTTTTATTTTTTTTTAAAAAGGGGGCTGAATGCATTCTTTGGCCAAGTGCTCAACAAATCTGATTATATATCTCTTAATCAAGTTTCTTTTGTAAAAGGAAAAAAATTGCAATGGGATTGTCTCATAATGAACCTGTCACTAGCTCTTTTATTTTAAAAAAAGATTATGCTATCAATTTCAAAACTATAATCTTATCATTGGATCAGGAACTTCATAATAATCCAATGACAGGTTAAAGGTTTCATCATGCTATTTGAGGCTTGAAACAGAGGTTTTAACTGTAGCCTAATTTCCATTTATTTATTCATATATCCATTTGTTATTTTTTTTTTTTTTTGGGGTGTTAAAATGGAAAACACAAGTCAACAGAAAACAACCCAATAGATTGAAACATATTTTCCAGAATATTACATTTTCAATGGACCATAAAAATGAAATTTTACACCACAAAAAATCCCAAAAATAACTCATCTCTTAGCAAAAAAGAAGAGACTAGAGGGCAATAGAGCCATAATCAACGAATGTCTTGGAAACATAAGGTGCCAACGAGTCAAGTAACAAGACTCTTGGCAACAAAGTTGAGTGTTAATTTGCTTTTCCTCTAAATATTGTATCATCCAAGAGACTATAGGGCAATTGGTTACAACAATCTTCTTACAAATTAATAAAACAATGAGTAATGACTTTTTTTGTGCAGTGATTTTATGATATAAATTTGGTACAAAAGCAACCTAGAAAGTAAAGGCTGCTTCATAAAATTATCAAAACAAAAAGTCCAATGCCATAATTTTTTTCAAAATTAACATTGATGTGTCATAATAAAAAATAACATGGTAGCAAGATCATACAAAAATAATGTCATTCTTATCACAACTTATCAAATTTGCAAGTTACGAAAAAAACAAAGGGTGCTCTTAGCATTACTCTTGACAAAAAATTGGATTAAATCAGATGCAAATTTCATTTTTCTTCTTCTTTCTATTTATTTCTTGAATATTCAAGGCTAATAATTTTTTTAAATCACAAAAATTTGTATAAAAAGATTCAAAATAGTTTCATGTAGTTTTGAAAAAATGGATTTTTTTTTTTCCCTTCAAAGAATTAAAAAAAGAAAAAAGAAAAAAGGGCCAAGACCATTTGAGGTCCAAACTCATAGGTAGCACACTAGTGGATAAACCCACAAACACATACACACATAAACCCCAGGAAAGAAAAGAAGAAGAAAACAAAGAAAGTGCAAGCAATGGAGGCACTGAGAGTGTGGAGCCTAACGACGTCGCAGCCATTGAAGCACCTCTTTCGCCTCGCAACCGCCGCCACCACCGCCACCTCCTCTGTCAGATTCGTTCTCAGGTGCTCCTCCACCGCCGCTACCACCACCACCGGAGGCCGTAACCGCCGATCTTCTTCTTCTTCTTCTTCTTCATCTTCCACTTCTGACAGAGATGCCGTTCGCGCCATTCGCTTGAAGAAGGTAATCTTATAATTTTATCATTTTGGTTTATGTGAGGGAAGAATGGAAATTCAAATGTTGAACTTGTGGAGTTTGAATTGTAGTTACGAATTGTTACTTGGAGAATAGGAAGTTAAAATGTTTAATCTCTGTGGATTTTGAATTGTATTTCAAGGCAGAGAAGAAAGCAATCAGATTGATTTATCTAATAGTATTTGTCCAACTTGCAAAGTTCTAATATTTGCAAAAGTTTTGATTTTGATTTTTTATACTCTTTGTTTGGTTGCTGAGAACAAGTTGGAAATGTAGGATTTTTTTTTTTTGGTGGAACTTTGAAATCAAAAACAGAATTTGAGAGGCAAAAATGCTTGTTTTATAGGTTGAAGAATTGAGGAGCAAGGGTTTGGACCCGTATGCTTATAAGTGGGATAGGACTCACACAGCTAATCAGCTGCAAGATATCTATAGACATCTAGGGAATGGTGAGGAGTCGAATAGTGAGGGTGATCATGTTTCAATCGCTGGAAGAATTGTGGCTCGCAGAGCATTTGGGAAGCTTGCCTTCTTCACACTACGGGACGATTCTGGGACAATTCAGGTTTGCAAAGTTGCTTTGTTTTTGATTTAGCATTGAGATATTTGACTTCACGATTCATTCACCGGTTCAGTACTTGTTATGTTGGTACAAGTGCATGTTCCTTGCATTTTCATGAATGTGCTAGATGGTGACGGCTAATATGGACTCTTTCTTAAAGTTGTAGTTGAAAGTCTAGCGGGTTCCAAAAGATCAAGTGAAACGTTTCAGATGTTTTAATTAAGCGTGTAGAAGAATGTGGTTTAAGCGATTTTATTCTATGGATTAAGTGGTGATGCATAGAATCAGGTCTATATATAATTAAAATTTCACTTAAAAGATTATCAGTTCTTTGTTGAGTTTATTTTGGTGCTACATTATATATCTTCTAGGTGTATATATACCCCTAGGGTAGCAGAATTTATTGGGGATCACGTCTCATGAAGAGGAGGTCACTAGTTCAAACTTGAAATCTCCCCTTTTGCCTTCGCTTTGGGCCAAAGCTTACTTACAAAATAATTATAGATGATGTTATTAAAAGTGCCAGCATTTTCTGCTGCATATTACTATAACAGGGCACCCACTGAAGTAATGAAATTATTCGTATCAGCTTTACTGCGAGAAGGAGAGGCTTGTAAATGATCAATTTGACCAGTTAAAGACGCTTGTTGATATTGGTGATATACTTGGTGCAAGTGGTTCAATTAAGAGGACAGAGAAAGGTAAGTCTTGCATGATATCATGATTCGTAGTTTTCTTTTAAAAACAATCTGGGTAGAGAAAGCTAGAATCAGATTTCTTTGACTATTATACTCTTTAATAGCTGCTGATAATATGTATGTATGCATGGTGTTTGGGGACATTTTAAACATCCGTGTTAACTAAATAGTAGCTGAATGTAAATCAAGGCATACAAAGTACTCATTTTGGAACATTTTTTTCCATCATTTTGTATAAACAACTACTTCTAGAATCTAGATCAGTTCGGATGGGCCACCTAGAAAGATATTACTTCTTATAACAAAAGGCTATCTTTTTTGATTATTAGAAGAAGTTTTAAATTGAGTGAGGGGGCTTGCAGAGACCCTTTTCCTTAGCTCAGCTTTCTTCCTTTGTATTGGCTATAATTTACTTCTTTTTATTTTTATATTTGTTCAGTTGGGGTCCTTGTACGCTGCATGTGTGCCAGCCTGTTTCCTTCTTCTAATGTAATATTACATATCAGAGCAAATAAAAAGAATATTAATACTGTGATTCTGAGTGGTTGTTGGGCTCAAATGCGAACTTTGGTGACACTAATGTTACCTGATTAGTTCAGGGCATCCAACATAACCCGTTTTATATCAACCATATTTTCATTCCAGTCAGGAATATCAAAAATGCCTTGGTTGTAGCCATGCCACTTTCTTTCCTGATATTTTATTATGACATTTCGGAACATCAGCTTAGACCTAAGTTCTTTTCTCATTGGTTCAACTTCAGGAGAGCTTTCTGTTTATGTGAATTCATTCGCCATTCTTACTAAATCTCTACTCCCACTGCCGGACAAATTTCATGGTCTAACTGATGTGGACAAGCGCTACCGCCAAAGGTGAGTTCATATTGTTGATGTTGTTGTGTGTGTGTGTGATTTTTTTTTTACCAAAAAAAAAAAAGTTTGCTTTTGGGAAATGCAATGCAAGTGAATTATGTGAAAAAAGAATGACTTCATTAAGATGATTTCTAATGTAGGTAATTGTATCATATATGAAGGATGTGATTTTGATAATATTTTTATGAAGATAGCCACTGATGTAGGAGATATTCTGGTTTCAAGTTGCATTGAAGCTCTTCTAGCTAGTCAAAATTTTATATAAATTCTGAATGGCATGCATTTGGCAAAATAACTTGTGGATATATATATATATATATATATTTATCAATCACAAACTCAATTTCAAGTCTCGAGCACTAGTAAAATAATGTAATTAAGTAACTATGTCCAGTGTTCACGTTTCTGTTGAGTACTTTCTCTTTGAGTTACTTCTACTCTCTTGATTGCTTTTTCTCCAGATGTATACATAGGCTCTCTTGTGTGTTTGTCTAGGTAACCAACAGTGTCTACTTCCAAACTTTTCAAATGAGCTTTCTTTGGTGGAACACTTACATATGTAGCCTGCTTCATTGTTTCAATTTCTTTTGGGTGTAACTCGTTACTCATCCATCTGCCACTGGAATCTATTTTCAATTATCTCCTTGGTCATACTTATTTTCCTTAACACTTGATTCTATTTTTAGTCTCTGGCAAATTGGTTAAGTTCTGATGCCTAACTATATCTGTATGTATCTTATCTATGTTTAGGTATGTAGATATGATTGCAAATCCTGAAGTAGCTGATATATTCCGGAATAGAGCAAAGGTAAGTCATCTTCCTTTCCCCTCTTCCCAAAAAGTAACAAAGGACCTTATGGAGCTCTCAAGTTTTCATTTTCTTTTCTAAATATAAGTTTTTTGTATAATTTAACTGTAGAATTGCCAGCTGTGTGATATTTCTGTACATAGGTTTCATGCAGCTGTTTTATATCTCTTGATACCATCAATAGAATATGACTTTTTCCCCCAACATTTAATGTTAAACATCTTTATAGCAATGTTAAGTTAGCATTGTCAAAGAATCTCACAACACGAAATTGCTAATATTATTGTGATGTCAAATGGCATCTTGAAGTAGTGCTCACTTTTTCTCCAATAGATCACCTATATTACTGCTCAGCCAGCAAGTACTTCAGTAGTGCAGACTTTCGAATATTTTTCAGTGTCTACTTTTTAATTTCTCTCTACAAAATCAGAACCACTAATTGATTGGCATGAAAGCTATGTAATCTATAAATGCTTAAGGAATTGAATAAATGGAAGTTAATTTGACATTTATGAAGCTCCCAACTTCCTGCACTGTAATCAAGGTTTCTGATTTTGTTACAGCATCTGTTATGGATTTTGGTTGAATTGAAAGTTTCTTTGGAATTATTTTTTTTTGATAGGTAATTAGAGAAACTATTATTAATGAGAAAGAAAGGAAAGTACAAGTTGTTCATGATGATGAACAACAAGGAGTAGTAAACACAAACGACAAAACAAAAGAGAGTGAAAATCAGAAAGATAAATTAAGGGAACACATAAACTTTGAAGGAGGTGAAAAATCAGTAAAGCCCCAACAACGAGATCACTCAAAAAGACTGCGCTGGCATAAAACCTTTAATTCCTCCACAGTCTTCTCTAAGTCCTCAAAGGAGCGACGATTTCGTTCTAACCAAACAATCCACATTAAACACCCTGGAATCAAATTCCAAATATGCGAGTTATGATTCCCAAGCCACTGACGCCAACAAGATAACAAACCCACCACCAATCCTGGCATAACCCAATGAATACCAAAAGCCTGAAGCATGAAGATCCATAAGGTATGAGCAACAGGACAATGAAGAAGAAGATGGTCTACCGACTCCCCATCACAACAACACATACAACACTAATTTACGAAAGGGCGATCCCTAAGCATGAGATTATCCAATGTGAGAATTCGATCATTAGTAGCTGTCCACAAAAAGAAAGCCACTCGTTTAGGAATCTTTGGTTTCCAAACACCCTTCCAAGGAAACAAAAAATTTGGAGTACCCTGAATTGCTTGGTAGTAAGATCGGATGTCAAACTTCCCATCTCCTTTGAGCCGCCAAAAGAGAGTATCCCTCCTATCACCTTGAGGAATATGAGGTTGGATAACCTGAAGAAGAGAATAAGAAGCAGCTAGTTCCCAATCTTCAAAAGCTCTATAAAACCTTAAATCCCACACTCTACAAGTACCTCATTCCGGAATCCACAAAACCTCAGAGATGCAAGCATCTTTGGCAGTTGAACACACATAAAGCTTAGGATAGAGATCTTTTAGGGTGTTATCCCCAATCCATCTATCATGCCAGAAGCGGATACGGGTGCCTTCACCCGCTACAAAAGGTAGATGTTTAGAGAAACTATCCTACCCTTCATGCTTCTCCAAAGGCCACAACCATGAGTCCTCCTACACACTTTCGTACACCACCCCCCTTGACCCTCACCATATTTTGTGAAGATAACTCTCCGCCAAAGATGGGTAGCTTCATGCCCATAACGCCACAACCATTTCCCTAACAAAGCTTGATTAAACAACACTACACTTTTTATCCCCAAACCACCCAATTTGATGGGTAAACACACCTTTGGAATTATCAACTATATTTAAATGATAACTTTGTGGAAAATTCTTCACTGGTTTTGAAATTTCTGTTTATATAATTGGTGCATTGGTTCTAATCTAAAAGGATATTTTGAATAATCTTATTGTATGGCCGGATTTTCCAACCTAGTCCCAATGTGGTATCACAGATTGCTTTTCATTAGATTGTGCTGTTCTTTTTTTAAGGCCTGAGCAATTAAAAGCTAAACTTTCTAAGCAGATCGTGTCAGAGATACGTAAGACAGTGGAATCATTAGGCTTTGTTGAAGTTGAAACTCCAGTTTTACAGGTTTGTTAATATCTTTGAAGTTTCTTCCCTTTATATAGTGCACAATATCATAATGTGCATGAATTTCATGCCTTGAGCTTGGTTTTAATTGATTTTATTAACTAGGGAGCAGCTGGTGGAGCGGAAGCTAGGCCATTTGTTACACACCATAATTCACTGGGAAGGGACCTTTATTTGAGAATAGCGACGGAGCTTCACTTAAAGAGAATGCTGGTGAGAATTTACATGTCATACTTTCCCTATTCTAGTAAGTTATGACTTATGACTGGTCTTGTCAATGCCTATCTACTGTTCATTAATAAACTGCTAGTTTGCAAGATAAGACACTATTCTCAAAGTAATCACTGATCAGGTATCATTAATTTTAAGGGACATTATGTGGTATACAGTTGACTTCTGCTGTAAAATTCATTACCAATAGCTTTTGAGGAATAATTCAGTACAAAGTTCATTAACTATGATGTTTGAGGTTACTTAGAGTTTATGGTTTTCATCTTTTTTTAATCTACAAATTTCTTTCCATAATCTATCTTAACAACAAGGAGATAAGTAAATTATTCAGCACAACTAATTTAGCGTTGAACACTTATTACTCCTGAATATCAGATGTATGCCCACGAAAAATATAGGTGTTATTATCTGACACCGTGCATTGCTGGAAGTTCTCCTGCAAGTCACTTCATGTATCTATTCTGTTAAGCCAATACGTAAAATCTTGGGAAATTTCCCCCCACAACTGGCATCCTTGTCCTTTGGGATTCTGTCACTTGTGCGAGATATTTAAAACCTTCCCTTGGAGTTTTGGAACCAATAAAGTTGATGGTGATTCTTTAGCCAGTAGAACAGCTTCTATGAAATAGTGTTGGGAGATTGGTATCTTCTTTTTAGAGTTTCATAATCTTTCACTCTCTCTCTCTCTTTCTCTCTCAAATTTTAATATAAACGTGTTTTCTTGCTTGAGTTGTGTCCCCTAACGAATATCAGTTTCCTTCTTGTTTCTCTCCCTTTCTTTGTTTAGTGGATTTCATTTTCTTTAATATGAAGAGGATCTTTTTTGACCAACTCAATTCACTCTCTTTTGGCCCTATCATTGCTAGTGTAGAGCCTTCATTCTGAACCAAAATAATCCTTTCTTTTAGTGTATTCATGCTCTCCTATGAATATGACCCGATCAACATTATGGTCTCTTTTTAGGTGCTTAAATGTCGCTACTATCTTCTTGTCCTATACATATATTTTATGATTGCCGAAGCTTTTCACATGCGTAATTGCTGGTGTTGTAACAATAAAATACCTATGTTTTCTTCCAATGTAAGTTTTGAATTGGTTTTTACTAATTTATATCTTCAATAAAACCTGTGCCTGTGGATGACAGGTTGGGGGGTTTGAAAAAGTATATGAGATTGGGAGAATATTCAGAAATGAAGGCATTTCAACTCGTCATAATCCTGAATTTACCACAATAGAGGTAAATTTATTTTTTTGGTTAAAGTTTTTGCTTTTGTTGGACCTAGTACATAATTAATGTTGGTGCACTCTATGTGAGGTTAACTGTTGATTGCCTGTAATAATATATGCTGTTGATGTTTCAATCTATTAAATGAAGCTCTTATTATTATTGGTATTAGTTTGATCATAGATGTATGAAGCATATTCAGACTACCAGAGCATGATGAACATGGCGGAGGAAATTGTTAGTCGATGTGCTGTTGCAGTTCATGGGAAGCTTACAATTGACTACCAGGTAATTGTTTTATTACTTGCAGTTCTGTAGCACCAACAAATACCTGTGCTTAAGTGGAATATTCTGGAATTGGATTTATTGCCAAATAAGTGAAACACAAAAAGTAGTAACTGTGAATTAAAATTTAACTGAACATTGCCTCTTTTCATTTCAACCTTGCTTATAAGATTAGCTCTTTTTCCCCCCTATTGAGTTTTAATAATCCTGGCCTGTGTAACGTGTTAAAGGCAATCTTGGTATTGAAATTGGTCACAATTTAGGCATGCACCTTGCCCAAAGTATGAGTTACCTAAAAGTTCTTGGTAAGCAAAATGTTAAATTTGGAAGAAGCTTTGGTTGCTTCTGTAGTTTTGTATGTGAGCATGGGACTGGTTGTTTCACATGCATGGAATTGCTGTTGAAGAAACAAATTAGAATGACACCTCCCGTTAGTAATATATGGCAATGATTGATGTTTTAATCTGCTAAGCTGGTGTAATACATCTATGCAGGGTGTGGAGATATGTCTTGAGCGACCTTGGAGGAGGGAAACCATGCACAATCTTGTAAAAGAAGCCACTGGCATTGATTTCAGTGAGTTGGGAAATGATCTTAAAACTGCAAAGGAAGTAACTCTGAAGGCCCTTGGAATTGACCTTGAGAACAAAGACAAATCTTCTATTGAAGCAAGTCCATCTGTTGGCCACCTCCTTAACGAGGTCAGTAAGCATCTATATATCGAGAATCTAGAATTAGTGTTTTATTTTATTTTATTTTATTTTTCTTTATAATAATAATAAAAAATATATATTTAGATTTAATTTTAAATTTCCTTATGTGCAATTGCAATGTACGTAGAGTATTTTCCTTAATTATTGTTAATGTTGGTGGACTACTTTTTTTTCCGCCCTTCTAGTCTTTGTATTCCTGTATTTCCAATCTCATTAAATCTGCAATTCTTGTGTAATTTGCTTATATATATATATATATATATATATATATATATTTTTTTTTTTCCATTTAAGGGTTACTGTATGAAAAACAATAATGCTGAAAAAGAAGAGTTTCTTTTTGTATACTTGCTTTTCTTTTTGTTATCCAGACTTTCTCTTTTATGCAGCCCTTCTCAGTATTTAGTCTTGTCTCCATAATTTTTCCAGGTATTTGAGATTGTTGTAGAACCGAAACTTCTGCAACCCACATTTGTGTTGGACTATCCTATTGAGATATCTCCTCTGGCAAAACCACATAGAAGGTAGTTGAAGTTGCATGATGAGATTATTTGGTTGTATAGTACTTGCTATGCAACGCCACAACTTTCAAGAACAATTTAAAAGATGTGGTACAATATTGCTATTACATGTATTTCGTGTGTAATTACCATGTCAATTACATTTATGCATCAAGTATGACTTCGATTTGGAATCAAGTTTATCTTGTGATTTAAACCTGAATTTCTCCATATCTACTGTACTTCTGGCATTCTAGAGCCTTCTTTTTGCCTGGAATCATTCATTGAAGAATGAAGATCTTCATTCATTTCCTAAGAAGCATGGACACAGACTCTAACACAACGGTGGGGTGGGGATATAACAATTAACTAATATATATCTTTAGGCATATTTTATTTTTATTTTAAGTTTTCAAAATAAATGGCAACTATCAAAATCATTAAAAACATATCTAAAAAAGAAGTTTATTTATTTATTAATTTTCATTTTAAAATCATTCATTGAAGATCTTCATTGCCTAAGAAGCATGGAAACAGACACTAACACTACATAGCACAATGGGGATACAACAATTAATTAATTTATAATTTTATATATATCTTTAAACATATTTAATGTCTATTTTAATTTTTAAAAATAAATAACAACTATGTAAAACTTTAAAAACACATCTAAAATCAAAGATTAAAAAAAAAAATCATTTCCCCCCCTTGACAGACATTCATGCAAGAGTGTCCTTGGTATGTCTGTGTTTGACACGGACAAACCAAGGATTTTGGAGTGTCCGTGCTTCTTAGTATTGCACATGGCCAGCTTGATTCTGCTAGTTTTGTCTTGATGTATCATATACTGGGTTATTCCTAGGTTTGCTTTATGCACATGGCCAACTAACAGATCCTGTCCTTATACATATGTAAATGTATTTGCTTTCCTCCTTGTTGCCTACGAGTTTATTCTTGTTTTTCCTGTCCGAAGCAGACTGATCTTTACAACCAAACCATTATGTACTTATTTATGATAAAACATGCAGAATTCTGTGTGTGTTTGTGTTTGTGTGTTTTTAAAAGAAAAAATTAATAGTTTCCTTTTACAGGCATTGCCTTGCATCAATGAAGGAACATGTTGTGGAGAGATGATTGAAAGAATAACTTATTTGTTATTTTGGATGTTCTCCATAATCTAATTCTTAATCTTTCCACCTTAGGCATGCAGGGTTAACTGAAAGATTTGAGCTTTTTATCTGTGGTCGTGAGCTGGCCAATGCGTTTTCTGAATTGACTGATCCTATGGATCAGGTGAGCTTATCATACATTTTTGGATTTCATGATTTGCCTTCAATCTTGCTAACTGTCAACTTCTTGCAACAAATTCACAACTGAGGAGCATCTGATTTTGAAATATTTACTCTGGATGAGTTATGAACTAAGTCTGTAGGTTATGGTTGGATGCAAATGTAATATGAGGGAAACCGGTCAATTTAGTATTGACTGGTACCGAAGTTGATGTTAAGTACATTTTTTTATATACTTGTTTGTGGATGTTCTTGTTGTTCTGTTAAAACTTTACATAGAGTGGTTTTGACTAGAAACCAGAGGGGTTGTCATTAATCTTGTCTTTTGGCAGAGAGGACGCTTGGAAGAGCAAGTGAGGCAGCACAATGAGAAGAGAGCAGCAGTTGCTATGGATACAAACTCTGTGGAAGGAAAAAGTAATAAAGATGAGGATGGCTCATACGAAGTGACTCTTGATGATGACTTTCTGACGGCTTTGGAATATGGAATGCCTCCAGCTTCAGGAATGGTATGATTGTCCTTTTGCTGTATATTAATTTTGCTTGGTTATTTTTTGGAGGAATCCTCAAAAAATGATTACTTTAACTACAAAATTTTTGGGGTAAAAATGGGTTGAGCTCTTACTATTTTATGCATCTAGAAAGTGCATCAATTTTATTAAACTGTTCATACTGTCTATTTATGGTGTTTGATTTTATTTTGTAGGGCAAAGTCTACTCAACAATTGATCTGTATTTTCCAACCAACCTTTTATCTTTTTACAAACCTTAACAATAATTACATTAAGTAAACTTATATACCATGTTAAATAGATAAACTAGTGCCTATTAAGTTTGTTCATTAAAAAACAAGAAAGTAACAAACAAAAGACCAATTTAACTAGTCCTTAGGATATAAGGTTAAGCAAAAGAAATCTGATGCTAAAATTATGAATTTAAAATAGCTACTAATATTATTTCAGACTGATAGTCTTCAACTTGTTGATCCTCTTTTGAGACCCCCTGTGTGTTTGTGTGTGTGTTTTAATGAAAACTTCAAAATACAAAAATGGGTTTATGTAGATCTCTTTTGTAGTTTGCATTATGCTGCACACATTTTTACTACAAACGGAGTATGGGCTGCTTGTATTATGTTTGGTCATTTCTTTTTAGTATAATACTAAAAAAAGATATAATTATGTTTAAATGTTAGCATATACTGTTATATTTGTACATATATATGTATATATTTATATTTGGAAAGTTAATCAACATTCTGATAATTCATATAATGAAGGAATTTTTTTGAAAGATTAAGATTTTTTTTTTCTCAGAAAAAAGATAATATATTAAAAAAAAAGAAAAAGAAAAAGAGAATATGCATTATAACCTATCTACTGAATAAAGTTGGTTCCTAAAATATTATGAAATACTCAGAATTGTTAATTATTTATAATATGAAATATAGAGGGGCCTGCTGTGTTCCCATGGCTTTTCCAATGTTTTTTTTTTTTCCTGATAAGGCAACTCATTTTCTTGCATGGTGTATATGTCTTTTATTAGCATGATGGTCTTTGAAGTTCTAACTGAAATGCCCGCTGTTGTTATTTACTAGTTTGAATTGCAATATTTCACATAGTAAATAATTTCAAAACTCTGAAATCTCTAGTATTTATATTCAAGAAGACATTCTAAGAAATGTGTGCATAGGTGGGTGGTTGCACGTGTACGTCTACTACATCTATTCGTTCTTGTAAAGAAAATGAAGGATTGAGAGCATTAATGATTTTATTTTTCATTCAACTGCTATTGCTACACATCTTCCTGAGCAATCTTAATTGAAAGAATTCGTTTTCAGGGACTTGGCATTGACAGGCTGGTGATGCTCTTGACCAACTCTGCCAGTATCCGAGATGTAATTGCTTTCCCAGTCCTTAAGATTCAGCAGTAGCGTTGCGGCAAAAGGTCTGGTGGCTGATAATTCCTTTGGATTAGTAATTATGTTGTAGTTTTTAAGAGGATTATAGCTGTCTCCAATGTCGACCTTTCGGTGGTTAGAGCCTATGCTGTTTTGTTCAATACATTGTGATCATTTTAGGAAAATTTTGGCTTGCATGGGAAGTGTGATGTAGCCTGGATGAAAAAAGCTTCAGTATTTGTTCTTAATGCAAACACATTACAGATTTTATTATTATTATTTAATTTTTTTAGTCCAAGGTGTTCATTATGCGGCTGGCTGTAAATTATGACTAGATAGAGACACTTGAGCTGTAATACAGTTTCAATGAAATGAATGAATATGATAGTTGTGTTGCCTATTTTGGATTCTGGATTCATGCCTTGTCTTCCTTTGCTGGCTTACCATAAATCCTGCCTATACATCTTATTAGCAGAAATTATGTGGTCTTTACTACTGTGGGAATTATGGTTTTAAAAGAAATATATAAATTGGTTTCAAGGGGGGGAAAAAGTGAGAAACAGGGGGGGGGGGGGGGGGGGGGGGTGTATCTCTCTTGAACTATAGCCTATATCAAGAATCTTTGAAAACTCAGCATTTTCCAATGTGCAATGGTGGTGGGTTGTTTTAAAAAGCATGATTTAAGGACCCACAAAATGGTCTCCCAACTATAGCTTTTTACAAAAAATAAAATAAAAATGGCTTTACACATTAACTTTGTTACTTTGATGTGATATATTGATGATGTTACACGTTTTCTTGGCGTGAACCATGCTATATGTGTTTTTTGGCCAGACAACAATGTGGTATGTTTGATTCACAGCTGTTATCATGTCTTTTCATTTTTTTTTGCAGTTTATTATGAATACAGCCAATAGCTTCTATCGTTGTGAGGGGGAGCAAGATTCAGACTTCAATTATTGGGATGAGGGGGTATTTATCTTTTGGGTAATTGCGGATTAACTAAGGAGTTGAGAAAAATAATTTTTATAAAGCTAAATAAAGATAGAATTTATCTAACTAAACATACAAACACAAAGAGACGATTTCCTCTTATTACGAAATCAATTGGCATCACCTTTAGTCTTTGTGTTAAGTGAAAAAGTTCAATGAAAATTTATCCCACTCACTATATGACAATTGGTAAAATTTTTGTGTAGTTTTAGTCACATGACTTATTTAACGAGTCCTGTAACTTGCTTAAATATTTAATGAGTCCCGTAATCTGCTTAAATGATACACGTTGATGGTTTTATGAGTTGCCATGTGAAAGGTTGGAGGAAAACTTTGTGAGAATGTTATCTAACATTAAAAACTAATGAAAATCAAATCTGAATTAGGAATTTGCTTACATAAGATTATAGGTTACATCTTCTTGTTGTAATGATGTACAAAATAGTAAACCTTCATGATTGCATGCAACTCTACTCTAGACATTACATGCTGTCATCATGCAAGACAGATTTGCAAAAGGGTAGGGACCTTTGTTTCCACACTCAAATACACTTGGGCATGCGCTTGTCTCTATAACACAAAAAAAGAAGCTAAAAGCCTAAACCTGACATCCCCTATTCCATACTTTCATTGATAATGCTACCCTGGTTTTCAATCACCACTCATCAGCTTTAATTGGCTTTCTCTCTATTCTAATTATGTTGCTTTCCAGATGTTGTACATTTGTTGAAGGGCCCCCAGTCCCATGCCCATCTAAACCTATGGCAAGCCTACATATTAATTGAATATTTATTCACAATAATTATCTTAGGAATCATGATTTTGATGGACTCAAAAGCTTTGCGGATTTGGCTCCTCTATTGGGAAGCTGTGCTTTACTGTTGGGTCGGTTCTAAACAATCATGGTTGTTTTTTTTTTTTTAACAAATTATCATTATTGATGTGACAGATTCATTGCCGGTAACATCTCTTAGAGGCTTAACATGAAAGTATTAGAGTCTGCATTAATAATTTCTTACTGTTAATCGGAATATGAGTACAGCAATAAAAGGACAAAAGAAAAAACAATTTTTGATGCTTTGACTTGGTAAAATTATTCAATGTCATTTTCAAGAGGCAATTGCAGAAGTTGGGGATAACTGATTGATGGGGGTTAAAGTATCTTGAAAAGTGCATGGACTGGTGGCGTGTATTTTTTTTTTTGATAGGACTGGTGGCGTGTATTAGTTATATTACCTAATAGAACAGGACAAAGAAAAAGAGATACCTATTTAATCTTGAATATATGTATGGTATTTTACATGTTAAAAGGAAAAGAAGAATTGCTAATAAAGAAAAAAGTTGCATCATATACCCATCAAGTTATCTCACCCAAAAGTGAAAAAGGAAAATAAAAAAGCTTGTGGGGTCTTCCAAGATGGACCTTCCATTGAGGAAAAGGCCAGACAATTTCATAGTTCAGAAAGATTAGAATAACACAATTTGGGTTAGTAAATAGTGTAAAGCCCTAAAGGTCAATCCCCAAATCCCTAAGAAATCAAAGGTGGTTGCTTTGGCTTAAATCTTCTCAAATTCCTTGAAATCCTCATGCAAGATCATTAGAATATGCACACATGTGAGGCAACTTGGAAGCCTTGGTGGCTAATAATGCAAAATAGAGGAAACGTGAAGTACTTAAGGGAACAATAGGTAATGGGAAGTCTTGCATAGTGGGGCATCCTCATTGAAGGTGTAGGTTAAAAACTGCTCCGAGGCACACAATAGAATCACTCATACAAATACAATTAACAATTTAATTTTATTAAAACAAAAAGCTGACATTTTAATGGCTTTGGTTGAGGTTGCTTATTGGTTTTAAATATGTGGATGGAGTACTAAAATTCTGCATATGTTCTTTTCTTATACCATTTCATTGACCACAAATCTTATGCGATCGTAGTGAGGTTCTCATTCTAGCCATTATTTATAGTATCCTTATTAAATAAAAGAAAATACTACTATATAAAATTTTAAAGTAATGTTAGTAGTTAAAAGAAAGATATATTTTAAAGTTCAGAAGTTCTTTCATTGTATACAGTGTAGAATATTTATGGCAGTTACTATTTAAGTTGATTTTGGAGGGACAAACAGTTACTATTTAGAATGTTGGACAGTTGGATTTGTTTTCAAAACTTCCAATTTGGTCACTCTCCTTCCAGGCCTTCCAGCTAAGGTTTTTCTCTCTTTCAGTTCTTTCTTTTCTCAGTTATTACATTAGGATTCTTCTTCCCTTTAATCATCATTGACAATGAAAGTGAAATCCTGAAAGAGGGTAGGATAGTCTTTTTAGAATCCATACATTGGAGTAACTTGTTTCTCACCTGGTAGAATACAAAAAAGGAGTCTTTTTCCCGCAAAGAAACAGGGGAAACAGAGGTTTCTGGATAGTTATAGGCTTGTTTCTTAGTTACAAATTTCTCTTAGAATTGGGCTTCATTATCAGAAACCTCCAAAATTCAAAATTCTTTTCTGGGTTTCACTTCTTTCACTGCAAAAATTTGTCTTTCTATCAAATCCTAAATCTCTGAAACAATAATGAATGTAAGCCTTATTTATTATTATTATTTTTTGTTAATCAGTATTTTCATTAATTTGGTTCTATTTTGGTAAGATTTTGCTACTTGCCTATTTGGGTCTTTTTATATAAAAGATTCTTATGATGAGTGCCAACTTGACAAAAATCTCACAATTTAATGTACTTTGCTTGTGAAATTCCCATGCTTGGTTTTTCTCTCAATAGTGAATACACTTCAATCAAAGGTTTCATGATTTAATTTAAATTAATGAGTTCTTTTTGGAGTTGTTAGGAGATGGGCTAATTGTAGTAGCAAACAGTTTTTAATCAGGCAAATATTTCATGAGGTTTTTGTTCTGCAAGATCCATTGTCCGTCCTTCATTTGCTTTTGCAAACCCTCTCCTCACATATACACTGCTGGACCATTGAAATTGGAAAATTCTCCACATGTGCCTTCAAAACCTTTTTCAGTTCCTGAAGCCTCTGATAAGTTACCTGGTGAGACCATTGAGGTCAAGGAAGAGAGCTCAGATGGGAAACAGCAACCAGTTGTGAAATGCCTAAAAAGCAGTCTCCGGAAGCTGACTTCAGAGTCTGGTTCTGTGAAAGAGGATCAGAAGAAGAAAGTACAATGGATGGACTATATAGGAAAAGAACTTGTTCAGATTAGAGAATTTGAATTGAGGTAGGCTCTCTTCTTCTCGATCTCCAATCTACCTTTGCATTTCTGCCTCAATGTTCATTTGTTCAATTTTGTTTGCAGTGGAATTTCTTATTAGCTATATACTTTTTGTTAGTTGCTAATAGAGAACTAAAGATTCATAAAGATGTCACTTTATCTGTTTAATACTATTCTTGATGTGTTGTTACTTTAGAAAGTAGCTGGACTTGAGGATTGCTCATATTAAGAGAAATTCGGAATATTTATTATCTTGTATTTCTTTTATTAATAATGTTCCTTGAATTAATTGAAAAATATATTGGCTAACATATTTATGAGAATAAGGGTTAGTGTGAATGAGTGAAGGGAATCGGAATTGTTCATGTCAATCTAGAGAAGAAATGGGGTTTGATGGATAACTTAAAGTCATAATTTTTATGTTCTGGTCTTTTGCAGAAACCTCGAATTACATCGGAAAAGATAATAATAATTGTTAATAGTTTTGAGCAGCTAAGATGAAAATGCTATGCTTGTTTCAGAAAAATGAGTATATGATTAACATAAAATAAAACCCAATCAAATTGGAGTTTGTGGTTTTATAGGTATTACACTTCCAAAGATGTCCTAGTCCAAGAAAGAGCATCAATAACTGAAGGCAAATATTTTCAATAATGAAGATAATTGTGGTAAAATGGAAACCGGTTCATATTGATAATAAGTGAAAAAGATTCTTTTAGGCATTTATTTCAATCCTCAAAAAGAATGTGCTTGAAGTTTCATGAGGACACCATATAATATTGAACTCTTGAAGCCATAAAACTGTATGGGCGTTGTTATTTCCGTGTTGATGAAACATTCTGCTGCTAACGCTAAGAGGGGAGTAATCTTGTACTAAGCATCATTTGTATGTGACAACGTGATTGATGTAACTTTCCATTCCATTTTTACATGTTTTGTTCCTTTTGTTTTCCTTATGAACCTGAACGAAACAATTGTTGTGATTGAAATGCTCAATATATATCTTTTTTCTGCCAGGCCTTCAAAATAATTTCTCATTCACTGAATGGTAGGATTAATTTTTATGTATAGCATGGATGTGAAAAACTACTATCATGATGCCTTTACATTAATTTAAACCTATTGGTGTCTCTTCTGGCAAGAAGCTTCATCATAGGGAGGGTGAAAAGTGAAAACGCTTAGGGTGAAAGGAATTTCAATGCAAGTTTGGGATTCACGTGAATTTTCTAGTTCAGATTTTCCCATTCTTTAAGATATTGGAGATAAGATCAAAGGATAGGAGAAGTATTGGGATGACTGTATTGAAGAGCATACAAGCATCCAACGGTCTGGATTCAGAGAGATGTAAAATAACTAATTCAATTTTGTGAGCTATAACATGTTTTGATGTGAAAGAAGGCAGAATAAAGGTAATACTGGCATTTCAATGTGAGTGAGCACATGTTCCAAGTAATTCGTCATGACATTTATTTGTCAACCACATGAAATTATTCGTGATTCACAAAAAGCCATTGTGAATATGATGATGCCATGAAGAATATAAAGGAGTTTTGAGTAATATAGGTTCAGAACTAATGTTGCTAAGATTTAAAAGAGACAGGTTTCGGCTTAGCTTTTATCTAATTTTTTTTCCCCCTTGGGCATTGGTTCTGAATGAACTGACTTTTCTTGTTTAAAACTAAGTTCCTCGATGAAAGGTTTGCCATAATGATAATCAAGGCTGATGAAGGAAAGCAACTTTCATCTTCTTCTCATTACCTTGTTTCACTTAAGACAGGGTATATTAAGGCAGTTTCTCATAGAATTAAAGGTTAAAACAGAATGGTGAAGTAGAAGTGTGTGTCTTCATTGCTATGACATCTAACAAAGATCAATAAAATGTAATGAAAGAGAAGGAAGATCAGGGAACACTGGATCCTTTGGCACAGTAATTTCAACCATCAGTACTACAAGTGAGCACTTAATAATGCAAAGAAGAAATGAAAATGCTAGTTAGATGAGGCTAAGTTGGTTGCTGACAAAAGTTGAAGGTGTGAACTCTTTATTATTATTTTTTTTGTTTGTTGGGGGGGGGGGGGGGGTGAGGAGATGGATGACATGCAAAAAATTAGTGTAATAAAAATTAAAGTTTGATTCTTCAAACTAAGATACAATTTTCAATCAATGGACAAGTATTTAAGGCCAAATCCAAGTTAGAATGTGCGTTGTGGATGTTAAACATGAAATACCATTCTCTCCTGGATCTGGATGCTTCTGTTATTTCATAATTACGCTTCAACTTTCTGTAAATTATGTCTTTTTGAAGTGCAATACAAATCAAATCTAGCTTGGTTAAAATTTCTTGGATTAGCTGGGATATAGATTATAAAATTTGTCTTCAATCACCATTGTCTTCAACCAGTTAACGTCTGTTTACTTACATGTGTCTGTGTGTTTAGTTTAAATAAATATGCATATATTTTAAATTAATGCAATCAGAAGGACATTCAATGGCACATTGCACATTAGCTATTGCTAATTGAGGGATCCATATTCATTTTATGCTCATTATGCGGTTGTGTTTGTGATTTTCTTACATTTCATTCTTTTTTTCCCCCCTGACAGTGAAATTGAAGATACTGATAATGACAGTGATGACAATAAAAGCTGTGTTTGTGTTATTCTTTGAATCTGTTCAATCAACTTCTACTCTACAATTTCAGCAGCAATTGCAACAATGACAAGGGAGGCAAAACAGTTTAATGGTTTTGAACTTCAGCATATTCATCATATGGATATGGAATTGGAAAGGAGCTATATTGGGCTCAACATTTAACTTTCATTTACTTTGGTGCTGCCTCATCAGCTCTCTAATCAAGAGTACTCCAAAAAAATTCTGTACGCTAGATAGTTAATTTTCTATTGTAAGAATATCAAGCTATTGTTTATTTTCTTTTAAATAACAACATTGGTTTCTTCAGCTGTCTATGAATTTCACAGAAGCTCTAATCTTTATCAAAATATGGTTTATTCCGTTTTTGTGCTTACTGTTTCATTATATATATTCAAGGTTTCAACACACAGCGCTTCTTAGAGCTATTAACAAATTTGGTTCATGAAAACACCTTACATCAATCCGCATCACATAAAAGTTGACATGAAAAAATGATATGTTGTGTGATAGTGTTTAGTGTAAATGAGTAGCTTTTAACACGATTAAGGAGTAGATCAATAATAATATGGCTTATTTAACATGCAAACAACTTGAAATGTTCTAGTTTATATAAATAAATGTCATCTTTATATACCATAAATTTAAATTTTAAATATAAAACTGAGTAATTAAAAGAATTTAGTATCCGGCCAACTCATCAATGAATGGACCAAAGTGGACCAAAAAGAAAGAAACTCACTTTAGGATTCTATTGGTTCAATGAAGGGGAGAGGTGAGATGACAAAGAGGGCATTTAAGAATCTAATAGGAAAAAAAATCGGTGGAATTTTAAATTTTAATTCTAGGGAGTGGCTATTGAAGAACCTGAATTCTGAATAGTCATTCGGGTTTAATGGGTAGAGGAAGAGTCAAAAGAGAGGGAGAAGCAATGGATTGAAGTAAGAGCAATGAAGAAAAAGAAAAGTGTGGAAATAGATTTTTCTAAATTAAAGTAGATCATGAATGTATAAAGACAAAGCATATATGAAGTTAAACCACCCAAGTTATTAATAGAAAAAGAAATCATCTAAGATGAATGCGTCCAAGTTAGTTGGTTAATATATTTAAGGGTTTCATTAATGGATCCCTTAGACCAATTGTTAATAAATAATTTTAAGAAAGTTTTGACATTACTTTCATGGAAAATATAAAAAAACCGTCATAAAAATTAATTGCTTTTTTATTTTCCCATAAAAAATTTATAAAAATATTTCCTAAACTAATAATCTTAGAGCATTAGTAAACTTTTCCCTATATTTAATATTGTCAACAAATTAGATCAACAAATCAATAAGAAAATGCTGATGAAATGGTTCAACAAGAGTGTAGTAACATTAAATGCTATGCAACATGTTTTAGAAAAATAAAATCTTAGGTTAATTCATTATTTGAATAAAATATGTTTTTGACCCTTGCAATTTGTGATTGTTTTCATTTTAACTCTTTATGTTTCAAAATTTTTATTTTGGTATTCATGTTTAATTTGTATTCATATGCCCTTTACATTCCAAAATTTTCATTTTCATGAAGAGCCAAAATGAAAATTTTGAAATGTAAAGAGCTTATATAAAAACATAATCAAATAAGAATGGCTAAATGAAAATTTTTAAACATAAGTCTCAAAATGGTAATAAGCCCAAATTGTAAGGGTTAAAAGTGTAAACATAGAGCTAATTATTTTAACTAGTATATAAATTTACATAATATGCAATGCATGTGTAAACATAAATATGATTATATAAATATGTTTATGTGTAGAAAACATAAACATTATTTCAATATCTAGTTTTTTAGTTTTAATTATAATGTTCTTATATGAAATAGCACTATTGTTTTTATTTGTTCTATATCTCTTCCAATTTAAGTTTATGTCTTGGAAATAGTAGACTAGCATATACAAAGTTTGCCCAACATATCAAAATATGTGTTTTTTCCATAGAAACTTTATGCTATATAGTTGGCTTCTACACGTCCGACTTGATATTGACCACATGATTATTCAAGGAGATTTTGTTTTTTCATCTCTTACGAAAACGCAAAATGCATATAACAACAACCAGTGTGATTAAAAATATGTACTTGGAATCCAGAGTCAACTCCAAACGTAAAAAGCTTCTACTTCCATTGAGGCTTAAAAACCAATCTGATCTTGAAACCTTAACCAAGGTTAGCAAACTTGAAATTTTTGTTAAATTTAGTAGCCCACAATGGATTCACTTAACTTTGAATTTTTTTTTTGAACACAAAATTTATGTATTTATTTATTTATTTTGTACATGAATACTTTTTGTATCACATGTTCTGAAAAATAAAATCTAAATACTAATTTATGATTTTTATTACTATAAAAATTTAATTCATGATACAATTCATGAGGAAAAAATAAACATAGACTATCGTTCATTATGTTATATTTAATATTTTTTTGAAATGTATTTTTAGAAAATCAGTAGACCTATTTGGAAAGTCAGAAATGCAGCTTACATATTCTTCGACAATGGTTTTTAATTTCGGTTTTAACTCAAAATAATTCCTACCTGTATGATGTTAATAGCAACATATATCATGTGCAAAGGCACACAATAAATTGAAAAAAATTAATAAGTCTGATTAAATGAAGTCCAATTAAAGAAAACAAAATGATTATGATTTTAACTAAAGAACCATTACAAAACCAAAACAATTCAATATGAGTGAGATACATGGCATTGAAATATAAAGTCAATAATGATTGTACAAAGTAATATTACAAATGAAGTTCAAAATACAACTTGTCATAAACTTGAGAAAAAAATTATTAGTGAAAAATAGATTAAATAGAGGTTGAAAATGTGTTTTACTAACTCATAATCTTTTGCATTTATTTTTATTTTGTATGTGAATACTTTTTGTTTTATATGTCAAGAAAAGTAAAATTGGTAAGTTAATTCGTTATTTTTAGTAGTATGCAATTTATTTGATGTGCAATGCATGTGAGAACATAAACATGATTATACATATATGTTTATATATGTGTAAAACATACACATAATTAATCACGATACTTGTTATGATATATACAACACCTATTCATGTTGATTCTCAAAAAAGAAAAAATGAAAAACACCTATTCATGTTTAAAATGTAAAGTCCTTATTTGGGATACAAAATGCAACGTAAATGCATAGAACAACACAAGATGCATAGAACAACAACCACAAAAATGCAACGTAAATATGAAATATGTCCTTGCAACACTAAAGGTATAAAGGTTATACTTTCAATAAAGTAAAAAAAAAAAAAAAACCATCATGTCATCTATCCCAAACCCCATGCAAGACTAAAAAGTTGAAATTTTCAATAAATGAATTATCCCACGATGGATTAACTTAAATTTGACTATTTATTTTGAGCTCAAAATTATTGTATTAATTTATTTATTTTGTATTTGAATATAACTATAAGAAATTTAATTCACATACAATGCATGCGGAAAACATAAACATGGACAATCACTACTTGTTATGCTCTATTCAATATCATTTCAAAGGTGTGATTATAGTGTCAACATTATGAGCTTGAACATACTCTATATGTCTTGATTTGTATGTCATTCATCATATTCATACCCATTAGCCAGCAGCTCGCCACATTAAGAAGAGCATCTACTTGATCAATTGGTTCCTTGAAATGAGCTTCACATGCTGCACCACTAATCGCGGTGTACTTCAAAAAAAATTAGTCCACTCAATCCATTTAGTGTATTTTGGCCCACTTTGGTCAATTTTAGTCTAATTTGGTCAATGTCAGTCTATTAAGTCTAATTCAATCTATTTTGGTCATCTTCGATATATTTTGATCCACTTTTGTCCATTTTGCTTCATATTGATCTACTTTGCTTCATATTGGTCTACTTCCGTTCATTTAATTTACATTGGTCCACTTTTGTGCACTTACTTAAAAATAGGAAAAATATAAGTTTAGGCTGAGAGTACCTATTCTAAATTTGAATTTATCAAAAAAATATAAATCTAAAACTTGTTCCAAATTCTATTAAATTTCAATAATTTAATCTCAAATTTGTTTCACATATATTTATTAATGAATTCAAACTTATTTCTACCCTATCTGTTTATTTTATTTTATTTGGATAATTAAAAAGAGATGAACTTAACATTATTTTCTTTCTAAAAAAAAAAAAAAAATTAACATTATTTATTGTTAAATTCAAAAACACTATTAGATCATATTCAAACCTTAGAGCCACTATGTTTTTTTTTTTTTTTTTTTTTTTTTGAGAAACTAGAGCCACTATGTTTAGTTGTGAGTTACGACATATATATATATATACACACACACACATACACACAACTATACTAGCATCCATTGGTCAGGATTCAAAGAGATGGGAAATAACTTACTCAATTTTGTGAGCTATGACATGTTTTAATGTGAAGGAAAGGTGGAACAAAGGTAATATTGGCATTTCAATGTGAGTGAGCACATGTTCTAAGCAATTCATTATGACATTTATTTGTAAAAACCCATATGAAATTATTGTGATTCACAAAAAGTCATTGTGAATATGATGATGCCATGAAGAATATGAAAGTTTGGAGTAATATAGCTTCAGAACTAGTGTTGATGAGATTTAAAAGTGACAGGTTTTGGTTTAGCTCTTATTTTTATTTTTATTGTGCATTGGTTCTGAATGAACTGACTTTTCTTGTTTAAAACGAAGTCTCTTGATGAGGGGTGTGCCATAATGATAATCAAGTGTCGTCTAAACAACAATATTTATTTCTTCAACTGTCTATGAATTTCACAGAAGCTCTAATCTTTATATCAAAATATGCATGGTATATATATATATATTCAGTTTTTGTGCTTACTGTACTTCTTAGAGTTATTAACAAATTTGGTACATGAAAACACCTTACACCCATCCACACCACATACAAGTTGACATGAAATTATGATATTTTGTGCGCTAGTGTTTAGTGTAAATGAGTAGCTTTAACACAATTAACAAGTAGATCAATTACAAATGATTTGATTTATATAAATAAATGTGTAAAGTTGAATTTATTCAACTATGTGTTAGTTTTATTTCGTGCCAAATTTGCTTGTAATTCAGCAATTAGAAACTATGTATTTAGGTGAGAATAATGTGAAAACTGTGTGTGAGAAAGTGTAAAGAATTGATCAAGTGTGTACATCAAAGAGCATCTCGTGACTGGATCTCGCGACTGACTCGCGAGTGGTGATTAGTCAGAAGTGTCACACGTGTGAAGTATATAGGAAGTTGAAGCATCAGGACAGTTGGATCACTACAAGACAAAAAGTACAGTCTGACCATTTTGTTATTTGGCGACTGGACTCGTGACTTGTCCCAGTTGCGAGTGACTTGCCAAAGCACCTTGTTTTGCAGAAATATGACTTTTCACATTCCATCTCATACTCTACTATAAATACCCTTATACCCACGAAATGTAGAGAATTTTCAGAGAGAATTTTGAGAGATAAACTCTAGAGAACAACAAGATTGATTCATCCATAATCTTATACATTTGATTCTCCAAATTCCTCTACTTTCACCCTCTCCATTGTCATACCCTTGAGAGGACCTCTAGCCAAATCCTTATCTCACCATATTCATATCAGTGAGAATGTTATTTGGTGCTTAGGAAGCAGTTCAAGAGAGAATCAATTCATTTGGTTGAAGCAATTGACTTATTGCGGGATCTGGTAAGTTAGAGAAGACAAGGTTAGGCTTAACCCTATTGGAGCAAGAAACTTGGAGGGCTTAGATGCATTGGGTAGATTAGGCTTGGATGGTCTATTACTATTCATGTATTATAACTGATTTTCTAGTGGATTATTTTACCGCTTGAGGGGTGGTGGAGAAGTTTTTCATTGAGTTTTTCGGTTTCTTCTTCAATAACATGTGCTGATGTTATCTTCCATTTGTTTCTCTCTATCCCTTACTCTTTGCATTTAATTACGACTATGCTGTGATTAAATATGGCTTAGAGTAGTTTGTTTATTTGAGTATAGTTTAAATTTATCATTTTGTACATATATTGTTTGAATATAATCTTGTGTTGATAATTTTGAATTTAAGGATCTAAACATTCACTAGTATTTTCACACCAAGTGAGCTTTCAAAATGTCATTTTTATCAACCATAAATTTAATTTTACGTATAAAATTGAGTAATTAAAGAATTTTATATCCAACTCTTCAAAGAATTGATACTAAACTTAATATCATTACTCTTCAAATTTCTTATCTCTTACTCTATATATATAATATCATATCAAAATACTAAAGTTGTTTAGTTCACTCAAACTAAAATATTAATATTAGCTGAGAGAAAGGGGGGTGGGGGAGAAAATAAAGAAAGATAATATCACAAATCATTAAGCCTTTACTATTCAGCTTATTTTTACTACTATTTATAGGTTTTATTGTACTTTTTGGTACTATTCATGAGCCACTATATTATTTCAACTAACTTCTACATTTATTTACAGTATTTTCAGCAATAAATTTTCAGTTTCAACAAAATAAGTGATATTCAAACATACCTTAAATTAAACAATAAAAAATAATATTATTACTTTTTCTTAACAATATTTTTTAATAAAATTGGACTTAGAATAAGTAATCTTGATCAGAACTTATCTTTTTTATTTTCTTATCTAAGTGCACTGTAAATACACCGAAGTGGACTGCATTGGACAAAATGGACTAAAGTGAATAAAAGTAGACGATGCGGGATGCTTAAACGTCAAGAAAGTGGAACCCATCTACTTCTAAAAAACAGGAACCAAGCGGGAGGATAGCAACAGATAAATCTTTGACTGGGTTTAATTAAATCTACTTCTAAAAAGCAAAACACGTTTGACAGAGATTAGTGTGGGGGGTAATCCTTGACTGTATGAAGTGGCTAAACTTGGCTAACAACGGATAAATCTCTACAAACGGGAGGATAGCAAAACGGAGGTTTTTCTCGGTCATCTTGAGTCCTAACTTCTTAGTCCTTATGTGCCAAGGTTTATATTTGGGTATACCATGAAAAGAAAACATGTTTCTTTTTGTTCGGTCCAAATGGGGTTTTCAAGCGATAAAAACTGTTTGGATAGCAGAAGGAAAGCCTCCATTATTTCGTATCCAATCAGTTAGACAATGAAACTTGAACTCTTGGTCACTCACTAACATAGGATCTGCACCACTTAGGATAGGATCCCCAGGGTCAAAGACTAAACATGAGGATTAAGCACCAGGTTGGGGTAGGATAAGAGTCCCCCGGTCTAAAAAGAGGGTTCAAATATGATTGTGTGGATTACGTGCCTCAACTCCTTTGTAGAGGATGGTCATGTCACTTGTACGACCCAGGTTTTACAAACGGAACCTTGGTATTGGCTAACCTCTCCTAGGAATGTATAAATTTCAAAGATGGGTAATATCACTTCCCTTTTTCCCTGTCTACTTGAAACCAATTTTTATGGACATGTTCATATCATTTGACTCACACAAGCATGCATTTTTAAACATAAGCATTTTTGAACATAAAATCTCATTCCTTTTTGTTAGTTTGCTCATACATGCCCATACTTGAACACAGTTTGTTATCAAATGCTCAGATTCATATCCATACATGAACACAAAATCCCATTTCAAAAACATAGCCACAGCCAAAACTCCAACCTTTTAAACACCCAAAACCTGAAACAAAAATCTTTTTCTTTCTTAAACCCCAAAACCCCTCTCATCAACCAAGATGCAATCAAACAGAAAATTAGAAAGAAAATAAGATAAGAAAAATAGAGAGAGAAGAGAGAGGACGACAACCATCACGATGGTAGGGCTGGCCGTATAGGCTCGGCCATGGCTGGGTTGAGAGAACCAAGAAAGAGAGAGAGAGAGCGTCAGCCCCAGCAGCAATGAAGTGGCAACAGAAAACAAAGATGTCAAGAAAGAGCTGTGATTTGATTTCCGCTCCATGTTGGATACGCTCCGAGGCTACTGGGCCGTTTCATTTCATAATCATCTCTAACATCCATTTAGATTTGGACTGTCTTAGATAATCCTCACAGTTTATCGAAGGTAACTGGGCCTAACATAAACAAGTAAAATAGATTTGGCCCACTGAAATGCAAGTGTACAAGGCCTTCACTCAAAAGCCTAACATTGAAACAAAGGCCATTGTTTTTTTTATTTTTTTTATTAAATATTTTTTATATGGGAGTCCAAATTTCTTTTTGTTTCTTGTTTCTTTTCTCAATACATGTAGACAGTCAAACAGTAATATATTATAAAATTATGTACAATTACTATTTCTTTAAGGAAAAAAAAAAACAATAATAAACTAAAAATATAACCACAAAGTCATTTATTCAAGGGGAAATGAAAAGGAATACAACCACAAAGAAATATACAACCATATAGCTCAGTCTATCACCGTGGATTAGGAGTAATCCAAAAAGGTGGAGGATCAAATTTCTCCAAATCATAATGGTAAAATTGCCTAATCTCTTCATCTATCAGAAAGATGAAGAAATTCTATATTTCATTAATTGTGAAAATGAGAATACAAGACTATATATAGATTGATTTTAAGCTAAGAAATGCTCTAACAGAATAACTAATGCTAACAGATGTGAATAACTAACTCTTACACGTGACAGCATACCAAAAACTAACTTTCCCACGTGTGGTCATCTATACAGCTAAAACAAAGCCTAAGCTACTTGTCGTATGTACATAATTTTCAGTCATAGAGCTGATGTCGTTTTATGCATTATTTTGCTCCTTACTCAGATCAAGCTCTACTGTTTCATGCTCTGCTCTTGCTTCCTTGTGATCTTCACTGCTACAATTCTGATACTCCCCCTTAAGAGTAGTTGGTGTGTGTATATTCATCATTCCCATTTTGTCAACAAGATTAGAAAACTGATTGTACCCCAATGCTTTGGTAAGCATGTCTGCTAATTGACAATGAGACCTCACATGATTAAGCTTGATAACACCTTCCAAGACTTTATTCTTGACCACATGACAATCTATTTCAATGTGCTTGGTCCTTTCATGGAAAACTGGGTTAGAACCAATGTGTAATGCAGCCTGACTATCACAGAACAACAATGCCTCTTTATCATGTTTAACTCCAATATCCTTTAGAAAGTATAAAATCCACACAAGTTCACATGTTGCAACGGTCATAGCTCTGTACTCAGCCTTTGCTGAGGACCTAGAAACAGTGGACTGCTTCTTTGATTTCCAAGACACCAAAGAGTCTCCAATAAAGATGCTATAACCAGTTACTGACTTCCTTGTATCACAACATGAAGCCCAATCAGCATTTGCAAAACCTTTCAAGTCTAAATCTGTTGTGGAAGAAAACATGAGACCCTTCCCTGGTTCATTCTTCAAATATTGTAAGATTCTATAGGCTGCTTCCAAATGTGGTTTTCTTGGCTTTGACATGTATTGGCTAAGCTTATGAACATCAAAAGTGATGTTTGGCCTTGTGATGGTCAGATATAATAGCCTCCCAATTAACCTTCTGTAAATGCTGGGATCTTTGAGCTCTTCTCCTTCTAATTGACTTAACTTGAGGTTTTGTTCCATAGAGGTATTGGCTGGCTTACAGCCCAACATACCAGCATCATTAAGCACCTCAAGAGTGTATTTCCTTTGACAGAGGGCAATTCCCTTGGTTGATCTAGCAACCTCCAACCCAAGAAAGTACTTTAAGTCACCTAAGTCTTTGAGTTTGAATCTGTCATCCAACAGGACCTTGAATTTGTCTATCTCAGCCTTATCATTACAAGCTATCAAGACATCATCCACATACACCAAAAGCATCATGAAAAAATCGCCTTGCCTCCTAGTAAACAATGAATAATCAGCTTTGGATTAAGTAAAAGCAAGCTGAATCAAAGTACTAGAAAACTTGGCAAACCATTGCTTAGATGCCTGTTTAAGCCCATACAAAGACTTATTCAACTTACAAAAAACCTCCCCCTGGCTATGAAACCCTTGTGGAAGAGCCATATAGACTTCTTCATCCAAATCACCATGCAGAAATGCATTATTCACATCCAATTGACTAAGAAACCAGCCTTTTATAGTAGCCACAGCAAGAAGCACCTTGACAGACACCATTTTAGCCATAGGGGAAAAGGTTTCAAAATAGTCCACACCCTCTTTTTGTGTAAAACCTTTAGCAACTAACCTTGCCTTGTACCTCTCAACCGAACCATTAGCCTTATACTTGATTTTGTACACCCATTTACACCCTATAGGCTTCTTACCAGCAGGTAAAGGGGTTAAAGTCCATGTTTGATTTGCCTCAAGTGCAGCTATTTCAGCAGTCATGGCTTCTTGCCACTTGGGATCAGAAGCAGCTTGATAAAAATAAGTGGGCTCAACAAGTGAAGAAATGGAACAACAGAAAGATTTGTAAGAAGAAGAAAGATGTTGATAGGATAAATGGGAAGAGAGGGGATGAGAAGTACCTGATTAGGAAGGAAAAACAGTAGTGACAGAAGATACCTGGTTGCAGTGGTAGGCTTGTAAGTATGAGGGTGGTTTGACAGTTTTAGAAGATTTTCTCACAGGTGCACTATCAATAATAGGATCAGGGGGCTCAATAGGGACCTCATCAAGTAGATCATCATCAATTGAATGATGAATATGAGAAAAAGAGTCATGAGGGATAGCAGAAGAAGATTGAGAATGAATCAAAGGATCAGAAAGAGGATTGATAGCTAGAACACAAGACACAGGAATGGGACAAGGCTGCTGGACAGAATTAATAGAATTGGTGACAAAGGGAAACACATTTTCATGAAATGTGACATCTCTAGAAACAAAAACAGTGTAGGAGTCAAGATCAAAGAGCTTGAAACCTTTAACATTGAAAGGGAATCCAAGAAAAATACACTTCCCTGCCCTAGGAGAAAATTTAGACCTAGTTTGAGAAATAGTGGATGCAAAGCATAAGCAACCAAAAATTTTGAGATTAGAATAATCTGGAGGTTTCTGAAAGAGGAGTTCGAAAGGGGTTTTATCATGTAGCAAGGGAGATGGAAGCCTATTGATAAGGTAGGCTACATGTAATACACAATCACCCCAAAATTGAATAGGAAGCTGAGATTGAATATGTAAAGCTCGAGCTATGCAAAGGAGGTGTTGATGTTTCCTCTCTACAACAGAATTTTGTTGTGGAGTGTAAACACAGCTGGTTTGATGTATGATTCCATGAAAATTAAAGAAATCAGACATGTTAAATTCCTTGGCATTATCAGTTCTAACAATTTTGATTTTAAGATCAAATTGGGTATGAACCATGGTATAGAAAGATGAAAATAACTGCCTAACTTCAGATTTAGACTTCATTAAGAATAACCATGTTGCTCTTGTAGCATTATCTACAATGGTTAAAAAATATTTGAAGCCATCTAAAGTAGGAGTTGAGTAGGGACCCCATACATCCATATGAATCAAGTCAAAAGCACAAGAACTGATATTATTATGAAAAGGAAAAGGCAATCTCTTAAGTTTTGCCATAGGACAGATTTGACAACCTTTATTACAAGAAGGTTTTAAAGAAGGAATTACATGACACAAACTATTGAGTTTAACATCAGATGGATGTCCCAACCTGTCATGCCAAATAGATGAAGGTTGAGATGATTCTGGTGTGGAGGTAATAGCAGTGAAATGGCCAAAATCATCAGTGAGGTTGTGAGCAGACAAGAAGGTAGCAAATGAAGAACTGAAAGATTGATGAAGGCTGTTTGACCGCAACAGGTACAATCCATCAAGTGCCTTGCATACCCTAATCGTTTTCTAGGAAATAAGGTCCTGAATGAAGCAACAAGCAGATAGAAAAACACAACAATATGGCTGTGAATGAGTTAAAGAACTAACAGATAAGAGATTAAAAGAAAAAGATGAAACACAAAGGACATTTTCAAGAATTAAAAAGGAAGAAAATTTAACAGTCCCAATGTGAGTTACTTGAGTTGATTCCTCATTAGGCAATTGAACCAAGGTTTGCTTAATAGCTGTGATTGAGGTTAACAAATTCACTGAACATACAAAGTGATCAATAGCACCAGTGTCCAACACCCAAGCATTACCACCAGAAGCCCTCCTATTTACTACTTGTGCAGCAAAAACACTATGGGAAAAATCCATACCTGTCATTGCCATATTGGCAGAAGTAGATGCATTGACATCTGATGCTTGAGATGGTGTTGTAATGGATGAATTGGATGCACCAAACAAGGTTAAGAATTGCTGACATTGCTTAGGAGTGAATGTAGAAAATTGATGCATTGGAGAAGTAAATTCTAAACCTAAACCTGAGGAAACTTGGTGTGCCATAGCAGGTTTATTCTTGAACTTAAATCCTGGAGGAAACCCGTGTAACCTATAACACTTGTCCACAGTATGGCCAGTCTTACCACAATTAGTGCAAACAGGTCTATCTCTACCCTTCCCACCAGAATTAACAAGATTGGTAACATGATTAACTTGATCATTGGACACCTTGGCAGCCAAAGCAGTAGAATCTATCTTAACAACAGAGGCATTTGGGATTGATCTTTGAGTTTCTTCTTGAATCATCAAGGAATAAACTTTGCTAAGTGATGGAATAGGATCCATGAGTAACACCTGAGACCTAACTTGGGAAAAAGACTCATTCACTTCCATTAAGAATTTCATCACAGACTCTCGGCCTTGCAGATCATTAAGCCTTTTGTTTACATTGCACATACACTTCCTACAAGTGCAAGTAGGAAAAGGACTGAGATTTTGTAATTGATCCCAAAAGTGACCTTTAACTGAGTGAAAAAATCAGTGATGCTCATCTCACCTTGGTGTAATTCTGCAATTTCTTTTTGCAGATTGAATACCCTTGGTCCATTGGTTTGGGCAAAACGGTTCTTCAAGTCATTCCAAATCTCTAGTGTAGTATCTTCGTAGATAATGCTTGCCTGAAGCTTTGAAGAAACTGAATTGGTCAACCAAGTTCCAACCATGTTGTCACATCTAATCCACGCTTGTATAGAAGAAGGAGTAGAAATCAATGGTGATGAGAGAGTCAGAGTCCCATCAATGAATCCCAGTTTGTTCTTGGTGAGCAAAGCCTTTCTCAAAGCTCGAGTCCAAGCCGAGTAGTTTTCTCCACCAATTAAAGGCAGTGTAACTAGCACTAAGCTTGGGTTCTCAACATGATGCAAGAACAGGGGATCATCCATTGGTGAATCTTGCGAAGAAGAAGATGGATTTTCAGGTACAGAGCCATTAATGGAACTAGTTGTAGTCGTGGCTGTGGCAGCGGAAGCCATTGATGATGAGGAAAAAGAAAATTCTCAGAAACAGAGTGTCTTCTCGAGAAAATTAGAGAAGAAATTGAAGAAAATGCAAAATCTTGATGTGGCATTTGGTACAGGGTAATGTTTTAGGATTCTTATGAATGTTTAAAGATTCCCATGTTTGGTTGCAAATCATGCTAAGGAATCAGATGCTAGGGGAATTTGGATTCCCCCCTTAAACCCCTCTCAGTAGGAATATGGATTCCTTTTAAAACATGTGGGAATTTAGATTCTCAAGGTTAAAGGAAATTGTATTTTTTATAAATTGACAATTTTAACATTTTTTTTTATATGACTTGGTAGTTCACATTCAAATTTAAGGATAGAATGGGAAAATTAAATAATTCATTTAAGATTCTTGGGAATAAACCAAACATAGAAATAACTATGTTCTTAGGAATGTGATTCCTAGGAATCACATCTTAGGAATCTGGATGCCATGAGTAATGTGGATTACCCCGTACCAAACGCCACATGAAAGAATTTGGGAATTGGCTCTGACACCATATCAGAAAGATGATGAAATTCTATATTTCATTAATTGTGAAAATGAGAATACAAGACTATATATATATAGATTGATCTTAAGCTAAGAAATGCTTTAACAGAATAACTAATGCTAACAGATGTGAATAACTAACTCTTACATGTGACAGCATACCAAAAACTAACTTTCCCACGTGTGGGCATCTATACAGCTAAAACAATGCCTAAGCTACTTGTCGTATGTACATAATTTTCAATCATAGAGCTGATGTCGTTTTATGCATTATTTTGCTCCTTACTCAGATCAAGCTCTACTGTTTCATGCTTTGCTCTTGCTTCCTTGTGATCTTCACTGCTACAATTCTCATATCATCATCTAAATTGAACAATCCAAAATCATGGCCACCATACAAGTAGTCCACGTCCATCTCAAACCATTGATCATCCAAGAAATAAATTGAATTTGATATGCATTCTGAAAAATCATGACTGGACAATGACATCGATTGATTTCTGCCCAAAAACACCACTTGATCCTTCAAAGACTCCACCTTTCCCAATATTTTCTTGCTGAAATCTAACTTGTAGACACAAAACAACTTTGTATGGTATGGACAAACCAAAGGTTGTGTGTCACTGGAACTGAGTAAGATTGATTCATCAACAACATCTCCTTCTTCATTTACAAAATTTCCTATGGTGCATTAGATGATCAAGAAGTTACTTGATGTCTTCACCTAATACAACTGTGTTGAAACTTTGTCCCTAGGAAGTTTTCCATCAATATGTTTCAGTGGTGTTGTTGAAGGTTCAATGCTCAAGATTTTTGTTGGAAAGAGCACTCTGAAACTCCCATACTTTCATTGAACAATTGTATCTTAATGCGTAAAGCCGATTATCATGGCATATAATGTCAAAGTAGCCTCGATTTTCACCCAAAAATTTGGTCCATATTGTGTCTCCTTGCTGACAGAATGCAAGGCTTGAGAGATTGCCATAAGTCATCACCACCACCCCAAAGTTGTTGGAATGTGATGGATTTACAAACAAGATAGCTTTGTTGACAAAATCCTCCTTAAATTGGGTAAATTTGGACCTATCAATTGGGTTGAAGAATACAACAGGAATCAATGGGAGTTGGATGTGAACTCTGGAGAAGGGATAAAAGAGAACTGGGTTGGCTTCATCATCCAACATTACCAGCCAGCCGTGACAAGAACCCACACACCAAACATCATCACCAAAAGCCTCAAACACATCCTTCAACTTGTAAACCTTCTTTTCTACGAGATTAAAGAAGCGACTTGTTGTAAAGTCACGTTCTTGGTCACTAGGAACCATGAGCCATGGAGTACTTTGAATGGAATGAGGATGTGCTTGTGATTGTGTAACTGCGGATCTCCAGGAAGAACACACAGCTTTGCAGCGAATAGTGTCAACAAAGGGAACCTTTCTTAGGATTAGTCCTAGGAGTTTAGGAGGAAGGTCTAAACATGAACATGCTGACGAGCACTTGGCGGCTTCAGTTTCAGCCTTCCATGCCCACATTGAAGTTAAAAATCCATCATCATGTCATCTATCCCAAGCCCACATAAGCCTAGAAATCTTGAAATTTTCAAAAAATTTACTAGCCTACGATGGATTACCTTAAATTTGAAATTCTATTTTGAGCTCAAAATTACTTTATTAATTAATTTATTTTGTATTTGAATATAGTTGTATGTTGGAGGAACCATCTTCCTTTCATAAGCAGATAAATGTTTTGAAAAGAATATACAACCAACATAAAGAAAATGTGGCAAACCATAGAGTCATTATATTTATCCTGAAACTTGACACATATTGAATAATATCCCAAGCCCACATAAGCCTAGAAATCTTGAAATTTGCAAAAAATTTACTAGCCTACGATGGATTACCTTAAATTTGAAATTCTATTTTGAGCTCAAAATTACTTTATTAATTAATTTATTTTGTATTTGAATATAGTTGTATGTTGGAGGAACCATCTTCCTTTCATAAGCAGATAAATGTTTTGAAAAGAACATACAACCAACATAAAGAAAATGTGGCAAACCATAGAGTCATTATATTTATCCTGAAACTTGACATATATTGAATAATATTAATTTATAAATTTTTTTTGAACATTTTGTGATTAATTTATGTCTAAGAATTACTATTACCATTTGTAATATGTAATATATAAAAAATCTGATAATATCAAATTTACAAAAGAAAAAAAAATTATACAAAAAAAAAAACTAAAAAGAAAAATGCCTCCATAGTCTTGTTTACGCTAAAAATGCAAGGCGTGGAGCTAGAAACTATTTTCCAGAGTGTTATATAGTTTCTTCTGTAAGACACAAAAATGTTTTTTCCTGAATAAATTTTAAACTTACATCAAACTACTAAAAAGAGTGCAAAAGATAGGAAATAGTGCTTGCTTCTTTCATATTGGTGAAGTGAACAAACGTTATGGTCAAAACATAAAAGTTGTGTGTGTTCAAAACCTTTCAAATCACATGGTTTGGAGTTTGGACTGCCAATTTTTTTGTACTAAACTTATTGCACTTTATTTATATAAAACCATTTCAATCTTTTTATTTGTTCTGTATATATTTTATTATTATTAATGTTTGTTCTCTAAGGGCTCAAGCGTTTGTTGGACCACAGAAGCCATGTTAACTTATTTCTAACTATAACAATTTTGCTATTGAGCCATAAGATTAACTATATTAATTTACTTAATATATTGACATATATTGAGTAATATTAATTTAAAAATATTTAAAAGATAAAAAAGGAAATATCAATTTAGCAAAAGAAAAAAAGAACAAAAGAAAAAAACCCAGTACAGTGTACACCATAAAAAAAAAGGGATAAAGATAAATGCCTCCACGCTCTTGTTTAACGGTTTAACCGCACCAAACTAAAAATGCAAGCTTCTTCTTCTACTCTTCTTCCAGTAGCAGTAGTATTCTCTCTCTCTCTCTCCAAAACCCTTTCCTTTCTCTCCCCAATTCTAATTCCAATATTTCCTGTGTACCAAGGAATTTGCTCTTTCTTTGTTTTTCTTTATTTTCAATAAAGTTTTTATTTACTGATCAAAAAAAGAGAAAAAGAAAAAGAAGCTTCATAATGCTAGAGTGAAAGGAATTTCAAATGCAAGTTTAGGATTCACGTGAATTTTCAAGTTCAGATTTTTCCATTCTTTAAGATATTGGAGATGGAATCAAAGGGTAGGAGAAGTATTGGGATGACTGTGTTGAAGAACATATATACAACTATACTAGCATCCATTGGTCTGGATTCAGAGAGATGGGAAATAACGTATTCAATTTTGTGAGATATAACGTGTTTTAATGTGAAAGAAAGGTGGAATAAAGGTAATACTGGCATTTCAATACTGCTGGCACATGTTCTAAGCAATTCGTTATGACATTTATTTGTAAAACCCCATACGAAATTATTCGTGATTCACAAAAATTTCATTGTGAATATGATGATGCCATGAAGAATATGAAGGAGTTTGGAGTAATATAGCTTCAGAACTAATGTTGCTGAGATTTAAAAGTGACATATTTTGGTTTAGCTCTTACTTTTATTTTTCCTTGTGCATTGGTTCTGAATGAACTGACTTTTCTTGATTAAAACGAAGTCCCTCGATGAAAGGTGTGCCATAATGATAATCAAGGCTGATGAAGGAAGGCAACTTTCATCTTCCTCTCGTTACCTTGTTTCCCTTAAGACAGGGAATATTAAGGTAGTTTCTCATAGAACTAAAAGCTAAAAGAGAATGCTGAAGTAGAGGTGTGTGTCTTCATTGTTATGATACAAACATATTCCCCATCATATTGGGGACCATGGGATACATTAAAGTTAACAAGTGACGTCTAACAAAGATCAGTGTAATGTAATGACAGAGAAGGAAGAACAGGGAACACAGGATCCTTTGGCATAGTAATCTCACCTAATCTTGAATTGGAGAGTAACTCACATTCGGTATATTGCCACCTAATTTTGTACTTATTGCGAATTATAATTTCAGATGTTTCCTAATTATCTTAGGGTTTTACTTCATCTATATTTATATGTTTTGTAGCCTCAAAAGATAGTTTAGCTTATCTATATCTATATATATCTAAAAACTAAAACGTAGCAATTATTGTTACTACGTTTTTGTTGAGCCACATCATTGGCCACGTCACTAAATTTTTTATTTTTTTTGGCTTACAAACTCTATTAGTTTTCCATTCCAAAATTAATTTTTTTGGGGCCAATATGATCTGCTACACTCCACCATAAACTCTATTGTCTTTATTCAAAGTTCCTTTCAACATTAAATTTTAGTTTTAATGTGAATAGCATGGGATACAAGGTGGTCTTTTGCACTACCACCATTAGTGAACTAAATTTTATTTAAAAAGAAAAAAAAGAAAAGGAAATACTACTATGAAACATATCATTTCTTCTTAAAGAGAAAATGATTATAATCACTATTCATCTATTCATATTTTTTTCATTTTCAAAGAGTCAGCCAGACTTTAATTTTGGTTTTCCATTTATTTGTAATTTTTAAAACTTTTATAAAACATTTATTTGTATGTTGTAACAGTTGATTCCGTTATGTATATGAAAAGACAATGATCATTTCGTCTCCTCCAATCATTTCCTTAGTTATTTAATATTATAGCAAAACGTTTTCTTTGCTATATGGAGTATAAAACAAACAATACCATTCTGGTGTGGTGACATTGCAGGTGATGCCTTTAACTGTGAGAGAGCACAATGTTTGGTGGCTTCAAAGGTGACAATGCCAACCTGGAGAAGGATGCCCCAAGTGCTAAAGAGAGCCTTGCAATAGTAGGAGGCCAACGTCAAGGGAGATGGGATTTCTTTTTATATTAACATATTCATTCATTACGTAGATTTCATACTTGATGAGAGCTATACATTGAGTACGATCTCCATTTCCACCAGCAATGGTTTCCACCAAAATGTAATATCTCTAATTTGTATTATACCTCTATTATATTTTGTTAGTAGTATTCAAATTGGGACCATGTTTGACATAAGCAATAATTTATGTCTTTTTTCCCCCTTTTATTCTATATTTTATTTGTTACCATAAGTTGAACAGTTGTTTTTTGTTTCTTTTTTGAATTTTGTATTGCAATAAGAAATTAGAAATATAAGTCAAACAAAAAAAAATATTTTTCAGCATATGTTTTTTCATATTTTAGGGCACTTTTTTTTTATGACATGTCCAAATAAACAAAGTAAAACTCAATTGTCTTCCTTCTTTCTTTACAGTTTCTTCGGTCTTGGCCATCATACTTTTTTTTCTTTTTTCTTTTTTCTGTTTCGTATACTGTAACTTTTGTAATGCTTGATGCTTCTAAATTTTTCATGTTGGATTTGATATGCCATATATGATGTGAATGATATGTTAATTGGCTTGAAATAATCCAAGATATACACTACCTGGCTATAGCTAATTGTAGGGTTCGTATTTGTGGCCCAAACCCAAAGACAATTAATTTGTAGAGTATGGGTCAAAGAGTTAGATTCTGTATGGGATTAATAACAATGGGCCATAACCATTCAAATACTGATTAACATTGATCAGTCTGTATACATTGATAATTCAAAGAGCTCTCCTATTGTTTTTTGTTCTCTTACACTCCCCGGAGCCCCATTGTTAGGCGCTCCCTTCTGTTATATAGTCGCTTCTACCCTCATCTCCATCGTCCACGTGTTCCTCATCCATGAACCTGCTCAAGTACATGTCACGTCAAGCATCTTCTTTTTAGCTCTGCGTGAGTGACGGTAGGTTAGGATGCACTGTTCAGAGGTCTTCTCCACATAAATGCGGCCAGAAAAGCTGTTGCAGTGTATTGAATACAGTGGTAGCAGCCTTTCCCTCAGATATTTCTCCATTCTTATCGTTTCAGAACATGCTCTGAGCTTATCTTGATCAGGTGGAGTCCTCGGATGGTCATTCTGGCATTTCCCGTGCTCAGTTAATCTATGATATCATGTTAGAGGAATACTTCCTCCTCGGATAGGAGATATCCTCCTCGGACTGTGATAATTCTTCATCTTGAGGATCCCACTCCCAGCCGGGCCCTGCCTTTTTCTCCTCTCTCTTCTTGGACGTAAAATAGTCCTCTTGTGGGCCTTCGGCCCATTACCCTGGGCCTGGCCCCCTTTTCCCCCACAATAGCCCTTCAAAATTTTAGTTTTTCCCACGCAAGCGGGAAGAAAGAGTAAGATTTTGATTTGCTACGCAGGAATGAAGGGATAAAAAGAAAAATAAGAGAAATCAACAAAATTAGAAGTAAAAAGTCATAAATACCCTCGTTTACACGCGCGAGATTATGGAGATGCGCGCCTCATTATTGCCGCTGTAAATCTCTTATTCCCAAAGCGCCACATCAATTACTTCAGGCAGCTCTGTCTTTTGCATCCAACGACGGATTGCTGATCAAGCGGTTGAGGTTTGCTCTCGGGATTCGGGCGGGATGAATGACACCGCTTTATTTGCCCCCGTATATAAATCTCTGAAGGAAGTTAGTTTCCTTTACTTTACACACATTCACAGCATCCAGAGAATTTTCAGAGCTTCCAGAGAATTCCATCCTTCGAAAGCCTTTCACGCCTCCTCGGATTCCTGCGTCTTCTGCCTTCAAGATCCACCCCAAAAGCTCACTTTGAGTTTAGGAAACTCGTTTCAATCTTGCTAGTGTAAGTCTCGGCGCCTCCTGAGCCTTTATTTTCTTCTCGGCTAATATTTTCTCCCCTCAACACCATCTTTCTACTCATTGCTTCACCCATTTTCTTAGAAATGGGTAAATTCCAATATCTCGTCGATAGTCCAGCGTTGATAGAGGAATTTAAGAGAAATCGTAATATCTCGCGGGGGGTGAATCTGAGGTATTGTCCTCCGGAGGGATTATTGACAGCCCGAAGAGAAGGAGAGGTCATAATTCCCATGATAGCCTTCATTGAAGGGGGAATGACCTTCCCAATGGGTCCCGTTATCCTAAATTACCTCCGCAACCATAGGCTCTCCCTTGACCAGTGCGCGCCCAACACCTTTAAGATACTAGGGGCCTTTGATGCCGTGAATGAGCAGTTAGGTCTAGGGCTAACTTGGCACGACTTAGCATACTTGTATGAGTATCGTAGCCAAAAAGGGGCGGGATACTACCTTAAATCCTACTCTGACGTCGTGAGGCTATTCTCTTGCCTTCCCAAATCCAATAAGGGGATGAAAGACGACTACTTGATCGTCTCGGGCGCATGGCACGACGGTCTACACTGTCCGTCCTCACTAACGAATATTTCCGAGCGCAATAGGTAGTTGAGGGCAGGTGCGTTGACAAGGCTCAGCCGAGGAGTAGTATGCACCTTATCTGTGAAACAAGCAAACCAGCCGAGTTAGAAAACAAATACAAGATGATGTAAAGAAGTGGCTACAAAAAAAGAAAGCCCTAAGACTATGGTTAAAGACCTAAGTCCGAGAAGGCGTAACCATTAATTTGTGGCCAAACCCAAAGACAATTAATTTGTAGAGTATGGGTTAAAGAGCTAGATTCTGTATGGGATTAATAACAATGGGCCATAACCATTCAAACACTGATTAACATTGATCAGTCTGTATACATTGATAATTCAAAGAGCTCTCCTATTGTTTTTTGTTCTCTCACACTCCCCGGAGCCCCATTGTTAGGCGCTCCCTTCTGTTATATAGTCGTTCCTACCCTCATCTCCATCGTCCACGTACTCCTCATCCATGAACCTGCTCAAGTACATGTCACGTCAAGCATCTTCTTTTTAGCTCTGCGTGAGTGGCGGTAGGTTAGGATGTACTGTTCAGAGGTCTTCTCCACATAAATGCGGTCAGAAAAGCTGTTGCAGTGCATTGAATACGGTGGCAGCAGCCTTTCCCTCAGATATTTCTCCATCCTTATCGTTCCAGAACATGCTCTGAGCTTATCTTGATCAGGTGGAGTCCTCAGATGGTCATTCTGGCTTTTCCCGTGCTCAATTAATCTATGATATCATGTTAGAGGAATACCTCCTCCTCGGACAGGAGATATCCTCCTTGGACTGTGATAATTCTTCATCTTGAGGATCCCACTCCCAGCCGGGCCCTGCCTTTTTCTCCTCTCTCTTCTCGGACGTAAAATAGTCCTCTCGTGGGCCTTCGGCCCATTACCCTAGGCCTGGCCCCCTTTTCCCCCACACTAATAATTCACACATTCGATGGTTTGATGTTCAATCAAACTACCCTCAGTGAGTATGTCACTCCCACAAGTAGTCTTACTTTTACTTATAAAAGAAAAAACAAAATAGTTTAGTCTTACATTTTTTTTTTAGTGTTTTACATATGTCTTTCCAAATGCTAATGTGGACGCTTATCTCTAATGACATGGTAGGTGATGAGCTATGATTAACATACCAATAACGTGATGGCAGTGGGGCTTCAATGTGATTGAAGTTGGATGTATGTAGGTTCTAAGAATGGCATAGTAAAGATTTGGGATTTGAGGTAAATATATTTTTTTCCCAACATATATAAGGTAGATTTGTTATTATTTAATTATTATATTATGCCGTTATTGTTTAATATTATTTAGAGTTACTCTTTTATATATATATATATATATATAATATGAAGCATGACATTTGTTATTGCTACACTCCCATTGAGCTACATCATCTGTCACATTATTATCTTTTTCTTATTATTTTTTACCTTTAATTTTTTGACAATATTAAGTATATAAATATATTGGTTTTACAAATTCATTTTACGTGGTTTTAACTTTACATATTCATCTACTTTAATTATGATGTTATAACTAAATAATAAATTAATAAAAAATTAAAACAATTTTTTTTTTTTTATACATATTCATCTTGAGCAGTTTTAACTTTACATATAATTTTGCATTTACATGTTCATTTACTTTAATTTAGTTGTTTATAACTGAAAAATAAAATCAATGAAGAATTAATTTTTTTTTCTATAAAATGGCATTCACAAGTCTTGCTTAACATTTGATGGTAGAAAAGATATAACCTAACAACTACCCCATAGGAGGAATCCAAATCAAGCGTGTTATAGATCTCCTGCTAGAGGTTTATACTCAATGGTGTTTGTTGCTGACCTAATTTGGAGAAAAATCATATTATAATATGTCCTATTTTATGTTGTTGTCAGGTTTTAGTTTATTTGGAAAATGATATTCTGGACAATATGATGAAGAATAGTTTGTACAGTGGAAGAAGATGGGCTTTGTGTAGTTTCTTTTCACTATTTGTAAATATTTTGTTTAACAAATTAGTAGCAAATTGTTATGTCTTTTTTATAGGATGTTCCTAAATATTTGAGTAATTATTTTAAGCGTTTATGAATATCTGATATTACTCTTCAACTTCCATAACTCATTAGTATATTTTTGAAGATTTTTAAGAAAATAAATTCAAATATTGGATTAGATTATGACAATAGTTACACAATACCTCTTCTTCTTCTTTTCAAAAATTTTCCTTAATTTTTTCCCATTTGGAATTGTACTCTTGGTTTATTGATTTATTTTTATGTTATTTTTATTTTTATTTTTATATTATTAAGGTAAAAGAGTAAAAATCATCATGTATAAAGCTACAACTAGCACTTTTGCTTAGAATCGGCCATCTATTTCTATTGTGTAACTTATTAAAAAATTTTAATTTGATTGTGCATTGGATATTGAGAAGGAGTTTGATATGTTTCACATTTGATATGTTTTACATATTGAGAAGGAGTTTGATTATGATGTGATTTTTATTTTTCTCTTTCTTTTTTATTTTAAATTACAGTTTTGTTGAGTTTTATTAATTTTTTTAGATATATTTTTTGGTGTATAGGGTAGAAAAAATTGGGTTTGAGAAAGTTTATTTAAAACTAAAAGAATAATTTCTAAATTTTATATACTTTTTAATGATACACAAAATGTTATAAATAAGTTTTATTAAAAATTGAATATTTTCGCTAACTTACCTTTTGAATTCTTGAGAAAAATTATATTGTTTTCATTTGATACAACAAAATTTATATATATTACTTTTGTGATTTTTCCCATAGTATAGTTATAAAATACATTATTCTTTATTAAATTAGTCCTAATTGTAAAAATTTACTAAATAAGAGCACCCTAAAAAAGTAATCACGCACAACGTACGGGACCGCGACTAGTTTTTAATAAAATTTAGAATTTGTCTATTATTCTCTCTAATGGATTTTAGGAAATTATCATCTTGTGAATTTAAAGAACCCCTTGTGAATTCAAGGTTTACTACCAGAAATTAACAGTTTAGTTTTTGTTTAATCAAAAGAGCATTGAGTGTGCTTTCTTTAAGCTTCTGCGACATCAATATATTTAGAATGATAGAATGAAAATGATGACATGAGCATCAATGTGGCTTAACAAATGCGTAGTACTAATAAATACCATGCTTCAACTTTAGATATTATATAAATATAGATTTTAGTAACATAGATTACTTATTCATATTTATGAGGGACTACTTTTTACCATTGTTTGATTAATAGAAACCTTTTACAATGTGAAAATTTGGATCTTAATTTGACCAAGGATAGCTTTTTTTTTTCCTTCTTTTTTTTCTTTTTTGCTAAACTTTAGTGTCATTAAAAGGCAAAAAAAAACAAGAGAGATAATCTTCCCTACAAACAGACTCAATAGATAGGGAAAGATTATACTTATTTTTATTGAGAAACAAACACACACACACAAGGGAAAGAGAATATTATACTTATTAAAACAAAAGAATTGACCAAGGATAGCTTAGCTTGTAAGTAACTAACATTTTAAAACATTGACCTTCTTTTTTGTTGGCGGTGATTTCGAGGTAGTGCAGGGACAAAATATCCAATAAGATATAAGTTTCCCACTGTTACAAAGAAGCCAACTAAGCATCCAATCCAGACTCCTTGCCATGAGAACCATGACACCTTGATTTCAAGTTGTGGTGGTTTTGTTGGTGGCACTAGCAACACTTCAGGACATGGCACCTTAATTTGCATTCCGCACAATGAATTGTTGGCAAAAAAGTTTGGATTGTTCATTGTGTCCATTTGCCTTCCAACTGGAATCTTTCCTGTGAGATTATTGTTGCTCACATCCAAAACACTCAATTGTTCTAGCTTTGTGAATGATTGGGGAATTGAGCCTGATAGATTGTTGTGAGACAAGTCCAAACTCTCTAGATTCTTTAAATCACCAAGACTTGCTGGTACTCTCCCATAAAGTTTGTTATGAGAGACGTTGAGAAGCTTTAGAGCCTTCAAACTTCCCAAGGAAGTTGGAATTTCACTAGAAATTTGGTTCATGGACAAGTCTAGCAAAGAATAGATCTCAAGGTTGTTCCATGATAGACCTTGTTCCACCCTCTTCCAATTGACAATTAGATCATGAATCTTGGTATTCAAGCCATTAACTGTAGTGACATGCGAAAATCCGTTGGGTGTTTCAATCATACCAACAAGATTTCCTAATTTTGCAGGAATTTTTCCAACAAGATGGTTGCTTGAGAGATCAAGGATGTGGAGCCTAGTAAGATTCGAAATACAATCAGGGATAGAACCTTGGAGGGAATTTTTTTGTAAATTTAAGATTTGAAGGGTGGAGATTTGACAGATAAAATATGGTAATTCACCTGTAATGTTGTTTTCATTGATGCCTAGGTATTCTAGCTTGCTCATATTAGTAAGATTTCTAGGCAAGTTCCCAGAAAACTTATTTTTTCCCAATGAGAGAATTTTAGTTTCTTGGCAAAAGCTTGTTGAAATTTCACCTGAGAATTCATTTGAAGATAAATCAATGATTTCTAGAAAATATAAGGAGCTAAAATCTGGTAGAGTGTTGCTAGAAAATTTGTTGTCTGACAAGTCCAATGATGTGAGGAAAAACACATTGGTGATGGATTCAGGAACCTGCCCTGAAAATTTGTTTCCATCCAACATAAGAACAACGATTCCAGAGGCATTACCAATGTTGTTTGGTAGTTCTCCATAAAAGTTGTTCCGAGACAGGGAAAGAAAAGTTAAATTTTGGGAGTTGAAGAGACAAGAGGGGAGAGAACCTGTGAGATTGTTACCTGACAGAAGTATATTAAAAATATCCATTTCGATAAGCCATTGTGGGAACATTCCTTCTAGCTGGTTCTCACTCAGGTCCAGAGTTCTAAGAGTCTTCTGTGTAGAAATCCAATTTGGAATTTCTCCTGCAAGACCACAAGACTTCATAGACAATGCATACAGCATACAAGTTGGCACCATTTTTGCTTTGTTGTTCCATGTCAGATTATTGCTACCGATAAAAAGATACTTTAGGCCCTTCATATCAAATAACCACAATGGAATTTCTCCATTGAGAAAGTTGTTATCCAAGTGAAGTCTTTCCATTTTCGTCAACTTTTGTATGGATGGTGGGATGGCACCTGTGAGCTTGTTGTAGCTCAAGTCAAAGTTTTTTACATCAGATAGATTGCCAATATCAATAGGAATTCCCATTGAAAATGAATTGGAGTGTAAGTCCAATTCTTCCAATTCCTTCAAATTCGTAATTGAAGATGGAATTTCACCAAGAAAATTGTTTTCATGAAGAGACAATTGCTGCAACTTTGTCATATTCCCTATCTCCTTAGGGATATTTCCACCAAAAAAATTACCTTCCAAGTGCAATTCCCTCATGTTTTGAAGAGATCCCACTTCCCCACTTAGAATTCCATGGAATGAATTGAATCTCACATCAAGATATTGAAGATGGGTCAGTTGAAGAAGCTGAGAAAGAATGGAACCATTGAAGTAATTCTCCCCCAAATCAAGATAAACTAATTTGGTCAGATTAGCTAAGCTCTCACCTGGCAATTCTCCTTTTATATCGTTGCTGGCCACTTCAAGATGCATCAAGCTTCTGATGCGAAAGAGCGGCGTCAAGATGATGGGAGATAACACTACTGGCTCTGTGGACCTTATGATGCTTGTCAAATATAGAGCAGTCACAGTCCTTGAACCGAAGTGAGAATTACAATGGACCCCGTCCCAGTGGCAACAATCTATACTAGGACTCCATGAGTCTATATCTACAAACAGGGTTTCTAATAAAGAAGAATTATCAATAGCATTGAATAGAGAGGCTTTAAAGTCGAGAAGGGCTTGTTTTTGATATTCAGGACAAGAGAGAGAAGGGGTGAAGAAGATGACAAGTACAAGAAGTCGTAGTAGTAGTAGTACCCTCAGTTTTGCCATTGTTGTGTGTCTTTCTTCTTTGTTGGAATTGGATGGGTATAAATACAATAGAGGTTCATTTGGTGCACTACTGAGTTGCGATCACCGCAATGGTCTTGAAGTTTCTTGGAAAGAGGTGGGAAAGAATACAGACTAGAAGGCTGTTCGTGGGTCCGTTTGCTCATAAACTTCTCTAATGACTCATCTCATCATGAGATTCTCATAATCTCATGTCTCCTATTTTAATCCGACTTGGCTTAGGGGGCAACTTAGCAGCATTCCGCGTGTAGAAAGTTTAGCTAGAGAGAGAGTAGTGCAAAGAAAAGAATGGAAGTGCGTGTCAGAGAGCAAAGAAGAAAACACGAGGATGTAAAAAATCTCATGTAATTCGAGGAAAGAAACTGGAAGGCACTTTGGCATATGTGGGGTCAAAAACACTCTTTTCCTTCGATTGAAAGGGTGAGGAGGAATAATAAAATTATAGAATCCTAACAATGACAACTACCTGTAACTAAAGATTTATGGGGATAAAAAAGAAGGTAGCTAGAAATAGTCGAATAGAGAAAGATTATGAAAGCATTTTATTCCATGTATTGGGGGTGAGTACTGATCACGGCAATGGTCTTGAAGTTTCTTGGAAAGAGGTGGGAAAGAATACAGACAGCAAGTCACATTAACTTGCCCTTTCACTGGAATCAGTTTAGTCAAATTTTGGCGACTTCTTTTCCTTAAAGTGCCGAAACGTGATTCACTGAAGAAATAACAAGAAGCGTACTCTTATTTTGATGGGTCTGGACTCTAAGAGGGATATGTGAATGGGTCTACTTATGAACTTCTTTTTCCTTTAACTGTGAGACACGCACAAGGGTAGGAAAAATTGGGGTTTTCTCTGCATTATTGTGTTTCATTGTTCTTTGTTCGATGGTTATGAAAAGTTGGAAGGAGTGTGAAAAGGAGACTCACATACTGGACCAATAATCACGGTGTACTCAGAAGTCTTAACTCAATGGGTACATAGCAGGTAGTTTTTTGAAAATTGGTGGTAAAGGAAAGAAACTGGAAGGCACTTTGGCTTGTCTGGCGTCAAAAACAAGGGACACAGTAAAGCTAGTAAGAGTAAACGAAGAATAAGACACTATTCTTATTCAATTGAAACATGGGGAACGAATACTAATTGAGTTCTACCAGTAACGACTGTAGTTTAACTGAGAAGATTCATACAATTAAATGCGACATGTCATATAGCAGCAAGAACTCAGTTAAGCGTGAATGCGACAGGTTGTGCAATTGAGCAATGAATTACCAACTTCAAAGATTTAAGGAAGTACAATTGTACGAAAAAAAGGTAGAAATAGAGGAAGATTTTGAAAGTATTTTATCCATGAATTTGATACATCATGAATAAAGCACCATATATTATCTAAATATTAGATTCTTACTAACAATGACAGGTTCTTGTTGTGCTCCTAACATCAGTGAAAAAAGATAATACATTTACAAATGGTATATAATCCATTCTCTTTCTTTCCTTTGTGGTACCAAACACAATGTTTCAAATTATAGGTTTCAAATTCTATTACTTCTTCAAGTTTAAGTTGTTGATCAGCAGAATATAATGTTAGCATTCTGAACTTGAACATACTCTATATTTTTAATGCTTTGCTGGTCACCCATACCCTTTAGACAACTTGCATACATTAAGAAGAGTGTATACTCAAATGGTACCTTAAGAAGAAGAGGACAGTATATTTGGTTGTCTCCGTTAGGAATACTACAAAGTATCAACCAATTGAGTTACAAGAATCTTAATTAGTTGAAAAATAAAATTTGTAGTATCAGTAAAGAAAGGGAGGTAACTAATAAGACATACCAAAATTATCATGTATGGGCATAACATTAGGATTCTTATAACATAGAACAAATTTATTGGAAATAAGCTGAAACCTAAATGGCATTGGAAAAGTAACAAAAAAGAAAAATACAAATTTGGGAAAATTTTAAAGTACATCTAAGCGAGGAAAACTCACTCGGAAAATGTAACAACAAAATAACAGTTTTAAATTTTTTGAAATATTTGGTAATATTTTTTAGAATAAAATTTTATATCTTTTGAAAGATAAATAATAGAATTGTACCTAAATTAAACTACCTTTAAATCTTATCATTTGATTTGAGGAAATATATCCTACCAATTAATAAAAAAAACTAATTTAATAATTAACGAGAATGTAATCATTTATTCCAAAAAAGAGATAGTTACTTAGCACAAATACAGCTTCTAGCCTAGTATAGTATTTGATGTGAGAAAAATGATTTAGAAAAATGGTTAAAAGGGCAAGAAAAAAAAATCCGAAAAGGATTGTGTGTTTTGATTAGCAATTGAAGGTTAATACAACACCTATTTGATTGGTCGAATATCAAAGAATTTTCAATTCTATCAACAAAAAAAAAAAAAAAAAAAAAAAAAAAAAAAAATTCCTTGTTTGGGTGAATTATAAGGAGAAATCCTGTCATGAATGTGGGTTTAAAGAAATTTTAATGGATTTTTTCATGAAAACATTTCTAATCCCTTAAAAAAGAAAAAGAAAAAGAAAAAGAAAAGTAAAGAGAAACATTACTTCCAAACTCAATAATTGTTATTATTTTTATCAATAAAAATTAAAAAATTTTGTATACATGGGCTTATTGGGAAAAAAAAAAGAGAAAAAGGAAGGTAATTATTATTATTATTTTTTTAAAAGAGGGCAAAATGCAGATGACAGTGACATAGTGTGGTCAACGGTCAACTTTGTCCTGGGTTGGGTTTCGTTTAGGATATATTTCCTGTGTGGGCTTGGTATTAGATATCAGATCTTTCTAAGACTAAATGATGAAGTCTAGTTGGGCCAAGTTGGCATAATCAGGATGTAGTGTAAATTATAAACTACTCAGTCTGGGTCGTTTCGGTTCGGTCCTAGATTTGCAACCACAAAAAGGACTGGACTGAACATTAAGTACATATAATTTTTTTAAAATTTTATAACAATAAAAAACCTAGGTTTAAAAAACCTAAGTGCAAATACATATGTGAGAAAAAGGTTAATGTGAATGAGCAAAGGAAACTGGAATTGTACATGTTAATATAGAGAAGATATGATACATGTTAAAGATTTGAAATTGAGTATATGATTGAGTAACCCAAAATAAAACACAATCAAATTGGATTTTTTGGCATTAGAGACATTACACTTCCAATGATTTCCTAGTCCTGGAAATAGCATCATTAGCTAAAGGCAATTATGTTCAATAAATGAAGATAACTGTCATAAAATGGAAACTGGTTCATATTGATGATTGGGGAAAAGGATTTCTTTTTGGGCATTTATTTCAATCCTTAGAATAATTTTCTTGAAGTTTCATGAAGACATGACCCAAAAATGTTGCACATGTAATGGTGAACTTTTGAAGTCATAAAACTCTATGTGCATGTATCGCTTATCCGCGTTTATCATGATGATGAAAAATTCTGCTGGTGACGCTAAAAATATATCTAACACTATTTATGTTTGTTAGATTTGGAAAATTCTAGTGCCAAAACATATCAAATTTGGAATGCAATGAACTTATGAGGAGGTAAAGAAGGTTGATAAGTGTAAAACTGGATGGGACCAAGTGAGTATTATAACTGTTGCACAAGTGAACAAGGTTAATTGCAAGACTATAGTAATAATTTCTCTCTCTCATTTAATGTGTGAATAAGATAATGATTATTGCTAATGTTGTGTAAAAAAAAAAAAAACGCTTGTAATAGGTACTAAGAATGAGTAATTCTTGTTAAACATAATAGAGGTTCAATTGGTGCACCATTTACTGATTACTGATGTTGTGGAAGCCTGAAGAAAGCATACACAATACTCTCTTGATGGAACAGAAACTAAAATGTTAGTTCCTGGTAGTAAACCTCGAATCTACGAGGAATTTTCCTTGAATCCACAAGAAGATAAAACTAGAATTTATCAGAAGAAAATTTGACAAAACGTCTGTGTTTATTGATAATAATCTAAAAACTGAATTGCCTTTGGAGGCTACAATGCATTTAAATAGTAAAAACAAAACTTAGGGCAACTAGAAACCATAAGGTGGCTACGAAAGCATATAAAACCCTAATTTGACTAAACAACATTAAAAACACCTAAAAACAAGTAAATAAATGCCCTAAACTTAAAATAACGAAAATTACATAAAAATACCAAATATAAAAGATTACAAAAATTAATTAGAATATTTTGTCTTATTTCTCATAATAACAACAACAACAACAACAACAATAATAATAACATGAACGACATTAAAATTGAGTTTTGCTTGTGGGAGTGAAGTACCCTACAACTGAGAGAGCAAAAGTAGTATGGCTCCTGGATGCTGCACTAGTAGGCCTAGCTCACATTTGTTGGTGAAATCTATTTTGCTGATGATAAGTTTAGCCTTACGTTTAATGTGTTTCCTCAAGAACACATCCTTGCCATGGTTGATGGTGCCTCTCTATACCTATAAGGTCCAAATATTTTTGAATATTCGAGACCTTAATCACTTCATGGGTTGCAGACTTCCTTATCTGTCACCAAACAGAGAAGAAACACATTAGGAATTCCATATTCTTGGCAGTCAAGTATGGCACACAAAGAATGGACATGTGAAGTTTCTGATACATTAAACTGAAAAATGAGAACTCTATGTATGTGACATAGTTATTTAATCTGTATGAATACAATTATTTATTGGTAGAGAAGAAACACATTAGGAATTCATTATTCTTGGTAGTCAAGTATGAACACAAATAAAGAACATGTGAAGTTTCTGACACATTAAATTGAAAAATGAGAACTTTGTGTATGTGACACAGTTATTTAATCTGTACGAATATAGTTATTTACTGGTGGAGCATAAGGTGAGACAGAGAAGCTGCAACAAAGGATGTGCATTTAACTAAAACGATTACTCTATCAAAAAAAAAAAAAAAAAAAAAAAAGCTTAAACAATTACGTTTTTCCTCTCTTCCCCAAACAAACAGATTCGGCAACAAAGAGGAAAATTTTAAATTTAGAGAGAGGAAATGGTACCTAAAAAGTTGTGGTGGTTTTGGATATAGATAGAGCAGAGAGCACCGTTCATGCAATCCAAGCAGTACCTATTGCATCCAAACTTGGGGCAAACACGGTGCAACTTGCATTTTTCATAGCTTTTAGCCATGGAGGTCATCTGTTGTTCTCTACATCACCAGTTTCTTGGGTTTTCATCGCCACCCTATTAGGAGAAACAGTGACCACTACAAGAAAAAATATTTATTGCAAAAAAAAAAAAAAAACCATTGCAATAACATTAGAGTCATTGCAATAGTTGATATAAGATGTTGCAATAAAATTTGGGGTAATAGGTTTATGCAACAAAATTTTTTGTTACAATAAACTCCAAATATTTTAATAATAACTTTGATGCAAAGATATATATATATATATATATATAAATTGTTGTAATAAATAATTTACTATTTTGAATATCTTGTAAGTATATGCTATTACTTCATGATATTTGTTGTAATAGATTGCAAATAATTGAACAAAATAAATTGGATTAAATTATTGCAATGATATCTTCATTGTAATAAATAATTAATTCATTTTGTCACTATGATTGATTATGAAATAATTAATACCAAATTATTACAACGATATATTTATTGTAGTTACGTGTTTGTCATTGCAATAGATTGTAAAAGAATTAATATCAAATTATTGCAATGGTAACTTTGATGCAGTAAGCTATTAATTCGAAATTTTCATTGTAATAGATTACAAAAACAATGGGTATCAATTTATTGCAATGTTTCTTTCATTTTAAGTTATTGCAACAATTTTTCCTAATATATTAAAACTTTTATTGCAGCTTAAAATTATAAGTTATTGCAACTTATTATTGTTGATACAATAATTTAACACTTTTAAGTTACTATTACAACAATTTTAACTTGTAGATGCGATATTTTGTCTAAAACTACTATATACATATTTTGTTGTATTAACACTTGATGTAATAGACATTTTTTGTTGTAGTGAACAGAGCAAAATTAGATAGAGAGAGAGAGTGTGTGTGAGTAAAACACACAGAGAGAGAGAGAGAGAGAGAGAGAGAGAGAGAGTTGCCTTTGTAGAGAAGAGAGAGTTGCCTCTGTGTGTGTGTGTGTGTGTGTGTGTGAGGGAGGGAGGTATGGACCGTCTATTTGAAGAGAAGAAGAAAGAGAAAGAGAGACAGTTAATTGGATCCTGGCTTGTTAATCCACCCAAACCCCAAAGATAGAAAACTAATATGTTTCTATTTTTAATATTAACAAAAAACAAACATTACAACAAAAAATGTTTATTACAACAAAAAAAAATCGTTGCAATAACATCGAAGTCATTGCAATAGTTTATGCAAAGTGTTGTAATAAAATTTGAGGTAATAAGTTTTTGCTACAAAATTTTTTTGTTGCAATAAACCTTAAATATTTCAATGAAAATTTTGATGTAATAATATATTTGCTATTGCAATAAACAATTTATTACTTCGAATATCTTATAGCAATAGGCTATTATTTCATAAATTTTATTACAATAGATTGTAAAGATTTGACTAAAATAATTTGGGTTCAAATTATTGCAACGGTATATTTATTGTAATAGTTATTTTTTTTCATATTTTTTCTTATAATATATTGTAAAATAATTGGAATTAGATCATTGTAATAATATATTCATTGCAGCTTTATGTTTGTCATTGCAATAGATTGTAAACTAATTGATATTTTAGTTATTGCATTGTTAAATTTGTTGCAATAAGCTATCTCTTTGAAATTTCTATTATAATATATATCAAAATATATAATTGGTATCAAGTTATTACAATGGTTTCTTCAATTTAAGTTATTAAAAAAAAATTGATTTCTTCAATTTAAGTTATTGCAAAAAAAATTCTAAATTCAATTTAGTATTAAAATCTCTATTGCGACTCAAAATTATAAATTAATACAACTAATTATTATTAATGTAATAATTTACTATTTTTAAGTTATTGTTGCAACGACTTTTAATTTTTAGATGATAATATGTCTAATACCACTATACTAATTTTGTTGTATTGACACTTGATGTAATAGATTTATTTTGGTGTAGTGAAACGTCATACTAGATTGACTTAATACATCAAAGGTGGAATAAAAGTACTAAGTTTTACAACCTGATTTTTACTTGTTTTTACAACCAAAATATGGCTCTAAATAATAATCCTAAGTTTAGTTTGGTTCTTGACTTTTCATCCTTTAATAATGAAATTCATAAAATGACTAATGCTAGTGGTTAATCAAGAATTTGAACATGTAATTATAAGTAATGCTTATACGAATAGTTAGTAACATGATGAAATTCATACGGCTTCAAACTTTCTATCTTTGATTTTGAAATTGGGTTATAGTTGTAGATATATGTGAATTTTGTATGAATTATTTGTGGACATATATTGCATTACTTATTATAAATAAAAGTTCTAAATAAATTGTATTGGCACTGGCAGTAGCAAAACTCACTCTAATAATTGATTAATTACACATTGTCTAGTTTTAGATTTTTTTTTTGGGTTAAAATAGTTACAATATGCTATTAATCATATAATTTGAACAATTTTTCTAGATCCTTAAGTGCTTTGTGCACAAAGAGAACCTAAGAAAGGAATGGTCATATATGGTTTAATTTGGGGGTGGAGGGATTATTTACAGTATCCAATGCAGTAACCTCAGACAATTAATGAGAAATTAATGAGATAAAAGTAAAAATAAGCTAATGTGAACTTTTAGATAACATTAAAAAGAATTTTATGAAAAAGAGTTAAAAAAAGACTAAATGTAAAATTAGAGCGCCATATGGCAGGATCTCTGCTTATTGATTGATTGATTAATGCATATTTATTTTCTTATTAATATTAATTAATGCAATAGGTGTTTGAATTTAAGTGAAAAAAATATTAAAATTATAAATAAATTAAAATATTGGAGAATCTAAAGTGTACTTAAAGTATTGTAGTTAAGTTTAATCTAAAGGTTATATAGTTTTTTTATACTATAAACCATAAATCTTTTCATCGCTAAAATTAAAAAAAGAAAAAAAAAAAGAAAAAGGAAAAAATGGGTCACACTCATATACAAGATTAAAATTTCTTTAATTACAAGCTCTGTACTTTTTTTTTTTGTTTTTGAGAATTTACAAGCTCTATACTTATTCAGCCTCATTTAGTTCACTTATACGGAAATTTAAGTAAAATCAATATGGTGCTCTCCATTTCCAATAAAAAGCAAGAGTAATATAAGAGTGCCTTGTTCGTTGGTTCTCTAAACTATAAAACACTACACACGTTCACAAATCACAGGTGACGTTTTGGTTCTAATTTGTTATACTAAAATAACAAATGTCAGGACATATTTATGTGGAAAGCATACTCCCAACCAAACACCAACTAAGACTCAGGGGCATTGGGCGAGATGATACTGCGAGCTGTGTGGCAGTTGCGAAACGTCGGGACATGCTTTGTGGGGGTGCAAATTGGCAGGGGAGGTATGGGGAAACACAAGACTGAAGCTACCATATTTAGAGACCATGCCAAAGGACTTCATCGATATTGTGTGGGAAATTAAACTCAAGAAGCCTGAGCTTGACTGGGAGTTATTTGCAATCACGGCATGGAGTCTGTGGAGTAATAGAAACTCAGTATGCTATAGAGGAAAGTGCAAAGAAGCGGCATTGATAGCTCGAGAAGTGACTGCATATGCGAAGGAGGTCAGACAGACCAACAAGGTTCGGGGCAGACCTTCACAGTCAGGTGGGCAAACTTGGACTCCTCGTAGAAGGGGGTGCTATGGGGTGGGACTAGTCATCAGAAACGAGGAGGGGCAGATAATGGGGGCGATGAGTAAGAGGTTGGATTTGCCTTTGAAAGCGCTGGAAACGGAAGCTAAAGCAGTGGAGGAAGGCATCATCTTTGCAAGGGACCTCAGCTTAAGGATCATCAGCGTGGAAAGCGATGCTCAAGTTGTGGTAAAATCCTTTAAAGCACAGGGCCAAGCATCGAGCTCCATTCATAAGGTGATTGAAGGAACAAAAATGGAACTCCGTGGTTTTGATACATGGGAAGTAAACCACATCTGCAGAGCTAAAAACTCTGCAGCACATCTCATGGCAAAGCATGCCAAGTTTATTTCTGACTATTGTGTATGGGTGGAAGATATTCCACCAGTTATTGCCAATCAAATTCTGTATGATGTAGCTCAGCTGGGCATTACCTCAAGTTAATGAATTTTCAGTTTATCTTGATTATCAATATATATATATATATATATATGAGAGAGAGAGAGAGAGAGAGAGAGAGAGAGAGAGAGAGAGCTTGTCACAATATTGGGCTAAAGAAACATACAAGATTCATCATGAAGATCATTTCCGAGAAGGGCTTCCCACAAGATTTGTCAGACTTGGAGTCCAGTTCATCCAGCGACTTGGATGTTGATACTATACTTGTGCACATCTCAGGGTTGTAAGAGGAATGTGTTGGGTTTGTAAGAGTGAAGTATTCAAGTATATTGATAAGGATTTGTGGCTCAGCCCTGATGAAATTGCTGGTATACGGATGGTAGAATCAGAGAAATTGGTAAAAGATTGAAAGATCGTTTTAGTTCTTGATTTGGATCTTACTTTGCTTCATTCAACAAAAGATAGCAAACATCTGAAAACTCGTCAAGAACTTTTGGAACAAAATATCAACAAGGATGGCCTAATCTCTCTGAGACATTTGGGGATGATGACCAAGTTGAGGCCTTACGTCCACACTTTTCTTAAAGAAGCAAGTACCATGTTCGAGATGTACATATATACAACTGCTGATCGAAGCTATGCATCGTTAATGGTTGAGTTTCTTGACCCTGAAAATGTTTAGGACAAGTCAAGGATTATTGTACGAGAAGATTTATTTGCCCCAGATGAAAAGAATCTTTAACTGGTGCTGAGGCACCAATGCATGGTTCTTCTTCTCGATGACACACATCATGTGTGGAGATATCATCCAGATAACTTGATTCTTGTTGAGAGATATTATTTCTTTGATGCAAGACATGGCATTTTATCTCTTTCTGCAATGAACAATGATGAAGGTGAGACCACTGGCGTGCTCGCGACCATTCTCAAGAAATTTAAACTAATCCAAAGACTGTTTTCAATCCCAAATTCAAGGGTGGTCTTGCGCATAGAGATGTTAAATTGATACTTGATTGCCTTAAGGTACTCCAAGGATGTAAATTAACCTTCGAAGGTATTTTTACTTCCGATTTTGAGCCCCAAAATTCACGTCTTTGGATGATGGCAGAGGAGTTAGGAGCCATTTGTTCTACGAGTGTTTTTACCTCCAGGACACGTGGTCACTTTGGTTGCCACGGAGGAGGAGTCTCGGCAGGTAGAGCTGGACGGAATAATTCTGGTCCATCCAGCTTGGTTACATAGTTGCTATGAGTTAGCCAAAAGGTTTCCTGAAGCGGATTATCCGATCAAGCTGAAAAATAAGAAATTGAGATCATCTTAGTTCACTTCTATTGACAGCACTGGTATAATTTCCAATTTTTTGTTGTTAAATGTCCTTTGCAATTAGTGAAGTAGAGTTTTTTTTTCCTGGACAAAGGCATTTAGGGTTCCTAACTTCTATTTTTTGAAGCTTGATTACAAATAGTTAATTGCTATGTCTAGGAATTGAATTCTACCTCAATTGTGATTATGAGACAAGATTACTATGGTTTTTCATAATCTGATTCATATATCTCCTTTTTTTGAGGTCCACAATTTTTTTTCTGTGAGTTTGGCCATGGAAATTGAAACAAGACCCTACTGAATGTATCCAGTTATGCTATTGTTAAATAGAAAACTTATTTTGTATCTGCAAGTGCATGAATTGTAGGGGTGGGAGAATATTAAGCCATGTTAGTCTAACATCAGGTGGTTAAACTGATCTTGAATCATAGTTTAACATGCATAGACAGAGAATGGAAGCTGAATGAGTTTTACTATACCTAAAGTATTTATACAAAAAATGGGAAGCCACCATATATCCACTACTAGGGCACTCGTTTCGTCAAGGCCACTTGTTTCGGTTTCAATACAACCTCTTTTAATACTAAGTGTGACTCATAATTAAATTTTTTCAACTTACACGGATCCATTGATCCCAAGCGCATGGCATGTCATAAGCTTACTAATTAATCATCACAGTAGTTCACTCTAATCTGGCAAAATATTGTCTCATGCTTGGTTATTGTCTTATTGAATACTCTATATGTGCAATGTTTTATTTTTTATTTTTTTATTTTATTTTTATTTTTATTTTTATTTTTATAAATAATTTTTATTTATTTATTTATTTTTTTTTTTATATAAGATAGAAATTTTACTCTAACTTAATCTAAGTGTATATGTGTATGAAAGCTCTTTCCTGGAGACTTCAACTCTAGCCCTTACCTTCCACACCCCATAAATACTTATACTTGTGAAGTGACCATCGCACCAAGGGTGTGTGATGGTTATATACGCAATGCTCTTAATCTCACGCGTGATATACATATTTTTTATTTATTAATGTTCATATTTAAAATGTGAAATAAATAAGGCGAAACTACATTGATGGTCCTTGAAGTTTGCTTGACGTGTGCAATTGGTCCCTTAAGTTTCGATTGAGTGCTATTAGTCACTCAAGTTTCAAAACTAAACACTATTAATCCTTTGTTAACTTCCGTTAGTATTATTGCTTATGTGGCTAACGGAATAGTGAGGTGGTATTTATTATTTATTTTTATTTAAAAATTATACATATCATAAACACATAAAAGCAAATGTTTGACCCGGTTCAAGAGGGTTAATACCCAAATAAAACAAAAATTATCAATCTAAAACTAATGTAAGAGAGTGAGAACCCAAGACCGTTGTCCTTCTCCACGTGACAGCGGCGTTGTCATTGTCAACAACCACTTTGATTCATGGTTGTGCTCGCAGTGTCGCACAGCCATTCCTCTGCACCTCCCCTCTCATCTTTGGCCAACCCATCTAGTTTGTGTTGTCACTAGGTAGTTGGACATGATAGGAAGCACTCTTTTGGTGATATGAGTGTTGATGAGGAAATTTATAGAGCACTATGATTTTAATATTGGTTGTGCAATATATGATTTTTTTGTGCACCAACTCAATATGTTGTTTCATTTTTCGATTGATGATTAAGGTTCTGGACATGGGTTTTGTAGATTATTCAGTTGGGTTTGTTTCGTTTTGATTGTACTTGTTATGTAGATATCTGCTTTTGATTTCTTGTGGCACCAACTGTAATTGGAGGTGAATTTGTAGAGAAGACTTTCATTGTATTGGATAAGGTGGTAGTTGATGGAGGGTTTATTCAAGGAGATCCCCTGTTGAAGGTCAATTAAATTTACAGCCTTTAGACCAATTGCCCTTAGTTCTTTTGCAGTTTGAGCACAACCATGAATCAAAATGGATGTGAAGGATGATGGAGTCGCTAAGGCTCTAGGGAGGAGATGCTGTCACCAGCGGAGGAAGGCAACATTGCGTGGAGGACGACGACGGTGTTGGGTTATCGTTAATTTTATTGGGAATTTTGGTTTGTTTTGGCCCACTTGAACTAAGATATTTTCTTTTATGGGTTTATAGTATGTCTAACTTTTTTAAATAAAAATAAATACCAAGTCAGTTTAAAAAATGTCACATCACTATTATGTTAGCCACGTAGACAATAATTTTAACCGCAGTTACCAAAAGATTAATAACTCTCAATTTTGAAACTTGAGGGACTAATAGCACTCTGTTGAAACTTAAGGGACCGATTGTGCATATTAAGTAAACTTCAGAGACCAATAGTGTAGTTTCGCCAATAAATAATGTCTATTGATGATGTACATTGACGAATGTAATAAAATAAATGCTCTCTAATCCCATACGCCCCACTCTAAACTGCTTGTTTGTTAATTGAACTGCAACCCAAGCACGGCATATATACTTTTGACATAAAATAATCAATTCACCTCTTCTCACATAACTAGCAGTCATATACACCATTACACAAGCTGCATGCAATGCTGGAACAATGATTGCAAATATGTGGTTAAAGCTTGAAAAATGAATATAGAAAATCGCCTGATTTGACCTACTAAATAAATCTAGAATTATTGAATTACATGCAGACAAGTTGCCTCTGATTTTGGACCATCCATTATGAAAGAGTTCTTTTTTTTTTTTTTTTTGAGAAAAATTATGAAAGAGTTCTTACATGAAAGACTTGAATATTTTATGTATATTCCTTCTCGAACTAATTGGGTTTTATATAAGCATAGTTTTGGTTAGAGGTGGCTATACACACTACTTTATGAGCAAATTTCGGAATTTACGTAATAGGCTTTCAGTTGATTGAGAGTCAACCGAGATTTTCAGTTTGAATTTTAATTTCGCACGGCTGAGCTTGCATTCTCATAACCGAGCATGTCATTCTTAAACAGCAAACAGAAGTTTCAACCTTCTACCTTCATTACTATTACATTACAGTATCAAAACCCAATACAAATAAAATTTTCATGAAATCTTTTAGTACATAAATTGAGTCACACAAGTGGGACTCAATTTGCTGGAACTGAAGAGTATCACCAAAAGAGCAGTGGAAGAGATCTCTTAGTACATACATGTACATCGCCTACAAGCTTGTTCCATACAAAAGCAACGTCCCAAGAGAACTAATTTCCAAATCAAAGGCCATGATACAATTTGAGAATTTAAAATGAAAGTTACTTGTTTAGACCCTAATGTGGCTTGCTATTGCAGTGTAAAGTCCACAGTAAGCCAACTATGTTTTAAATTTTTTTCTTTTTTACCAAATTTTTTGGAAAAAAAAGGGTTTAGTCACAGGTTAATTGGGTCAAGTTAGGGTTGATTTGCAAAAAATGGGTAGAGTCACAGGTCAACTTATTTTCTATTTGGGTCAATAAATTTAAGTTTAGGTCAAGTCAGAAAATACCAACCTGTTTCGCTATGTCTAGTTGAGAGCTAGAGGATTCATCTCCTGTATATACCCTCAATTCAATACCCTTAGAGCACTGGCATCAGGTTTGCTATGTCAAATATCATTTTAACACACAAACATTTACTTTATTAATTTTAGCATAGAATTTTACAATACACTTAGCATCACATATTTTGTTTTAAAATTGCACCACATTAAAATGATCTTTAGAAAAATCTTAGCTTTATTAAAAAATTTATGAAAAAAAAAAAAAGAAGCTCAATCACCACCGTCCATCACCCCCCACATCCCACCACCACCGTCCATCACCCCCACAACCCTCCACCACCACCATTGGAACCCACCAAATAGAGAGAGCTTCAGTCCTAGATGAGAAAAAGAAGTACAAAAAAAAAAAATATGAGAAATAAATAGAAGAGTCAAAAGATAGAGAGGCTGACTGCCATTGGCGGGTGTTTGCCGATTTTAACCACCGATCTAAATCCACTAGTGGAGCAGAAACAGGACCCAAACACCAATAGTCGTTGATCTCAACCCCACCACTGCCACAACAGCCAATATCAACAAAAAAGAAGAAAAAAAAAAAAAAAAAAACCCCACAACCACAATGAGAGAGGGACAAGAGAGGAGAGAAGGGGGCAGGAGAGACGAGAGATTATTTGAGAGGGAGAAGATAGAAGATAGAAGTAAGAAAAAAGAAAAGAGAGAGGTAAATGAGAGAGAAAAGAGCGAATTTGAGAGAGAGAAGAGAGATGTTTTTTTTTTTTTTTTTTTTTTACAACTTGTTACTTCTGTAGCATGTTGTAAAAGAATTTGGGATTTGGCCAATGATAATGCATAAGTTTTATTGTTTGGTGTGCCAAATGCTAAAATTTCAGCATTTAGCATTTGGCAAACCTGATACTAATGCTCTTAGATCCCAGTTTTAAATCTTCCAATAATAGTAAGCTCTAAGTCTCATGCCACACAACCTATAATGAATGACAACATAATCCCACTAAACTTTCAGAACCACTGCATTCTTTTGGAGGGAAGAGGTGTAGCTAGAACCCACAATAAAATGAAAATGGATACGAGTACACTGGGATAATCATTAATCACAATCCTTAATAGTCTATTTTACATTATTCTAGTCAAAGTAGCACTGCTTATTGACTAGATGGAAATTAACAAGAAAGGAAAGGGGAAAAGGGACACTTACATTATTTGCCAATTGCACAATCCATTTGCTCGAAAGAAATCATTAAACGATAGATATAGACTGGACACAATATTAAACCTATACAAGTTTTCTAGATATATAGAGTTCAAAGCTTCTTAAATTATTCGTTCTTTCTTTTTTTCTTATGAAACTCTGGGTTTTGGAAGTTGATTATTTAGCTAGGACACCACTATCCACCACTAGGTTATGCCCAGTGACACACTCAGAATCATCAGATGCAAGAAACAACACTGCATCGGCCACGTCTTGCTTTTAATACAACCCCTTTAAATACTAACCGTTCCTCGAAGGGTTTTCCCACTTGCTCAGCATCCATCCCAACTGCATGGCATGCCATTGGTGCAGCAACCACATAAGGTGATACACAGTTTACTCTGATCCCATGCTCCCCAAGCCGTTGGCTAGCCGATCGAACCAGCTCAAGCACTGCGTGCTTTGAGATGAAATAATCAATGTGCTTCTTGTCACCACAACAAGCAGCTACACTAGCAGTGCACACAATGCTTCCCCTAACGTGCCCTTTGACCATAGCATGTGCCTTTTGACCATAGCATTTGTCGCATGCTTTACACAAGCTGCCATGCCACGAACATTGGTTGCAAATAGGAGATCAAAGGCTGAAAAATCCTGATCAAGAATGGTCTGATTAGACCTACTGAAAATTCCAGCATTAGAGCATTCTCACAAAGAATTCTAAAAATTTTAGCATTTAACACTTCAAAAACTTACTTTATTCATTATACCACCCCACCTTAAGATACATCATACATCAAAACTTCTATATTTTTTACCATTTCATTTAAATAATATAAACTACTCATTAAAATAATAATAAAACATCTACACAAAAAATCAATAACAAACAGCTAACCACCTCCTGCACCACCCCCTACCACCGCTCCACTTGCCATAACCACAGCTACAACAACTGCCATTGTCGCCACCACCCACAACCATGATCACCAACCACCAAAATCATAACCAAATCACAAGCCCAAACCCACAACCTCTTCACCAGTCACCACCAACAACCGGAAAAAGAAAAAGAAAAACAACCCTCCAAAATCACAACCAAATCACAAACCCACAACCTCATCATCGGAAAAGTAAAAAGAAAAACAACTACCAAGAGAGACCCACGTGATCAGAGACCCACGCCGAACTCTTAACCGATGACCCATGCCGATGCCCACGCTAGTCAGAAACCTATGAACCCAGACCCACAAAATAAAATCACCCCGCCGTTAAGCTCTACCTCCATATTGGCGGCAACTGCATCATCATCAGCATCATTGCTTCCTCCAAGCTCCACACGAGGACCGAAGAAGATCCAGTGCTAGAGATGGTTCCACTTACTCCTGTGCCGGTTGTGAAGGTCTCTGATAACGTACGAATCAGCGATTATAGTGATGTGTATGAAAGCGGCGTCATTTTAAGTGGCGGAGGATTAGGATATAGTGTTTGGTTACGATGCGGTGGAGAAGAAAGTGATGGACGGCGGTAACGATGAGGCTGCGGTGGTGGTGTCGAGGCCGGTAGAGAGGAAAGATACAATGGAGGGGAGGAGCTCAAACGGTGAAATTGAGAGAAACAGAAGCTACGGGAAAAGAGAGAAGAGGAAAGTGAGAGAGGAGAGAGAAGAAAGAAGAGAAAAATAATAAAAAAAAAAAGAAAGGGAAAGTAACGGGAATAAAATATTATTTTCCGTTTAACATTTGTGTTACAGTGGGCTTGTATTAATACAAGCCCACTGTAGCAGTATCTCAAAATTTTTGAGATTTGAAAGGTTTGATGTAGTTAGTTTTTTAGTGTATTGGTGCTAAAATTTAGTATATAGCACTTTTAGCATTCTTAATGAGAATGCTCTTGCTGAACATAATGTCTAGTTTCCCATAATTTTGGACCTTCCATTCCACCATGGCTTTGACTTGCTCTTCATTTGTAACATAACAATGGATGTAGCTAGCAAGGTTCAAGCCAACGGATTCAACAACACCTTAGCCTAATTCATCTTGAATATCAGCGATCACCACCATACGTGCAACATGACTAGCAAAAAGATGTGCGGTTGTCTCTCCAATGCCACTTGCGCCACCGGTTACTATGACCACCTTGCCCTCTAGTTTCTTCTTGCGCAACACTGATTCAGCCATTGTTTACCACAGAATTGTAAATGAGATGAAACAATTAAGCTGCAATTATAATTCTTCTAAAGATAACCAGTTAGCCCTTATATAGCATTTTCCTTATTGAAAAGTCCAACATAAAGGGTGTGTTTGGATATTACTTATTTTGCTGAAATTGAAAATTTATTACTTAAAGTATTGTAGATAAATGTAAAAGTTAGTTGAAATAGTACAGTAAAGTTCATAAATAGTACCAAAAATTGTAATGGGGCCAATAAATAGTAACAAAAACAAGCTGAATAGTAAAATAATTTTAATTTTCATCCCAATCCAAACGCACACTAATTGTACAAATCTATTTTTCACGGTTAGAAAATTTGTAGGGTAATGTAATTTGTCTTTGGCCCATTCATAAAGGCACTACAATGTTACGAGCAAAAGAAGTGGAGTTTCTGTTATAGATTTTAATGTTATGCTTGCTGAGAATATTTGGATGTTTGCATAATTTTAGGATCAGAATAACTTGTTGCATAATATTAGGATCAATTGCATTTGTATTTGCATTTTAGTAGGATAAGGGAATTTGTTTATCAAGTGCTTGGGGGGTAACGGCTAGTGGAACTAGTGTTTGAGTTTTATTAGGATAGTTTGTTCCTAAAATGCAGGGCTTATCTTGTATAAAAGGAGCAGTAGTCTATTTTAATAAAATCATCATATAAGAATTATTTATGCAGAATAATCTATCGAGGTCAGGGATTACTCGATCAATCCTAATTTCTTTTTAGTCTTTATCCAATATCCATTAATTATCAAAATAGGTAAAGGTCAAGTCTTGTACGTACCATACAATTAACATAGTTGAGAGTTGAGACATATTCATGTGCAATAAAGTTTTAGAGACTATTTCATCCGTAATTGCGAACTCTTCAATTAATAATGCTTCTTTTGATCTTTCAGTTAATATGTCCAGCAGTCTTCTGGTCATATGGAAGTGGATCCTAGAAAAACATAATTTAAGAAATTCTTTAACAAAATCCTATTAAGAAACCTTAGGTTGTCTTTTTTAGGAAAACAATCTTCATTAATTGCAAAATCAGCACCAGTTGCTACCAATTTCTAGAGATTTACCACTACGTACCCTTAGTGCAGTAGTCATTCCATAAGTATAAATGTTTGTGAAATGTGGGAGGCAAGGACTGGAGTTCAAGTATCTAAGGTTGAGTTTCACATGCATATACACTTACAATAAGCTAAAGTAGAAATTCTATCTTGTATCAAAAAAAAAAAAAAATTTCTTGAGATTTACACCCTGTTGCAGTTATTACAACACAAGGAAAATCATCTGGCTGAACTAAAATTTTTTTTAAAAATTGCTCAGCATCCATGATCCCTAGCACATGGCATGTCATAGGTTTAGTAATCACATAAGATTATATGTAGTTCACTCTAATCCCATGCACCCCATGCCCACCATCCCAAACTGCTTGCTTGTTAATTGAACCAGCCCTAGCACTGCGTACACACAAACTGATCCTAAGGTGCCCTTTGACCATGGCACTCGCTGCACGCCTTAATCAAGCTGATGTTGCTAAATTGGACATCTATTTTTAGATATTACTGTAACAACATGCAATTTTTTTTTGCATTTTGCGTAACCAGATTTGAGACCTTTTTTTTTTTTTTTTTCTTTTTTTTTTGTAGATTTGATGCTACAAAAAAATTTAAAATTGATAAGAGTTTATTTTGCATTCCCAGATGGGAATCCTAACAGCACTTCAAAGACTGAGCTTGTGAGTAGTTATCGCCTTATCGGACTCCCATGTATCTCTTAGGATCTATGAGATTTTCCATGCAGCCAGGATTGTAGGAATTATTTTTTTGTAGCCCTCGGGTGGCTCAATGGCTGCGTTGAACAATTCAGCAAAAAGGGATAAAAAGGGTTCATTTTGACTTTGTTACAATATCTGAAATGTAGTACATTATACACTACAATTGAATGTAAACACTTTGTTATTATTTGTTTTTAATTGGTTAATGCAACTAGACTAGGTATTGAATTTATATAAATATATATATATATATATATATATAATGTAACTAAGTTTTAGAGAGATATATATATATATATATATATATATTTTGTAACTAAGTTTTACCTAAAGGTAATTTTCAGTTTTATATCCTATAATATATAAATCTTTTCATAGTATAAAAAATAATAAATAAATAAATAACGTCCATAAAACCTAATCCATATGTCCTGCCAACGCCAAATAAAAAAAAATAAATAAAAAAAAGGTCACAACAAATACAAGATTAAAGCTTCTTCTATCAAAATGAAAAAGAAAACCAAAATTTTCTTCAATCACAAACATTATACTTGTCTAACCTCATTCATTTGCATGGAAATTTAATTTAAATGAATATGGTGTTATCCATCTATATCTACATAATATTTAAAATCTAAAACTTAGTATTGATGGTTGATATGCCCCTCTTGAGCCATATCAATGCAGCATTTAGGTTCATTTAGTTCACTTTAGACCATTATGATCCATTTGGTCCATTCAATTTATTTCGGTTCAATTCGCTCCATTCAGTCCATTTTAATTCAATTTGGTCCATTCGTTCCAATTTGCCCCATTTTGGTCCACTTTGATGCAATTGAGCAATCATAATATTTCCTTGAAAAAAAAAGTTGCAAAATTTAAAACACTTTCAAATGAGAAATATAGATAGATTAATTTAAAAAAAAAATCTAACATATTATAACATTTTTACAACAAATTTTAAGTATCAGGTTGTTACTTATTGTTATTGTTAGATTAAAATAGTAATTTCAATGTTAAATTTAAATTTGAACTAATAATAACTAGTTACCTGTGATTTATTGTGAAAATATTGTGTACATAGCACATTATATTTTTCTTTAATTCTTCTCCAAATTTTGGCATTCACTTTTTTTCCCCCTACCATTTTCGGCAATACCATTGCCACAATTACTTTTTTTTTTTTTTTTGGGCACTCACTCATTGCACTTTTCATACTCACACATCCGGGCAGGTGAGGAAAATTGGGCAGATGAATTACGGCAACACTGTTGCCGAAATTCAAGTTTTTCTCTTTCCTCCCTTTTTCTCATTCTCTCTCCTACTTTTTCTTGAATTTCGGCAACACTGTTGCTGAAATTTAACCTCTCTCCTCATTTCCCTAAATAACTTGTAACAGTACCTATAACGCAAATATGTTTTAAATTTAGCAATATTTAGCCAAAAGACTCGTTTCCCCCCCCCCCCCCCCTTTTTATTTAAAGAGAGAGTGTATTTACTTAACCATTGTTTCACGAACCACAAAACTATGACCAAGAGTGAAGGCTATATATAAAAAAATTATATTTTTGGAACAAAGTTTCCCTTTAAACTCTTTTTATATTTTTTTATTGAATGTGAATTTTGCCAAATCCACCATTAAATTACATTTTCTTACTATATTTTTTATATTTACAAAATTTCATGAAGATCTAATATTAATAACTATGTCATTTATCAAATATTTAAATTTTAAAATTTTTTATTCTTAAATTATACGTAAATAATAAATTTATAAATTGAATAATAAATAATATATGATTTGATCGAAATTTAGGGTGTGTTTATTTTGAGGTGAAATAAGGTGGATGGAAAACTTTAGTGAGAGAAAAAAAAAACATTTTTTGAAGTGTGTTTGGTTGGGTGGAGAGGAAAGAAAATAAATAGTAGGGCTCAGGTGTTTTCTCATTGGGCCCACCAAAATGTTTTCTCCCCAAAATTGGAAGAAAACTGAGAGACGGAAGCTTATGAAATAAAATGAGCTTCCAAAAATACCCTTCACGTTGGACTTCATCTCTAACGTGTTGGCTTTTTTTTTTTTTTTTCTTTGATTTTTTCTTTCTCTATTCACTAACGTGTTGCTTTTTTTTTTTTTTTTTTTGGTGCTCATATGTTTATTTTCTCATTAATTTTGGTTGGTTTTTGTTTTTGTTCCTTTTTTTATTTTTAGAATAAAGGTTTTGGGTTAATTTTTTATGCTTTTTTTTTTTTTTTTTTTTTTTTACTTTAATGAAGTGTCACAATTTTTTTTAAAGTATAATGTGTTATTTTTGTTTTATTTAATAGAGACATAATGATAAATTTATACAAATTTTATTTTCAATCAAACTAAAAAGTTTTCCATTCCTTCACTTTTTCACCCTCTCAACCAAACACAAATGAGGGAAATTAAAAACTTTTCTATCCTCCCAGTAAAACAGACCATTAACATGCATGTTAAGAATATAAAAAATATATAATCTAATTATAATATTTTTAAAATATAAATTGAAGGGTTTTTTTTTCTAAATTCCAAAAAACTGGGTCTAAGGGACTAAGACCAATGGGTTTAGAAGAAACAAAAAAGTAAACCGGAGGTCCAATAAAAAAATGCCCCCAACTCTATTCCATACATCCGAAAGATAGTCTTGAGCTAAAAGCCAACATTATGTCATTTTCCATTGGTTCAGATTTTGACAGGTTTTTGGAGTCTAAATTGTGGAGCGACTCCAAGACTCCGAAGTATTTTTGTTTCTAATCTAAATAGGCTCAATTGCACAATGACCATACACATACAGTAGTAAGTAGTAGATTCTATTCTAGTCAATCGTAATGGAATCATGGTGACTTTGAATCTTCAGCTCCACTCAACAAGCGAACCCATCGAAGAAAACTGAGAGATGTAAAGCCACGCGCCATTGTAGTGGAAAAGAAACACTTCGTTTTATGAGGAGGTATATCATAAATCGGATACATGAGTCCTCCCGCTTATATGAAGGTTGACGCCACACTTGTAGAGTCCACCCTCATGTGAGTGGGAGGACTCATGCATCCAAAACGTAGTGTATTTTTCCTTATTTTATAGTCGACTTTCAAGTTTTGCCACTCTTGTGATAATACTTCTAATATTCCATTAAATAATATATATATATATATATATATATTAATTTTAAAAAAATTAAATTATACATAAATATTAACAAAAGCACCTGACAGTGGTGGCACCACATTCATGTCAGGGTGTTCCTAGGAACACCCTGACCTGAAAAAAAAATTATATATAATAATTAAATTTTTTTTTTATTTGTTTACCCTCTAAAAAAAATAGGAACACCTTCAATCAAAATTAGGAACACCATCAAATAAATAAATAAATAAATTATTTGTTCTATTTTCAAGGAAAAAAAAAAAGCCCAAAAAAAATTTGAACTAAAATCTGAAAAAAAAAAAAAAAAAAATTGTAACAGGTAAGCCCACCAGGAAAAAAAACCCAAAATACTGAAAACACAAACCCACGGATTCTTAAAAAAAAAAAAAAAAACTGATCGGTACAAGACTGATTGGTGCAAGCCCAGCAAAGAGCAAACCCACGAATTCTCAACAAATATAATAATAATGCCCAATCATATTTTAAACTAAAACAATTCCTAACCTAATAAGAACCTAACATCCTCACTCGAGTCACTTCTTAGCAACAGCAATGACTTAGCAAGGCATTGAAGGCAGTGATTCTTAAAAAAGAAAAAGAAAAAAAAGACTCAGTAATGTAGCAACAACAACACTAAACACCCAGAGTAGCTCTGCGACGGCGAGATTGGAGATTGACTTGGCCCAGATTAGAGATTGCGAGATCGGCGACAACAAAAGCGAGATCGGGAAATAAGAACCTTAGCCTTCAACGTGCTGTGGTGGTGCCGCCCCTAACCTTAGGAAACATCAAGGTATTTTAGTTCTCTCTCTCTCTCTCTCTCTCTCTCTCTCTCTCTCTCTCTCTCTCTCTCGCGTAGTCTGACTTGTGTTGTGAGTCTTGTGACTTAGACCTATCTTTTGACAATATAAATTGCTTAGCTTTTGTCTTTTTGTGTAAGTGTATGTAAATAAAAAAATACGTAATTGTGTTGAAATTACTGATCGGCTCTTGTCTGAGTTGTCTCTTAGTGTGGGGTGGATGGGGCTGTGGCATTGAATTGGGGTAGTGGTTTGTGGTCCCTTAAAAGTAAGTGAATACACATTGTAAAAGACCAAAAAAACCAAAAAAAAAAAAAAAAAAAAAAACTATGTTAAGCAGTTTTGCAGTGGGTTGATATACATTTATACACTCTTATTGCACTATTTTTGGTTGTTGTTTTTCTATATTTAATTACATATTTATGTTTTAATATTCTAAAATAGTAATTGTTATGTAATAACTAAATGATTTGAGTGTCAAAAAAGAAAAACTAAATGATTTGTTTTATTTGAGGCTTACTTATTTGGATCAATAATTTTATATTGTATAAGAAAATATAAATATATATTATTTTTAATGTTTTTTTAGAAACCTCAAAATACCCTGAAACGATACGTTGAAATAGATCGGAACCGAAATATTCTGTTCCACTAAATAAATAAAAACAAGGTCCAAAACGGTATTCATAACATTGCTTTCAAGAAAAAAAAAAAGCTAAAAAAAAAAAAATTTGAACTAAAATCTAAAAAAGAAAAAATTGTAACAGAGAATGTGAAGAAAAAAAAAATTGTAACAGAGCAAGCCCACCCAAGAACACCCTGAGAAAAATTCTTGGAGCCGCCACTAGCACCTGATTATAGTGAATTTATGCATTAGCAGAAAGTAAAAACACTCATTTTTACAGCCAATAATTAGATTTTGCTACCCTTGCCCTACTGCTTTTAATGTTCCATCGAAGAAATATTTATATATATAATTATTCACGTGATATTTGATTAAATTATTTTTTATATATAGTAAACATCATAACTAAAAGTTTTATCTCTTTCAAAAACTAATGAAGAATGACTTGATTATGGTTGAAATCATAATATCATTTGAAATTTGAATTAATTGGATAAAATAATTTCGCTTCATAAAATTATAAAAATTAGGTTCTTTAACCTTATATTCTTCAAAATTACATGTCATTTTTATGATGATATTTATTATTTATATTACCAATAAAAATTAAAATAATAATTGATATCTTATAAATTATTTACGATCTTACATTATCCAATATCCGCTCTATATTAGTTGGTAATGGATGTTAAGCATGCTCCCCAAGGTTTCCTTGATTTGCTTTAGTTGGTAATGGATGTTAAGCCCGTGCAAGACTTGGAAGCTTTCGTGAGAATGACATGGTTCTTATGGAACTACACAAACTTTGTCAAACATGGGGGGCAATGCAAGCCTACCTTCAAAATTCTCAAGGACTCCAAACATTATCTATAGGAGTTCCACGGGGTCTTTGAGCTTCCCCTTCCTAGACAGCCTCGTCCCCTTGAATCTTGGAGCCCTCAACCCCCACCCACCAAAACCTAACCCCAACCCCCTTGCTGTGCCCATATTCACTACAAGAAATTTGGCTATTTTCAATGGTTGAAACCGTTGAAAAAAGTACTAAAAACCATTGAAAAATGTATTTTCGACGGTTGGAGTGACCGTAGAGAATCGTTATTAAAAACCGTATCGAGAATATTTTTCTACAGCCTATGGAACCGTTGAAAAAAGTTTTACACCTTTATCAACATGCACTCTACCGTTGATAAATGGTATCTTGATATAAGTTTCAACGGTTTGTAACCGTTGAAATAAGTATTTTTCATTCAAAAAAAAAAAAAAATTGGATATGCTCCTTTACATTGATCAAAATTTAATATCCACGTTCAAAATATAAACATTAATAATGACCAATTTCAAAATTTTACTACTATAATATAATTTACAAAATAAAAAATATCCTGGACATATTGCCTCAAATTTACACATTTTGCATGTGTTTTAACCAAAGCAAATGTAGCAGTATGAACAAAAACAACTTAAGTTTGTCCCACATTTTCCAGCTACTCCTCACCACCTCTAGTTACCTAAAATAAGAAAATTGCATGCAAAATCAACTTAGATTTTATATAAAAAAAACCACTATAATTATAGAAAAAAGAAAAGAAAAAAGAAACAGAACAATAACTAGTAAATAAGACCTTTACTTTAGAGGAACTTTAATTACTTATTATGATGCAAGAGAATGTGATTTAACATATGGGTAAGCCTAATCTGTGGACCTATTAACTAAACTATAGACCGTTTATTTTAACAAGCCCATCACCTAAATAACTAGCCTAAAGAAAGTACAACCCAACAATGAGCCCATCGACTAGAACATTAGTACTTAATGGTGTATTTGAATACTGCTTATTTTGCTAAAAGTGAAAAATTATTGCTGAAAGTACTATAAATAAATGTAAAAGTTAGTTGAAATAGTATAATAGAACCCATGAATATTGTCAAAAAGTGCAATGGGGCCCATAAATAGTAGCAAAAAATAAACTGAATAGTGATATAATTTTAGTTTTTAATTCTAACCCAAATGCACACTAAATCTCTTATGGCAATGTTTCCTATGTTCACACCACAACCCCAACCTAACACGTCTCTCTTCTCTTTCTTTTTATTCAGTTCCTTTAATTATTTTCTTTATTAATATTCAATATCTGTCCTAGCTTACAAGCATTTAGAAGCCAAAATTCATACAAAAAAGCAAGCATAGTTAATAAATTATTTAAAATGTAAGTTAACAAAAAATAATTATACATTTAAAATACAACACGACCAAAAAGAACAATACACCATGGTTACGGCTATCAAGGCCAAGCTTACGGCATGGAGGGCCATAGCAATATAAGCAACTCGTATGCCGCTATCAACTCGTATTAAGACCAAGCTTACAGCATGATGGGCCACAGCAATATAAGCAAACAGGACCTCATCTGCCTTAGGCCTAGGCATGATAGGTGGCCGTGAGAGATAATCCTTAAGCTGTTGGAAGGCTAAAGCGCACTCCTTGGTCCACTCAAATCCCTTCCATTTGTTCATCAATAGGAAGAAGGGTTTGCACCTATCCACTGATCATGAGATAAATCGGTTTAAGGTAGCAATTATTCCGGTCAACTTTTGGACTTCCTTGAGATTTCGAGGTGGTTGTAAACTATTGATTGCCTTAATCTGATCAGGATTAACTTCAATTCTGCGATGCGTAACCATGTACCCCAAAAACTTCCCTGATCCAACACCAAAAGAACATTTGGAAGCATTAAGTCATAGCTTGTGTTTCCTTAGAATTTCAAAAAAATTTCTGAGGTCCCCCACGTGTTCGGACACCACCTTACTCTTCACCACTATATCGTCTATATAAATCTCAATATTTTTACCCAACTGTGGTTCAAACATTCTAGTCATCATTCCTTGATAGGTAAACTCTACGTTTTTCAAACCAAAGGGCATCACTTTGTAGTGGTAATTTCCAATGGGAGTGACAAAAGTTGTCTTCTCTTGATCATCCAGGGCTAGTGGTATCTGGTGGTATCCCTAAAATGCGTCTAGGAAGCTCATTTGAGGGTGGCCCAAGGTTGTGTTCACCCAATGGCAACGCCACTTATGAACACCCTAACTTGAAAAAAATCCTAAATTTTTTTTTTAATTTTTTATATTTCCTCTATATTAGGATCACCCTCAATCACAGAATTAGGAACACCCTCAAATTAAAAAAAAAAAAAAAATTATATTCTACTTTCAAGCTAAAAAAAAAAAAAAAAAAAGAGCAACGCCTCAGTCCTAAAGGTTTAAATCAGAAAACACTAAAGTATTTCATTTCAACGCCGTATTTCAGAAATCACTAAAGTATCAAAAAAAAAAAAAATCACTAAAATCCAATCCAAACCTAGAGACAGAGCAACGGGTTCTTTTCAATGTTGTTGCCACTTGAGATCAGATCACTCGCTCGCTGCAACGCCGCTTGAGATTTCCAGATTGGATCACTCGCTCACTCACTCTGAGCAACAGACAGAGATCTCAAGGTTCATCGGATTGCTCGCTCGCCCTTCCGCCCGTCGTCGCTCGCCCCTCCGCATCGTCGTCGTCAACGCCGCTTGAGATCGTATCACTCACTCCCTACTCGGCTGCTCTGGTGCTCCCTATTTCATTTTTCTCTCTGACTCTTTCTCAGTCTCTTTCTCTCTATCTGAATTGAAATGAATGAAAATTATGAAACTCTCTCTCTTAGAAAATGAATGAACTTTAGCTTTATTAATTTTTTTTGTCTGTGATTGGCCAAACCGAACTTTAGCCTTATTAATTTTTTTGTCTGTTTTTTACTTTTTGAATTTGGCTTTATCAGTTTATTTTATCCGTTGGTATTGGTGTGTGTTTTAGTGTAATGTGTTATTGTGAAATTTTCTAATTAGCAGGGGCATCAGGTATCAAGCGTAATTAATTGTCTTTATACATTATAAAAATAAAATAAAATTATGGGGGTGTATGCTAGCTAGACTACTAGTAGTTAGTTAAAAAAAAAATAAATTAATGAAGCAACTAAACATCAATAATTAATAATTTAATTAACTAATATATTATAAAAGACAAACAAATTAAATTATGTTAGGCTAAAAAATAATTAATAATTTAATAATTAATTAAGCAACAATACAACAAATTATAGTTTATAAAAGACAAACAAATTTATGAAACAACTAAACAATAATAATTAATAATTTTATTAATATTTCAAATGAATTTATAGTTTATTGTACAAGTACCTTTATTTATTTCTTTTGTTTTCATTTTTTTTTCTTTTGAGGTTTTTCAGTGTACAGAATGCCAATTTGTTTTGGTTTTAAGAATTTTTTTTTTTTTTTAAAGGCCAAATCTTGAATTTTGGTCGGTATTTACCGAAACGTCCCGAAACACCCGAAATAGACCGAAATGACTTGAAATTTGTTCAAAGTGGAATAGGAACACCCTGGACAAAATTCCTAGAGTCACCACTGTGTTCACTAGTTGGTTTATTCTAGGCATAGGGAAGGGATCCTTTAGGTAAGCTTTATTCAGATCTGTGAAGTCCACACACACTCTCTATTTCCCACTCTTCTTCTTCACCATAACTGTATTGGCCAGCCATTCAGGGTAGAACACCTCCTTGATAGTCCCTGCCTATTTAAGTTTCATCACCTCGTCTTTGACAGCATTAGAATGATCCTTGGATGAGCATCGAGGTGCTTGCTTTTGGGGGTGATAGAGGGATTAATGTTCAAATGATGGCAGATGAAGCTTGGATCCCCCGGGGCCTCGTAAGCACTCCATGTGAACACATTGACATTTCTTCTAAGAAATTCTATCAGCTTTTCCTTCTTTGGAGGAGGCAGCTGAGCTCCTATTTGAAAGAATTTCTCCAGATCATCTCCAATAACAACCTCTTCTAAATTTTCGCATTTCGCGTCCTTGGCTCATTCATCGATAGGTAACACCAGAGTCCTTGATTGCTATAAGCACCTTTTGGCAAAAACCAAAGGCTCAGCCTCAGGCTGATGTAAGATGGCAGCCACCAGGCACTGCCTAGTTATGGATTGACTTTTGAGGATCTCCTTAACCTGGCCCTTTAATGGACATTTCACCTTCTAGTAGAGAATGGAAGAAATGGCTCCCAGGGCATAAAGCCCAGGCCTGGCCACAATGGCTTTGTAGGGTGAATAAGCACCTATGATGATGAAATCCACTTCCATTACCTCTGAGCTAGCCTGCACGGGTAGCCTGATCTGGCCTTTCGGAATAACAATTTTCTCATTAAAACTCACTAGAGGAGAATTGTAGGCTGTTAAGTCCTCGGGTCTCAAATTTAGCCCCTGGTATAAATCGGGGTACATGATCTTAGGGCCACTACCCTGATCCACCATTACCCTCTTCACGTCATAGTCCTCAATTCTGAGTGTGACTACCAAAGCATCATCATGGGGTTGGATGGTTTCAATCTTATCTTCGTCCTAGAAACCTAGAACCGGTTGGATTTTTACTTTAACTTTCTTTGACTCCGAGTTAGCGCCCTCGACGGATAGTTGAGCCACAGATATCACTCTAGAGGGGCAGGAACTGGTCCTCCCTAGGGTAGCAAAGATGACATTTATCATTCCTAAGGGCGGTCTTGAAGAATTAACCTTCTGAGGTTCTGAGTGTGTTCGACCCTGCTAGCCACTAGAATGATGTAAGAGTTGCTTTAACTTTCCTTCACGGACAAGCTAGTCCAGATGGTCCCATAGATTTCTACAATCTTTCGTGGTGTGTCCTTAGTCTTGGTGGTATTGGCAATAAAGATTTTGATTGCGCCTTGCGGGGTTTTCTGCCATCTTATTTGGCCATTTGAAGAATGACTCATTCCCAATCTTCTCCAGAACTTGATGTACTAGTTCTTGGAACACAGCATTGACTGACTGAGGATTGGCAGATCCTGACAGCCCAGTGAAGTCCCTCTGAGGTCGGTTGTTGTTGTATCAATCTAATCTGAAATCCTTCATCTCCTAAGGGATAACCTTATCCTTTCCTTTCCCCTACTACTGGTCTTTCTTAACCTTCTTATACTTGTCAATCTGGTCTATGAGTTGGCGCACGCTGGTGATAGGCTTTCTCGTTAAAGACTTCCTTAAACCGTGCTCAGTTGGGAGGCCAACCTTGAAAGTATTGATGGCCACGTCATTAAAGTCATCGTCTAACTCATTGTACATCTCTCAGTATCTGTCCGAGTATGTTTTTAGGGTTTCCCCTTCTCGTATGGACAAAGACAGCAGGGAATCTAAGGGCCAAGGACCCTTGCTGCATGTGATAAAATGAGAGTCAAATGCTTGGGTGAGCTCCATGAAGGAATTTATGGAACTCACCCTTAAGCCATCGAACCATCTCATCGCCAAGGGTCCCAAACTAGAAGGGAACACTTTGCACATCAAGGCCTCGTCTTTGGAATGGATAGCCATTCTCTGATTGAAGTGGTTTACATGCTTCATAGGGTCTATCTTACCATTATACATGATGAAAGCGGGCTAAGTGAATCGTCGAGGAAGTTTTGTCCCTTCAATCTTGCATGTGAAAGGTGACTTGGAGAGTTGGTTCAACGCCTTGCTCATAGCGTCGTTTCCCATGCCTTTTCGAGGCAGGCTTCCAAACCTACGCTCACGATGGTGCTTCTTCTCGTAGGAAAAAGATTTGCTAGGTGGGGTTCAAGACCTTTGCCTGTAACTGACATCTCTTTCGTCATCAGAAGAAACAACAGAGTTGGAGGGAGTTCGCCTTTGCCGTGCATGGCGCAACTTCCTTATCAACGGGTCAATCTCCAATTGCATGCCCTTTTTACTCTTTGCATAGGAGATATGGCTTCCACCTCGAGGATGACTCCTATCAGCATGTGTGGTATGCACACTTCATTCATGGTCACCTCTCTGCTCAAGGTTGACAAAAGGGTCGCCATGCTGAGATCCTAAAGATTCTGCTTGGTGTGAACTTGATCCTACCATAGTTAAGCATTGCACTCACTATCGCACTGGTTCTTCCCACAAACGGCACCAATTGTAAGGACCCGATTTGCAGGCCCAAAATGTAAGAGATGTTGGCCTAGTGAGCCTACTATAATAAATTTGTAGAGAGTGGGTCAAAGAATTAGGCCCTAATGAACTTGACAATGGCTAGTATGGATTCGGAATATGATCAAGTAAGAACAGAGAAAATAGAACTGAATGAACTCACTGTCCGAGGGGGTAAATATCCATACAAATCCATTAAACTGATTACAAGTATCACTTTGATTGTTACAGTATTCTCTTTTCTTTTTCAATCCCTTTCTTATGGAAGGTCTCTTACATTATATAAATCCTCTTGGACCATCTTGATCCTCTTAGACTATCTTGATCCTACACTTGTTGATCATTTGAGCCCTTACTTGAGTGTTTGTCTTATCAGACGCCCTATTTGGCTTTCTGTGAGTTGTGGTACCTAAGGTAGTACTGTTCAGGGGGTTTTCTGCACATTAATGCAGTCAGAAAAGTAGCTGCAGTGCATTTAATGCGGTGGTACCAGCTTTCCCTTAGATATTTTTGGGTTCCCTCCCTTCTTGTGTGTTCGTGAGGCACGTCCCTATCACTGAAGCTTCTTGGAAGGTCACTTTGATCTATAGGATCTAGATCTGATCTGTGTTTAGCTTATCCAAGGAGATATTTCTTCTCGGATTAACTTCCCATTTGCATCTCGCTCATTAAGTCCTGAGTCTGAACTATTCATTTCTATTTGTTTGTCCTCGGACCACTCATGCTCTCGGCCAAGGTCCAAGACCCAATATATGATTTGGGCCCTTAACCCTATAGTAGTGTTAGTTCAAAACGTTTCAGACCACATGGTTTGGACTACCAATTTTTTTTTTGCAATAAACTTATTGCTCTTTATGTTTTTTTTTTTTTTTTTTTTAGAAATGAAAAATTCTTCATGTTTGATTCTATTTTCATATTGACTTTACTATCATTTTCATTAATAATCTAAATGCTAAGTGCACTTCATATTTAACTATTTCCTAAAATTCTAGCACTAAAATGTTGTGGAATGTAAGAACTTTATTGTTGTAGGTAAAAAACACACATTATGGATAGTCATTTTATTAATGAAAATCAAGAAATGAATGATAGGGTCTATATACAAACGGAATCAAAGTTGAATTGTTAAAATGAAAATTTTAAAACTTGAAAAGTCAATATAAAAATGATCCCAAAGTTTAATTACGAAAAGTATATTTTAGTCTAAAAATTAAGTTAAGATGAGTGGGTTATAGGATAAATGGTGTTTCATGCACTACATATCATGGTCTCATCCAATAAAGTAAATAATTGATGAGGTGGAAAAGAAGAGACTACCAAGATCATTGACTTATTAGTGTTTTCCCTAAAGGGAGATGCGCAATTCGGAAAACTATTAAAAAAAAAAATTGTACTTGTACTAAAATATCTAGCTTTTTGCTAAAAAAATTTTGCTTAAAGTGTACTAAAATATATTTTACCATATTTTTTTTTTAAAAGGTGAGAAATTGCAAAAAAAAAAAAAAAAAAAAGAAGAAAAAAAAGAAAAAAAGAAAAAAAAAAAAAAAGAGATTTTAAAATGCTATATAAAAGTTAAAAGCTAAGGCACTTTTTTGCTAAACTAAAAGCTAAGGCACTTAGATGTGATGTGGGTTTATATTTAAGTGGGTGTAGAGGGATTTTGATGAGTCTTGCTTATAAACTTCCATAATGGGCTGTAAAATCCAAATCGTTTGGATCTATCTTCTCATATTCCTTCCCTAACGGGCTCCTTAAGGCTCTCAAGTCTGATATATTATTAGATCTTTATCTTTATCTTTATTATTATTATTATTATTTTAGAAAGATTAGATCTTTATCTTGTTTTCCTTTATAGTGTCTTTGGTTAATTCTTTCAAAATTCTCAAAAAGAAGAAGAAGAAGATATGCCTTCAAAAAAAAAAAAAAAAAAAAAAAACCCTCAAAAGAAAACAAAAAGTCTTTTAATGGGTGCTAACTTGAGAACAATCTCACCATATAATACAACTTTTGTGGAATATTATAGCAAAGTTTGAGGGTCCAGTTATTTCAGCTTAAGCCCATATATATATATATATATTTAGAATACTAAGTATTTTTAACACATACACACACGAGTAGAGGGGAGAATGCTTTTTAAATAAATTTACAATAGTATATATCTAAAAGATCTTAGGCCCATATTCTTCTAAGATAGTATCTTGAGATGAAATTGCATTTTGTTAATTAGTCCTATAACAAAGCTATGTGGAACTAGTTATTGAATCTTCTATTTTTACAAGTTGTGATGAAGACAATAATTGCAATTTGTTCAATGACGGAGGTTACTATGTAATTTTCTCTAGGGAAAAAAGAAAAGATAAAGAAATGGTACGATGAAAGAGGACAATTAATGTGGATTTTATAATTGCTTTTAATATGCCATATATTTCTTCTCGGTTGCCGTTTCACTTTGACTTACATTTTTTCTACGAAGATAATTTATAGATGCTATTTAATTAAAAAAGAAAAAAGAAAAAAGAAAAAGAAAGCTTATTTATTGATATTTATGAATGGTTATTGGTTACCTTATTATTTTTTTTGATAAATATTGGTTACCTTATTTAAATGAAAGGGAAAATGTTATTACAATATAGTAATGTTACAATTATAAATTATTTTAAAATATTTTTACAAACTATTGATGTAACTAGTTTCTTTTTTGTTTTTATTTAAACTCATCATTGCATCATTTTTTTATTTATCAATAAGTTAATAACCACTCACCACATCAGTAATTTGTAAAAATTTTTATATTTCTAGCATTACTAATTACAAAATTATCAAATGGTTTTGAGTCTTTTACAGCTAGTATTTAACACTAAATTATTACACTTTATTCTGTTGATAAATTAAAAATCTGTTTAATTGTTCTTGTTTAGTGGCTTTCCTTCCATTAAAAAAAAAAAAAAAAAAATCGTCGTGAATAATACGACTACAGAATCACCGACCAATAGTTCCAAACAGATTGGTGGAACATTGCAGCACCATCTGAAGGTCTTGATATTTCAGCAAGACGTGAAAAGGGTTTTGATGTTTTGAAGAAATGATTAAACAATTCTTTATAAAGGACTAGTCGTTTATCTCTTGCTTTTTTCACTGCAACAAGTCGTGTATTACTGCTTAGTGTCGTTTAGTTCTCTAACTTTTTTTTTTTTTTTTTGAATTAAGTTCTCTAACTTAATTTGTTTCCTTCACGTGCAGTGCACAAGGTTCATTAATATTAATTCTATGCGTGTCTACTTCTGATTGTATAAGCGACTGTTAGACTAGAAAAGAACTGACCGTGTCCGTTTTTTTAAATTAAACAAAAAAATGCCGGACAGTTGGATACTGTGAAAAAAAAAACCTCTACGGCGGCAGATTTCGACTGTGAACAGCTTATCTGAAATTTTCATAGAAAGTGGATTAAAGAGGAAAAAAAAAAGTTTATTAAGTACTTGATCTCTAGAAAGTAAAGTACCATGTAAAAAAAAAAAAAATCACTTAAATAGTCTACATTCTAAAAAATAATTATTATCTTAAATATTTATAATTCACTTAATAATATAAAATTTATAAAAGAAAAAAAAAAGTGGAATGAAAATTTACTCAATATTTGATTTCTAGAAAGGAAAGTACCATATGAAAAGAAAAGAAAATAAAAAGATAAATCACTTCCTGGTTCACACTCTAAAAATAATTACTATCCTTAATATTTATAATTTACTTAATAATATAAAATTTACAAAAGAAAAAATAGTGAAAAAAAATTTACTCAACACTTGATTTTTAGAAAGTAAAGTACTATACAAAAAAATAAAGATAAATCACTCTACGATCTACACTCTAAAAACTAATTACTATCTTAAAGATTTATAACTTACTTAATAATAGTATAAAATTTACAAAAAAAAAAAAGTGAAAAAAAAAAATTAATCTAGTACTTGATTTCTTAAAAAAATAAAGTACAAAAAGAAAAAGAAAAAGAAAAATTACTCCATAGCTTACACTCTAAATAATAATAACTATTTTAAATATTTATAATCCACTTAATAATATAAAATTTTTACAAAAGAAAAAAATGAAAAAAAAATTTACCCAATACTTGATTTTTTGAAAGTAAAATATCATACAAAAAGGAAAAAAAAAAAAGATAAAGAAAAATCATTCCATTGTCCACACTCTAAATACTAATAACTATATTAAATATTTATAATCCACTTAATAATATAAAATTTACAAAAGAAAAAAAAAAGTGAAAAAGAAATTTATCCAATATTTGATTTCTTGAAAGTAAAGTACCAAACGAAAAGAAAAAAAAAAATTCCACAGTCTACACTCTAAATACAAATAACTATCTTAACTATTTATAATTCACTTAATAATATAAAATTTACAAAAGAAAAAAAAATCCCAATACTTTATTTTTTGAGAGTAAAGTACCAAACAAAAAGGAAAAGAATAAAGAAAAATCACTTCATAGCCCAAAACCCACACTCTAACTACTTTTTTTTAAAAAAAAACTACTAATTACTATCTTAAAAATTTATAATCCACTTAATAATATAAAATTTACCAAAAAAAAGTGATTTTTTTTTTTACCTAGTACTTGATTTCTTGAAAATAAAGTACCATACAAAAAAGAAAAGGAAAAAAAAAAAAGAATAAAGAAAAATCACTTCATAGCCCAAAACCCACACTCTAACTACTTTTTTTTTTTTAAAAAAACTACTAATTACTATCTTAAATATTTATAATCCACTTAATAATATAAAATTTACAAAAAAAAATGATTTTTTTTTTTTACCTAGTACTTGATTTCTTGAAAGTAAAGTACCATACAAAAAAAAAAAAAAGGTAAATTACTCTACAGTCTACATTTTAAATATTAATTACTATCTTAAATATTTATAATCAACTTAATAATATAAAATTTATAAAAAAAAAAAAGTGGAAAGAATATTTACACAATACTTGATTTCTAGAAAGTAAAGTACCATATAAAAAAAAAAGAAAAAGAAAACAAAAAGATAAATCACACCTTGGTTCACTCTCTAAAAAATAATTACTATCTTAAATATTTATAATCTACTTACTTATAAAATTTACTAAGGAACAAATAGAGAAAAAAACATTTACTCAATACTTGATTTCTAGAAAGTAAAGTACCATACAAAAAGATAAAGATAAATCACTCTATGATTCACATTCTAAAAACTAATTACTATCTTAAATATTTATAACCCACTTAATAATAGTATAAAATTTACAAAAGAAAAAAAAAAAAGTGAAAAAAAAAAGTTTATTAAGTACTTGATCTCTAGAAAGTAAAGTACCATGTAAAAAGAAAAAGAAAAAAAAAGAAAAATCACTCATCGGACCACATTCTTAGAAATAATTATTATCTTAAATATTTATAATTCACTTAATAATATAAAATTTATAAAAGAAAAAAAAGTGGAATGAAAATTTACTCAATAATTGATTTCTAGAAAGGAAAGTACCATATAAAAATAAAAATAAAATAAAAAGATAAATCACTTCTTGGTTTACACTCTAAAAAATAATTACTATCTTAAATATTTATAATTCACTTAATTATATAAAATTTACAAAAGAAAAAATAGTGAAAAAAAGTTTACTCAACACTTGATTTCTAGAAAGTAAAGTACCATATAAAAAGATAAAGATAAATCACTCTACGATCCACACTCTAAAAACTAATTACTATCTTAAAGATTTATAACTCACTTAATAATAGTATAAAATTTACAAAAGAAAAAAAAAAGTGAAAAAAAAATTTATCTAGTACTTGATTTCTTAAAAAAATAAAGTACAAAAAGAAAAAGAAAAAGAAAAATTACTCCATAGTTTACACTCTAAAAAATAATAACTATTTTAAATATTTATAATTCACTTAATAATATAAAATTTTTACAAAAGAAAAAAAAAATGAATAAAACATTTACCCAATACTTGATTTTTTGAAAGTAAAGTATCATACAAAAAGGAAAAAAAAAAAAAGGATAAAGAAAAATCATTCTATTGTCCACACTCTAAATACTAATAACAATGTTAAATATTTATAATCCATTTAATAATATAAAATTTACAAAAGAAAAAAAAAAGTGAAAAAGAAATTTATTCAATATTTGATTTCTTGAAAGTCAAGTACCAAATGAAAAGAAAAAAAAAAAAAATCATTCCACAGTCCAGACTCTAAATACAAATAGTTATCTTTAATATTTATAATTCACTTAATAATATAAAATTTACAAAAGAAAAAAAAAATCCCAATACTTTATTTCTTGAGAGTAAAGTACCAAACAAAAAGGAAAAGAATAAAAAAAGAATAAGAAAAATCACTTCATAGCCCAAAACCCACACTCTAACTACTTTAAAAAAAAAAAAATACTAATTACTATCTTAAAAATTTATAATCCACTTAATAATATAAAATTTACAAAAAAAAAAAGTGAATTTTTTTTTTTTACCTAGTACTTGATTTCTTGAAAGTAAAGTACCATACAAAAAGGAAAAGGAAAAAAAGAAAAAAAGAAAAAGAAAAATCACTTCATAGCCCAAAACCCACAATCTAACTACTTAAAAAAAAAAAAAAAATACTAATTACTATCTTAACTATTTATAATCCATTTGATAATATAAAATTTAAAAAAAAAGTGATTTTTTTTTACCTAGTACTTGATTTCTTGAAAGTAAAGTACCATACAAAAAGAAAAAAAAGATAAATCACTCTACAGTTCACGTTTTAAATACTAATTACTATCTTAAATATTTATAATCAACTTAATAATATAAAATTTACAAAAAAAAAAAAGTGGAAAGAAAATTTACACAATATTTGATTTCTAGAAAGTAAAGTACCATATAAAAAAAAAACAAAAAGATAAATCACACCTTGGTTCACACTCTAAAAAATAATTACTGTCTTAAATATTTATAATCTACTTAATAATAAAATTTACTAAAGAAAAAATAGAGAAAAAAAATTTACTCAATACTTGATTTCTAGAAAATAAAGTACCATACAAAAAGATAATGATAAATCACTCTACGATCCACACTCTAAAAACTAATTACTATCTTAAATATTTATAACCCACTTAATAATAGTATAAAATTTACAAAAGAAAAAAAAAAGTGAAAAAAAAAAAATTTATCCAATACTTAATTTTTTGAAAAATAAAGTACAGAAAGAAAAAGAAAAAGCTAAATTACTCCATAGTTTATACTCTTAATACTATTTACTATCTTAAATATTTATAATCCACTTAATAATATAAAATTTACAAAAGAAAAAAAAAAGAGAAAAAGAAATTTATCTAGCATTTGATTTCTTGAAAGTAAAGTACCAAAATAAAAGAAAAAAAATCATTTCACAGTCCACACTTTAAATACAAATAACTATCTTAAATATTTATAATTCACTTAATAATATAAAATTTACAAAAGAAAAAAAAAATTCCCAATACTTTATTTCTTGAAATTAAAGTACCATACAAAAAGGAAAAGAAAAAAAAAAAGAATAAAGAAAAATCACTTTATAGCCCAAAATCCACACTCTAATTACTAATTACTATCTTAAATATTTATAATCCATTTAATAATATAAAATTTATAAAAAAAAGTGATATTTTTTTATCTTGTACTTGATTTCTTGAAAATAAATTATCATACAAAAAGAAAAAATAAAAAAAGATATATCACTCTACAGTCCACGTTTTAAATACTAATTATTACATTAAATATTTATAGTCCACTTAATAATATAAAATTTACAAAAGAAAAAAAAAAGTGTAAAGAAAATTTACACAATACTTGATTTCTAGAAAGTAAAGTACCATATAAAAAGAAAAAGAAAAGAAAAAGATAAATCACATCTTGGTTCACACTCTAAAAAATAATTACTATCTTAAATATTTATAATCCACTTAATAATATAAAATTTGCAAAGGAAAAAATAGTGAAAAAAATAAAATTACTCAGTACTTGATTTCTTAAAAGTAAAGTACTATACAAAAAGATAAAAATAAATCACTCTACGATCCACACTCTAAAAACTAATTACTATCTTAAATATTTATAACCCACTTAATAATAGTATAAAATTTACAAAAGAAAAAAAAAAGTGAAAAAAATATTTATTCAGTACTTGATTTCGTAAAAAAAATAAAGTACAAAAAGAAAAAGAAAAAGATAAATTACTCCATAATTTATACTCTAAATACTAATTACTATCTTAAATATTTATAATCCACTTAATAATATAAAATTTACAGAAGAAAAAAAAAAAAAGTGTGAAATGGATATCATTTTCTTGGTTTCCTTTATAGTGCATTGTTTTCTTTCCCAATAATAAAGGAAGACAAAAATTATATAAAATGAAAATGAAAACAAAAACCTTTTGATAAGTGCCAACTTGAAAATCATCTCACCGTTAAATACATCATTCTCGTTAAATTCATTCCCTGTTTAGTTTCCTCTTACTACACTTGAAGAAAGATAATCAATGAATTCATTGATGATCAGGGAAGATTCATTGCCCGTCCTTCATTGAAATCGATAAATTGTCTCAGTTCCTGAAGCATCTAGTAAATTACGTGATGAGACTATTGAGGTCAATGAAGAGAGCTTAGATTCAGTTTTGAGAATTGCCTAAGAAGTAGTCTCCGGAAGCCGTCTTTGGTTCTGATTGAACTAACTTTCCATGTTTAAACTGAAGTCACTTGATGACAGAAGTTGTACGAAAAAAGATAATCAAGGCTGACGAAAGGAGGCAAATACTCCCATATAGCCATTTTGATGTCATACTAATTTCACATATAAAGACAATTCTTTGATAATATTTTTTATTACGGGACTGTAATGTAAGACTTGAAAAGTGTTTTGTCAAATCAACTACATACTCGTATTAAACGAATACAGAGAGGGCAAGAGATGGGAAATGTTGCTTCATTCTTTTACATTGGTAAAAGGAACATATATTATGGTGAAACATAATAACATATAATGTTGATCTTTCAGTTTAGCCACTGATTACATGGTTTGAGTCTTTGATTGCTAGCATTCACACTAAATTTTTTTTTTTCCAGTCTATTTTATAAAAAATTAAAAATTTGTTTACTTGTTCTTGTTAGTAGCTTTGTTACCAACAACAAATCATGCAGAACATACCAAAACCATCATTGTTGCTAAATGCATTCTCATTCAATACACCTCTGACTTTTGCAATGGACCATGCCAGCCAGATCAACTAAGGGAAGTCGCATCCATGATGGGAAACATAATAACATAACATCAGAATTATAGACCAACAATTCTAAACAACATGGTGGAATATCACAGAACTATATGAAGGTCTTGCAATGACAACTCAAACCCATTATTCAATTTCAAATATGTAATCTTGAAGATGAAATGCTGGAATGCAAAAACACTAAGACCATAAGAAATAAGCCTCGTTAGAAAATAAACTATAAAAGAAACAACCTAACAATAAAAAATAGTAAAGGGATCCCAATTCCCACACGAACTTCATAATCTTCCTTGTACATCATAAGTAATAGCTTTCTGCAACTCCATTTCACTTCTCACTTTACCATTGTGAAATTGTTAGGTTCTAAGGTCTTAGGATTTTATGTATTTAGAACTCTAATTTGTAATGTTGGCAAACCATGATCAAAACAATGTATTTAGTTTTGTTTAGGCTTGCTCAAAGTTGGTTTATTATTGTAAAGTTGGAATCGAGTGGCTGTAGAAGTACTTGGGACTTTCGGCCTGGCTCAATCGATCAAAGAATAGACTCGATCGATCGAAAATCGCACAGGTTGTTTTTTCTGCAGAATTTCCAACTCAGCCCTACTTCATTAAACGTTTAGGGTTTTATGTTTTTAACCTAGGTATATAAACAAAACCCTAGCCACGTTTTTGAAGGTTGCTCCAATTGTATTGTTGCTCATACATTACTGTTTTGTGTAAATCTCTTGTGAGATCTTTGAGGAGCTTTCCTTTACACAAAGTTTAGGGTTTTCAAGTTGAAGATCTTATCTACATCTTGATGATCAACTTGGTTGCTACCATTGAAGTTTAAAGAATATCAAGCGGGGGTGCTTGTAGCTGATTGAAGAATCCAAGAGAGAAGGAGTCCGTGAATTCGGAGCTTGCACGTGGTCATGTCAGTAAGTTCTACTGGTGAGTAGCATTAGGAAGTCAAGTGGGGAGCTTGTAGTCCTTCTGTATGAACTTCGCTTCTTTCGCATAGTGGATTCAGGTTTACCTTGAGGATAGCTAGATCAAATCCTCCCCAGGTTTTTACCGTGTGGTTTTCTGGGTCATCATATCTTATGTTCATTTATTTTCCGTTGCTTTATATCTTGATATGATTATTTGATTACTTTAACTTAGAATTGCATAATTTGACTAAGTAACAACTTGGCTAATTAATCTAGGCTACGTAATCTGGTTGTTTAAGGGGTCTATAACTGTTCAAGTGGTATCAGAGCAGGTTGCTCTTCTGTTGGAGATTCCTTGATCTCTGAGCTGATCCTTGACCCCTGTTGTCATGGAGCATGGACACTCTCTGTTTGTTCTTCCTCACTTTGATGGGAACAACTATACTTATTGGAAAGTAAGGATGAAAGCATTCCTGAAATCCATTGATGAGAGAGTCTGGAATTCCGTTGAGTACGAATGGGAGAAGCCCACTACTCCTATGAGTGAGTGGCAAACTTCTGAAAAAGAAGCAGCTGGCTTCAATAGCAAAGCTATGAATGCCATTTTCAACGCTGTTTCCATGGAGGAATTTAAGAGGATCTCTAATGCTGAGGTTACTCATATTGCTTGGAAAATCCTCCAAACTGTGCATGAAGGCACAAAGGCTGTTAAGATCAATAAATTGCAACAATTGACCTCTAGATTTGAAAGCATTAGAATGTCTGATGATAAATCTTTTGATGAATTCTATGCTAAATTAAATGATATTGTCAATTCTGCTTTTAATTTGGGTGAAGTCTATGATCAACCTAAAATTGTTAGGAAGATACTTAGATCCTTAACTAAAGACTTTAGACCCAAAGTGACTGCCATCACTGAAAGCAAGGATGTGGACTCCATCCCTGTTGATGAGATTGTAGGATCTCTTCAGTCCTATGAGTCTGACTTACCTAAAGTGAATAAATCCAAATCAGTGGCTCTTAAGTCAGTTGATGATGTTGATGGTGGTGGATTTGATGATGAGCTCTCTGTTACAGAGATTGCCTATCTTGCCAAAAATTTCAAAAACTTTCTTAGAAATACCAATAGAAAGGCAAGAGGTACATACACTGCTGAACCTAGAAATTTTAGGAAGAATGATCCTACTAAGGTTAATAACCTTGAAAAACCAAAAGAAAAAGTTGGTCAGTCTTCAAATAATTCTTTGGGTCCTCAGTGCTTTGGTTGTCAAGGGTATGGTCATGTGAAATCTGAATGTCCTACATTCTTAAGGACTAAGAGTAAAGCTATGGCTGTAACCCTTAGCGATAATGAGGTTTTCGATGATGAGTTCGGATGTGATGATATATAATATGTCTTTAACATGAATTATTTTTTTTTTCCTATAAAAAAAAAAAAGAGTTAATATATACTTTTTTTTCCCCCATATGTAAGAAATTTTATTAAGGCAGTTTTATATAATTTAAGACAACTATTTTCTTTAAATAAGTTATGTGTAATTATCCTTTAAATTATTTAATCACATTCAATATGTTTTAAATATTTTAAATCAAAGTTTTTTGTTAAATAAATTAAGACCTAAAATTGACACATTAGAGTATAACAATAATTTCAAACCGAACATTTAATTATAGAATCATAACCCCTTCTCTTCTAGTGGGGAAAAAAAGCATTTTATTCCTATGTCAAAACTCTCGAAATGCTTTTCCTTAAAAAATAAAAAATAAAAAAAAAAGAAAAAAAAAAAGAAAAAAAAAGAAGACTCTCGTAATGCAAATGAAAATAGCTTGTTTTTGGAAAAGAAAAACATCTCAAATTAATGAGTTATACAGGGGAAAAGTGAATGTTACTCTAAAGAAAAAGTCAAGAGATACAAAAAAATTTGACACTTGCTTATGTGGCAGATTGTTAATGGTAGGTAAAAAAAAGTAATGTTAGTGATTAACTCAAATAAGAACTAGTGAAAATTTGCTAACTTAACTAGTGTGTCAAATTTTGTGTGTGTATGAAAGCATTACTCTAGTGGAGAGGAGGTTCATTAGTTCATGTCCCCCCTCCCTCTCTGTCATTGAATGTTAACAATCTACTATGTACAAAAGGAAAATGGTTGGTTTACCAAAATTAAATTCTCAAATTGTTAGGAAAAATTAATCTTCATTAATGATTTGACAATTTTACAACATTTAAAAAAAAAAAAAAAATCACCACACACCCTTAGTGTGATGGTAACTCTACAAGTATAAGTGCTTATAGGGTATAGGAGTAAAAGTCGGGGTTCAAGTCTCCAAGAGAGTGCTTCACACATATATACACTTAGATTAAGTTAGAGTGAAATTTTATATTGTATAAAAAGAAAAAAGAAAAAAAAAAACAGTTTAGGATTTCAATTGGTTTAGGTTTTTATTGGTCTAGTACGTTGGAGGCCTTGTTAGAGATGTGAATATAGCGTATTATTATTTTTATTTAAAAAAGACAATTATTAATTTATTATCATAAAATTTGGGTCTTTTAACAATGGGGTGGGACCTTTTTTATGCAGGGAGTGAGGGATTTTGTAGTGGGGGACTTAGGCCTAGGTGGCCTACATGTTGGATTGCTCTTGCTCATCACAAACACCACTTTTATCTTCCACAACTTACAACCTATCAATTCAACAAGTTATAAAAGAAGTTGTGTCACTAGTCTTATTCCACTTAGTATTTATATGATCATACTATAATTTTGGTCATTCCTTATATTTTTCTCATCATTTCAATTTCATCCATATAAAGTTGGGAGGAATGGGTTTGAATTTTTCCATTGTTGTATTTCTTTGTTTTTTGTTGGATGGTTATAAAAATTAGACTAATGTACATTTTTGACCCTTAAAACTTGGAGTTGTTTTCATTTTTGATTTTTACATTTCAAAATTTTCATTTGACCCTTCACGTTTGATTATGTTTTCATCTGACTCTATCGGCTATCTGTAGTAGTAATTTAACCATTAAGGTTTCGTTTAAAAATAGTTTATTTAGCTGAAACTGAAATTTTGTTGTTGAAAGTACTATAAATAAAGCTAAAAATTAATTAAAATAGTACAGTGGGACTCATAAATAGTACTAAGAATAAACTAAATAATAATAAAAATTGTCTAATATAAGCTGTCTCAAACACAACCTAAGTGTTCTACATGGATTGCAAGATCAATATGAAAATAGAATCAAATATTTGAGGCCAAAATAAAAATTTTAAAATATAAGAGGCTAAAATGAAAATAACCCTAATTTTAATAACTAAAGGAAAAAGAATTAATATAAAAATTAAGTTGGGAGGAGTGGGCTGCGGTATAAATAGCTGAGGGCATTCATTAAGGAACGGATGGAATAAATTAAAATTTGATCGAATCTATTAAAAAAATAAAGCAGACAATTGATAGTGTGAGACCGTAAAGCACATTTAAAATTTTATTTATTTCGATTAATGGGTCTACACATGAACATCTCATGGGCTATAAAATTTTAGTTGTTTCGATCAATCTCCTCAGCTTTTGTCCCTAGTGGGCTGCTTGAGGCCCTTAGGTCCGATATCAAAAGCCTTGTGATGACTACCAAGAGTACCAACTTAACAATCTATAAACCTGTGGTGGAATATTATAGCACAATCTTGAGAGTCCGGCTATTTGATATTTATTAGCTTAAAGCCCATTCTCCCAAAGATGAAATGGCAGTGTGTTTGTCCTATAACAAAGCTCCGTGAAACTAGTTACTCATTCTCTCTTACAATTTGTGATGAAGATAGTAATTACAATCTACACATTTGCACAATGATTGATCTTTTTATATATTTCTTCTAGCCAAAAAAAAAAAAAAAAAAAAAAAAAGAAGAAGAAGAAGAAGAAGAAGAAAGAAAGGAAGAAAAACTACAAAGAAATGGTACGAGGAGAGAGAGAACAATTTACGTGAATTTTATATTTACTTTTATAATCTTATATATTTCTTCTCAGTTGCCCCCTCACTTTCTTCTACATTTTAGTCACAGATATATAATTTATTGAGACTTATGAATGGCTATTTGTTACAATTTTTAATTGAAAGTTTTTGCATGTAAACTATTAATTGCCCAACAAGGATTGTGAGTTCTAATTACCAAAGTTCATTGAACACGTTGGGTGTACACATGTAAGTGAAATCTCATATTGAATAAAGATAATAAGAATAAGTAGTTAATATAACAAAATTGAGCACATACTCATTAAGCTTAAGCCTTTTGGGTTAAACTATGTCTTTATGTGTTATATTAATTATTCGAGGAAGCTCCCTAAGGAGTTTATCTCCCCAACATGTAGTGGTAGCATCAAGAGCCTCTACTTCCAAAAACACTACCTCAGCAGAAAAACTCTATTTATGGGTGAGTCTCAACATGTAGAAAAATGAGAGAAGGATAACAAGAAAGCATCAAAAGCTTAGGAAGGAAAGAAGGATGTCATGAGGAACACCAAGCAAAAAGTAAAAGAAAAAAGAAATATAAGAAGAGAAGAGGAGGTGAAAATATAACTCTCCTACTTTTCAGTAGCATTATTAATTACAAAGAGGACAATGGCAGACTCACACCAACAGAAATCTTACTGGCCAAACAAAGATATGAAGGTTGTACAAAATAATGGGGATGTTTGTATAAGATGAAGAGTAACATTTGATTAGCAGACCTTCAGTGAATTTGGTCATCTGTAAGATTTCAGATCGTCAGTAAAACAGGTCATCAGTAACATTGATGATCGTTACACACATTAATGCTCAGATATAAATTCTTCACTTAAATGGTGCAAGTGTAATGGACGTACAGCCTTTCCAACCACCAGCTCACAGCTGTTACAACTACCTCAAGTTGATCATTACACATCTGTTACTGAACACTGAATGGGGAAGTTAAATGGCTATTAAATGAGCATTTAAGCCTCCAGCTCAACCATAACTAATGGATAGCAATAAAACACTTGTCCATATTGCAAACTGCCCATTTTAATGACGAGTAAAAATATGGACGAGTGTAAATGCATTAGTTCTAGACAGCATTTAATGTCCAAATGATAAATGAGCATATAGTCGTTACTGTTGTCCAATTATGCGCATTTAATGGCAGTTAAAAATGTTAAAGGGCTGAGGATAAATGGTCATTATTAGGCCATAAATCCTCCAGCTATGGTACAACATTAGAAAGGCCAGTAAATTGAGCATTTACTCATAAAAAGGCTATATAAAACTAGGGGAGACAAGTAATTGGGGCATGTTGAACACACACACAAATTACTCTACAGATTACAGATTTCTAAAGAGTTTAAGCTAACTTAAGCATCGGAGGGCCCTTGGCAGGCCCTAAATCAATGGCATTATCTGCTTAGTGCTTTCTTTGGTACAGGATCTCCAGGTCATTCATCGTACTAATGAGGTACATACTAACGAACTCCAGGTCGTCCATCGCACTGACGAGGTACATACTGATGAACTCTAGGTCGTCCATCGCACTGATGAGCTCCAGGTCTTCTAACGAATTGACAAGGAACATACTGATGAGATGAAATTCTACTTCATCAGTTTGGTGTTGTCTGTGGGAATGACGGGCTATCAGTCAATAAGCCATTGAATTCTCTACTAACTAAGTTCCTTAGAACTGATGAACTCTACCACAACTGCGCCGCCGAACCTGGTGGTGATGGCTCAATAAATCCAAGCACTAACAGCCGATGTGCAAGAATTGAAGAAACAAAATGAAGACTTGAAGTGGAAAGTGCGTTTAAATGACACGAATACATCACAGTCACGGTGTAATTGCAATGATAATGACAACGAAGCCTATGGTCCAGGAAATAGTAGAAGAAAAACTTCTAAGCACATCGCATAGTTGACTCATGGCAACGCTCAGATGATGAAAAACATGAGGAGGGAGTTAGATGAAGTCAAGAATGCCATGAAGAGAAAGACAACGATAAATCTTGATGGCATGATCAAGAGGACAAACTCACCTTTCATTGCCAGCGTTTTGGAGTGCCCCTTGCCTTCCAAATTTCGTCTTCCACAATTGGAGGTTTACGATGGCACCAAGGATCCCCTAGATCACATAGGGGCATTCAAGAAAATATTAAACCTCTAGTATAACCCATACAAGGTAATTTGCAGATCATTCCCTGTAACCCTTAGAGGAGTAGTAAGGGTGTGGTTTAGCAAGCTGCCCGCGGCATCTATTGCAAATTTTGAGCAACTATGTGACTCTTTTGTCCCATTTCATTGGGGGCCAATGCCATAAGAAGCCCACCTTACACCTGCTAATTGTGAAGCAACATGAAGGGGAAACCTTGAGAGAGTATGTAAAACGCTTCAACAAAATAATGCTAGAAATTGATGAGGTAAATGATTAGGTGATAATGACGACCTTCTAAGCTGGGTTGAACAATCTTGACCTCGTCTTCTCTCTAGGGAAGACTTCGCCAACTACAATGATAGACCTCCTGTTCAAAGCCCAAAAGTACATGAATGGAGAGGATGCATTAAAGGCAAATGGAGTAGATGGCAAGCGAAGAATGGAAGAAATCGACAAGCTCCAACACAAAAACAAGGAGAAGAATGATTGTTCCCCCAGTCAAAAGAATGGCAATGAAAATATGCAGGCTCATACAAGATCGACAAGTATTCCAAAAGAGGAACTTGTTACCTTGAATCACTTAATGACAAACAGTTACCTCGTCCATGGAATGTAAAGCACTTCAAGAGGTATTTTTGCCAGTTAGATGACGTTTTCAATTTTCTTTCATCAAATTGTTTTCTAAGCAGGAATGAATAAGGGGGCATTTTTCCCCACATGAATAAATGTCGTTCTCTTGAAAGATCTTAAAGTATTATTTATCATACCAAAAAAAAAAAAAAAAAAAAAAAATTGAAAAGAAAGCCCGTCATTGAAAGTCCAACAAGTAAAACCAAGTACACGATAAAAATCTTGATAAGAGTAAAATCGTTACTGGAGAGTAACGTTTGATTAGTAGACCTTCAGTGAATTTGGTCAATTGTAAGATTGCAGACCGTCAGTAAAACAGGTTGTTAGTAACACTGATGACTATTACACACATTAATGATTCGATCTTAAATCCTTTCCTTAACAAGGTTTGAATGTTACGGACTTCAGCAGACAGCCTCAAACAGCTAAGCTAAGCATTGTAAAACCGTTACAAGACTTTAAACAAGGATATAATGGCATTCAATAGGCTATTTAAAGCCTCCAACGTTTGGCACAATAAATGCCCCGAGCATTTATTCACAGACATGCTGTATAAGGCAAACAACAAGAAGTAACCAGGGAGCTATGCATACACTTACACATTATACTAAGATTATCTCTTGCATTACTCTGTTTTTCAACGAGATAGACTGACTTAAGCATTGGAGGCTCTCCCGTGACCCTAGGTACCCTCTTACATTGTTTCTTTGAAACAAGTACTGACGGTAGTCTATACCAGTGACGAGGAGCATACTGACGAGCTGCAATTTTCTGCTTCATCAGTCATATAAGGTTCAATTTCGATAAGTACAATCATAATAACAATCAAAATCTCAAAGCAAGAGTAAGTCATATGATTAAATTCACATGGTTAAAAACCAACGAGTACAATCATAATGTTGATCAAATTCTCAAAGTGAGATTGAGTCATATGATTAAATTCACATGGTTAAAAACCGACAAGTACAATCATAATGACGATCAAATTCTCAAAGCGAGAGTAAGTCATATGATTAAATTCACATGGTTAAAAACCAACGAGTACAATCATAATGGCGATCAAATTCTCAAAGCGAAAGTAAGTCATATGATTAACTTTGCATGGTTAAAAATCGACAAACACAATCATAATGACAATCAAATTCTCAAAGCGAGAGTAAGTCATATGACTAAACTTGCATGGTTAAAAACCGATGAGCAGTTTTTCTAAAAAGGAAAACAAAAATCAAGGCGCATGGGAAGCTCAAGATGAAAAGAAGGCACGTGTCAATGACCTAACGAGAAAGACACCTCGCATTAAATGTGATGGGACGAGAATCTCAGGACACAAAGGGGAGATTGAACTGCCAAAAACCTTTCATATTCTTATGCTCATCCAAACAAAGGATGACAAAGGAATAAGGGGGCAATTGAAGAGTAACATTTCATCAGTAGACCTTCAGTGAATTTGGTGGTCTGTAAGATTGCAGATCGTCAGTAAAACAAGTTGTTAGTAACATTGACGATCGATACACACATTAATGCTCTGATATAAATTCCTCACTTAAATGGTGCAAGTGTAACGAACATACAACCTTTCCAGCCAACAGCTCAAAGCTATTACAACTACCTCAAGTTGATCATTACACAGCTGTTACTGAACATTGAATGAGAAAGTTAAATGGCAATTAAATGAGCATTTAAGCCTCTAGCTCAACCATAACTAATGGATAGCGATAAAATGCTCGTCCATATTGCAAACCGTCCATGTTAATGATGAGTAAAAGTATGGACGAGTGTAAACGCATTAGTTTCGTACAGCATTTAATGTCCAAATGATAAATGAGCACAGAGCTGTTATTGCCGTCCAATTATGCGCATTTAATGGCCGTTATAGACGTTAAAAGGCTGAGGATAAATGGTCATTATTCAATGAAAGAAGAAGAGAAAAGAAAGGAAGAGAAAATATGGGGATCACTATTCAAAATCCCCCACAAAAGAGAGAAGAAAATATTTGCATGTGTTTTTTGTAAAACAACCCGCATGTTTAGAGGGCAAATGTTGAGACCTAAAATTTCACACATTTTGAGTCAAGAAGTAAAGCCCAAGACCCAATGAATTCGGGCATTAAGGAGTAGAGGATTTAAGCCCAATGTACATAATGACATTTTAGTAATTGTGTATTAAGGGAAGGCAAATTAGTAATTGCACTCACACCTTATGGGCAATTAAATTAAGACACATGGACACATATGGGCTAAGTGTCACACCTACCAAATTCCACTAGTTCCAAGCCTTTTTGAATAAAATGAATAGAAAAATGGAGAGAAGCCTATACTTTTTTTGGCACTTCTATAGATAGAAAAAAAAGGGATAGAGCTAAAAAGTTTCAACGCATATATTCTGCAAAATGACTTTGTTTGATTAGGGTGAACTGGGTCCAAGGCGTTTTTGACCCAGTAAAGAGTATTTGGCCCATAAAGCCAAAAGGATGAGAATAACTTGCTATCACCTCCAGTAATAGACATGATGAAAGAAAATAAAAGTGGCAGTGGCAAATAATGTGTGAAGGAGAATTAAAATTAGAGAAAATACAAGAGTAGCAAGGCAGGTGAGTAAGGTAAGGTCTTGACTTTGTCCTTTTGCATCCCTGCCAAGTAAGGGGAGTAGGGCCCATGGCTGATGAAATGCAAATGGTGTGATTTGATAGAGGGGGAAAGGACCTAGATTTGACATCTCGCTGAGACCACTTTTGGGCATATATTTGCTGGGAAAGCATCTTTACCAAAATGGGAAAAGAGTAGGTGAGAATCATCTAATGCATGCTAGAGGGTGGGAAAAAAGAGAATTAATGGAGGCTTTTACCATTTTAGGGAAAGAGATGTGAGGTGGCTACATGGTAGATTGACCTTTACCCAAAATGGGGAGGTTATTTGTCATAAGGGATAGGCTAAAGGCTCCTTAATGGGAGTATATAAGACTGAATGTAGGCAGTGTGTTGTGGGGCAACACCCAATTATACATGGTCAAGGTAGTGGGCAATGTGTTGAATGGAAGAATGCATGCAATAGAAAAAAGAATGGATAAGGATGCGGACAAAATGGTAAAAAAAGGTATCAAAGTTTAGGTATAAAAAGATGGAACAATACCCATGAATGGACAAGATGGGTAACACATAAACCAAGGAAAACATATAAGGCAATTTGAAGAGAAAAAAAGAAAAAGAAAGTAGAGTATATACGGTAGGAGAGTTAACATGCATCACTAGGGACTTTTTCCCTCCCTTAGAAAACACTAAAGATGACTGCTCTCATACTCCAAACCATACAACTTTATAGTCTTATTTGATGATAAGGTTGTGTCAGTTGGGGTTGAGATATTTTTAGTTAACATCCTGTTGAGAAAACTATTGCTCTTAATTATGTCTATTGAAACTTTTGTTATTTTATGTTATTATGTACAGTAGTTTCATTTTGAACTAATCATTATTTTGCTATATATATATATATATATATATTTTTTTTTTTTGGTGGGTGTGTGTGTGTGTCTAGATTGGTTCCCAGGTGCATCTTGGAAAGAGAACTAGGCCCAACTCTCCACCCCTATCTATAGAAACCTTGATCCAAAAGCCAAAAAAGGCACCAACACCATTCTTAATGGCTACTAGTTGTTTTAACAGTCCCTTGATAAAATTTGTCCATTTTTATAATTTATTTAGAGTCATGCTACACACACCAACAATACAACAAAAATTTTACAAAGACCGACACACATTCATTCCACTTGGACCCCATTGCAATAAAAAAAGAAAAGAGCCTGTAAAGTTATTTAGACTCTCTATTTTATTTTGAACAATTATTAGTTTACATTGTACTATCAACATAAAATTTATATTGTACACTAAATAAAAGTGTACAACATTGTACATATTTGCAAAAGGTGTACAATATAGTACACATTTGCATAAAAATGTAAAGTATTGTACACATTTGTTTAGTGTACAATATAAATCTTACATTAATAGCTTAATGTAAACTAATAATTTTCCTTTTATTTATTTAGACTGTGCAAACATACAAAGGCCTGGATTTACAATGGTGAAGCCTCCATCTATGACAATATTATGTCCACTCACATATTTTGACTCATCACTTCCGAGATAGAGAGCAGCCTCAGCTATATCCTCTGGCTGGAGAATTTCACCCTTGAGGTTAGAATAAACACGATGAATTCCATCATCATCTAGCTTCAAGAAATCCTTTGCCAAGGGTGTAGCAACCGCATAAGGTGACACGCAATTCACACGAATTCCAAACTGTCCAAGCTCCACTGCTGTATTTCTCATTAATCCAACCACACCATGTTTTGAGCTTGTGTAGCCATGAGTTGCAATTCCTCCTATGGTTGAACATATACTAGCGGTATTGATTATACTACCCTTTTTAGCTGGAATCATCACACGGGCTGCATGTTTGGTGCCAAGGAAAGCACCTACAAGGTTGACACTAACCACTTGTTCAAATTCAACCTTGGTGTTGTCAAGGATGTTGGGTTTGGCTACCCCAACTATACCAGCATTGTTGTACATAATGTCTAATTTACCATACTTGGAAACAGCATGGTTAACTGCATTTTCTACATCTGTTTCTTTAGTAACATCACAATGGACAAAGGATGTAGATCGAGGATTTAGTTCTTCGCATACAGAATGACCTAATTCATCTTGGATGTCAGCAATTACAACTTTTGCTCCATGTTTAGAGAAGAGTCTTGCAGTGGACTCACCAATGCCGCTAGACCCACCAGTGATTAATGCCACTTTTCCTTCTAGCCTGTCACATTAATTTTTATAAGATATTATCTCTCACTTTTATTATTCAGCATATTTTAGATGGCATAGTTGCACAAAATATTAGCTACAGTCCATGGTTAATGGATGCAGTGTCCAGCAAATTAAACATAAAAGGCAAGAAAGCTAAAAAAAAATTTCATACCTTCTTGCTGCAGCCGAGAGTAATGAGAAACTTCCCATTGTCGAAGGAGTTAGAATATGTGTTGGAAAAATGAAAATGAAACCCAAATACATTCACCATCTCTTGTAATATAGCTGAGATGTCATAATCAAGCACAATTTAGTATCTACCCTGGACCCACAGCAAGTTGGGTAGAATAGTTAAAATGGGCCACATGCTGTACTAAGTCCTAACTAGTAAATTTCCATTACCAAAAAAAAAAAAAAAAAAAATACTAACTACTAACTACTAAATTTATCAAGTGAGTCTGGTATTATAACTAATTCTACAACTTTATCACAATTTTATCACATGATGATCTGTAAATAGTGGAATCATAGACCTAGATAGACTCATTATTTCATTTTCACTACTTACAACTGGCTATATAGATAAATTGTGGCTAAAATAATAAAAATTGTTGTGACACTAGACATACTAAATTTATCTCGGTTTGGACACGTGAAGTTATAGTGGACTGCAGTCAGATGGCTATTAGAATCCCCATGGTAGACAGATGCTTCTAAATTTGTTATTTTTTATAGCTTTCTATTGGTGTGCAGTTAAACAAAACCATACGTCTCATTAAATTGAATGATATTACATGCTACTTGATCTAATGTAATTATATAATATAATATTTTAAAAAAGCATATAATAAGATAATATATATATATATATATATATATATAATTACTCAAATGTAAACATCAAATAAACAATAACTATTTCTCAAAAAAAAAAAAAAAAAAAAAAACTAGCCACAATTATCAATTTTAAAAATAAAATAAGATAACATAGATCATAAAAAGATGCTAGACTATATATATGAGATATACTTCTTTTTTGTATTGACTGATTCACGTGGAAGAGGAATCCTTTTATATCTTAGAGATATAAAGAAAGGATTTTTTTTCCCCTTTATTGCTGAGTTGGGATTTTTTATTTTTATTTTTTTTTTATGGATTTTTCAATAGAGTTTTTTTTTTTTTTTAGGTACAACTTTTTCAAACAACCCCTTTTTCAAAACTGAAAAATAAGCTATACCAAGCAGACAGTAAATGGGTGTTTGGTAAAGTAGTTTGAGAATTGTTGTTTTTAGTTTTTTGAAATATATGTGAGTGAAAAAGTGTGTAATGTTGTTTAAAATGTGAAAATGTGATTTTGAAAATGTGGAAATATGATAGTATGCTGCCATACTCTTTTATTTTATTTTTTTGAACAATTGTATCTAGGTGTACTCATGAACGCATACACATGGCCAAAAATGCAAGCCAACATACACAGACACATTGCAAATAAATCATACCGATGTTGAGCGTAAACCGAACATTTGTCATAGTAGATCAATGCCACAGAGAAGCCTCTGTCACCACACTTTTGACAAATATTCACCATAGTGGAGAGAATGAGAAGGGACCACCATAAAACCTGGGAATATTCTCAGGAAAGTGACAAAAGCTTAGCAGCAGTGACAGAGCGATGGGAAGAGAGATTTTAAGGTTGCGGAAATAGATGCTACAACATATGTCGAAATCTCTTAGAGGACATAGCAGAAACCTTAGGAGAGAGAAATAAAGAAAATTACTAGAGATATATATATATATTGTTAGGACATATATGTTTTAACTTGTTTAAGAACATATGTCACTTAATTATGTAAATTGGCTTATCCTTTGACAAAACGCACTCTGCTTGTAATTGGGTAGATCTAGGTGTTTTTAATACTTCAAGAAACCATGTTTCAAGGTTAAGTGTTGAAGTCATCAAGTCTGTCCAAGAAAAAGCAAGTTGAAGTGCAGAATTTTTAAATCTCGACACCTCTCGACACCTACCTCGACACCTGCTATCTGTCGAGAATTAAAAATTCAGAATTCCAATCTGATTTTCTTGGGATCCGTGAATGTGTTTTTGGGGCTTCTTTTCTTCTAACCCTAAACAAATAAAAGGATTATTTTAAGAGCTGTTTTGAAGGACATAAGTTGCATTATCATTGAGCAATCTCTGTTTATGCAAATTGTGCTCAACAGACGAAGTTCTTGACCTAGTTCATCCTTCATCAAGAAGTTGCTGTGTCTTTGCACCATAGGGTTTTGTAACCAAGCATCTTCCTGCTATTCATCATGTGGATGAACTGAAGAACTTTGCAGCCAACCATTCTTTCTCAAGTTGGTATTCTGAAGTCGCGTATTGGGATTCGCGCATTGGTTAGTCACGTACTTGGGAGCCGTGCAACAAAGGTGAAAATTGTCACTACAGATCAAGTCCAATTGGGTATTGGGGTAAGGGTTCAACTGTAGGTTGGTAAGGTACTTGGGATTCCTTTCTTGTAACCGCTTGATTTGATAATAGTGGAGTTTCGGGAGTGGTGACCTGAAAATCACCCGGTGGGGTTTTTGCCGTTAGGGTTTTCCCCATTCGTAAACAAATCACCGTGTTATTTATTTTCCGCTGCATATTTAGTATTTGGTGATTTGTTTGTGCTTCCACGCAATTGCATGCTTAATTGATTAATTAACAACTTGGCTAATTAATTAATTAATTAGGGTTTATCACAAGGGGTCATTCGAATTGTGACCTAACAAGTGGTATCAGAGCAGGCACACTCTGATTAGGATTTAATCTTTGCTGTGTTTGATCCATTGACCCCTGTTTGTCATGGATAGAGGACAATCATTAATTATACCTCCTTTATTTGATGACACTAACTATGCATACTGGAAAGTACGCATGAGAGCTTTTCTGCAGTCTTTAGATGAAAAAGTGTGGCAAGCTGTAGAGATTGGCTGGACTAAGCCAAAAGAAGAACCGGCTGATTGGGATGATGCTAAGATCAAGGCGGCCAACTTCAACAGCAGAGCGCTGAATGCCCTTTTTAGCGCAGTCACCAATGAGGAGTTCAAGAAGATATCCTCAACTGAAACTGCTAAGGAGGCTTGGACCATCCTCCGACAACCTATGAAGGCACAAAGGCTGTCAAAGACTCAAAGCTTCAAAGGCTCACTACAAGCTTTGAAGAAATAAAGATGGAGGAGGATGAGTCGTTTGATGAGTTCTATGCCAAGCTCAAGGACATAGTGAACTCAGCCTTCAATCTTGGGGAAACCATCCCTGAACCCAAGATTGTAAGGAAGGTGCTCAGATCTCTACCTAAGAGATTTCATGCCAAGATTACGGCAATTGAGGAATCAAAGGATATAGACAAGATACCTTTGACTGAGCTGGTTGGAAACTTACAGACCTATGAGATAGGGTTATCCAGGATTGGCAAGCCCAATAAAGGCAAAAGCATGGCCTTGAAGGCGAAGAGCAGTGATACAGATGAGTCTTCCGATGATGAAGATTCTAAGATGAAGTCCTACATTACTCGGCAGTTCAAAAAGTTCATGAAGAATGCCAATGGAAGAAGCTTCGACAAGGATCGCAGGCAGTTCAGTTCTTCTCAGTTCAAAAGCCAAGACAAAGGGAAGAAGAATGCTAAGGAGGGTGGTCAGTATACTGTTCCCGCAGGACCAAAGTGCTTTGGTTGTCATGGGTTCGGACACATGAAACATGAGTGTCCTACATATCTGAAGAGCATTGGGAAAAGCAAGGCCCTTGCCGTAACCCTAAGTGACACTGAGCCTGAAGACGATTCAGACAATGAGGATGACGGAATCCTAAATGCCTTCACTGCCACAGTCAATCCTACTGAAGGGATTGTTGAAGAAGTGGATGAAGAAGAAGAATTGGTGGAGTCTAAATTTGAGAAGATGGATGATCAAGATGATATCCATTCAGCCTATGAGAAGCTTTACAAGCTCTCTGAAAAGCATGAGAAATTATATAGGTTGGCCACCAAGAAGCTCAGTGATGTGGAACTTGAACGTGAAGAGTTGTCCACAAGGGTTGATGAAGCGAATCAAACCATTGGAGCACTGAGATTTGAAAACAACTTTTTGGCTGAGAAGACCAAGAAGCTTGAAGTAGAGCTGTTTCAAGTCAGAGCTCAACTAGGAAGGACTTCAAGTGCAAAGCTTGATGAGATGCTTAGCAATAAGAAATCTGCTTCAGATCGAACTGGTTTGGGGTATGGTATTTCTCTCTCTAATACTGTTTCTACTAGCAATACTGTTTTTGTTCCTGCTGCTAACAACACTGAAATTGAGAATACAAATGTTAAAACTGAATTAGCTAGTGAGAACTTAGACAAAGGAAAATCTATCTTAGGAGTCCCCCCTAAGCTAGACAAGAAAGATGCTAAAAACCCTAGGGCTAAGAAGGCTAACTCTCAAAAGCCTAAACAAAAGAAGCAGCATCTCTGTCATTATTGTGGAGCTGCCGGTTACACTCGACCAAATTGCTATAAGTGGTTAGCCACTCAACAGAGCAATGGCGTGATAGCATCTGGAAACCATAATCAGCTTCCATCCTCCCTTGCTCCTCTTGGAAATCTTCTGAAAGCCCTTATGTTCCTTTCAAACTTGAACGGTTTGAATTCTTCCCCCTCACCGCCTGTTCAAGGTTTCAATCAAAGGAAAGGTTCTTCCAAGGTGTGGAAGAAAAAGGACCTTAAGTGATTCCATCACTTTCTTTTTCCCCTCTTGTTTTTCTGTTTATTGCATTGCTTGTGTGTTTTACTTTTCTGCTGAGTCAGTCTAGTTTTTGCTTTGTTTTGTTAACATGTTTTGTGTGTTTAATTTCAGTTTTGTTTATTTTGTTTTAAAAAAAAAAAATTGAAAAATTGAAAAATACAAAAACAGTGTGTGTTTTGTGTACTTTGGTATTTGTGTACCTTGGATGGCCAATGAAACAAAGTTTTCTAAACTTTGTATCTCTTGTAACTTAGATGAGCATCTCTATGCACAACTAAGCAAGTGAGTTTTGTGGCTCTTGTTTGTGATGAGTAAGATCAGGTTATCTCTTAAAACTTAACACTCATATCACTCTTTTTGACGGGTAGGACTAGAAAATCCTAAGAGAAAGGCATAAATAACCATCTCACCACTGATGCCCGCCAATCATAATCTGACACTTGTATGCTTCGGCATAGCAAAAGTGCAGTGTCAAAGACATTCGTATGCTTCGGCATAGCAAAAGTGCGATGTCAAATGCTTAACATCTTGGGTATTTCTTTTCTCTCTTTTATATACCCATGTATGATATGATAAAATAAAAGAAAACATGCAAAGAAAAATAAAAAGCAAAAAGATTAAAAATGCTTTAAATATGGTTGCAAGCGTGTATTCTAGGAGATGTGGGAGTTATAGGATGTACCTCGAAGGTGATAGTCCCCATCAAACAGTTATGATTGTGTGTGAGTTAAAAGTTATTTTCTCATATCTCAGATCGTCATAACATTTATACACATATGCAATCTTGCGATGTTTTTCACACACAACACGCAATATTCTTTGCTACTTTTGATACATGTGCAGGTACAATGTGATTTGGCCATCATAAAGGTTTTACATGTGCTAATGTATGCTCACTAAACTGTCAAAACTTGTTTTTGAAATATAAAATTGGTTAGACTTGTTTAGTGTGTGTGTGTGTGTTTTGCATGATCCTTGTGCTCTTTTTCTTGTTGAGAGATGTTTTGAGAGGTTTATCACTTCAGTGGATCTTTGATTGAGATGTGTGTTAGATTGCATTCATGTCTGTGTTTTTCCCTTCTCGAAAAATTGCATTTTTATGTGAGCTCGACACCTACCTCGACACCTTCTCGATACCTGATCATCTATCGAGCTTCTCATATGGTTTCTTATCGCAATCTCAACACCTCCTCGACACCTGATGGATCGATCGAGAAAGTCTCTGTCCTCTCGACAGATCCTCGACACCTGTTGGATCGATCGAGATTCAATTGTGCTGCTTGAGCATTCTTTCTCGACACCTGTCTCGACACCTTTCGGATCGATCGAGATTTCTTCTGCCTCCTCGATACCTTCTCGACACCTTCGCGATCGATCGAGATTCACATGTCTGTATTTCTCATTTATCTCGATACCTCTCAACACCTTTATCTGTCGAAGGCATTTTTCCTCGATACCTTCCTCGACAGCTTCCTCGATACCTCTCGACACCTCTGCTGTCGAGAATTAGTGAGGGTCCTATTTAAAGGCTGATCGCGATTCAGACCTCATTTTCTCGATTTCTCTCGATCTCTCCGTGGCTGTTCATCTCCCTTTCACTCTCCTTTCACTCAAATCCTTCAACCCACTTGGATCTTGCTCTTATCTTGCTCAAATCACTTGGTAAGATCGCTATTCTCTTCATTTTTCATGCATTTCATGTTTTGAAAACCTAGTTTTTGGGATTTTTCATAAAATTTGGGGTTTTTTCACAATTGTTGAGTTTTTATTGAAATTTTGGGTTGGGTTTGTGCTTAAATGATTTCAAAATGTCATACATTGCATTACATTTGCATTCTAATGATATTTACATGCATTTAGATGTGTGCCTTATGTTTGTGTGCTGCTAGGATTGGATTGGGCTGAGCCCATGATGTTTTTCCTTTGCATGTCACATGTTTATGCATTCCCATGCATACGTAATTCTTGTTCAACATATTTGATATATATTTGAACTGTGTTTGGGACTTTTCTGATTGTTTCCCCATCTATCTTTTTCTCATTCTTTTTACGTTAGTCGTGTCTATGGCACCTAAACATAAATCTACTCCTGCTCGGAACCCTCTGCGTTCTGGAGCATCTACTTCTTCTGATTCTGCTTCCTTTGAGATTCGGTTCCGTGATGGAGATGCCCATAAGGCATTTTCGGAGAACTTTTCTAAACAAGGTGTTCATTCGGAACGCCAAGTCATTCTGGCGGACTTCGCCGACACTGACCTTCCCTCTGTCATCCACAGTAGGGGATGGGGGTCACTGTGTGACATCCCGGTCACTTGCCCTCTCGTGCTGATACAGGAGTTCTACTCCAACATCCACGGGATTGATCTTTCAGTACCTCATTTTTCCACTCGCGTTCGAGGTATGCGCATTCATGTCATACCGCAACTTGTTGCGGATGTGCTTAGGGTACCTAGGATAGAGTTCCCAGATTACCCCTCTTGTGAGCGTCTGAGGACTGTGTCCAAAGACGAGCTTATCTCTGCCTTCTGTCAGCGTCCTGCTGATTGGGGTGAGCACCAGTTCACATCATGTAGGCCTTTTGCTAAAGGTCCTAGATTCATGAACATGGTGATGACTTTTGTTTTCCATCCTCTTTCTCACTATAACTCTATCACAGAGCCTCGTGCTCAATTTTTGCTTTCTCTTCTTGAGCATTTGACCATAGACTTCCCTTCTCACTTCATCCGGTCTATTATAGAGGTTTATCTTGATTCGGCGTCCCGTGATAAGCTCATTTTTCCTTCTGCTATCACGCGGATTCTACGCCATTTTTCTGTTTCCTTCCTTGTGTCCGACCACTTCACACACATATCTGCCATAGATGCCGCTACCGTAAAACGTAGTGAGGTGCAGTTCAGGTCGAGACAGCCTGGTGCCACTCCTTCCTCTCGTTCAGCACCATCCAGATCCGCACCATCTACATCTGCTCCTTCTTCCTCTTCGAGCGATGTATCCCTTGGAGATATTATGGCGCAGCTGCAGCGCATGGACACTCGCCTTGATACATTCTCTGCCGAGTTGTATCAGGTGAATGTTCGTGTTGGTCGTATTGCACGACGGCAGGCGACCATGGGTGGATTTGCTCTAGAGGCTACTCCTTCACCATCTACTCCAGCAGCTTCAGATTCTGAGGATGATGAGGATGATGATGATGATGAGGATGATGATGATGATGAGGATGCTAGCTCTGCCGATGAGATGTCTACTTGACACTCTACCCTTTGTCACTCGTGACAAAAAGGGGGAGTAGTTTGGGCCATGAGAGTAGTCATCTTAGGGGGAGAGTTAGCATAGGACATTTTTGATAGGGGGAGTGTTATCATATTTTTGAGGGATGTAGTGAGGCTATATGTATTTTTTCTTATCTTTTAGATACATTGGTCTTGTATATGAGGTCCTTTGACCATTTTTACATACATTGTACTTATCCTATCTCTTATATATGTTGATGTATGTTTCTTTCACCTCTCTCTTCATGTGTTGTTTCTTTTCTGTCTTAATACACATGTTCTTTATACTTGTATGCAATCTAATTATTTCTGTTTCACACAAGATGCCTTGATGAGTTTTGTTTAAAGTGTTTCAGAAATACAGGTTGTCAAAGTCTACTTATCATAAGCTCTCTTCTTGCAAAGTTTTTCAAGAGTTTGTGTTAGGATAGATTTATTGTATTCAACAAGTGAATATGAGTTGAGTGATTTATGACTTCTCTCATATGCTCATTTGTTTGTTGTGGTTTTGTCACGGATTGCCAAAGGGGGAGATTGTTAGGACATATATGTTTTAACTTGTTTAAGAACATATGTCACTTAATTATGTAAATTGGCTTATCCTTTGACAAAACGCACTCTGCTTGTAATTGGGTAGATCTAGGTGTTTTTAATACTTCAAGAAACCATGTTTCAAGGTCAAGTGTTGAAGTCATCAAGTCTGTCCAAGAAAAAGCAAGTTGAAGTGCAGAATTTTTAAATCTCGACACCTCTCGACACCTACCTCGACACCTGCTATCTGTCGAGAATTAAAAATTCAGAATTCCAATCTGATTTTCTTGGGATCCGTGAATGTGTTTTTGGGGCTTCTTTTCTTCTAATCCTAAACATATAAAAGGATTATTTTAAGAGCCGTTTTGAAGGACATAAGTTGCATTATCATTGAGCAATCTCTGTTTATGCAAATTGTGCTCAACAGACGAAGTTCTTGACCTAGTTCATCCTTCATCAAGAAGTTGCTGTGTCTTTGCATCATAGGGTTTTGTAACCAAGCATCTTCCTGCTATTCATCATGTGGATGAACTGAAGAACTTTGCAGCCAACCATTCTTTCTCAAGTTGGTATTTTGAAGTCGCGTATTGGGATTTGCGCATTGGTTAGTCACGTACTTGGGAGCCGTGCAACAAAGGTGGAAATTGTCACTACAGATCAAGTCCAATTGGGTATTGGGGTAAGGGTTCAACTGTAGGTTGGTAAGGTACTTGGGATTCCTTTCTTGTAACCGCTTGATTTGATAATAGTGGAGTTTCGGGAGTGGTGACCTGAAAATCACCCGGTGGGGTTTTTGCCGTTAGGGTTTTCCCCATTCGTAAACAAATCACCGTGTTATTTATTTTCCGCTGCATATTTAGTATTTGGTGATTTGTTTGTGCTTCCACGCAATTGCATGCTTAATTGATTAATTAACAACTTGGCTAATTAATTAATTAATTAGGGTTTATCACAAGGGGTCATTCGAATTGTGACCTAACATATATATATATATGGGAGTTGAGGCGCGTTGGGTTATTTGTTATAGATTTTTGATGTTAGGATTTGGAAGATTATGGAACCAAGGGAATGGATGGGCCAAATGGTATTTTACTTGGATCTTTGTTTCAATTGATTTTTGGCTAAAATGCAAATTAAACTTTTTAAGTTTAGGGCAAATTTCAATTTACCTATCTATGATTTGACTAAAATTTAAATTGTCTACTTGGGGTATAGAAGTTGGCACTTTGCCTACTTAATATTCACTCCTTTAAGCTTCCGTAAGTCACATATGTAATTTCACCGTTTTGGCTTAAAGAACATTCTTAAGCCTTTCAATTCAAACAAAACTGTCAAAGGGATGGAAAAGATTGAGAAAAAAAATTGTTGTGTGTTTGATTTGGTTTTAATTTTTGGTTGTGTAGACACCTAATTTTACAACTTGCATTTAACCAACCGGTAGATCTATAGATTTGTGATACAAAATAAATCTTGATGTTCTAACGATCATAATGGTATGTCATGGGTTTTGATCAAGCCATCTGATCAAAAGTTATCATGCAAACAATTTTCAATGATCATGGCTCGCCTACACGATGGGCCTAATCACATCCTATTTTAAATACTTAATTTTGTTTGGTTCTCACAAGAATTAATTTAAAATTAATTAAGTGTGATTTTTTATTGGATTTCATTTTATTTCATTTTTTTAAAGAAATAATAATAAATGTTTTTCTTTATGGCATCTTATCTACTCTTTTGAAAATTTTTTGGAGATATGATCCATGAAAAATTCAAAAAAACAGAAAAATGCTCAAAAAAACATCATTATCTTCAGTAGCAACTTGAATCACATTTTTGGCCTGGAAAACTTTGAAATTTGGATTTCTCTATTTCTATAAAAGTTATAGAGAATTGAATTTCCTTCCAAAAACATCAATTCCAAATCAATTGGAATTTTGAGCAGCAAGTTATGGCCAAAATACGAAACAGGTGCAGAAGATAACACAAATTCAGCATTATCTTCAATTTTCTCTCAAAATTTCAAATGGGGATCAACATCAAATCTGTTCAAGCCTATCTAATAGACTTATCCTTTCCCTTTGCTTCAGAAGAAAGATTTTTGAAAAATAAATTGGATAGAGAAACAGATACATCCTGTGAAAAAATTCAAAAATGCTAAAAAAATATTATTATTTTCAATAGCAATTTGAAACGCATTTTTGGCTTGAAAAACGTTGAAATTTAGTTTTCTCTATTTCTGAAAGAGTTTTAGATAATTGAATTTCCTTTCAAAAAACACCAATCTTGAATCAATTGGAACTTTGAGCAGAAAGTTAGAGCCAAAATACGAAGCAGGTGCAGTTTCATCTTCAACTTCCTTTCAAAATTCAAATGGGGATCAGCACCAAATCCGTTCCAACTCATTTAAACAGGTTACCTCCTTCCTTAGCTTCAGAAGAAAGCAAATAACTTAGCTTTAAAGTTAAGCCATCCCTTCCCTTATAAATAGAGAAGACTTCTTCCATTCTCTAGACCTTGAATTCCCTCTAGAGAGCTAGTAAGAAAGCTAAAAAGAAAAGCTGTTGTGCAACTATTGTTCCTACTGATGTAGAACAGACAGCACATGCCTTCTTGGAACAGCAGGGGCGTAGGAAGTCACAACGTAAGATCAAAGGGGGGTGCTAGTAGGAGTCCTCAGGGGTAATGGTGTCGAAATTGCATGAAATTTGGCAGGCTGAAGGGAAACGACGTTCTAATCCAGACTCATTATTATGAATGTCGCCAAAATTTAAGCAAATTCCTTCATTAAGGACTCAAAAATAGTGTTTTTGCTATTTATAGTAATATTTATTTTTTACTTAATAACTTTTAGTTTAAAAGTCAGAATAAGGTCCCGTCTGTTTTGGGACAACCCTTAAGGTCAGTAGTTTATGATTTTGTATTTAACTCAATTTTGCCATTTTTGGTAAAATTAGGTAATTTTGTCACCTAATCTCTTAATTAGTGCGAATTAGGGTTTTAAACGTTTTTTCTCAGTATTTATATGTTTTGTAGTCGTCAGAGGCAAAATAGACTATTACTAATAAACACAGACGTTTTGTCAATTTTTCTTCTGGTGAATTCCAGTTTTATCTCCTTGTGGATTTAGGAAAATCTTTCGTAGATTCGAGGTTTACTACAAGGAAATAACAGTTTAGTTTCTGTTCCATCAAGAGAGCATCGTGTGTGCTTTTCTTCAGGCTTTCGCGATATCAGTTGGTATCAGAGCCTTAACTTACCCTGGTCTGATGGCTAACCGGCGAGACGGTGACCACCACAACAATGACGGCAGTGACAACGTCAACAACCTAGTCCTCACTAGGGCTGAGTTCCTTGATTTTTGTGATGAAAATCAACAAGTTCGTGATTCAACCCAGCAGACTTTGGACCAGATTCAAGAAGCGCTTGCCACCTTGCTTCACTGAAACCCTAATCGTGATGACGGAGCGTGACATGATAACCGAGCGCGTGGCCCTCCCTATCATGGTCCAAACCAGAATAGGCAGCAAGACTACAACGAAGAAGACAGTGAAGACGAGGAGTATACAGAGAGAGTCCTTGGAAATCATCATGGCCTCGTAAAAGATAATGGCTGAGATTATTAGGAGCAAAGGGACTATCGGATGAAAGTAGAGTTACCATCCTTTAATGGTAACGTCTCCATTGAAGAGTATCTGGATTGGGTCAGTGAGGTGGAAAAGTTTTTCGATTATATGGGTACAGTAAATGACAAACGAGTGTGTTTGGTGGCCTACAAATTGAAGGGAGGAGCATCTGCCTAGTGGGATCATGTTCAATTAAACCGTACCCGTGAATGAAAGCTTCCAATACAATCATGGAGGAGAATGAAAAGATTAATGGCAGATCGGTTCCTACCACTAGATTACCAGTAGGATTTGTTCATACAGTACCAGGATTATAGGCAGGGTACGCGGACAGTTAATGAGTACATGGAGGACTTTGACAGGTTGGCGAATCGCAATAATTTGGAGGAAACTGAAGATCAACGGATATCCAGATTTGTACATAGGTTACGAGTTTCCATTCGAGATCAGGAATCCTTACAAACCCTATATACTTTAAATGAGGTTGTAACCTTATCTAAGAAAATAGAATATCAGCATCACAGGGCAAATTCAAAGTTTTCCAACTGCAATTCGGAGTCCTCTAGTTCCATTGCCAACAAAGGTAAACAACCTATGTTTACACCACGATCACAACCAGTGGTTAGGGGGAATAGTGGTGTCAACCAATCCACAGTGGAAGTAGCAGGTCCCGCAGCCTAGTCGATAGCAAATGCTAACCCTTATGCTAGGCCAACTGGAAATAAGTGCTACAGGTGCGGAGAACCAGGACATCAATCTAGTACTTGCCCTAAGCGAGCCATAGTGAATTTGGTGGTGGCAGAAGAAGGCGAGGTAGAAGGTGAACAGGAGAGTGAAGAGGTGTATAATGATGCGGATTCGTATGCCTATGATCCCAATGAGGTCCAAGAGGACGAGGAAGGTGTACCATTAGGGCGATCTTTGGTGATCCAAAGGTTGTTGCTCACACCAAAGGTGGAATACGGAGATCAGCAGAATGAGATCTTCTGAGCACAATGCACCATCAATAAGAGGGTTTATGATTTGATCATTGATAGTGGCAATGTAGAAAACATTGCGTTGAAGAGTTTGGTTACCAAGCTAGGACTGAAAACAGAAAAGCATCCCTTTCCATACAAGATAGGTTGGGTCAAGAAAGGTACAAAAACTCTTGTTACTCAACAATGTCGTGTTACTTTTTCTATGGGTAAATGTTATGTAGATGAAGTAGTTTGTGATGTTGAAATGGATGCATGTCATTTAATATTGGGTAGACCTTGGCAGTATGATGTAGATGCTACTCATAGGTGTAAGGATAATGTGCATGTGCTTTTTAAGAATGGCAGAAAAATTGTCTTTGGTCCTATTAAGGAAGGCAATATGCCGAAAGCTTCTAAAGTGGAGGGGAAGCCAGCACTCCTCATAGTGAACAATGAAGATGAGTTTGGTAGGAAGTGTAAGGAGTTGAAACGAGTGTAAGGAGTTGAAGCAATTATATGCTGTAGTGTTGACAGAAAGTGAGCCAAAGAAGGTTATTGAGATACCTGAGGCAATTCAACCATTGATCAAGGAGTTTGAAGAGTTTTTTCCAGAAGAGCTGCCTGCAAGTTTACCACCAATGCATGACATCCAGCATTGCATCGATTTAGCTCTTGGAGCTAGTCTACCTAATCTGCCACATTACAGGATGAATCCTCAAGAGGGTCAGATTCTACAAGGGCAGGTGGATGAGCTTTTGAGCAAGGGGCATATCAGGGAGAGTATGAGTCCATGTGTAGTACCAGCACTGTTAACACCAAAGAAGGATAAGAGCTGGCATATGTGTGTGGATAGTCGAGCCATCAACAAGATCACAGTTAGGTATCGATTTCCTATTCCCCAACTAGATGACATGTTTGATATGCTGAGTGGGTCTAAGTGTTACACCAAGCTGGATCTCAAGAGCGGGTATCTCCAGATTTGGATTCGATTTGGAGATGAGTGGAAGACAGCATTTAAGACAAAGGAAGGGTTGTATGAGTATATGGTAATGCCTTTCGGATTGTCCAATGCTCTTAGCACTTTCATGAGACTTATGAATCAGGTATTGAAACCATTTATTGGAAAGTTTGTGGCAGTTTATTTTGATGGTATCCTGATTTACAGTAAGACAGAAGCAGCCCACTATAATCATGTGCGAGAAGTATTAGCGGTGTTGCAGGCCAATGAGTTGTATATTAACTTGAAGAAATGCAGCTTCTTGACTAATAAGTTGCTGTTCTTAGGGTATGTGGTTAGTGCGGATAGGATTCATGTTGATGAGGACAAGGTCCGTGCAGTCAGAGAGTGGCCAACCCCAAAGACAGTGAGTGATGTGCGAAGCTTCCATGGGCTAGCAACCTTCTATCGGTGGTTTGTTCGAGATTTCAGTAGCATAGTAGCCCCTATCATTAAGTGTCTGAAGAAGGGGAGGTTCTTATGGGGAAAAGAGGTAGAACAAAGCTTTGCCTTGATCAAGGAAAAGTTGAGCACAACTCTGGTTTTGGCATTGCCCAACTTCGATAAGGTGTTTCAGGTAGAGTGTGATGCATCTGTGGTTGGGATAGGTGCTGTTCTTTCACAAGACAATAGACCAGTAGCATTCTTTAGTGAGAAAGTTTGTGAAGCTTGAAGTAAATGGTCAGCCTATGAACTGGAGTTCTTTGCTATAGTACGGACTCTTAAGCATTGGGAGCACTACCTAATTCAGAGGGAGTTTGTATTATATATGGATCATTAAGCATTAAAGCACATCAACAGTTAAGTTAGCATTAACAGGATGCATGCTCGGTGGGTAGCTTATATAGCGCTTTCATTTCACTTTGAAGCACAAGTCTGGTGTCTCTAATAAGGTGGTTGATGCACTCAGTAGGCGAGCATCGTTGTTGACCACTCTACATACTGAAGTTGTAGGGTTTGATTGCCTCAATGAGCTGTACGAGAATGACGAGAATTTTGGTGATATTTGGGGTAAGTGTCAACAAACTCATACTGCTATCAATAGTATGTACATCCAAGATGGTTTTCTCTTTTGGGGTAACCAATTATGCATCCCTAAAAGTTCATTGAGGGAGCAGATTATTAGGGAGTTGCATGGTGGAGGTTTGGGTGGACATATGGGCAAAGATAAGAATATAGCACTGGTGGAAGAGAGGTATTATTGGCCACAACTCAAGAGGGATGTTGGTAATCATGTAAGAAAGTGTCCAATTTGCCAAACTACTAAGGGTTAATCTCAGAATACTGGTTTATATATGCCTTTGCCAGTTCCATAAGCACCATAGGAAGATCTGTCTATGGACTTTATATACTGGGTCTTCCTCGAACCTAGCGAAGTATGGATTCTGTTTTTGTTGTGGTTGACAAATACTCGAGGATGTCCCATTTCATAGCACGCAAGAAGACTTTAGATGCTACTTGAGTGGCCAATCTATTCTTTAAAGAAGTTGTGCGTTTGCATGGAGTGCCAAAGTCCGTCACCTTTGATCGGGATACCAAGTTCATTAGTCACTTCTGGCGGACTTTGTGGAAGCATTTTGACACTTCCTTAAATTACAGCAACACTAGTCATCCACAGACTGATGGCTAGATAGAAGTGGTTAATCGAACTTTGGGGAATCTGATCCGATCCATCTCAGGGGAGAAGCCCAAGCAGTGGGATCTTGCATTATCCCAAGCAGAGCTTGCGTACAATAGCTCAATCAATAGAAGCACTAGTGAGTCTCCATTTGCTATTGTTTACTGCATGCCCCCAAAACACGCTTTGGACTTGGTACCTTTACCTGAGCTTCCAGGAGTGAGTCAAGCAGTAGAGAATATGGCTGACCGTATTTAGGCCATGCAAGAGGAGGTGAGGCAGAAACTAGAAGCTATAAATGCTAAGTACAAGGAAGCTATTGATAAGAAGAGGCGTGAGATGATCTTCAATGTAGGGGATTTATTGCTGGTCTATCTTAGGAAGGAGAGATTTCCTGTTGGTACCTACAACAAATTGAAGGACAAGAAGTATGGGCTATTTCAGATTACTAAGAAGATCAACAACAATGCTTATGTGGTGCTCTTCCTCCAGACGTGAGCATTTCTTCTACGTTCAATGTTGTTGACTTGAATGATTATCATCCTCCTGATGAACTGGGTAGTGGGAACTCGGGGTCGATTTCTTTTCAAGTGGGAGGGACTGATGTAGAACAGACAGCACATGCCTTCCTAGAGCAACAGGGGCACAGGAAGTCACAACGTAAGATCAAAGAGGGGTGCCAGTAGGGGCCATTAGGGGTAACGGTGTCGGAATTGCATGAACACTTTTAGGCTAAAAGCACAATTTTCTCTTGAATGCTTAGATGAACATGTCTAGGTAGTTGTCCTACTTTTTTTTTTTAAAAATGTTTGAATGAACATGCCTAAATATTTTGATTTTCTCCAGATGAACATGCCTAATGGATTTTATTATTATTATTATTATTATTATTTTTTTTATAATTGCTTGGATGATCAAATATGTTTAAATGTTTTATTTTATTTGGTTCTCTCTGCAATTATGTTGATGACAAATAACATGACAACTTTTTTTTTTTTCTTAACATGCTTAAACGAACATGTCTAGGCTAGGAATTCTTTGCTTACATTGATTTCTTGGATGAACATGCCATTACCTTAATGTTTTCTTTACATTAAAATTGTTATCAAATGAGTTTCATTTTTTTGTTTCTTTTTATGTCTAATTCCCTAACACATATTTGTTTACAATTCCTACAAATTAACATGTTTACATGACATGTTGTTTATACTTGTTTGACATGACATGATATTGGCCACCTTAACCTAGGAGACCAATTTTACTGGGCGAGATGGGTGTTTAATCCCTTCACATCTTGTAAATTAGCCTCCGAACCAAGATCAAGGGTTCTAAACTATACTCTTGTATATGTAATTTACATGTTTTAGAATGTAATTAGGAAATAAAGTAATGTAATTTACTTTCCTTAGATTATATCTAGGACAAAAAATCATTGTAAATTTTTGTTACAAAATTGATGTAAGTTGTCATATACATTAATACAACATAAGTATTTTTATTTTTTATTTGAAGGTTTTCTTGTTTTTACTTTTAAATTAAATAATTGGCGACTCCATGTAAAACCCTCGATCTAGCGGGGAGTACATTTCACAGGTTGCAGTGGCTATAGGTAGATTTCTAGGTTTAGGTCTTGGTTTGATAGCCACTTCTATTAGATTCACTTCAATGTCGATGTGGGTTCAGGTGTGGGGTTTACCTTTCGATTTGTTATTGGAGGAGGTGGGTAGGGATATTGGCAGTGGTTTGGGAGAAGTATTGGAAATTGATTTAAAGGCATTTTCTTCTGACCAAGCTTGCTTTATCAGAGTAAGGGTGGAGTTGCCGTTGTATAAACCATTACGTTTAGGAGGAGTTGTTGCCAGCCTTGAAGGAGATAAGGTTTGTATTGGTTTCAAGTACGAACGTTTAGTTCGGCTCTGTTATCAGTGTGGTTGGATTGGTCATGAGGATAAGGATTGCTCTGTTCAAAGGGATCGAAAACATGGAGGTCTTCCTTATGGGGAGTGGCTGAAGGTGGGGTATCGTAGAAACTATGGTAATGTAAACAAAGTAAGAAGTAGCCTGGAGCGGCGGGATGATGATGTCAAAGCTAATCAGGGGTATCGGGTTTCTTCGCAATGGAAGGTAAATGAGCAAGGTAATCTGGCAATTGGAAGTGGAAGTGGGAGTACGTCTTTAACGCAGTTGGGCAGTTTACCTGAAGGTGGTAGGTTTGATGGTGCTCCGACAAACGGTGGTGTTATGGTTGATAAGGGTGCAATCTTGACTGTGAAGAAGCATGTTCCAGATTTTGAGGAGTTGATTACGGAGATTGATCGTGCTATCTAAACCGATTCAAAATTTTCAAATTCAAAAGCAACTCCAACTGATTGCGTGCCAGATAATAGCGAGATTGTCTCTAACTTGATTGAGGTGGTAGTCATGGATGAGGATACAGTCACCCTCAATCATGACTTAATGGGGAAACAGGGTAAGCAAATATCTCAACCGGGTTTTGAGGGATCAGAGATATGTTTTAAGGTTGGTTGTGGTAACGGGCAAGGTAACAAGAGCAATAGTAAGGACCGGCCCAAAGGAATTGGTAGTAAAGATAAGGGTGTGAGTCAATCCATGCATAGCCAAAAAGTAGTTGAGTCGGTGGAGAAATCTACAATTGGAAGCTCGAAAGCAATGGTGAATTGGAAAAGGCTTACCACAAGACCTCAGACTCTTATTAATTCTTTAATTGTTGACGTGGAATTTGGGCAAAAAAGGAAGCAAGTAGAAAACATGAATAAGGAGGCTACGGTTGTTAAGGGAGAAAAGAAACATAGAATTGTGGAGAATGAGCAAGATGTTGTGTCAACTATGGGATAGGCAGAGGTCGCAGGGCAACCATGTCGGGCATGAAGACACTCCTAAGATGGACAAAAAAAATCATCACTTTGATGTCCATGTAAATTAAGAAGGTGTTGTTTGACATTTTTTTCTGGTTTCTAGGCATTCAAGTGAAGATTCACTTTTCTTACTGTAGTTTGGATTTTGAAGTTTTTTATTTTTTTTCTTTGTTCTTTTCTTTCTTTTTTTTACGATGTAATCATGTTACTCTAGAATATGCTAAAAGAGAATGAGGGGGTCACATGTCCCTCTTTCTCTTTCCTATTGTATATCATGTTTCTCTATTAATAAAGTCTACTATCATTTCCTCTCAAAAAAAAAAAAAAAAAGGGTTCTTGGTTTGAGTTTATGTCCAAAAATTCTAGAAACATAAATACAATCTTATGCAATACCAACAATATTGTTCAAATAAAAGTCCCAACTATTTCAAGGTCCAAAAATGGAAGATTTTTGGATAAGAATTAGAGAAGAAGTACTAGGCTTGGGGACATATGATCGTTTGAGGGGCATTTTTCCTTTGTATCAAACAACCAATTTTTATTCGATCAATTTTTCCTATGTATTGGCTTTTTTATTCGATCATTTTTTTTTTTTTTGAGAAGGTGATAAGCCAAAAACATATTGACCCCGTGCGATGAATTAATTGATTAATTAGCCAAGTTTATTAATTAATCAAATTAACATGCAATTGTAGGTGGCAGCACAAACAAATCACCAATTAACTAAAGTATGCAGCGAAAAATAAACTGACACGGTGATTTGTTTATGACTGAGGAAAACTTACATGGCAAAAATCCCACCGGGTGATTTTAAGGTTACCACTCCCGAGAATTCACTATTATCAAAACAAGCGGTTACAAGTAAAGGAATCTTAGTATCTTATACCAACCTACAGTTGAACTCTTACCTCAATAACCAATTGGACTTGTTCTGTAGTGACAATCTCTCATTTTCAATGCACGGCTCCTAGTACATGACTAACCAATTGCGTAGATCCCAGTATGTGACTTAATCACTAACTTGAGAAGGATGTTGGCTGCAAAGTTCTTCAGTTCATCCAGACGATGAAGATCATGAAGTTGCTTGGTCACAAAACCCTATGGTGTACAAACACAGCAGCTTCTTGAAGAACTAGGGCAAACTAGGTTTCCGGTTACACTTTTCTTCACACTTGTGGAATTATGCTCTTGTGCAACTTGTCACCTTTTTCAGCCCTTAAAATAATCTTTATATATATTTAGGGTTTTGAGAAAAGAAAGCCCAAATATATACTCACAGATTGAATGAAAATCATCTTGAAAAACTTAACTTCATAAACTTCATCAGATACCTTATCTATCAAGCTAGTTGTCGAGCCACGGGTTGCAGCAGCTTTTAAACCTCGATAAATGCTAGCCGTCGAGCTTTAAAATCCTGCGCTTTCTCACTTGATTTCTTGGAAAGACTTGCATAGTTTTAACACTTGAACTTGAAACCTTGTTTCTTGAAGCATTAAAAAACATCCTAGATCTACTCAATTACAAGTAAAGTGTGTTTTGTCAAAGAATTAGCCAATTACATAAAATATTAACATATGTTCCTAACGTGATTCACATATGTCCTAACAATCTTCCCATTTGGCAATCCATGACAAAACCACAACAAACAAATGAGATATGAGAGAAATCATAAATCACTAACTCAGATTCACTTGTTGAATACAATAAAATCTATCCTAATACAAACTCTTGAAAAAAATTTGCAAGAAGAGAGTTTATGGCAAGTAGACTTTGACAACCTGTATTTTTGAAATACTTTAAACAAAACTTATCAAGCATCTTAGTATGAAACAGAAATAATAGATTGCATACACTATATAAGAAATATGTGTATAAAGAAAGAAAAGAAACAACACATGGAGAGACAGGTGAAAGAACATACATCAATATATATAAACCAAATATAAGTACAATGTATGTCAAAATGGTCACAAAATCAAAATACAAGATAGAATGTGTCTGAAATAGAGAGAAAAGAAAAAAGATACATAGAATCCTCACTACATCCCTAAAAAAAATGAACACAAAAAAATGAACACCCCCCTAACAAAAATCTCCTAGGCTAACCCTCCCCTTATGAATATGATTACTCTCATATTCAAAACTAATCCCCCTTATTGTCACGAGTGACAAAAGGTAAGTATATCCAGTAGACATCTCGTCATCGCTGGATGAGCTAGCATCCTTATCCTCATCATCATCATCGTCGAAGTCATCATTGTCGACAAATGCCTTGGGAAGAGGAGAGGGAGACTCTATGAGCCACCAAGATGAGCCTGCCGTTTGGCAATACAGCCAACATGGGTGTTTACCTTACACAACTCATCAGTGAGAGTGTCAAGGCGAGTATCCATGCGTTGAAATTGCGCCATGATTGCATCAAGAGTCACACCACCTGTAGAAGTAGAGGGAGCGAAGGTGGATGGAGCTGAAGAAGTGGGAGGAGCTGCCATACCGAACCACCTCAAACGTAGCTACACCTCGCTCTGTTTAATGGTAGCGGCGTCAATGGCACACATAACATGGAAGTGGTTGAAAACAGGAAAGGGAACAGAAAAATGGCATAAAATCCTTGTGATAGCTGAAGGGAAGATGAGCTTATCATGGGTCACCGTATCCCTGTATACATCTATGATAGAAAAAATAAAATGAAAGGGAAAATCTTTAGTAATCTGCTCTAGAAGTGAAAGCAAAAATCGAGCACAGGGCTCGGTAATAGAGTTATAATGAGATAAAGGATGCAAAACAAAAGTCATAACCATGTTAAGAAAATGAGGACCTTTAGCAAAGGCTGAACAAGAAGTGAATTGACGATCACCCTAATCAGAGGGACGCTTACAAAAAGCTGACATAAGCTTGTCTTTGGACAAAGTCCTCAAACGCTCACAACTGGGGTAGTCAGGATGCGCTACCCTTGGGACGCGGAGCACGTCGGATACAATATTCGGTGTAACCACAATGCGTGTACCTTGAAAACGAGTAACAAAGAGAGATATTGAATAATCAAATCCATGCATGTTGGAGTAGAACTCCTGGATAAGCATGGATGGACAAGTGATCGGGACATCACACAGTGACTTTTAACCTCTACTGTGAATGATAGTGGGTAGGTCAGTGTTGGAGAAGTCCAACAAAATGACTTGGCGTTTCGAATGAATGCCTTATCTAGAAAAGTTCTCAAAGAAGTCCAATTTGGCCTTCTCATCACAGAACTGGATGTGAGAGGGAATAGGATCAGAAGAGGTGGATGCCTCAGAACGAAAAGGGTTTCGGGATGGAGTAGATTTACGTTTAGGTGCCATGATGAAACTAACGTAAACAAGAGAGAGAAAGAGAGAGGGAAACATGCAGAAAAGCACCAAACACAATCAATATATCAAAATATAAATAATTAAAGGTACGTATACATGAAAATGCATGAGCATGTGGTATGCAATAGTAAAAACATTATGGACTTAGCCCAATCCAATTCTACTAACACACAATCATTTTAACAATGTAAACACACATCTAAAATGCATGAAGCAATGTTATAATGCACATGTGATGCCATGATGATTGAAAGTCATTTTCACAAAGCTCAACCCAAAAATTTCACAAAAAGTGAAATCTGAATCGCAAAGCACGAATTTATAAAAATCTCATAATTCTTGATAGATTGAGAGGTGTCGAGCTTTAAAGGCATGAAGAGATATAGCTATCGAGCAGTTGTCCAGAAATGTCCATAGTAAAAACAAGCTTGATGGATCGAGGAGCTATCGAGGAGATAAAAACTTTCTTGATGGATCGAGGAGCTATCGAGAAGCTGTCAAGATTGTGATAAAAAGAAGCTGAAGAACTCGATAGATAAGCCAGGTATCGAGGAGCTGTCGAGATTGCTTAAAAACAGTTTTTCAAGAAGAAAAAAACACAGACATGAATGCAATCAAATATGCAACTCAACCAAGGACCCAAACAAAATTTTAATCTCTCAAAAACATCTCTCAATCAAGAAAAATGTAAGCACATAGATCCCAAAACACACACACACACACACACATATACACACTAAACAAGTCTAACAAATTTTATATTTTAAAAACAAGTTAAGACAGTTTAGTGAGTATACATTAACATACATATTCCTTGTGATGGCCAAATCACATTGTACCTGCACATGTATCAAAAGTAGCAAAGAATATTGCGTATTATGTATGAAAAATGTCGTAAGATTGCATAAGTGTCTACATGTTATGACGATTTAAGATATAAGAAAATCACTTTAACTCAGACACAATCATAATTGTTTGATATGGACTATCACCTTCGAGGTACATCCTATAATTCTCACATCTTCTAAAATACACGCTTGCAATCATATATAAAGCATTTTGATCTTTTTGCTTTTATTTTTCTTTGCATATATTTTTCTTTTGTGCAAACCATGCATGGGCATATAAGAGAGAGAAAAGAAATACTTAATGATGTTAAGCATTTGACACATTGCACTTTTGCTATGCCGAAGCATACGGATGTCATTTCATAATTGGTGGGAAACAGTAATGAGATGGTTATTTATGCCTTTCTCTTAGGATTTTCTAGTCCTTCCCGTCAAAAAGAGTGATACAAGTGTTAAGTACAAGTGATTACTTAATCTTACTTATCACAAACACGAGCCATAAAGCTATCTTGCTTAGTTGTGCATAGAGATGCTCATCTAAGCTACAAGAGATACAAAGTTTAGAAGACTTTGTTTCAATGGCCATCCAAGGTACACAAGTACCAATGTACACAAACAAATACTGTTTTTGTATTTTTCAATTTTTTTATATGAAAAAATAAACTAAAACAAAATTGAAAAATAACCAAACAAAAATATGTTAAACAAAACAAAGCAATGCATAAAACTTGATGCAAATGCATGAGGAAGAAGGAAGAGAAGAGGAGATTAATCCATGGAGATGACACCAATGTTTTGGCGAAGGAATTCAAACCGTTTGCTGTCAAGAGGTTTGGTAAACAAATCAGCCTTCTGATCATCAGTGTGAATAAACTTAAGAGTAAGAGTACCATCTTCAACAAGCTCCCTAATGAAGTGATGTTGAATCACTATGTGTTTAGTTCTAGAATGTTAAACCGGATTCTTAGAGATGTTGATGGCATTGGTTTTGTCACAGTAGATGGTAAGATGTTCATGGAGGAGTTTTGGCATTCATAGAAGTTGGGTGCAACAGCTACTGGTAGCGATATACTCAGCTTCTACAGTGGATAATGAGATAGAATTCTGCTTTTTGCTTATCCAGGAAACAAGATTATTACCCACATAGAAACAACCCCCCGATGTACTCTTTCTATCATCAGCATTCCCAGCCCAATCAGTGTTAGAATACCCAGCTAAGACATCATTTGTGTCCTTGCTGTACCACACACCAAAGTTAGCAGTGGTTTTAACATACTTTATGATTCTTTTCAAAGCAATCATATGAGACTTTTTGAGATTAGCCTGATATCTAGCACACATTCCCACACTGTAACTAATGTCAGGTTTACTTGTAGTAAGGTAAAAAAGACTACCTATCATGCTTCTCTAGAGAGATGAATCAACACTTTTACCTAAAAGTCAACAATGAGTTTAACATTTGGGCTCATAAGGGTTCTAACAGAACTAACAGATTCCAAACCAAACTTCTTCACAATATTTTTAGCATATTTAGATTGAGATAGGAGTATACCTAAATCTTGTTGACGGATTTGTAATCCAAGGAAGTGAGTTAGGTCTTCAATCATGCTCATCTCGAACTCGGCCTGCATGAGTTTTGAGAAGCTATAAGCAAGTTCATCCTTAGTTGACTCGAAGATAATATTATCAACATAGATTTGAGCAACTATCATCTCATCGTCTTCCTTCTTTATGAAGAGAGTTTGATCTGCTTTTCCTCTAGTGAACCTATGTGACACCAAGTATTGTGTGAGCTGATCATACTAAGCTCTTGGGGCTTGCTTTAATCCATAAAATGCCTTCTTGAGGTACAATACAAGATCCAGAAAGTGTGGATCAATGAAACCTTTTGGTTAAGCCACATAGACATCTTCTTTAAGCAGCCCATTTAAGAATGCAGTCTTTATATCCATTTGTTAGAGCTTGAACCTCAAGTGACAAGCCAAGGCTAGGAGAATTCTGATGGACTCTATACGGGCTACCGGAGCAAATGTCTCATCATAGTTTTCTCCTTCCATTTGTAAGTATCCTTGAGCTACAAGACAAGCCTTATTAAGGATCACATTACCCTCCTCATCAGTTTTATTACAGAATATCTACTTTGTGCTGATGATGTGCTCACCCTTCAATCTAGGTACCGAAGTCCAGATATCATTCCTTTGAAACTGAAGCAGTTCATCATGCATAGCTTCAACCTAGCTTTCATCTTGAAGAGCTTCCTCAACTTCAGTGGGTTCAACTTGTGACAAGTAACAAGAATAAGACACAAAGTTAGCAACACATTTATCAACTGTACGCTTCCTTAGTGTAAGTTCATTTATGTTTCCCACAATAACTTTAGGAGGATGATTCAATTTGATCCTAGAAGAAGGTCCTTTCTCCTTAAAGGTTTTAGAATCAGGTGACGTAGATAAGTTTGTTGAATCTTTTACAAAACTTGGAGTATCTGGAGTACTAGGAGATGCAGGCTCTTGTTTAATATTTTCTAGAACTTTCCTGGGCTCGGGAGGAAGAATTTCTTTGGGGATTTCCTCACTAAATTTCTTAGAACCGAAATTTGAAGATTCATTAATAACAACATTTACTGTTTCCATTACCTTCATGGTTCTTTTGTTGTATATCCGATAAGCCTTGCTTGTAAAGGAATATCCTAGAAATAATCTTTCATCACTTTCGGAGTCAAATTTTCTCACATTCTCTCTATCCTTGAGAACGAAACAAGTACTTCCAAAGATTCTGAAATATTTAACATTTAACTTCCTTCCCTTCCATAACTCATATGGAGTCTTCTTGGTACCGGGTCTAAAATACACCCTATTAACCATATGACAAGCAGTGTTGATGGCTTCTCCCCACAAGTTTCTAGCCACATCCTTGTTATGCAACATGGCTCTAGCCATCTTTTGAATAACCCTATTCTTCCTTTCTACTACACCATTTTGCTGAGGAGTAATAGGAGTAGAGAATTCCTGAGATACGCTTGATCTTGTACAAAAGGACGCCATATATGAGTTCTCAAATTCTTTACCATGATCACTTCGAATTCGATCAATCTTTAAGCTCTTTTCATTCTGCAATCTTATGCACAAAGTTTCAATGTGCTCAAGAGCATCAGACTTGAATCGTAGGAGAATGACCCAAGTGTACTTAGTGAAGTCATCCACCACAACCATAATGTATCTCTTTCCACCAAGAGACTTGATTTTGGTTGGACCCATAAGATCCAGATGTAGTAGCTCCAATGGTCTAGATGTAATAGATGCCTGAGTGCCTGAATGTTTAGTTTTTGTTTGTTTCCCAAGCTGACATGGTCCACACACCACATTACTTACTCTACTGAGCTTTGGTAACCCCAAGACTGACTCATACTTAGATACAATTGAAAGATGTTTGTAATTAGCATGTCCCATCCTTTGGTGCCATAGATCTTTATTTGGTAAACAAATGCTATTGATACCCCTGAGAGAGAGAGAGAGAGAGAGAGAGAGAGAGGTTTTCTTGTCACTATCTTTTGCTAAAGAAACTTCCAAGATTCACCATGAATATAATTTTCGAAAGGGATTTTCCATAAGATGATCACTATGACGATTTTGATGATACCCCTGAAGAAAATACTGAGGAGACTTGTGCACATCTATGTGTTATTAGAGGAAAGTGTGTAAGCTGTGAGAGGGTAGCATTGAAGTACGTTCATCGGGTATGTGGTTATGGCTTAACAAAGATGAAATGGATCGGATTCGGAAGGTAGAGTCAGTGAAATTGTTAGAAGATAAGAAGATGGTTTTGGTTCTTGATCTAGATCAAACTTTGGTTCATTCAACAGAACAAGAAAAATGTCTAAGCAGTGAGAACCCCTCAAGAACTCTTGCAACATAACTTAAGGGATAGCCTATTCCGTGTGAGACGACCTTGGGGAATGATGATGGTCAAGTTGAGACCTTTTGTTCACACTTTTCTAAAAGCAGCAAGTACCATGTTTGAGATTTATATGTGCACAATGTGTACATGAAGTTATGCGTTGCAAGTGGCTGAAATTCTTGACCCTGAAAATGTTTAGTTCAAGTCATTAAGAATCATTGCACGTGAAGATTTACTGGAAACAGGCTAAAAGACCCTTGATCTTGTGCTAGGAGAGGAACGCATGGTTCTTATTCTTGATGATACCAAGAGTGTGTGGAGTAAGCATCCATTCAACTTGATTCATATCAAGAGGTATCGTTACTTTGATTCAGATCCTGATAGCTGGAATGCTGATGAAGTTGAGTCACTGGCCCGCTCATCGCCATTCTCCAAAGACTTAACGGTAATCCATAGACTGTTTTTCAACCCAAAATTTGAAGCCGGTCTTCAGTATAGAGATGTGAGATACATATTTGCTCGCCATGACGTTCTCCGAGGGTATACATTATCCGTCAAACATATTTTCATTCCTGATTTTAGGCCCGAAAATTTGCGTCTCTAGTTGATGGCAGAGGAGTTAGGGGCCAAATTTTCTATGGATAATTTGATACACCCCATCACACATGTGGTCACTTGGTTTGCCACAGCAGAGGAGTTTTGGGAGGCAGAGCTGGAAGGAATTATTTTGGTCCATCCAAAGTGGCTATGTGCTTGCTACCATGCAGTCAGTAGGGTATCTGAAAAAGATTGTCTGATTAAGCCGAAAGATTAGAAGTTGAGATGATCTTTGTTTACTTTTATTAACAGCACAGGTCTAATTTCCAGTTTTTTGTTGTTAAATGTTCTCTGCAGTTGGTGAAATAGGGGTTTTTTTTTTTTTTTTTTTCCTAGACAAAGAAATTTAGGGTTCTTTACTTTTAATTTTTGGAGCTTGATTTTAGGAAGTAAATGCTACGTGAGGAATTGAATTCTTCCTCAATTGTGATGAGGAAAAATAGTTACAGTGGTTTGTCTCCTTGTTGATGTCTACAATTTCTTATGTGAATGTGGCCTTGAAAACTGAAACGATTCTAACCTGTTGATATATGCTATTGTTGCTATTTGTTTGATGGAAACTTATTTTGTATCTGCAATTACATGAATTGTAGGAGTGGAAGAAAATTTAGTTATGTTAGTCTAACATTAATTGGTAAGTACTGATCTTGAATCATATTTTAACATACATAAAGAATGGAAGCAAAAAGTGTTTACTATCACCAAAAGTTAATAAACAGAGAATAGAAGCCACAATGCACCACCACTAGGTTATGCTTGTGATTCATCCTAAATTGCTTGCTTATCAATTGAACCAGCCCAAGCATTGCATGCACACATATTCATCCTAATGTGCCCTTGACTAGGGCAGTCACTGCATGTCTTGCTCCAGCTGATATTGCTATTGTTGACATCTTGCATAACGGGATAACAGGATGTGAGCTTGAGAGTTCCATTGTTTGCCCAAATGGGCCAAGAATTGTATCTTATTCCTGATTGAGGTGTACGCTACCTAATGCGATTGTGGTCTCCTCAAAGAATTACAGGCAGTGAATTGGTGTGTTAGGTTACTTCTCCAGAGACTATTGTCAATGAAGTGTTTCCAAAATGTTGAAGTTGCTATGTGATTGTGTGTTGTGTGATTGTGTATAATGATTAAATGGTAAGCAGAAGCATAAAACAAAGTAAGAAAGCTTTGACGACTACATATTATATTAAGTACTTGTGTTACAATGTACTCAATGTAAGGTTTATATGCTAAAATAAATGATGGACTCTAGGCTAACCATAAACTAACTTAAAGTTAATATGCTTGTTCTACAAGTACATGAACCTATAATTGGTTTGGGCCACTTGGGCCATAATATGCTAACACAAAAAAATTCATTGGCAATGGAGGTCATTACAACTAAATAAATCGTCCTAATACTTTATTTAATAATGATCATCAATTAAAAAAATATGAAAATGGCTGATTTGCAATGCTAAAATTATAATTTTGGGCGACTTTCGAGAGGAATTGAGCCCCTAGCCTGTTCAATTCAGCACATGGCAAGTTTGCCAATATCTGAGGCTAGTCTTGCACGTTGTGTTTTCAAACTATGGATGCATAATCTAATGCAGAACCTATAGATGTCCCAAACAATTCCTAGAGCCTCTTTTTAATAACAGTACCAGATTTTCAATTCATATGTCAACTTATAATGTAAACTAACATTAAAATAATAATAATAATAAATTTGAAACAATAATCCCAGAAGTCTTTGATCTCTTCCATCTATGAATAATGTAAGAATCAACAAAAAATAGCATCAAATTTTGCAAAGAGAGACCACATTTTGCATGTAGAAAACCTGAAATTTTGTGTGTGGGAGCATCATTAGTCTTTGCAAGAGCACCGATCCTTAGGCTGGTAAACCATAAATTTTCCATCTTTGTAGCATCATTTTCTCATTATATAAAGCACTACTTTCATCAAACAAAAACCTTTAACAACATGAACTTAAAAGTCACTCAAATAAAATTGTATTTTTATGAATTTTTGGTTTTCTTAAATTTTTCCTAAAATAATCTAGTGCTAACTCCAAAAATAAATTGAGTATACATTTATTTTTTTATTGAGTATACATTTTGAGAACTCAATGTTGACTCTTGTCTAGGTTGTGTTTTTCACAAGGATATAAAAATTTTCTTAGAATACATGGGAGACCATTATTTTCATTTGGAAATTAGCATCGCAAAGACTTGGCTTGTGAGCACTTATTGGGCTTCGAAATATATTCTAGTCTCTATGGAATTCATCCTTTGTTTTTTACTTTGTTGAAGCTAAAGCAGCTACTTTCAAAATAACAAATAGAAAAACAATGACTAGAATGGGAGAGTCAAAGTAGGAAAGAGGGTACATCACCTTTTTCCTAGGCTTTTTTTTTTTTTTTTTTTTTTGGGTGGCAAAACTAATGGATAAAACTTAAGCACGGCTTTATTAAGTGCTATATCTTAGATTTCTCAACTAAATCCTAACACATATATGCTTTGAATTTAATTCTACTTGAGAAAAATAATACTATTTTTGTAGTATTGGTCTAAATCATCCCCATAGACAGTAACAATAAGCTCAAGTTGCTCATCTGGTTGAAAATATTATTTATTGTTGGGGAAAATAGGGTTTCACACAATCCTATTTAGGTGAGGAAAATGCATCTTCCTGTGATCTCATTTCTGTTTTCCTCCAAACTCCAATCTTAGACAAAAAGGGGCATTCTTATTCAAATTGCCTGAAAATCATCGCTCAAGGTAGCCCCCTCTCCCACATGTTAAAGAACATTTTTCTACATCAACTTGATTTGCAAATCAATTCTTCCTTTATGGAAAAAGAAAGGAGGATCGGCTATGTTCGGTATACTGATGACATGATCATCGCTATCAAAAGCGGGGTTTATTCAGAAAAATAATATGTGATAGGTTTCAAAATTTGGTTCACTTCTACTATTCCACACACATATCCATAATTGGTATGGAAATGTCCACATTTTAGCACAAAAAGTGGATGTGAAAAAAGAGATGTTAAATAGTGGATGTGAAATAATGTCCATAATTATGTACCCCATAAATGGTAATCTCAGTATAATCCATAGATCTAATGAGTACATGGTAGAAAAAAGGGTAATTCATCGGTGAATGAAAATTTATTCCATAGGTCCAATCGACCTATAGCAAAGGCAGCCCCTCTTGAAGCCTAGAGGTTCAAGAATAAAAAAAAGGTCATATACAGGATTTAGTTTCTTCTAACGAAACTCCATAATTGTCCAGCCTCAATCAATTCTACGAAGAATTAAGAAAACAGAAATTGAGAATCAACATCTAATGAATTGGATAACATTCATTAATGAATTAAATCAATACATTAGCCTCTGTTTTTATATGTACAACTAAATAGAGAATCTACACTTGATCTTTGCCAAAGGTGCTGCTGATTCTCTAGCCAATTGATCTCTTAAGAATAGATTTGTAAGTTCTTTTGACTTGTGCAACTGCCCTCACTATGTTAGTGATATTCTAATGGTTGAGGCCAGTTTAGCCCTTTTGTTTGTAGCCTTCTTTCTTGCTTTCAATAAAATCTCTCTTCAGCAACAAAAAAAAGAAAAAAAAAAGAAAAAAGAACAGAGAGTCCAACCAACTTAACAGAATTAGTTAGATAGCTATCCTATAAGATGACTACAAGTCTACAACTGGATTAACAAGCCACGTGCACTGCACGTGACACAACAAACTTTGCATAGGAAATACGACAAGTAGCCCAAGTAAACAATGTAACTAAACTATTGCAGTTTATGCAGTATAATTTAAACTGCATCTATGTTGATCTGTGTGCGCTTCCTTTGGCCTGCTCTTTTGAGATAGAGAATGAACCCATTTTTCTTATAAGTAAATGAATCCATTCAAAATATATAGGACTTTAAAAAATGTATATAAGAGTGAGTTTTTGGTTCTCTAATTAAGCTCTAATACACTCCAGACGTTTCAGTTATTATTCGGGGAGAGAGAGAGAGAGAGAGAGAGAGGGTGACTTTTTACTATCTTTCGCTAAAGAAACTTTCAAGATTCACCATGAAGATAATTTCCGAGAGGGGTTTTCCACAAGATGACTATGATGACTTCGATGATACACCTGAAGAAAATACTGAGAAGACTTGTCTACATCCATGTGTTTTTGGAGGAAAGTGTGTGAGCTGTGAGATGGTAGCATTGAAGTACGTTCATCAGGGTATGTGGTTGTGGCTTAGCAAAGATGAAATGGATCGGATTCGGAAGGTAGAGTCAGCAAAATTGTTACAAGATAAGAAGATGGTTTTGGTTCTTGATCTAGATCAAACTCTGGTTCATTCAACAGAACAAGAAAAATATCTGAGAACCCCTCAAGAACTCCTGCAACATGAGTTAAGGGATAGCCTATTCCGTCTTGAGTCGACCTTGGGAAAGGATGATGCTCAAGTTGAGACCTTTCGTTCACACTTTTCTGAAAGAAGCAAGTACCATGTTTGAGATTTATATGCGTACAATAAGTACACGAAGTTATGCGTTGAAAGCGACTGAGTTTCTTGACCCTGAAATTGTTTACTTCATGTCATCAAGAATCATTGCACGTGGAGATTTACTTGAAATTGACGAAAAGAGTCTAGATCTTGTGTTAAAGGAGGAACACATGGTTCTTATTCTTGATTGAGCACCAATCAAGCATCAATCGAACGAGGCAGAACCAAGCTTAAAATTTTAAGTTTACTTCTAAACTCAATAATTGTTATTATTTTTATCAATAAAAATTTAAAATGTTTTTTATACGTGGGCTTATTGGGAAATAAAAAAGGAAGGTAATTTTTTTTTTTTTTAAAGAGGGCAAAATGCAGATGACAGTGACACAGTATGGTCGATGGTCAACTTCGTCTTGGGTTGGGTTTCGTTTAGGACATGTTTGCTGTGTGGGCTTGGTATTGGATATCAGATCTTTCTAAGACTAAATGGTGAAGTCCAGTTTGGGCCGGATTGGCATAATCAGGATGTAGTGTAAATTGTAAACTACTCAGTCTAGGTCGTTTCGGCCCGGTCTTGGATTTGCAACCACAAAAAGGACTGGATTGAACATTAAGTACATATAATTTTTTTAAAATTTTATAATAATAAAAAAACCTAGGTTTAAAAAACCTAAGTGCTAATACATATGTGAGAAAAAGGTTAATGTGAATGAGCAAAGGAAATTGGAATTGTACATGTTAATATAGAGAAGATATGCTACATGTTAAAGATTTGAAATTAAGTATATGATTGAGTAACAAAAATTGAGTAACCCAAAATAAAATACAATCAAATTGGAGTTTTTGGCATTAAAGACATTACACTTCCAATGATTTCCTAGTCCTGGAAATAGCATCATTAGCTAAAGACAATTATGTTCAATAAATGAAGATCATTGTCATAAAATGGAAGCTGGTTCATATTGATGATTGGTGAAAATGATTTCTTTTTAGGCATTTATTTCAATCCTTAGAATAATTTTCTTGAAGTTTCATGAAGACATGACCCAAGAATGTTGCACGTGTAATGGTGAACTTTTGAAGTCATAAAACTCTATGTGCATGTATTGCTTATCCACGTTTATCAAGATGATGAAAAATTCTGCTGGTGATGCTATAAATATATCTAACACTATTTATGTTTGTTAGATTTGGAAAATTCTAGTGCCAAGACATATCAAATTTGGAATGCAATGAAATTATGAGGAGGTAAAGAAGGTTGATAAGTGTAAAACTGGATGGGACCAAGTGAGTATTATAACTGCTAACTTTTAGTGATTGCAGCAATTGAACAAGGTTAAATGCGAGACTCTAGTAAGAATTTCTCTCTCCTATTTTCAAGTTTTTTATTTGTTAACATGAGAATATGACAATGATTATTGCTAATGTTGTGTAAAAAAAAACGCTTGTAATAGGTGCTAAGAATGAGTAATTCTTGTTAAACATAATAGAGGTTCAGTTGGTGAACTATTTACTGAGTACTGATCACGGCTTCCGGCAAATAAAAAAGAAAGCAGTGATCATGGCCATGGTCTCTGTCCCCAGAATCAGACAATCAGTTGAGTCCAATTTTGACCACTTTTTTCTTTGAGGGGAGAAGGGTGGCCTGTAAAATGGGTATCATTTTCTTGGTTTCCTTATAGTGCATTGTTTTCTTTTTTAAGAAAGATTTTTGTTTCCCAATAATAAAGGAAGATAAAAAATTACATAACAAGAAAATGAAAACAAAAACCTTCTGATAAGTGTCCAGGGACGGATGCAGGATTTCAAGCTAAGGGGGGCTGGAAATAAGCGGAAAAAAGAAATTTTGGGAGGTTGGTGCGGACCTTTTTTAATTTAAGCCTATTGAATTTCATCACGTTGATTAACATGATATTCTCATATTTGTTTGCGTGTTCCGGGATCATAATCCAAAAATTCAAGATCAACTCTTTGAAATTGTGTTTGAGAGATTGGAACATCGACATTTTTCGAAATTGGGAAATGCATATTTTCTAGAATTGGAACATCTACATTTATAATAATTACTTATCAAAAAAAAAAAAAAATCTATTAATAACTTTATAACAGTATAACCATTAAACCAAAATAGAAAAAAAGTATAAATAGACTTAAAAAAAAAAAAAAAAAGAATAAACGAGGCTCACTTGTTTAAAACTTTAAACCCTGTACTCTCTACAGTCAAACTCCATATTTTCTCCAATAAAAAATACACTTATTAAGCTCACAATTCCACAAACCCCACTTTCCTCCCATAAAACCCAACTCAGCTACCAAACCCAAAAAATACTACCTACCTTTCTTCACATCTTATTCTGATTCTGATTCTCTCCCTCTTCCAGTTCCAGCAGGTCAGCTTCAATTTTTTGTTTTTGTTTTTGTTGCTCCATCTACTCGGACTTCTGATTTTTCATTCGTGCTTTGATTCTGAAAATTTCCTTTTCATATTTGTTATTGCTTTGCTTTACTGAAATTAGGGTTCTCAAGTGCTTTCTCTGATTCGAACAACGGTATCAATGGAGGCTTTGCTAGATTGATTTTTATATTAGGGTTTTGGTATTAAAGCATCTTCTTAAGGCTGCTTTGTGTGAGTGAGTCTTAGTAATTAGTTCGTGGAAACTGGGGTTTAATTAATGGCGGATCGAAATGCTACCCTTGCAAAGCCTATATGGATGAAGCAAGCTGAAGAATTTTATTTATTTATAAATTACACACTCAGTTCCTCTTTGAAAAATTTTCAATTTCAGAGATGTAATTTGGTGGAGCCGTTGAAGTACGAGAACGGAAAGTCGTTGAAGTACGAGATGGGTCTCACAACTCGCAAGCGTCACAGCATCATGGCGACACGGCGTGGGCGTGGGCGGCGGTGTCACGGCGTGGGTGAGTGGGTCTCTGTCTCTCTGAGTACTCTCTATCTCTACTCTGTCTCGCCTCTCTATCTCTCTGTCTCACCTCTCACTTCCCTTTCTTTTTCTTTTTTTTTTTTTTCTTTTGTTTCCTTCGTTTTTTGCTTTCTTCGTTTGGTTTTGGATTGCTGAGAGTGAGAGTTGAGTTTTTTTTTTTTTTTTTTTTTTTTTTTTTTTTTAAGATTTACATAGGTCATGGGCTCCTGGGCTGGCCGAATGATGGGCTAGGGTTCATGATTTTTTGGGAGGGGGGCCCTGAGTTTGGATGATGGGCTAGGGTTCATGATTCTTTGAAAATTTTACTTGCTAATTTTTTTTTTTGGGCCCAGGGGGGGCCCGGGCCCCTTTAGCCCTCTACCTAGGTCCGTCTCTTGACAATCATCTCACTGTTAAATGCAACATTCTTGTTAAAATTCATTCCCTGTTTAGTTTTCTCTTACTACACTTGATGAAAGATAATCAATGAATTGATTGATGATTTCATTTTAAATGCATGCCTTATGTTTGGAATTGTAAATAAAATGAGCTAATTGTAGAAACAGTCGGTTGTTGATCAGGTAAGATTCATTGTCCGTCCTTCATTGAAATTGATAAATTCCCCACATGAGCCTCCAAAACCTGTCTCAGTTCCTGAAGCATTTAATAAGTTACGTGGTGAGACTATTGAGGTCAATGAAGAGAGCTTAGATTCAGTTTTGAAAATTGCCTAAAATGTTGTCTCCGGAAGCTGTCTTCAGAGTCTGTTGCTGTGCAAGAGGATCAGAAGAAGAGAGTACAATGGATGGATTATATGCACTCTTCTTCTATATTTCTATTCTACCTTTGCATTTCTGTCTTTAAATTCTCTTGTGCAATTTTTTTTTTTTGCAGTGGAATTTCTTATTAGCTATATACTATTTGGCAGTTTCTAATAGAGTACTAAAGATTCATAATGTTATGCTGCTACTTTGGAAAGTAGTGGGACTTGAGGATTACTCATATTGAGAAAAATTCAGGATATTATTTATTTTCTTGTGTTTGATTTGAATAATAAGGTTTCTTGAATTAATTGAAAGATATATTGACTAACACATATGTGAGAAGAAGGTTAACCTGAATGAGGGAAGGGAATTGGAATTGTACATGTTGATCTAGAGAAGAAATGGGGTTTGATGGATAGTTTAATGTCATATTTCTATGTTCTGGTCTTTTGCAGGAAGGTTGAATGACAACAGGAGGTGAAAAACTGCTACCATCATGGTTTAAATATCATTTTAAACCAATTGGTGTTTCCTCTCCTGGCAAGAAGCATGGTTTAGGGTTGACTGTGTTGAAGATATTGGAGATGGGATCAAAGGGGATGACTGTGTTGAAGAATATACAAGCATCCTGAATTCAGAGAGATAGCAAATAACTTCATAACCAAAATTGTGAGCCACAGCATGTTGTCTGAAAGAAAGTTGGAACAAAGGTAATATTGGTATTTCAGTGTGAGAGAGCTCATGTTCTAAGTAATTCATTATGGCTCCCTTCTTCTTCTTCTTCTTTTTTTTTTTTTTTTTTTTTTTTTAAATTGTAATTCACAAGTCATTGTGAATATCATGATTCCGCCTAGAAGAATACGAAGGATACTGGAGTAATATCGCTTCAGAACTTATGTTGCTGAGTTTTGAAATAGACAAGTTTTTGGTTTAGGTTTTAAATTTTTTGTTTCCATTCACTTTGGTTCTGATTGAACTAACTTTCCATGTTTAAACTGAAGTCACTTGATGACAGAAGTTGCACGAAAAATGGTAATCAAGGCTGACGAAAGGAGGCAAATACTCTCTCATATAGCCATTTTGATGTCATACTAATTGCACATATAAAGACAATTCTTTCATAGTATTTTTTTATCAAAGGACTGTAATGTAAGACACGAAAGTTTTTTCTCAAATCAACTACATACTTGTATTAAACGAATACAGAGAGGGCAAGAGATAGGAAATGTTGCTTCATTCTTTTACATTGGTAAAAGGAACACACATTATGGTGAAAAATAATAACATATAATGTTGATCTTTCAGATTAGCCACTGATCACATGGTTTGAGTCTTTGACTGCTAGCATTCAACACTATTTTTTTTTTTTTTTTTCCAGTTTATTTTATTAAAAAATTAAAAATTTGTTTATTTTTTCTTGTTTAATAGCTTTGTTACCAACAACAATTCATGCAGAACATACCAAAACCATCATCGTTGCTAAATGCATTCTCTGACTTTTGCAACAACAAATCAATACACCTCTGACTTTTGCAATGGACTATGCCAACCAAATCAACTGAGGGAAGTCGCATCCATGATGGGAAACATAATAACATAACATCAGAATTATAGACCAACAGTTCAAAACAACCTGTAGGAATATCACAGAACTATATGAAGGTCTTGCAATGTCAACTCAAACCCATTATTCAAATATGTAATCTTGAAGATGAAATGCCGGAATGCAGAAACACTAAGACAACAAGAAATAAGCCTCGTTAGAAAATAAACTACAAAAGAAACAACCTAACAATAAAAAATAATAAAGGGATCCCACACAAACTTCATAATCTTCCTTGTACATCATAAGTAATAGCTTTCTGCAACTCTATTTCACTTCTCACTTTACCATTGTGAAACCTGTCATTTCTATCCCTCCAAACATGATAATAGTAGCCTCTCAAGCTTACTTGTTTGTACTTATGAATGACTACTTTTCACCACTGTTTGCTTGAATGAAAGCCTTCACAATGTTGGGATTTAGATCTTTGACCATAGATTGCATGCATAACTTGTAAGAGACCTGAAGTTTATACCCCTTGCCTTCTTTGTAGACTACAACAATCAATAAGTTTTGCAGGAACAAAATACTCAATAAGATATAGGATTTCCACTGTTACAAAAAAGCCGACTGCATATCCAATCTCCAGTCCTTCCCACAAGAACCATGTTACCTTATATTCAACCTCTAGCGGTTTTGTTGGTGATAGGTCTTCTGGACATGGCACTTGAATTTGCATTCCGCACAATCCACTATTATTGGTATAAAAGTTTGGAACATTCATTGTATCCATTTGATTACCAACTAGAATTTTACCTGTGAGTTGGTTGTTACTTACATCCAAAATAGTCAATTGTTGCAACTTTGCTAATGATTGTGGAATTGAGCCAAATAGATTGTTGTGGGACAGGTCCAAACTCTCTAAATTCTTTAAATCACCAAGACTTGCGGGTATCCTCCGGTTAAGGTTGTTATTAGAGCTTTCAAACTTCCTAATAAAGATGGAATTTCACCGAAAAGTTGGTTCATTGACAAGTCTAACAAAGAATAGATCTTAAGGTTGTCCCATGATAGGCCTTGTTCCGACTTCTTCCCATCCACAATTAGATCATGAATCTCTGGTTTGAAGATGGGATTAGAAACTATAATACCACCTAAATACGGAAATTCATTGGGTGTTTCAACCATAGCAATAAGATTTCCAAACTTTGCTGGGATTTCTCCAACAAGATGGTTGTTTGAGAGATCAAGAATTCGGAGGCTAGTAAGATTGGAAATACAATCAGGGATTGAACCTTTGAGGGAGTTGTTTCGTAAAATTAGGATTTGAAGGATGGAGATTTGGCAAATAGAATTTGGTAATTCATGTATGATTTTGTTGTCAAGGATGTCTACGTATTCAAGCTTCCTCATGTTAGTTAGCTTTCTAGACAAGTTGCCGGAAAACTTATTTTTGCCCAATGAGAGAAATATAGTTCCATAAGGAAATTTGGTTGAAATTTCACCTGAGAATTCATTTGAAGATAAATCAATGATGCCGAGATTTTCATTGGAGCTAAAATTTGGTAAAGTGTTACTAGAAAACTTGTTGCTCGACAAGTCCAATAAATAAAGGCTCTTAATGTTGGTGATGGATTCAGGAACCTTCCCCGAAAAATTGTTTGCATCCAACATAAGAATACCGATTGTTGTGGCATTACCAATATTGCTTGGCAATTCTCCATGAAAATTGTTTTGAGACAGAGAAAGAACAATTAAATTTTGAGAGTCGAAGAGACGAGGGGGAGAGAACCTGTAAGTCTATTATCTGACAAAATTACATGTTCAACTTCCATTTTAGCAAGCCATTGTGGGAACATTCCTTCTAGCTGGTTCTTACTCAAGTCTAGAGTTTGAAGAGTCTTCTGTTTAGAAATCCAATATGGAATTTTTCTTACAAGACCACAAGAGTTCAAGGACAACTCGGATAGCATAAACTTCGGCATAATCTTTGCATTGTTATTCCAAGTGAGATGATTGCCTCCGAGAAGAAGACTCTTCAAGCCCTTGATATTGAATAACCAAGATGGAATTTCTCCAACGAGCAAGTTGTTTTCCAACGATAGTGCTTCCAACTTCGTCAAATTCTGTATGGATGATGGGATTGTACCGTTGAAATTGTTGTAGCTCAATCCCAATCTAATTATTTTAGATAGATTGCCAATATCAATTGGAATCTCCATTGCCAATGAATTGGAACTCAAGTCCAATGTTTCCAATTCTTTCAAATTCATAATTGAAGATGGAATTTTACCAAAAATATTGTTTCCATGAAGAAACAATTGCTGCAACTTTGTCATATTCCCTATCTCCTTGGGGATATTTCCATGGAATGAATTGAGATTCATGCCAAGATATTGAAGAAACCTCAAGTGAAAAAGTTGAGAGAGAATGGAGCCACTGAAGTCATTCTGCGACAAATCAAGATAGACTAATTTGCTCAGATTGGCAAAGCCGTTGGCTGGCAATTCTCCATGTATTAGATTCCAGGTCAAGTCAAGGTTCATCAAGCTTCTAATGCAAAAGAGTGGTGTCAAGATGGTGGAAGTCAACACTCTTTGATCCTGCGATACGTCAAGGAGGTTCCATAGAGATAGAGCAGTCACAATTCTTGAACCAAAGTGAGAACTACACTCCACCCTGTCCCAATGGCAACAATCTGAGCTGGAATTCCATGACTCTAACCTATACAGCTCAATTTTTGGTGAAGAAGAAGTAGCAGCATTGATAAGAGAGGCTTTAAAGTGGAGAAGGGCTTGTTTTTGATGTTCAGGACAGCAGAGAGAAAGGATGAAGAAGATGAAAAGTACAAGTAGCAGTAGGCTAAGTTTTGCCATTGTTTATACGCATGGAAAGTTGGGAAGGAGTGGGCTTTGGGATAAAAAGAGCTTCACTTGCTGCACTTCACTATCGTCCATGCTCTTTTTAAATAATTGAGAGGTGAGAAAGAATAGAAACTGGAAAGCACATTAGCTTGGCTCTTTCCTTGCAATGAGTTGAGTCAAATTAGGACAAACGTGATTCACAAAGGCTAGTGATCTCACCGTATTAACCCTTCATCTAGGTTTCCTTTATAATGTTTTGTTTTCCTTACTGATAAAGATATTTCTTTCAGAAGAATAAAGGACGAAAAAGTGAAAACAAAAACCTTTTGATGCTTGTCAACTTGACAGCAATCTCACCATTTAATGTGAAAGGTAGTCAATGCATTGGTGGTTGATTTCATTATAAATGCATGCTTTCTATTTGGAATTGTAAAGAAACGGGTAATTGTTGTAACAATAAGTTGTAAGTGTTAGACTTATGGTTAAGTAATTAAATTCACAATTTTCTAACAGCTTAAATTTTTAGGACAATCGGTAATTTAACATGGTATTTAAGTTTTACTCTACATTCTATTTAAAATGTTAAATTCCCACTTGTTGGGCCCCTACTTAATAAGGGGAAGTTTAGGCTCACAAGTGAGGGGGAGTGTTAGACTTATGGTTAAGTGATTAAATTCATCATTTCCTAACAGTTTAAGCTTTTAGGAAAATCGGTAATTTAACAGTTAGAACTCAGAAGTCAGAACAAAGAAACTGAGTTTTTTTTTTTTTTTTTTTTTTTTTTTTTTTTTTTTTTTTTCCCTTTTGTGAGACACACATTGGTGGAAAACATTGGGGTTATCTCTGAGTTCGGCCATTATTGGGTTTTCTTTATCCTTTGGTGGATGGTTATGAAAAGCCAAAATGAGTGTGATAAAAAGAGATTCACAATCGGCAATCTTAATTATACACTCGTGTGTACCATGTATATACGTCATGTCATTTGAAATCGTGAGTTCAAAATACAATTTCATTTAAATCGTGAAAACACAACTGCACCATTTCAATATTATAATTGAAACTATATATATTCAAAACACAATTTTTCCTCTAGTGGGTACAGTTTGTGCAGTTCTAGTGTGTGCAACAATTTTCCGGCCACTAACTGTGGTCTATTCAAAGTCTAATTCAATAAGTACGCAGTATTGATTTCTTGAAAATTGGTGGGAAAGGAAAGAGAGACGGCATTAATGAAGTATGAGAGCACTACATGGAATGTGTTTATACTAAAAAATTTGACTTCTAGAAGAACTTAAATAATAAAGAGAGCAAAACGTGATCAGAATTTTTGATGTTTTGAAGAAATGAATACACTTCTGAATAAACGACTTGTCGTTATTTATTTCCTGCTTTATTTACTGCAACAAGTCGTGTATAACTGCGTAGTGTCGTTTAGTTTTGTAACTTTAATCGTTGCAAGATGTTGTAAGTCGTGCAGGATATTTGTTTCCTTCACGTGCAATGCTCATGCTTCTTTAACACACGTCTTCTTTTGATTGGATAAGTTGTTTCACCAGTCACAACCTATCAATTCAATGAATTATTTAAAAAAAAAAAAAAAAGTTGTATCACTAGACTTATTCTACTAAATATTTATAAGACCAAACTATAATTTTGGTCATTCCTTACGTATTTCTCAACATGTCAATTTTATTTATGTAAAATTGGGAGGAGTGGGCTTGAGTTTTGCTATTATTGTGTTTCTTTGTTCTTTGTTGGATGGTTATAAAAATTAGATAAAATGCATGTTTTACCCTTAATTAAAGTTTAGATTGCTTTAAGCATTTTATGTTTCAAAATTTTCATTTTGACCCTTCATGTTAGATTTTATTTTCACATTAATTTTGCTAATCATTTTCATTAATATTTTTTTTAGGGGAATTTTCATTAGTAATTTGATTGTTAAGTGCCCTCTATGTTTAACTATTTTTCTAAAAAAACTGTTAGTATTCCCTAAAATTGTTATTTGTAAATTGGGTTTGTTTTGTTAAAAACCACTATTAGAGCATCCACACTAGATGTGCTAGATGTGCCAAATGCCAAATATTTGGCACATTTGGCACACCAAATACCAAAAACCCCCTTTTATCAGATGTTCCAAATCTCATAAAATTTGCGACATATGAAAAGTGCCGTTGCATTTTGCAACGGTACAAACGAAGAATGGTATAAGTTTTAATGTTTTTTTATTCTCTTTTCTCTCTCCTCTCTCTTTAGTTTATTCTTTTCTCTTCGCTCTCACCTCTATTCTCTCTCACCGGTTCCCTCTCACCGATTCCCTCTCTCTTATAAATTGTTGATCTTGATCCATCAATCAATCACTGTAATGGCTACCACCGGCAACAAGAATATCAACGCTGATCTCGCCGATTGTCATCGTCATCGCCGATCTCTCCGAACGTAATCACCGATCTCTCTAGTCACTGTAATGGCTACCACGAACCATCGTCATTGTCGGTCATTGTAATGGCTACCACGAGCCATCGTCATCGCTAATCTCTCTCTCTCTCTCTCTCTCTCTCTCTCTCTCTCTCTTTTGGTGGTTGGTTGTTTTGATTGTTGGTGGTTGGCTGATTTTGGTTGATGGTGGTAGGTTGATCGGGTTGTGGGTGTGAGATTTGGGATGGGTATGAGATTTGGGATGGTCTCATATCGGGTTGTGGGTATGAGATTTGAGGCTGCGTAGTGTTTGTTTGATTTTTTTTTTTTTGGTAGTAGTGGCCAATATTGGTGGTCGGTGGTTGATCTGTGGGGGTGGCCGGTGGTTGTGGGCTGTGGCGATTGATCTGCGAGTGTGGGTTGTTGTTGTTGATGGTGATGATAGGGAGGAGATAATATATTATTTTAATGTGTAGTAAATATTATTTTAATATATAAAATTAAATGATAAAACATTTGATAAATGAGATGTTGTAAAATAATGTGGAAAAATAATAAAATATGCTTTTGATGTTTCAAAATGACATTTTTTTTTTATAACATCTACTATGAATGCTCTTATGATATTGTAGGGACTGGTTTTGTGACCTAAGCCCAAAAGTATGGGTTAAAGGCCCAACGTATCCTAGACAATAAATTTGTAGAGAGTGGGTGAAAGAGCTGGGCTGGGTCTGAACTTAACAATGATGGGTTGAATTACGTTAAGCAGAAGTAACACAAAATAACGCCAAGAAAATTCTTAGGTCAATGTCCGAGGAGGTGTTTCATTGAACGATCAGTGATTACAAGGTTCAGGGCTACAGTAAAACTATTCTTTTTCTTTCTTTTTCTGTTTTTCCGATCCCTTTCTATCAGGATCTCTTCTTCTTTATATAGTACCCTTCCCCATCATCTTCATCGTCCACTTGTTCTTCATCTGTGCACCTACTTGAGTGCATGTCACATCATGGGTATGCTTTAGTTATTTGGGAGTGACGGTAGCTGAGGGTGCACTGTTCAGGGGTCTTCTCCACATAAATGCGGCCAGAAAAGCTGTTGTAGTGCATTAAATACGGTGGTAGCAGCTTTTCCTTTAGATATTTCTTCGTTCTTATCATCTCCAGCCTTTGCTCTGAGCTTATCCTGATCAGGTGAAGTCCTCGGACAGTCACTTTGGCTTTTCTCGTACTCAAATAACCTGTGACTTCCTGTTAAAGTGAAACGTCCTCCTCGGACAGGAGATACTCTCCTCGGACAGGAAATACCTTTCTCGGACAACGCTGATCTTTCATGAAGATCCCACTCCTAGCTGGGCCTTGCCCTTTTCTCTCTCTCTCTTTTCGGGTGTAAGATAGCCGTTTCGTGGGCCCTCGGTTCATTACGTTGGGCCTGGTTCCTTCTCCCCCACAGATATATATTCTGATTTTTCGAAACAATTCGACCCTGCTTGAAATAGAGAAAAAAAGAAGAAGCCGTCCTTAAAGACATAGATGCTGAAAGATATGGGAAAAGTACTTTTCCCTGACGCACCAATCCAACCTAATCATTTTTTCTGAATTTTTTTTTATCTTGTCCCACATTTAACCTTTTTTACCCATTTCACTATTCAAGTATTTAAGTTTCTTCCTTATCTCATAAATGAATACATATTATAATAGTAGTTAAATGAATAGTTAAATGCCTTTTTAATTGTTTAGTTTTTTTAGATAGGATGAAACTGTTTTCATTTTTCTTTTTAGAATCAAACATTTTTCTTTTTTCTTTTTAAGAATCAAATAGGATGAAGCTAAATTCAAGATAATCTTTTTTATTTTTATTTTTTATCATCAATTCAATTAGTGGGTCCCATATATATTAAAAAAAATAGTTAATCTTCTCATAATGTACCAAAACCCTAGATTTTTCTGAATTTTTTTCTCTTGTCCCAAATTTAATGTTTTTTACCCATTTCACTATTCAAGTATTTAAGTTTCTTGCTTATCTCATAAATGAATATATACTATAATAGTAGTTAAATGAATAGTGAAATGCCATTTTAATTGTTTAGTCCTTCAGATAGGAGGAAACTTTTTTCTTTTTTTAGAATCAGATAGGATTATTCTAAAAAAAAAAAGAATCAGATAGGATGAAGCTAAATTCTTTTTTTTTTTTTTTTGGAGAAATAGATGAAGCTAAATTCAAGATAATATATGTAAGGGCTCCTTTTTTCGAAAGTGCACCCTCGACAATGAATTTGTAGAGAGTGGGGCAGAGGGCTTGGCTCCGGCCGGCCTCTCGCCGGTGCTCCTTGCGTTTCTTCGTTGTTGTTCTTCGTCTGGGGTTGCTCCTCGGCTGGCGTCCGAGGAGGCCCCCCTTCACCAGAGGGGCTCTTTGCCTTATATACTCCTTATAGTTTGATCCTGACCCTACAGCTGTTGACCATCCAGGCCACTGCCTCCAGAGCCTGTCCCATCAGACAGGTTCTTCACCATGCTGTGGGTTGTGGCCTCCAAGGTTGCACTGCTCAGGGGTCTTGTCACCATCAATGTAGCCTGGGGAGTCGGGCAAATTCACTAAGTGTGGATGTGACCACCTATTCTGGGTTTGCCCCCTACCAGGGATTAGACTAGGTGTGCCGAGGAAGGGCGTGTCCTCAGCATGGGTCCGAGAAGGGTTAAGACCCTTTGGACGACTATCTGGGACGATTGTCCTCCCTGGCTTGGGCCTTGGGCCAGCCTAAAGGTGGGCCGGGGATTCCGGGCCCACGGGCCCCACAATAGCCCCTCAAAACCCTGCTGCACGTTTCCTCGGACGGGGAGGAGGGTTTTGTAAACCTCGGCCCTTATGTTCCGGAAGGCCTTCAGCTGGCTGGTTCTCCCTTGAGTGGCCAGATCAGCACTCAGACTCTTCAGTAGATAGTTAGTTTCTCCACGGGACTAGGTCTTTGGACTGCGCAGCACATTGGCCCTGTTGTAAATAGCTAGCTCCCCATGGAATTGGGTCCAAGGACCATGCAAAACCTTGGTACAATTGTTGCCTTTAGGACGAGTGGTTAGCTTCCCGTAGGCTTGGATCCAAGGACCATGCAAGTCCTAGGTACAGTTGCTGCCTTCAGAACGAGTGGCTAGCTCCCCGTAGGCTTGGGTCCGAGGACCATGCAAGTCCTAGGTACAGTTGCTGCCTTCAGAACGAGTGGCTAGCTCCCCGTAGGCTTGGGTCCGAGGACCATGCAAGTCCTAGGTACAGTTGCTGCCTTCAGAACGAGTGGCCAGCTGGGTCCGAGGACCATGCAAGTCCTAGGTACAATTGCTGTCATCGTTGGTAAGTGGCTAGCTCCCCATAGGCTTGAGTCCGTAGACCATGCAAGACCTAGGTACAGTTGCTGCCTTCAGAACGAGTGGCCAGCTGGGTCCGAGGACCATGCAAGTCCTAGGTACAATTGCTGCCATCGTTGGTAAGTGGCTAGCTCCCTATAGGCTTGAGTCCGTAGACCATGCAAGACTTAGGTACAGTTGCTGCCTTCAGAACGAGTGGCCAGCTCCCCGTAGGCTTGGGTCCGAGGACCATGCAAGTCCTAGGTACAGTTGCTGCCTTCAGAATGAGTGGCCAGCTCCCCGTAGGCTTGGGTCCGAGGACCATGCAAGACCTAGGTACAATTGCTGCCTTCAGAACGAGTGGCCAGCTCCCTGTAGGCTTGGGTCCGAGGACCATGCAAGTCCTAGGTATAGTTGCTGCCATCGTTGGTAAGTGGCTAGCTCCCCATAGGCTTGAGTCCGTAGACCATGCAAGACCTAGGTACAATTGTTGCCTTCAGAACGAGTGGCCAGCTCCCCGTAGGCTTGGGTCCGAGGACCATGCAAGTCCTAGGTACAATTGCTGCCATCGTTGGTAAGTGGCTAGCTCCCTATAGGCTTGAGTCCGTAGACCATGCAAGACCTAGGTACAGTTGCCTTCAGTAGGAATTCGTCCTCGGATCCGAGGACTTTGCTTTGGTGTGCAAACGTCCCCGGGTCATTTTCTGGGAGCGGTTTTTCCTCAGGTTGGACTGTGACTTCACACGTGGGGCTGATCTCGCCTCTGGTTCGTGTTCCCCGCCTTTCTGGTTTACGAGGCGTCACTTGGTCTCCCGTGCTCCGTGTTTGACGCTTCGGTGCCCGTAACGCGCCTTCATTAATGCCCTCGTGAATCAACACGAATCTGGCGGTTGGTAATCCCTTTGGAATTGGGTGGGAATTAATTCCCTTTGACAATTCCCCTTTCGAATTCTGCATGGCTCAACTCCCACCGGTTTTCGCCTTCCATAAAAGGCGTTCTCGGGGGAGCGTTTCTTCTCATTCCATGAACCCTCCATCGCAAACAGAAATATACGTTTTCAATTCCCTGAGCCCCTTTGACACCGCCACCAGGATTGTGATCACAGTCAGTAGATCTGGAGTTAAGGGCCGCCGTGGCCGCAGCCCCCACTGGACTGCCGTCGCGGCAGAGTTTAGGCGTAACACTGGCAGGGCCTTGTACGGTGGCCAGGGGGGACGTCGTTGAAGTACCTAACGCCTCTCCCCAGAGCGCACCTCCAACGAAGGAGGCACGCGAACTCCCGTCACGGCTGGTGCCCGAGTATTGCCGTCTCCGACGGTCAATGCTCGTGCAGTTTGGAGAGGGTTGAGGAAGCATCACGAGGGAAGGTGTTCCGGGGTCCCTGGGTCGGCTCCTCACTTTGTTCAAGATTTGGTTTCAAGGTGAGCCAGCTCCCAGCCCCCTTTCCCGTGCTTTTACTATCTAGTTCTCCTATTCTCTGGACGCCAGTAAAAGCACGGATTGACACTTCCCTCATTCCTGATATTAATTCTTTGCGAGCCTCTTGCCCGGCCAGTTCCAAGACCGGTCCGCCTGGGCCTCTGATTGTAGAATTAGTTGGTAGGATTTTTTGTAAAATATGCCTGTCTGAGCCTCTGATTGTATTTGTAACTTTTCTTTTATGAAATAATAAAGATTGTTGTACTTGTAATCTTTTCTGAAATAATAAAGAACTTTTCCTTTATTTGCTGTTGAGTTTCCTTTTCGTACTGCAATTCTTCTCTTCTTCTTTCTTTCTTTTTTTTTTTTCTTCTTCTTCTTTTTTTTTTTTTTGCACCGCCAACTTTGCATAGCAACTACCTTGGAACGACCGCCGGTTGCGCCGGCCGGTGCACTAACCCTTCCCACGGACGGCGTCAATTGTAGGGGCTCCTTTTTTCGGAAGTGCACCCCCGACAATGAATTTGTAGAGAGTGGGGCAGAGGGCTTGGTTTCGGCCGGCCTCTCGCCGGTGCTCCTTGCGTTTCTCCGTTGTTGTTCTTCGTCTAGGGTTGCTCCTCGGCTGGCGTCCGAGGAGGCCCCTCTTCACCAGAGGGGCTTTTTGCCTTATATACTCCTTATAGTTTGATCCTGACCCTATAGCTGTTAACCATCCAGGCCACTGCCTCCAGAGCCTGTCCCATCAGACATGTTCTTCACCATGCTGTAGGTTGTGGCCTCCAAGGTTGCACTGCTCAGGGGTCTTGTCACCATCAATGTAGCCTGGGGAGTCGGGCAAATTCACTAAGTGTGGATGTGACCACCTATTCTGGGTTTGCCCCCTACCAAGGATTAGACTAGGTGTGCCGAGGAAGGGCGTGTCCTCGGCATGGGTCTGAGAAGGGCTAAGACCCTTTGGACGACTATCTGGGACGATTGTCCTCCCCGGCTTGGGCCTTGGGCCAGCCTAAAGGTGGGCCGGGGATTCCGGGCCCACGGGCCCCACAATATATATATATATATATATTTATCATCAATTTAATTAGTGGGTCCCATATATATTATAAAAAAAAATACTTAATCTTCTCATAATGTACCAAAACCCTAGAGCCTCCAACTCTACATTATATACTAATTTCTTGCGTGGTTAGTTGAGGAGGGTTGCAAAAATTAATAACAACCCAATGAAATGGTGCAATTGTACACCAACAATAGGAAAAATAGGGCTGGTATGGTTTGCCAAATGAAAAGTTACATCTTTAATTGTTTTTAATTTTAGATGTGGCAGTAATTTATGTTTCTAAGAAAGATTAACGAGAAGAAGTTATTGAATGAAGAAACCGTTGAGTATTATTTTTGCTACCGTTGGTGTGACTTGGTTCCTGGACCTTTTCACTATTAACCCATCAGTTTCTTGTGTTTTAAAAAAGATGAAATGGAAGAAGTTGAGAAAAAGTTACTAAATATATATAAACCACTATTTATACCCAAAGGATTATGACTCTTTAACAAGCACCTTTTCATTTAATATGCACATTTTTATTCAATAGACACATTTTCATTCAACAAGTATCTTTTCAGTCAATAGACACCTTTTCATTCAAAAGGCACAATTGTTCGGTGTTATTAATTGTATACGTGGCATAAATTTGTTTAGTCACATGGCGCAATAATGAGTGGTTAATAAAAAGTCAAACGTTTCAGCTATTAGTTATTATATAGATTTTTTTCAAATCAAAGAAAGTAAAAGTGTTACAATTTAATAAAAAGTTGGTATGCACATTGAAATACATAACCAAATATTGTGTGAAACTCAAATGCCCATTCCAAAAATCCACAAAATATTAACCAAAACTCAAATCAAACCAAAGTGATGAAAACACAAAACCTTTGATCGGGAGTTAAACACCTAAACATATAAACCAACACAGATATACCAAATATAGCAAAATGCACCAGCTTGAAACAGAATTGAATTGAATAAATTTTTTTAATACTTTGGTAACACTAACATAGCAAATTAGATGCGGTGGTTAAGTAAGCATTAACAAAAAGAACCATTAGAGAAAAAATATTGCTGATGATGTACTGATGATGTGGTGTAATAAGAGTTTTGTAAAATTACATATGATGCTTCCATTATTATATATAGGTATAGATATTTTATATAAATCTTCTTAGTTACCCTCTCACTCTATTCTACATTTCAATGTAGTTTGCATAACTTGTATGAGACTGGAAATTTAAACTCTTTTCCTTTTTTGTTGGCTGCAATAATTTGGAAATCCTACAGGAACAAAATACCCTGTATGATATAGGATTGCCACTGCTATGGAGAAGCCAAATGAGTATCCAATCAACTCTCCTTCCCATGAGAGCCATGTCTCCTCACTCTCATCTTTTTATGGTTTTATTGATGGCAACTCTTTTGAACATGACACCTGAATTTGCAGTCCACACAACCCACTGTTATTGGCAAAAAAGTTTGGATCATTCATGGTGTCCATTAGGCCACCAACAGGAATCTTACCTGTGAACTTGTTATTACTCACATCCGAAATAGACAATTGTTGCAACTTTGCTAGTGATTGTGGAATTAAGCCTGATAGTTTATTATGTGACAAATCCAAACTCTCTAGACTCTCCATGTCACCAAGACTTAAAGGTAACTTCCCATACAATATGTTATGTGAGATGTTGAGAAGTTTTAGACCCTTTAGTTTTCCCAATGAAGTTGGGACTTTACCGGAAAGTTGGTTCATTGACAAGTCTAACAAAGAGTAAAGCTCAAGATTGAGGCTTGAGAGAGCTTGATTCGACTTCTTCCAATTCATTGTCAGATCATTAAACTTGATTAAGATGGTGTTAAACTCATGGATTAATGAAGTTCTTTTTGGTATTTCATTCATACCAACAAGATCTCCAAACTTTGCAGGGATGTTACCAACAAGATTGTTGCTTGAGAGGTCAAGAATTCTGAGGCTACTAAGATTGGAAATACCATCAGGGATGGAACCTTGGAGGGTGGTGTTTCGTAAATTTAGGACTTGAAGGGTGGAGATTTGGCAAATAAACTTTGGCAATTCACCTGAGATTTTGTTGTCATGGATATCTAAGTGTTCAAGCCAACTCATATTGGTCAAGTTTCTGGGCAAGTTGCCAGTAAACTTACTTTTTCCCAATACAAGAATTCTAATATCTTGGGGAAAGTATGTTGGAGTTTCACCAGAGAATTCATTGGAAGAAAGGTCAATGTACCCGAGCAATACATTGGATCTAAAATCTGGTAAGTTTCCAAGAAATCTATTGCTTGACAAGTCTAATATTAAGAGGTTATAAATATTGGAGATAGATTGAGGAACCTTCCCTGAAAAATTGTTTCCATTAAGCATGAGAATTCTGATTTCAGCAGCATTACCAATGTTGTTTGGTAGCTCTCCAGAAAAGTTGTTTCTAGATAGGGAAAGAATTGATAAACTTCGAGAGTTGAAGAGACGAGGTGGGAGCGAACCTTTAAGATTGTTATCTGATAGAATTATACTTCCAACTTCCATTTCAACAAGCCATTGTGGATATATTCCTTCTAGCTTGTTCTCACTCAAGTCCAAAAATTCAAGAGTCTTCTGTTTAGAAATCCGATATGGGATTTCTCCTGTAAGACCACAAGACTTCATATACAAATGAGATAGCATACACTTTGGCGTTATCTTTGCATTGCTATTCCAAGTAAGATGATTCCCCCCCAAAAAAAGACGCTTCATGCTCTTGATATTGAACAACCAAGATGGAATTTCTCCACTTAGAAGGTTATTTTCAAACTGAAGTGTTTCCAACTTCTTCAATTTCTTTATGGATGATGGAATTCTCCCTGTCAACTTCTTGTTGCTCAATTCCAAACTTGTTATATTGGATAGACTGCCAATAAAAATTGGAATCTTCTTTGACAAGAAATTGTCCCTCAAGTCCAATACTTCCAACTCCTTCAGATACAAAAATGAAGATGGAATTTCACCAAAAAAAACTGTTGTTGCGGAGATATAGCTGCCGCAACCTTGTCATATTCCCTATCTCCTTAGGGACATTTCCAACAAGAGAATTTTCTTCCAAGTTCAATACCCGCAAGTTTTGAAGAGAGCCCACTTCCCCAGTAAAAAATACCATGTAATGAATTGCTACTTAAATCAAGATATTGAAGATACCTCAAGTGAAAAAGTTGAGAGGAAATGGAGCCATTGAAGAAATTATTCTTCAAATCAAGATAAACCAATTTGCTTAAATTGGCAAAGGTGTCACCTGGCAATTCACCTTGTATATGATTCCCAGCCATGTCAAGCAGCATCAAGCTTCTAATGCGAAAGAGAGGTGTCAAGATGGTGGAAATCACCACTATGGTCTCCGTAGATTGCGTGGAGACAAGGGAGTCAAGATATAGAGCAATCACAGTCCTCGGATGAAAACGAGTACTACAAATGACCCTTTCCCAATTGCAACAATCTGAGCTGGAATTCCATGGCTCTAACTCAAACAGTGGGATTTCTAAAGGTGAACTTGTAGTTTTGATGAGAGAGGATTTAAACTCGAGCAGGGCTTGTTTTTGATCTTCAGGACAACAAAGAGAAGGGGTGAAAAAGATGAGAAGTGCTAGAAGCAAGGTGAGTTTGGCCATTGTTGGTGTCTCCTTTGTTCTTTGTCGGATGATTATAAATAGTTTTTGGAAGAGTGATAGACAGAGGTTCACATGCTGCACCACTAATCGCGGTGTACTCAAAGTCTAACTCAATGAATACGTAGCAGTAATTTTTTGAAAATCGGTGGCTAAGGAAAGAGAAACTAGAAGGCATTTTGGCCAGTCTGGTCTCTCTTTTCATGGCGTGAGTTTACTCAAAAATTTGACTTCTATCAGGACTTAAAGAATAAAGAGGGCAAAACGTGAAGAGCGTTGTGACTAGTGATATTTTGAAGTTTGAACAAATGATTAAGCACTTCCTATAAAAAAAAAAAAAAAAAAGATTAAGAATTTTTGAATAAACGACTTGTCGTTTACCTACTGCTATATTCACTGCAACAAGTTGTGCACCAACGCCTAGTGTCGTTTAGTTCTGTAATTTTTTTTTTGGAGATGGAATTAGTTCTATAACTTAGGCTGCATTTGATATTGGTTGAAAAAACTAGCTTTTTTATTGTTTAACTTATTTTTGCTACTATTCAGCTTATTTTTGTTATTATTCAAGAGTCTCATTGTACAGTTTCAATTAGGTTTTAGTTTTATCTACAGTACTTTCAGCAAAAAGTTTTTATTTTCAGCTAAATAAGCTGTTGTCAAATGGACGGTTATTTGATGGAAGATGATGTAATTCATGCAGTGATATTTGTTTCCTTCACATGCAGTGCTCATGGTTCATTAATATCCGTGTCTTCTTCTGATTGGATATGTGACTGTTAGCATGTGTGAATGTTAGTGTGTGTGTGTGTAAGTATAATACAGAGCTTTTTTTTTTTAATAAAATATTTTTATTGATTTAAAAAAAAATTTAAATCAATTTTTTTTTTGTTAATATATTAAAAATGATGCATTTGAGATAACAATAGTTTCAAAAATGATAAAATTGATACAAATTAATAAATTTTATATAAATTAAATAATAAATGTTAGTTTCATTTGAATAAAGTGTACTGCATAATATAAAAATATATATTTAATAGTGACAAAAAATAAATAAATATTTTTGTCTTTTATAAATGAGAAAGTAAATTATATCCCAAACTTTTAACCATAGAATCATGATATCTTCTCTTCTTGTGGGGGGTTGGGGGGGGGGGGGGGGGGGTGGTAATTCCTATATCCTTCTATATCCTTAATTCTCTTAATGCAAATGAACATGAGTTTGTTTTTGAAAAAGAAAAACAACCTTTACTAAAGAAATTTACTTATATTTTTATAAACATATGCTTTATATGATCTCAAATTAATGAGTTATATAGGGAGGAGTGAATGTTAGTTTAAATGAGTGTTTACCTTTTTACAAGAATAAAAATAAATTGGAGGGTGTCATTACCACTCATGGTTTTTAGATTTTAATAATAAAATAGTGGGGGAGAGATTATTTTTGAAAGTCACCTGGAGGATTCATGGGCCTCTCTCTGTTTACCACTGAATGTTGACTTACAAAAATTAAATTCTTAGACTATCAAGAAAAATTAATCATCATTAATGATTTATACATTTACAACAATTTAAAAAAAAAAAAACCGTTTAGGGTTTTGATTGGGTTAGATTTTTATTTATCTAATACGTTGGAGGGCTTGTTAGAGACCTAGATGTGGGAAAATAGTATATCATTTTATTAAAGGAAATTATTATCATAGAATTTGGGCCTTTTTCAATAAAGGGAGTGAGGGGTTTTTGTAGTGGGGGACTTAGACCTAGGCCTAGTTGGCCGACATTGTTGGGTTAGCCTACTTATCATCAACATCACTTTTATTTCTTGACTCGCAACTTATCAATTCAACAATTTGTAAAAGAAGTTGTGTAGTTGGACTTATTCTAACTAGTATTTATATTACCAAACTATAATTTTTGTCATTACTTATATATTTCTCACCATGTCATTTTCGTCCATTAGAAGTTGGGAGGAGTAGGCTTGAGATTTTTCAAATGTTGTGTTTCTTTGTTCTTTGTTGGATGGCTATAAAAATTAGAGTAAAATATACTTTTGGCCCACAAAGTTTTGAGTTATTTTCATTTTGCTTTTATATTTCAAAATTTTTATTTTGACCTTTCATATTTGATAATGTTTTTATATTAGCTTTATTGACCATTTTTATTAGTAATCAAACCGTTAACTACACTACATGTTTTATTATTTAATGAAATATTAGCTCTAAAATGTTGTGGAATGCAAGAATTTTATTGTTGTAGGCAAAAAGAGAAAAGAGAGAAAGAAAGAAAGAAAGAAAGAAAGAAAGATATTATGGACAAATAGATCAATAGCAAAATTGGAAAAAATGACCAATTTGAAAACAATCAAACATTTTAGGGCCAAATATAAAAATTTTAAAACATAAAAGGGTAAAATGAAAACAACCCAAACTTGAATAACTAAAAACAAAAACCAAAAAAAAAAAAAATATATATATATATATTTAAAATATTAAATATAAAAATTAAGTTGGGAGGAGTGGGTAGCAGGATAAATAAAGTTTCACCTATTGCATTAAAAATCATGGTTTAGTCAAGTAAAGTAAATAATTGTGTGTTAACTCAACTAGAAAAGTTTATGTGGGTTCTAGTTAGCTCAACTAGTAAAGTCTTTAATGGTTGTATAAGAGATTTGGAGTTCAATTCTCGCCTACACCAAAAAAATTGATTGATGTCTTGGTCTGATGATAAAGAGCTATTATTAGGAGTGGACGCCATAAGTTGAAACTTTCTCTCAAAAAAAAAAAAAAAAAACTACAAAAGTTTATTGTTATCAAATAAGAAATTGGGGGTTTGAATTCGTTTATACCAAAAATCATTTGGTGCTTTAGTCTAATGGTAGAGGACACTCTATAAATTAAAATTTATCAAATTATTAAAAAAATAGTAAATAATTGATTATGTGAGATTGGAGAGCACAATTAAAATTCTATCTATTTCCCTTCATCAAATTTTGACAACATTAAAGTTTAAAGGGAAAAGCGTGATTCTTAAAATAAATAATAAATAAAGAAGAAAAGAAAAGTAAGGAGAAGCACTAGCATCTCCATGACATTTGGACGTGATGTGGGTTTAAATTTAAGTGGGTATACGCTTGTGGTATTTGAATGGGTCTGCTCATGAACTTCCCTAATGGGCTTTAAAATCCTAGTCGTTTCGATGAATCTCCTTAGATTCCTTCCCTAATGGGCTCCTTAAGTCCCTTAGATCCGATATCAAAAGCCTTATGATGACTGCCAAGTGCCAAATAGACAACAACCTCATCATTTACTACAACTGTACGTGGTAGAATTTTATAGCACAGTCTTGCGAGATCGGCTACTTGATATTTCAGCTTAAGCCCCATTCTCCCAAAGATGAAGAAGTTGTTTGGTAATATTGTTCTAATAACGTTATTTATATTTTTTTGAAATACGTATGGGTGAAAGAGTGTGTGGAAATACATGTAATATTGTTTAAATATTGAAAACTGTTGCTCAAAACACCCTACCAAACAATTTTCAATGTGTTAGTTCTGTAAGAAAGCTTTATGGAACTAGTTATTCATTCCTTCTTACAAGTTGTGATGAAGACAATAATTGCAATCTACACATTCACACAATGATTGAGCTTTTTATATATTTTCTTCTAGCCAAAAAAAATTAAAAAAAAAAAAAAAAAAGAGGAAAGGAAGAAAAACTAAAAAGAAATGGTATGACGAGAGAGAACAATTTACCTGGATTTTATATTTGCATTTATAATGTCATATATTTATGTGTAGTTGCCCTCTCACTTTCATTTACGTTTCAATTGCACAAATAATTTATTGATACTTATGAAGGGCTATTTGTTACATTGTCTAGTTGGAGGATACAGTTTGTGTCTAGTGCATTTTTGCACTGGACATGATATGATGTAAACATGTGTCCAAAACTGGACACATGTTCGAATCATATTGTGTTCAGTTAATGCAAAAATACACTAGACACAATAGCTTTACCCTTAATTGAAAGCCTTTACAAGTCAGGAATTAGATATTTGACTATAAAACAAACAACATAACTGGTGTGAGACTAGAAATTTGAACCTCTAGCCCATTTCGTTGGCTGCTACGATTTTAGGAAGTGGTTAAGGAACAAAATACCCGGTATGATATAGGATTCTCACTGCTATGATGAAGCCCAGTGAGAATCCAATCACTACTCCCTCCCATAAGAACCATTTCTCCTTATTCTCGTCCTTTAAAGGTTTTGTTTGTGATAGCTCTTCTAGACATGGAACTTGAATGTGCATTCCACACAGTAGACTATTGTTGGCAAAAAAGTTTGGATCATTCATGGTGTCCATTTAACCACCAACTGGAATCTTACCAGAGAGTTTGTTGTTACTCACATCCAAAACAAACATGTGTTGTAGCTTTGCTAGTGATTGTGGAATTAAGCCTGATAATTTATTATGCGACAAGTCCAAACTCTCTAGGCTCTTTAAGTCACCAAGACTTATCGGTACATTCCCATGGAGGATGTTATGTGAGATGTTGAGAAGTTTTAGACCATTCAATCTGCCTAATGATGCTGGGATCTCACCGAAAAGTTGGTTCATTGACAAATCTAACAAACCTTGTTTCGATTTCTTCCAATTCACTATCAAATCATTATACTTTAGCGAGATGGTGAAAATATTAGAGAGTGATGAAAATGATTGTTTGGTTTTTCAATCATACCAAGAGGATTTCCAAACTTTGCAGGAATGTTGCCAACTAGATGATTGCGTGAGAGGTCAAGGATTCGGAGGTAACTAAGATTGGAAATAACATCAGAGGTGGAACCTCGGAGGGTGGTGTTTCGTAAATTTAGGACTTGAAGGGTGGATATTTGTCTAATAAACTCTGGCAATTCACCACTGATTTTGTTGTCATGGATATCTAGATGTTCAAGATGGCTCATATTGGTCAGGTTTCTAGGAAAGTTGCCAGTAAACCTATTTTTTCCCAAAGCAAGAATTTCAATTTCTTGGTAAAATTTTGTTGGAATTTCACCTGAGAATTCATTAGAAGAAATGTCAATGTACCTGGAGGAATACATTGGAGCTAAAATCTGGTAAGTTGCCAAAAAATCTATTGCTTGACAAGTCTAGTAATTGGAGGCGATATATATTAGAGATAGAGTGAGGAACTTTCCCTGAAAGGTTATTTTCAGCCAACATGAGAATCAAGATTTCAGTTGTATTACCAATGTTGTTTGGTAGTTCTCCAAAAAAATTATTTCGGGAAATGGAAAGAATTGATAAACTTTTAGAGTTAAAGAGACAGGGTGGAAGAGAACCTGTAAGATTGTTATCTGACATAAATATACTTCCAACTTTCATTTCAGCAAGCCATTCTGGGAAAATTCCTTCCAGCTTGTTCTCACTCAAGTCCAAAAAGTCAAGAGTCTTCAGTTTAGAAATCCAATATGGGATTTCTCCAGCAAGACCACAAGATTTCATGCACAATTGAGATAAAATACACGTAGGCTCTATCTTTGCATCACTATTCCAAATCAGATTATTTGCTCCAAGAAAAAGATGCTTCATGCCCTTTATATTGAACAACCAAGATGGAATTTTTCCACTAAGCAAATTGTTTTCCAATTGAAGTGAGCCCACTTCCCTGGTAAGAATACCATGGAATGAATTACTACTCATATCAAGATAAACCAATTTGCTTAAATTGGCAAAGCCTAGTAATTCACCTCGTATTTGATTCCCTGCCATGTCAAGAAGCATCAAGCTTCTAATGCGAAAGAGTGGTGTCAAGATGGTGGAAGTCACCAGTATGGGCTCTATAGATTGCATAGAGAAGGTTGTCAAGGTATAGAGAAATCACAATCCTTGAATGAAAACGAGTACTACAAATGACCCTGTCCCAGTTGCAACAATCTGAGCTGGAATTCCATGACTCTAAGTCAATCAGTCGGATTTCTAATGAAAGAGAACTAGTAGTTTTGATGAGTGAGGATTTAAACTGGAGAAGGGCTTGTTTTTGATCTTCAGGACAACAAAGAGAAGGGATGAAAAAGACGGGAAGTGTTAGTAGCCGGCTGAGGGCGCTGGCCATTATTGTTGTGTTTCTTTCTTCTTTGTTGGATTGTTATAAAAAGTGTGGAGGAGTGTGATAAAAAGAGGTTCTCATTCTGCACCACTAATCACGGCGTACTCAAAGTCTAACTCAATGAGCACGTAGCAGTAGTTTTTGAAAATCGGTGATGGAGAAAAGAGAGACTGGAAGTGGAAGGCGTTTTGGCTAGTCTGGTGTCTCTTTTCATGGAGTGAGTTTACTATAACATTTGACTTTCTATCAGAACTTAAAGAATAAAGAGAGCAAAACGTGAAGAGCATTTTTGATGTTTTGAACAAATGATTCTGAGTAAACGACTTGTCCTTTATCTCCTAATTCATTCACTGCTTACTGTCGTTTAGTTCTGTAACTAAATGGTTATTTGTTGGATATGTGAGTGTTAGGGGAGTTAGAGTTTGTTTAATTTGTTTTGCTTGTAGTATATATATACTAGACTTATCACACGTGTTTTGTGCATGTAATAATACTCTTATTTATTTATTTATTTATTTTGATTTAATGGTATAATGCTTAAAAGTGATACTATGTAATAACTGTTTGTATTTATTTATTTAAAAAAAGAGGGAAGGTAACGTGGAATAATATTTAAAAATAAGATAGAGAACCGTAAGAAGTTAAAACCCAATGAGACATTTGAATTTATTGGTTGGGATAAGAATTGTGATAGGTAAGAAAAATTGAGATTTGAAGTTTGAACAAAAGAAAGATGATATAATAAGTTAGTGTGGATGGATGAAGATTTGTGATAACTGTATATAATTTGGATAAAAAAAAAAAAATTGGAATGTTTTAAAGAATTTAAAAAAAAAAAAAAACCCATAGAAATTTTGAAATAAGAATAAGTAGTTTTTATGAAAGGTAGTGTTTTTTTTTTTTTTTTTTTTTTTTTTTGAAGAAGTAATTTTGTATTTGTTTTTTTTTATAAAGATAATTGAAGTATTTGAATTCAAATAAATAACAAATACAGATAGGAAAAAGACATTTGAATAAATGGATGATGAGAATAACAGTTTTTTTTTTTTTTTTTTTCCTTTTGTACGTGAGATAGTATTACTGTTTTAACATTTTTTTTCTTTTTTGTAGGAAAAAAAAAAAAAAAAAAAACTAAAGGGTATCTTATTTCAGAATTTGTATGAGAATATTTTGGTATGTCAAAAATTGAAAATGAACAGAGAAATCCTCTTATTAATAGTGTGTGTGTGTATATATAGATACATATAAACATAAAACAGAGCTTGTAAGCCTAATCATAATTAATGAGAATGAGTTGCATTCTCTCATTTTCTTCTCAGTTTTGAAATGAAAGAAAAGAGACCTAGTTTTTTGAATCAGCAAAATAAATGTATATAAATAATTTATATATATAATATGTCTTTAACATGAATTATTTTTTTTTTCTATAAAAAAAAAAAAAGAGTTATTATATACTTTTTTTCCCCATATGTAAGAAATTTTATTAAGGCAGTTTTATATAATTTAAGACAACTATTTTCTTTAAATAAGTTATGTGTAATTATCCTTTAAATTATTTAATCACATTCAATATGTTTTAAATATTTTAAATCAAATTTTTTTGCTAAATAAATTAAGACCTAAAACTGACACATTAGAGTATAACAATAATTTCAAACTGAACATTTAATTATAGAATCATAACCCCTTCTCTTCTAGTGGGGAAAAAAAACATTTTATTCCTATGTCAAAACTCTCAAAATGCTTTTCGTTAAAAAAAAAAAAAAAAAAAAGACTCTCGTAATGCAAATGAAAATAGCTTGTTTTTGGAAAAGAACAACATCTCAAATTAATGAGTTATACAGGGGAAAAGTGAATGTTACTCTAAAGAAAAAGTCAAGAGATACAAAAAAATTTGACACTTGCTTATGTGGCAGATTGTTAATGGTAGGTAAAAAAAAAAGTAATGTTAGTGATTAACTCAAATAAGAACTAGTGAAAATTTGCTAACTTAACTAGTGTGTCAAATTTTGTGTGTGCATGAGAGCATTACTCTAGCGGAGAGGAGGTTCATTAGTTCACGTCCCCCCTCCCTCTTTGTCATTGAATGTTAACAATCTACTATGTACAAAAGGAAAATGGTTGGTTTACCAAAATTAAATTCTCAAATTGTTAGGAAAAATTAATCTTCATTAATGATTTGACAATTTTACAACATTTAAAAAAAAAAAAAAAAATCACCACACACCCTTAGTGTGATGGTAACTCTACAAATATAAGTGCTTATAGGGTATAGGGGTAAAGGCCGGGGTTTAAGTCTCCAAGAGAGTGTTTCACACATATATACACTTAGATTAAGTTAGAGTGAAATTTTATATTGTATAAAAAGAAAAAAGGAAAAAACAATTTAGGATTTCAATTGATTTAGGTTTTTATTAGTCTAGTACGTTGGAGGCCTTGTTAGAGATGTGAATATAGCGTATTATTATTTTTATTTAAAAAAGACAATTATTAATTTATTATCATAAAATTTGGGTCTTTTAACAATGGGGTGGGACCTTTTTTATGCAGGGAGTGAGGGATTTTGTAGTGGAGGACTTAGGCCTAGGTGGCCTACATGTTGGATTGCTCTTGCTTATCACAAACACCACTTTTATCTTCCATAACTTACAACCTATCAATTCAACAAGTTATAAAAGAAGTTGTGTCACTAGTCTTATTCCACTTAGTATTTATATGATCATACTATAATTTTGGTCATTCCTTATATTTTTCTCATCATTTCAATTTCATCCATATAAAGTTGGGAGGAATGGGTTTGAATTTTTCCATGGTTGTATTTCTTTGTTTTTTGTTGGATGGTTATAAAAATTAGACTAATGTACATTTTTGACCCTTAAAATTGGGAGTTGTTTTCATTTTTGATTTTTACATTTCAAAATTTTCATTTGACCCTTCATGTTTGATTATGTTTTCATTTGACTCTATCGGTTATCTCTAGTAGTAATTTAACCATTAAGGTTCCGTTTAAAAATAGTTTATTTAGTTGAAACTGAATTTTTTTTGTTGAAAGTACTGTAGATAAAGCTAAAAATTAGCTGAAATAATACAGTGAGACCCATGAATAGTACTAAGAATAAACTAAATAATAATAAAAATTGTCTAATATAAGCTGTCTCAAACACAACCTAAGTGTTCTACATGGATTGCAAGATCAATATGAAAATAGATAACCGATGGAATAAAAATTTTAATTTATTCCATCCGTTCCTAAGTGTTATACCCAGTTGGCGCACGCTGGTGATAGGCTTTTCCGTTAAAGACTTCCTTAAACCATACTCAGTTGGGAGGCCAACCTTGAAAGTACTGATGGCCATGTCATTAAAGTCATCATCTAACTCATTGTACATCTCCCAATATCTATCTAAGTACATTTTCAGGGTTTCCCCTTCTCGCATGGACAAAGATAGCAGGGAATCTAGTGGCCAAGGACCCTTGCTGCAAGTGATAAAATGAGAGTCAAATGCCTGGGTGAGCTCTATGAAGGAATTTATGGAACTCACCCTTAAGCCATCGAACCATCTCATCGCCACGAGTCCCAAACTAGAAGGGAACACTTTGCATATCAAGGCCTCGTTTTTGAAATAGACAGCCATTCTCTAATTGAAGTGGTTTACATGCTTCACAGGGTCTGTCTTACCATTATACATGGTGAAAGTAGGCTGAGTGAATCGCCGAGGAAGTTTTGCCCCTTCACTCTTGCTTGCGAAAGGTGACTTGGAGAGTTGGTTCAACGCCTTGCTCATAGTGTCGTTTCCCATGCCTTTTCGAGGCGGGCTTCCAAACCTACACTCACGATGGTGCTCCTCCTCATAGGAAAAAGATTTGCTAGGCAGGGTTCGAGACCTTTACCTGTAACTGACATCTCTTCTGTCATCAGAAGAAACATCAGAGTTGGAGGGAGTTCGCCTTTGCTGTGCATGGCGCAACTTCCTCATCAACTAGTCAATCTCCAATTGCATGCCCTTATTACTCTTTGCATAGGAGATATGGCTTTCACCTTGGGGTTGACTCCTATCAGTATATGTGGTATGCACACTTCCTTTATGGTCACCTCTCTGCTCAAGGTTGACAGAAGGGTCGCCATGCTGGGATCCCAAAGATTTTGCTTGGTGTGGACTTGAACCCACCATAGTTAAGCGTTGCACTCATTATCGCATCGGTTTTTCCCACAGACAGCACCAATTGTAAGGACCCGATTTGCAGGCCCAAAATGTAAGAGATGTTGGCCAAGTGAGCCTAGTATAATAAATTTGTAGAGAGTGTGTCAAATAATTAGGCCCTAATGAACTTGACAACGGCTAGTATGGATTCGGAATATGATCAAGTAAGAACAGGGAATATAGAACTGAATGAACACATTGTCCGAGGGGGTAAATATCCATACAAATCCATTAAACTGATTACAAGTATCACTTTGATTGCTACAGTATTCTTTCTTTCTTTTTCAATCCCCTTCTCATGGAAGGTCTCTTATATTATATAAATCCTCTTGGACCATCTTGATCCTCTTGGACTATCTTAATCTTACACTTGTTAATCATTTGAGCCCTTACTTGAGTGCCTGTCCCATCAGACACCCTATTTGGCTTTCTATGAGTTGTGATAGCTAAGGCAGTACTGTTCAGGAGGTCTTCTGCACATAAATGCGGCTAGAAAAATAGCTGCAGTGCATTTAATGTAGTGGTACCAGCTTTCCCTTAGATATTTTTGGGTTCCCTTCCATCTTGGATGTTCGTGAGGCACATCCCTATCACTGGAGTTTCTTGGAAGGTCACTTTGATCTATAGGATCTAGATCTGATCTCTGTTTAGCTTATCCAAGGAGACATTTCTCCTCGGATCAACTTCCCATTTGCATCTCACTCATTAAATCCTAAGTCTGAACTATTCATTTTTATTTGTTCATCCTCGGACTACTCATGCTCTTGGCCAAGGTCCAAGGCCCAATATATGATTTGAGCCCCTAACCCTATAGTAGTGTTAGTTCAAAACCTTTCAAACCACATGGTTTGGATTGCCAATTTTTTTTGCACTAAACTTATTGCTCTTTATGTTTTTTTTTTTTTTTTTTTTTTTTTTTTTTTTTTGAGAAATGAAAATTCTTCATGTTTGATTCTATTTTCATATTGACTTTACTATCTATTTTTCATTAATAATCTAAATGCTAAGTGCACTTCATATTTAACTATTTCCTAAAATTCTAGCACTAAAATGTTGTGAAATGTAAGAACTTTATTGTTGTAGGTAAAAAAACACACTTTATGGATAGTCATTTTATTAATGAAAATCAAGAAATGAATGATAGGGTCTATATACAAACGGAATCAAAGTTGAATTGTTAAAATGAAAATTTTAAAACTTGAAAAGTCAATATAAAAATAATCCCAAAGTTTAATTACGAAAAGTATATTTTAGTCTAAAAATTAAGTTAAGATGAGTGGGTTATGGGATAAATGGTGTTTCATGCACTACATATCATGGTCTCATCCAATAAAGTAAATAATTGATGAGGTGGAAAAGAAGAGACTACCAAGGTCATTGACTTATTAGTGTTTTCCCTAAAGGGAGATGCGCAATTCGGAGAACTATTAGAAAAAAAAAAAATTGTACTTGTACTAAAATATCTAGCTTTTTGCTAAAAAGATTTTGCTCAAAGTGTACTAAAATATATTTTACCATAAATTTTTTTTAAAAGGTGAGATATTGCAAAAAAAAAAAAAAAAAAAGGGAAAAAAAAAAAAAAAAGAGATTTTAAAATGCTATATAAAAGTTAAAAGCTAAGACACTTAGATGTGACGTGGGTTTATATTTAAGTGGGTGTAGAGGGATTTTGATGAGTCTTGCTTATAAACTTCCATAATGGGCTGTAAAATCCAAATCGTTTGGATCTATCTTCTCATATTCCTTCCCTTACGGGCTCCTTAAGGCTCTCAAGTCTGATATATTATTAGATCTTTATCTTTATCTTTATTATTATTATTATTATTATTATTTTAGAAAGATTAGATCTTTACCTTGGTTTCCTTTATAGTGTCTTTGGTTAATTCTTTCAAAATTCTCAAAAAGAAGAAGAAGAAGATATACCTTCAAAAAAAAAAAAAAAAAAAAAAGCCCCAAAAGAAAACAAAAAAGTCTTTTAATGGGTGCTAACTTGAGAACAATCTCACCATATAATACAACTTTTGTGGAATATTATAGCAAAGTTTGAGGGTCCAGTTATTTCAGCTTAAGCCCCCCCCTTTTTTTTTTTTTGGGGGGAGAATGCTAAGTATTTTTAACACATACACACGAGGAGAGGGGAAAATGCTTTTTAAAAAAATTTACAGTGGTATATATTCAAAAGGTTCTAAGCCCATATTCTTCTAAGATAGTATCTTGAGATGAAATTGCATTTTGTTAATTAGTCCTATAACAAAGCTATGTGGAGCTAGTTATTGAACCTTCTATTTTTACAAGTTGTGATGAAGACAATAATTGCAATTTGTTCAATGACGGAGGTTACTGTGTAATTTTCTCGAGGGAAAAAAAAGAAAAAGAAATGGTATGATGAAAAAGGATAATTAATGTGGATTTTTTTTTTTTTGATTGGAATTAATGTGGATTTTATAATTGCTTTTAATATGCCATATATTTCTTCTCGGTTGCCGTTTCACTTTGACTTACATTTTTGCTACGAAGATAATTTATAGATGCTATTTAATTAAAAAAGAAAAAGGAAAAGAAAAAGAAATATTATTTATTGATATTTATGAATGGTTATTGGTTACCTTATTTAATTGAAAGGGAAAATGTTATTACAATATAATAATGTTATAATTATAAATTATTTTAAAACATTTTTATAAACTATTGATGTAACTAGGTTTTTATTGGTTTTTATTTAAACTCATCATTGTTATCATGTTTTTATTTACCAATAAGTTAATAACCACTCACCACATCAGCAATTTGTAAATTTTTTTTATATTTCTAGCATTACTAATTACAAAATTATCAAATGGTTTTGAGTCTTTTACAGCTAGTATTTAACACTAAATTATTACACTTTATTCTGTTGATAAATTAAAAATCTGTTTAATTGTTCTTGTTTAGTGGCTTTGCTACCATTTAAAAAAAAAAAAAAAAAATCGCCGTGAATAATACGACTACAGAATCACCGACCAATAGTTCCAAACAGATTGGTGGAACATTGCAGCACTATCTGTAGGTCTTGATATTTCAGCAAGACGTGAAAAGCATTTTGATGTTTTGAAGAAATGATTAAACAATTCTTTATAAAGGACTTGTCGTTTATCTCTTGCTTTTTTCATTGCAGTCGTGTATCACTGCTAAGTGTCGTTAAGAGGCTGTTTGGCCAGCTTTTTTTGGTGACTCAATTTTCGTCACTCAATTTTCATCACTCATCACTCATCACTCATCACTCAATACTCATCACTCATCACCCATTTACCCATCACTCAATACCCGTTTGGCACATCACTGAAATGCAATCACTCAACATTTTTCACACTATTTTGTGGGCCCAGCTCTGTCAGCCACTGCAGCTTTTTTTTTTTTTTTTTTTTTAACTGGGTTCTGTGACCAGTGAAAAAAAATAAAAAAGAGGAAGAAACAGGGACCGTGAACCCGGGTGGAAAAAAAAAAGGGGAAGAACAGGGACGGTGAACCCAGGTGAGAAAAAAAAAAAAAAAAAAAAAAAGAAGAAGAAGAAGAAGAAGGAAGAGCAGGGACGGTGAACCCAGGTGAAAAAAAAAAAAAAAGAGAGAAGGAAGAACCCTGTGAAAGAACAAAAAAAAAAAAAAAAAAAAAAAAAAAAAAAAAAAAAAAAACCCAGCCAACGGAAACTGTGAAAGAAGAAGAAAAAAGGGCCAAACTCATAAAGTGAAAAGAGAAGAAAAGAAGAAAAAAAGAAAAAGAAAAAGAACTAGACCCAAAAAGTGGAAAGAAAAGAAAAGAAAAGAAGAAAAAAGAAGAAGAAGAAGAAGGAGAAGAAGAGGAGCAGACACCCAGCCCGTGAAAGACAAAAAGGAAAAAAAAAAGAGAAAAGAAGAGAAAGAGGGAGCAAAATCTGACAGTGGGCCCGGTTATGTAATGTTATTTACAAATTTGCCATTGAAAACTGAAAACTGAAAACTGAAAACAGCCAAAAGTTGTTTTCAGTTTCCATAACTCATAACTCAAAAAGTAGAGAATTGAGTATTGGAAATAGAGTTATGGAAATAAAGTATTGGTGCAGGCAAACAGGTATTTTGCTATGGGTCCCACTATTTTTGAGAATTGAGTTATGAAAACTGAGAATTGAGTCATGAAAACACCCAATCCAAACAGCCTCTTAGTTCTCTAACTTTTTTTTTTTTTTTTTTTGAATTAAGTTCTCTAACTTAATTTGTTTCCTTCACGTGCAGTGCACAAGGTTCATTAGCATTGATTCTATGCGTGTCTACTTCTGATTGTATACGCGACTGTTGGACCAGAAGAGAACTGACCGTGTTCGTTTTTTTAAATTAAACAAAAAAATCCGGGACAGTTGGGATGCTGTGAAAAAATAAACCTCTACAGCAGCAGATTTCGACTATGAACAGCTTATTTGAAATTTTCATAGAAAGTGGATTAAAGAGGAAATTTTTTTTTTTTATTAAGTACTTGGTTTTTAGAAAGTAAGGTACTATGTAAAAAGAAAAAGAAAAAAAAAAAGATAAATCACTCATCGGTCTACATTCTAAAAAATAATTATTATATTAAATATTTATAATCCACTTAATAATATAAAATTTATAAAAAAAAAAAAAAAAAAAAAAAAAAAAAGTGAAAAGAAAATTTACTCAATACTTGATTTCTAGAAAGGAAAGTACCATATAAAAAGAAAAAGAAAATAAAAAGATAAATCACTTCTTGGTTTACACTCTAAAAAATAATTACTATCCTAAATATTTATAATCCACCTAATAATATAAAATTTACAAAGTAAAAAATAGTGAAAAAAAATTTACTCAACACCTGATTTCTAGAAAATAAAGTACCATACAAAAAGATAAAGATAAATCACTCTACGATCCATACTCTAAAAACTAATTACTATCTTAAAGATTTATAACTCACTTAATAATAGTATAAAATTTACAAAAGAAAAAAAAAAGTGAAAAAAAAAAATTTATCCAGTACTAGATTTCTTAAAAAAATAAAGTACAAAAAGAAAAAGAAAAAGAAAAATTACTCCATAGTTTACATTCAAAATACTAATAACTATATTAAATATTTATAATCCACTTAATAATATAAAATTTATAAAAAAAAAAAAAAAAAAACGATTTTTTTTTTTTTTTTTACCTAGTTCTTGATTTCTTGAACATAAACTACCATACAAAAAGGGAAAGGAAAAAAAAAAGATAAAGACAGAGACTCTAAATAATAATAACTATTTCAAATATTTATAATCCACTTAATAATATAAAATTTTTACAAAAAAAAATTTTAAAAAAAATTACCCAATACTTGATTTTTTGAAAGTAAAGTATCATACAAAAAGGGAAAAAAAAAAAGATAAAGAAAAATCATTTCATTGTCCACACTCTAAATACTAATAACTATATTAAATATTTATAATCCACTTAATAATATAAAATTTACAAAAGAAAAAAAAAAAAGTGAAAACGAAATTTATCCAATATTTGATTTCTTGAAAGTAAAGTACCAAACGAAAAGAAAAAAAAATCATTCCACAGTCCACACTCTAAATACAAATAACTATCTTAAATATTGATAATTCACTTAATAATATAAAATTTACAAAAGAAAAAAAAAATCCCAATACTTTATTTCTTGAGAGTAAAGTTCCATCCAAAAAGGAAAAGAAAAAAAAAAAAAGAATAAAGAAAAATCACTTCATAGCCCAAAACCCACACTCTAACTACTTTTTAAAAAAAAAAAAAAAAACTACTAATTACTTTCTTAAAAATTTATAATCCACTTAATAATATAAATTTTACAAAAAAAAAAAAAGTGATTTTTTTTTTTTTTTACCTAGTACTTGATTTCTTAAAAGTAAAGTACAATACAAAAAGAAAAAAAAAAGAATAAATAAAAATAACTTCATAGCCCAAAACCCATACTCTAACTACTTAAAAAAAAAAAAAAACTACTAATTACTATCTTAAATATTTATAATCCACTTAATAATATAAAATTTACAAAAAGAAAGTGAATTTTTTATTTTACCTAGTACTTGATTTCTTGAAAGTAAAGTACCATATAAAAAGAAAAAAAAAAGATAAATCACTCTACAGTCCACATTTTAAATACTAATTACTATCTTAAATATTTATAATCAACTTAATAATATAAAATTTACAAAAGAAAAAAAAAGTGGAAAGAAAATTTACACAATACTTGATTTCTAGAAAGTAAAGTACCATATAAAAAAAAAAAAAAAAGATAAATCACACCTTGGTTCACACACTAAAAAATAATTACTATCTTAAATATTTATAATCTACTTAATAATAAAATTTACTAAAGATAAAATAGTGAAAAAAAAATTACTCAATACTTGATTTTTAGAAAGTAAAGTACCATACAAAAAGATAAAGATAAATCACTTTACGATCCACACTCTAAAAACTAATTACTATCTTAAATAATTATAACCCACTTAATAATAGTATAAAATTTAAAAAAGAAAAAAAAAAGTGAAAAAAAAAATTTATCCAGTACTTGATTTCTTGAAAAATAAAGTACAAAAATAAAAAGAAAAAGATAAATTAGTCTATAGTTTATACTCTAAATACTAATTACTATCTTAAATATTTATAATCCACTTAATAATATAAAATTTACAAAAGAAAAAAAAAAGTGATTTTTTTTTTTTTACCTAGTACTTGATTTCTTGAATATAAACTACCATACAAAAAGGAAAAAAAAAAAAAAAAGAAGAAGATAAAGACAGACACTCTAAATAATAATAACTGTTTTAAATATTTATAATCCACTTAATAATATAAAATTTTTACAAAAGAAAAAAAAATTACCCAGTATTTGAATTTTTGAAAGTAAAGTATCGTACAAAAAGGGAAAAAATAACGATAAAGAAAAAGCATTCCATAGTCCACACTCTAAATACAAATAACTATCTTAAATATTTATAATTTACTTAATAATATAAAATTTACAAAAGAAAAGAAAAAAGAGAAAAATAAATTTATCAAGTATTTGATTTCTTGAAAGTAAAGTACCAAAAAAAAAAAAGAAAAAAAATTAATCATTCCACAGTCCACAATTTAAATATAAATAACTATTTTAAATATTTATAATTCACTTAATAATATAAAATTTACAAAGGAAAAAAAAATCCCAATACTTTATTTCTTGAGAGTAAAGTACCACACAAAAAGAAAAAGAAAAAAAAAAGAATAAAGAAAAATCACTTCATAGCCCAAAATCCATACTCTAACTACTAATTACTATCTTAAATATTTATAATCTATTTAATAATATAAAATTTATAAAAAAAAAAGATTTTTTTTTTAACCTAGTACTTGATTTCTTGAAATTAAAGTATCATACTAAAAGAAAAAAAAAAAAGATAAATCACTCTACAGTCCACGTTTTAAATACTAATTACTATCTTAAATATTTAAAGTCCACTTAATAATATAAAATTTACAAAAGAAAAAAAAAAGTGTAAAGAAAATTTACACAATACTTGATTTCTAGAAAGTAAAGTACCATATATAAAGAAAAAGAAAACAAGAAGATAAATCACACCTTGGTTCACATTCTAAAAAATAATTATTATCTTAAATACTTATAATCCACTTAATAATATAAAATTTGTAAAAGAAAAAATAGTGAAAAAAAAAATTACTCAATACTTGATTTCTAGAAAGTAAAGTACCATATAAAAAGATAAAAATAAATCACTCTATGATTCACACTTTAAAAACTAATTACTATCTTAAATATTTATAACCCACTTAATAATAGTATAAAATTTACAAAAGAAAAAAAAAGTGAAAAAAAAAAATTATTCAGTACTTGATTTCTTAAAAAATATAGCACAAAAAGAAAAAGAAAAAGATAAATTACTTCATAGTTTACATTTTAAATACTAATTAATATCTTATATATTTATAATCCACTTAATAATATAAAATTTACAAAAGAAAAAAAAAAAAAGAAAAGTGTGAAATGGATATCATTTTCTTGGTTTCCTTTATAGTGCATTGTTTTCTTTTCCAATAATAAAGGAAGACAAAAATTATATAAAATGAAAACGAAAACAAAAACCTTTTGATAAGTGCCTACTTGACAATCATCTCACCGTTAACTACAACATTCTCGTTAAATTCATTCCCTGTTTAGTTTCCTCTTACTACACTTGAAGAAAGATAATCAATGAATTCATTGATGATCAGGCAAGATTCATTGCCCGTCCTTCATTGAAATCGATAAATTGTCTCAGTTCCGGAAGCATCTAATAAATTACGTGGTGAGACTATTGAGGTCAATGAAGAGAGCTTAGATTCAGTTTTGAGAATTGCCTAAGTAGTCTCCGGAAGCTGTCTTTGGTTCTGATTGAACTAACTTTCCAGGTTTAAACTGAAGTCACTTGATGACAGAAGTTGTACGAAAAAAGATAATCAAGGCTGACGAAAGGAGGCAAATACTCCCATATAGCCATTTTGATGTCATACTAATTTCACATATAAAGACAATTCTTTCATAATATTTTTTATTACGGGACTGTAATGTAAGACCCGAAAAGTGTTTTCTCAAATCAACTACATACTCGTATTAAACGAATACAGAGAGGGCAAGAGATGGGAAATGTTGCTTCATTCTTTTACATTGGTAAAAGGAGCATATATTATGGTGAAAAATAATAACATATAATGTTGATCTTTCAGTTTAGCCACTGATTACATGGTTTGAGTCTTTGATTGCTAGCATTCACACTAATTTTTTTTTTTTTTTTTTTTTCCAGTTTATTTTATAAAAAATTAAAAATTTGTTTACTTGTTCTTGTTTAATACCTTTGTTACCAACAACAAATCGTGCAGAACATACCAAAACCATCATCATTGCTAAATGCATTCTCATTCAATACACCTCTGACTTTTGCAATGGACCATGCCAGCCAAATCAACTGAGGGAAGTCGTATCCGTGATGGGAAAAATAGTAACATAACATCAGAATTATAGACCAACAGTTCTAAACAACTTGGTGGAATATCACAAAACTATATGAAGGTCTTGCAATGACAACTCAAACCCATTATTCAATTTCAAATATGTAATCTTGAAGATGAAATGCTGGAATGCAGAAACACTAAGACCATAAGAAATAAGCCTCGTTAGAAAATAAACTATAAAAGAAACAACCTAACAATGAAAAATAATAAAGGGATCCCAATTCCCACACGAACTTCATAATCTTCCTTCTACATCATAAGTAATAGCTTTCTGCAACTCCATTTCACTTCTCACTTTACCATTGTGAAACCTTTCATTTCTATCCCTCTAAACATGATAATAGTAGCCTCTCAAGCCAACTTACTTGTTTATACTTATGAATGACTACTTTTCACCACTATTTGCTTGACTGAAAGCATTTACAATGTTGGGATTTAGCTCTTCGACCATAGATTGCATGCATAACTTGTAAGAGACCTGAAGTTTATACCCCTTGCCTTCTTTGTAGACTACAATGATCAAGAAGTTTTGCAAGAACAAAATACTCAATAAGATATAGGATTCCCACTGTTACAAAAAAGCCAACTGCATATCCAATCTCCAATCCTTCCCATGAGAACCATGTTTCCCTATTTTCAACCTCTTGTGGTTTTGTTGGTGATAAGTCTTATAGACATGGCACTTATTTGCATTCCGCACAATCCACTGTTATTGGAATAAAAGTTTGGATCATTCATTGTATCTATTTGGTTACCAACTGGAATCTTACTTGTAAGTTTGTTGTTACTTACATCTAAAATAGTCAGTTGTTGCAACTTTGCTAATGATTGTGGAATGAGCCAAATAGAATGTTGTGGGATAGGATCAAGCTCTCTAAATTCTTTAAACAACCAACACTTGCAGGTATCCTTCCATTAAGGTTGTTATGTGAGACGTTGAGAAGCTTTAGAGCTTTCAAACTTCCTAATAAAGATGGAACTTCACTGGAAAGTTGGTTCATTGACAAGTATAACAAAGAACAGATCTTAAGGGTGTCCCATGATAGGCCTTGTTTCGACTTCTTCCAATCCACAATCAGATCATGAATCTCTGGTTTGAAGATGGGATTAGAAACTATAATACTACCTAAATACGGAAATTCATTGGGTGTTTCAACCATAGCAACAAGATTTCCAAACTTTGCTGAGATTTCTCCAACAAGATGGTTGTTTGAGAGATCAAGAATTCAGAGGCTAGTAAGATTGGAAATACAGTCAGGGATTGAACCTTTGAGGGAGTTGTTTTGTAAAATTAGGATTTGAAGGGTGGAGATTTGGCAAATAGAATTTGGTAGTTCATGTGTGATTTTGTTGGCATGGATGTCTAAGTATTCAAGCTTCCTCATGTTAGTAAGCTTTCTAGACAAGTTGCCAGAAAAGTTATTTTTGCCTAATGAGAGAATTATAGTTCCATAAGGAAATTTGGTTGAAATTTCACCTGAGAATTCATTTGAAGATAAATCAATGATACCGAGATTTTCATTGGAGCTAAAATTTGGTAAAGTGTTACTAGAAAACTTGTTGCTCGACAAGTCCAATAAATAAAGGGTCTTAATGTTGGTGATGGATTCAGGAACCTTCCCCGAAAAATTATGAAAGTTCAAAATGTGTGTAAAACACCCTTGAACGTTTAGACCCTAAATAAGAAAAAATCAATTCAAGCTTATAATCAAACAATTAACATGTAGAACATAAACATAAGCCAAACACAGAATTGATAAACAATCTAAGTCAAATATAATCACATCTACAACAGAAAATAAAAAGCAAAGATAAAGGAAGAGAGATGTAAACACAAGGACAACATGCGATGTATTATCGAAGAGGAAACCGAAGCACTCGGCGTAAAACCTCTCCGCCACCCTCCAAGCAGTAAATAATCAACTAAAGAATGCAGTTGGGATACATGAACAGTAGAAGACCCTCTAAGCATAATCTACCCAGTGTACCTAAGCCCTCCGAGCTTCTTACTCCAACGAGGTTACGCCAAACCTATTTCTTCTTTAGCTTACCGGATTCTGCTAATAAATCATAACATCAACCAATAGTCATTAGTCCCTTCCAAACTGCTTCCCTTAGCACCAAATGTACATTCTCATAGATGTAGGTGTGATGAGAAAAGTATTTGGTCAATGACCTCTCAAGGATGTATCAATGGAGAGGAAGAGAGTAGAGAAATTTGTAGAGTCTTTTAGTAAATATTGGGGATGAGGCAATCTTGTTTTTCTCTAGGGTTTCTCTCACAAAATTCTCTCTAGAAGCTCTCTTGATTTCGTGGGTATAAGGGTCTATATATAGTGGTGTGTGTTTGGAATACGAAGAGTTAGTTTTTGCCAAATAGGGTTGGTTGGCGACTTGTCCAAGTCGCAAGGTAACGACTTGGCCAGCCTAGAACTTTTGTCCTATAGTGCGACAGTTGGCATGACCCTTCACCTTCCCGCATGCTTCTCACGTGCACAGCATTTTGCGGCTTGCAAGTCACAAGTTAGTCGCGAGTCCTAGTCGCGAGTCAGTCACGAGTCCTAGCCGCGAGTCTCTGCTTCTTTGCACAAGGATGAGCAATTCTTCACACTCTTTTCACACACTACCCTTACATGAATCCCACCTAAATACTAGGTTACTAAGTGCTAAATTACAAGCAAATTGTCACGGAATAAAGCTAACAAGATGGTTGATAAATTTCAACCTTACAATTTCCTCCTTTGGCTATTCCGTGACAAAATGCTAAAACAAACTATAGACTTAACGCGTGAGTTGGGAACAGTTGGAAAACTCATTCACACCTAACTCTAGAATCTGTGAAACTTTTGAACCATAGGAACAAGAACTCCTGAAACACAATAACACAATAAGTTCATTGTATGCAGAAAACTTGTAAAGCATATGGAGCAAGCAAAATGCAATCAAGCACAAAGGAATAAAGTAATAAACCAAGGCAAGACCAAAATAGGCAATCACTATAACTAAGTGATCACAATGCTTATTCACACATGCAATGAACATCCGAACATTCAAGTTGACAAACACAAGGCATATCACTTGAATGACCAACACTCAACTAATGCACAATACAAGAAGTATATGCATCTAGGAAAAATCTTACAAGGGCACAAGAGTGACAGTACTTAGAAGGAAATGCATAACACTTAGTTATAAGTACTGATTTAGCAAAGTACACAGGTTGCATAAAGCATGGTACAAATCACAAAGGCCTACAAGGTGCATAGAAACAACCCTAAAAGCTTACAAAGGCAACATGGGTACAAAGCATAAATAGAACCTTAAAAACCTACAAAGGTACCGGTACAAACCATAAACTCCAAAAGTAAATGCTAACTAAACAACATATTATATACTAAATAACTGCTAAACTAAAAGGATATACCAGAGAACCACAAGATTTCCAAAAGTATTAGGATAAACACTAGTAGACAAAACAAGAGTATAACTATAATAACTCCCCCTTTCAATATGCTTTCTATCACCCTGTCTATCTCCCCCTTTCTATGTGCTTCTCCCCCTTTTTGTCAGGAATAGCTAAAGGCTATCTTCAAGCTTTTGTTGTATAGCATCTAGCTAAGTCTCGATAGTTGTGAGTCGCATCTGAGTTTGATTGTGAAAGGAGTGAAGAAGCCGTTCCAGATCAGAAATTCGATTAAACACATTTTTAATGAAGTAACTTTGCTTGGGAATTTGAAAACCGAGGGGAACAGAAGGAGTCCTAGTTGATTGAACAGGAGTAGTTGTAGCATGAGCAGATGGAGATGCATATGTGGATGGCTCACTCTTAGGTTTCTTGGAGGAGTGACTCTTGCTAGCTTGGAGAGACTACTGAGATATTGGTCGAGGACGAGATAGGAATCTCTCATCTGATGAAGGACTAACACCTTCTCGAAGAACAATTTTCATGATTAGACTACAGAATGGAAGAATTGTTCGTGTTGCTGAACGAGCCGATGTTTTCCCAATGATTTGGAATATATGAGCACAGATGTCAATCGGGGCACTAGTAATGAGGTCACTCAGAAATTTGCCCTTCCAAGATTGATGAAGGTAGTATTTGACAAAGGGTAGAGATTAGAGAACATGATTAGCTTTAGAGTTGTCAATTCGGGCGAAAATAATGCAGTACTTCTAGATGATCCTGTGCTTCTCAATTCATGTTCATTCCCTAGAACTTGAAGGATGTCTTGTGCCTGAATTACTCTATCGTCATATGGAGTTTGATCCACATTTTCTGGTTTGGTAATACTAAGTACCTTAGCAATATAGTCTGCATTGATGGAAAACTCAGTTCCTCGTACCCAGCATTTCAACTCTACACCTATGAATCTGGCATTGGAGTAGAATTTCTTAACCAGTTCTTCAATTGGATCCTCAAAGTTTCCAAAAAGGTAAGCCCAATCTCTTTCTTCAAAAATATTAGGGATAAAAGTTGCCCTTAGGGTATTAAACTTGACAACTCGTTCTACAATGAGAGAAGACTCTTTGAAGATGTCTGTGTAGGTCTTTGAGTCAATAGAAGTCCTGAATCTCTCAATGGTAAAGTCCCTGGATGACTTAGATGATAATCGTGTCCGTTTAGCAACTGGGGTTGATGGATCATTAGTTACAATGCCTTTGCCTTTGGATGAACAATGAGTTATCTGCACCAAAGTTGACACACAGAAAAGAACCAAATACAATACCACAAGAAGCAAACATCAGATTGATTAGTTTCAGTTACAAGTCAATTAAAGAAAAATGTACCCAAAAATAGAGCAAATGACAAAGAAACGAGATATGATGAGTATGAAGTGAGCATGAAAATCCTAATGCAGCAGCACACACAAGATATGGAGAGTGAAAAAACCGTACAATGCTATCCATACAATACTCAAATAAACTGATAAACCCAAGAACTGCATTCAGATTTAAAAAATTTCCAAAAAGAAATGACCCTATCTAAGACAATGCACAGAACAAAGACTATCAACTTGAAGCATTAACAAGATACTTAATCAACTCAGTAACAAGAGAAAACAACCCCAAACAATCAAACCCAACATTTTAGGCAAACCATGTTTGAACACAATATATCACATAACACAAATGTAACTTACAAAACAAGAAACTAAACATCAAAGCAGTAAGGATGAAGTAAAGGAAGGAAAAACCATACCTTTTTCTTGGTGTTTGATGAAGACATGATGCAAAAATGGAATCTTTTTCAGTGAGACATGGAGTGTTTGAAAGAGAGATTTGAGGAAGACAATGAATAGTCACAAATATTTGAGGGAAAAACTGAAAAACAATTTTAAAAGCTGTCTTTAAAATGCAAAACACGCGTTTTTCGTGACTTAATTAAGTTGCCAGGGTAAGCCGCAAAACACTGTGAAGATAAGAAACTTGAAAAATTTCTCTAAGTGTTTTTCGCGACTGGAAGGTTTACCTGCGAGATAGTCTCTAGGGGAGTCACGAAAATCTCTGTGTACCCCTCGTGACTAGACCTTCTACCCACGAACAAGTTGCCACATTGAGCCGCGAAAAATTTTCTAAGTATATTTCGCGACTGCAACCATGACTCGCTAGTAAGTCGCAAAAAATCTCAGAGTAAGCTTACGACTTGGGCATACGACTAGACCTACCCACGACTGAGTCGCCAAAACAAGGCAACACTGTTTTTGAAATTTTTGACAATTTTGTGAAAAAAAATACTTTCCAAAAACAAAATAAAACACTCAAAAATCTTTTTGTGTTTGATCAACACAGATTGAGCTTGTGAAAGCACATTTAAATAAGCATACAAATGAATATGGCATTTATTGAACATATACTTATGTGTTGTGTGTGGATATCAAAAATGAAATAGTTCTTAGTCTAAAGTAAAACTTCAATGATCAATTCAATCAAGACATACACAACTAGCACTAGATAATGTGATCCATCTCAATTATAGAAGTATGTATATATGACCTCCCACATAAACTTGAGTACATTTCTTTGAAGCTTTTCATTTGACTCCATTTTCAACATATCATTTGATCTTTTTGAATAAACAAATCTCATTGTGAGATTGATGCCTGAAATTTTTGATATTTCAAATTGATGAGTTAGCCTTTGGCTTTTTGGGCATCATAAATTTTATTTTGGTCACTTTCCTTTTTTCCTAGTCAAATACTAGTATGTGCGACATACTTTTGCAGCTCAATATCTCTTTTCATTTGGAGATTTACATTTGGTGAGTTCTTTAAGTAAAAGCAGTAAAAAATAAAAGTGGGAAGATATATAGACACAAATCTATGCATGTCTCAAGATCAACAAAACCATTCACTAATCATTCATGATAAGGTTAAAGATCTATTTACAACAGTCACAAAGATTTCAAAAATTCTTCCACAATGATATGAGTACATAAGAGACAAGCTCAGCTCGTTAAATGCACAAAACCATTAGTACAAAGGTACAAGGTAAAACATGCATTGAGACAACACTCAACAAAGTTGATCAAACTTTTGGATTTTCTACTTTTTATGTGTTTTTGGATTTTTTGACATAAAAGTAATACAAGATTGATCAAAGACAATGTAAAAACATTTTAAAGCGAAAAAAATAAACAAGCACCAAAACAAAACAAACAGAAGCATAAAGCATGCAACAAAACCTATACACAAAGCATAGGAAGAATTGATGCATGGACATGTTATGGTGCTTATGCATGGGTACCCTTCGTCACTCACACATCACGTGCGTTTGGGGTGATATCCTTTGCGGATTGGGTACGAGAGTTTGGACTATCAAACCTTTGTGTGAAACTTTCCAAGCAATTTGTGAAGGCACCAATCATCTTTATCATGTCCATCATTCTGGAATCACAGTTTTGACTTCTTGGTCGCTCATGACCCCAAGACCTATTGTCGTTTCTTCTTCCTCGTGACTAAGGAGCACTTGCATTGTTCAATGCTCTCAGCTTGTGACAGTTGGATCTTGTATGTCCTTGCACTCTGCAAAAGTGGCAAACATGGTTCGATCTAAGACCCCATTGTGATCTCGGAAGAGATCTTCCTCTAGCTTCAAATCTGACTTCTGATTGATTACGGGACTTATTAAACACCCGTTGATCAACCACATTCTTCATCTTCTCAATCTTAATCTTCTCAGGACTGGACCTATCTACGGTCGTCTCTTTAGCCTTTACAAACTCCCTTTCTTTGACGACTTTGGCTTATGAGCTACTCTCTCCAGTGTAACCCAACTCGGACTTGTCTGAGGAAGGTTTTTGAGATGAAATAACATCTTCTAACTTTTTGGAGGAGACTCTCTCTATCTTGGCATGAGCTTGCACTATCTCTTACTCAAGGAATCTCACTTTTGTGTAAGCTTCTGATAGCTCACCATTTAGTGTTTCAATCTCACATTTCGCCTCCTTGTATCGTGCCAGAAGACTTTGTAATCTTTCTCGGCCCTCTTCATCTTCTTAATAGTTGCATTAGCCACCTTAGTATATTCACCGGTCTTCTCAATGAGTGAGTTGTAAGTCTTTTGCAATCCCACTACTTCTCCAACTTCATCATCTTCAGACTCCTCAACTATTCCAAAAGACTCCAAATCAGAATGCTCTCTAACCTCTTTCACAAGTGTACTGAAATCATCTAAGGACTCCACATGTGCAATGGTCATGAATGCGGAGTAGTTTCCTTCTCCGTCACAACTCTCTTCAGAATCAGAACTCAAAGAGTTTGTATCACTCAGCGTTGTGGCATAAGCCTTGCCTTTCCCTCTCAAGAAATTGGGACACTCCTTCTTGAGATGTTCATGACCATTGTATTCATAACACACAATGTCCGAAAGAGATTGAAAATCCTTCCATTCTTTCCTCGTAAACTCTTTTCTATCACCTCTTAAAGATGAAAATTTTCATCTGTTGAATGGTTTCCCACTGTTCTTCATTTTCAGAAATTTGTGGAAGTTTTTCGCAAGATATGCTACTTCCTTCTCCACTTCATCTTCTTCGAAAGGATCAACCATTTTTTTGGTGATATTTTTGAGAGCAAGTGATTTACTCGTCTTGTGGGAAGGCAGTCCCAATTCATATGTTTGGAGAAACCCAATTAGTTCTTGAATTTTGATCTCATCCAAGTCTTTACTCTTTTCTATGATTGTGACTTTTGCTCTAAAACTTTCAGGCAAAGACCTCAAGATTTTTCTCACCACCTTAGTATCATCAATCTTCTCACCAAGATTAAGCTTAGCAATGACAATTTCGTTGAGCTTCCCATAGAATGAATCAAAAGATTCATCTTCACCCATCTTGAGCTCTTCAAATTTGGTGGTAAGCATTTGGAGTTTTGTGTCCTTCACTTTCTTAGTCCCCTCATAAGTTGTCTCTAAAATCTCCCAAGCTTCCTTAGCAACTGTCATATGAGATATCCTGTAGAATTCATCTAGAGACATACCACAGAAAATAACATTTAAAACTTTACTGTTAGCATTAGTTGCCGCAAGAGCTGCCTTATCCCAAGTAGATTTAGCAGCCTCCGACCTAGTCCAACCTATTTCAACCGCATCCCACATGGTGTCATCAATAGAGCATATAAATGCCCTCATTCTAACTTTCCAGAAGGCATAATTGTTACTATCAAAAAATGGTAGAACATTTAAGGATTGAGACCTATCCATCTCAAAAAGGTCAAGGATCACACTCAGGTATTTAAACCACAGCAAGTGTACCCACTCTAATACTAAATGAAAGTTCAAAATGTGTGTAAAACACTCTTGAACGTTTAGACTCCAAATAACAAAAAACCAATTCAAGTTTATAATCAAACAATTAACGTGCGGAATATAAACATAAGCCAAACACAAAATTGATAAACAATCTAAGTCAAATATAATCACATCTACGACAGAAAATAAAAGGTAAAGATAAAGGAAGAGAGATGCAAACACAAGGACAACACACAATGTGTTATCAAAGAGGAAATCAAAGCCCTCGGCGTAAAACCTCTCCGCCCCTCTCCAAACGGTAAATAATCCACTAAAGAATGTAGTTGGGATACATGAACATCAGAAGGCCCTCCAAGCCTAATCTACCCAGTGTACCTAAGCCCTCCAAGCTTCTTGCTCCAATGAGGTTGCGCCAAACCTATTTCTTCTTTAGCTTACCGGATTTTGCTACTAAACCATAGCATCAACCAATAGTCATTAGTTCCTTCCAAACTGCTTCCCCTAGCACCAAATGTACCTTTTCATAGACGTGAGTGTGATAAGAAAAGTATTTGGTCAATGACCTCTCAAGGATGTATCAATGGAGAGGAAGAGAGTAGAGGAGTTTGTAGAGTCTCTTAGTGAAGATTGGGGATGAAGCAATCTTATTTTTCTCTAGAGTTTTTCTCACAAAATTCTCTCTAGAAGCTCTCTTGATTTCGTGGGTATAAGGGTCTATATATAGCGGTGTGTGTTTGGAATATGAAGAGTCAGTTTTTGCCAAATAGGGTTGGTTAGTGGCTTGTCCAAGTCGCAAGGTACGGCCTGGCCAGCTTGGGACTTTTGTCCTATAGTGTGATAACTAGAGTGACCCTTCACCTTCCTGCATGCTTCTCACGTGCACAACATTTGGCGGCTTGTAAGCCACAAGTCAGTTGTGAGTCCTAGTCACAAGTCTCTGCTTCTTTGCACAAGGATAAACAATTCTTCACACTCTCTTCACATACTACGCTTACATGAATCTCACCTAAATATAGGGTTACTAAGTGCTAAATTACAAGCAAATTGGCACAAAATAAAGTCAACAAGATGGTTGATAAATTCCAATCTTACAAATTGTTTGCATCTAACATAAGGATACTGATTGTTGTGGCATTACTGATATTGCTTGGCAATTCTCCATGAAAGTTGTTCTGAGATAGGGAAAGAACAATTCAATTTTGAGAGTCAAAGAGACGAGGTGGGAGAGAACTTGTAAGTCTATTATCTGACAAAATTACATGTTCAACTTCCATTTCAGCAAGCCATTGTGGGAACATTCCTTCTAGCTGGTTCTTACTCAAGTCTAGAGTTTGAAGAGTCTTCTGTTTAGAAATCCAATATGGAATTTTTCTTACAAGACCACAAGAGTTCAAGGACAACTCGGATAGCATAAACTTCGGCATAATCTTTGCATTGTTATTCCAAGTGAGATGATTGCCTCCGAGAAGAAGACTCTTCAAGCCCTTGATATGGAACAACCTAGATGGAATTTCTCCAATGAGCAAGTTGTTTTCCAATGAAAGTCTTCCAACTTCGTCAAATTCTGTATGGATGATGGGATTGTACTATTGAAATTGTTGTAGCTCAATTCCAATCTAATTATTTTAGATAGATTGCCAATATCAATTGGAATCTCCATTGCCAGTGAATTGAAACTAAAGTCCAATGTTTCCAATTCTTTCAAATTCATAATTGAAGATGGAATTTTACCAAAAAAATTGTTTACATGAAGAGACAATTGTTGCAACTTTGTCATATTCCCTATCTCCTTGGGGATATTTTCATGGAATGAATTGAGACTCATACCAAGATATTGAAGAAACCTCAAGTGAAAAAGTTGAGAGGGAATGGAGCCACTAAAGTCATTCTGCGACAAATCAAGATAGACTAATTTGCTTAGATTGGCAAAGCCGTTGGTTGGCAATTCTCCATGTATTAGATTCCCGATCAAGTCAAGGTTCATCAAGCTTCTAATGTGAAATCACCTTTTCTTTACAGATGACAGTATGAGCGTACACTCCAAAAGGTAATTTCGCATCACTTCCCACCCACATGCTCTACCTACAGACTTAAGGGTCAGTTCCTTGATTGACCAGGAAACTAGGCAATGGAGGATCGGTTTTATCAAAGAAAATTTCCCACCACATGAAGCCTAAACCATACTTAGCATACCACTAAGTCATAGACTTCCACCTGATCGCCTAGTATGGGCGTACACTCCAAAGGCCATTTCTCTATTAGTAGCGCCTACAAGGTTGCACTCTCACTTAATGGCAACATTGCTTCTGCCCACGGTGATCCCTCCAACACTCAAAATGCAAGACTATTTTGGAGAACTATTTGGCAACTACACATCCCAAGCAAGATTCGATCCTTGGTGTGGCGAGCCTATAAAAATGTCTTGCTGACAAAAGCCAATTTTTGTAGTCGAAACATTATTGCCGACGCAACGTGCGAAGCATGCGGACTTGATGCAGAAACAAGTGGCCATGTATTGTGGGAATGCGAAATAGCTCAAGCTGTTTGGGTCTCGTCTGGCATCCCTATTCAGCTCCATGGGATTCGGTTTCACTCATTTCTTGACCTCCTTCGGCACTTGATGTTGGTTCAACATGCTGGGGATGAACTTTTGGGACTCATCACGACTATTGCATGGTGCCTTTAGCATGAAAGAAACATTGCTAGAATAGATGGGACACGGCAGACAAGCAATAACATCCTCTAGAAAGCAACGTTTCTGTTTGAAGAATTTCAGAGTGCGAATCACAAGTTCCAGCTACCCACTGTACCACACACCATTACTTGGTCTCCACCGAACAGCCCCTGGTACAAGATAAACACAGATGGCGCCGTCTTCAAACAAACGCAAGCCATAGGTATTGGAGTGGTGGCTCGTGATCACGAAGGGCAAGTCCTTGTAGCCATGAGCAAGAAGCTTTGGGTGCCACTCGGCCCACTAGAAGCAGAAGTCAAGGCTATGGAGGAAGGTATTTTATTTACATGGGACGTGGGGCTTGAGGACGTAATATTTGAGTATGACTCGAACTTCTTTCATGCACTCACGGGTACAACAACTCCTTCTACCAACATCTCCAACGTCATCACAACATGCTTGTCCCGGATTCAAGACTTTAGAGCTACACAGTTTTCTCACTTAAGTTGTCAAGGGTATGGACCAGCCCACATTCTGGCCCAATATGCCAAAAATCTTGACTCATTTGTAATTTGGATTGAGGAAAACTCATCCATTATTGAGACCGCTACAGCCTAAGATGTATTACATTCTTAATCTTTCAATAAAACTAACGTCTTTCTCATCAAAAAAGAAAAAAAGAAAAAAAAAAAGAAGCTTCTAATGCAAAAGATGGTGTCAAGATGGTGAAAGTCAACACTCTTTAATCATGTGATATGTCAAGGAGGTTCCATAGAGATGGAGTAGTCACAATTCTTGAACCAAAGTGAGAACTACACTCAACCCTGTCCCAATGGCAACAATCTGAGCTTGAATTCCATGACTCTAACCTATACAATTCAATTTTTGGTGAAGAAGAAGTAGTAGCATTGATGAGAGATGCTTTAAAGTGAAGAAGGGATTGTTTTTGATATACAGGACAACAGAGAGAAGGGATGAAGAAGATGAAAAGTACAAGTAGCAGTAGGCTCAGTTTTGCCATTGTTTATACGTATGGAAAGTTGGGAGGGAGTGGGCTTTGGGATAAAAAGAGCTTCACTTGCTGCACTTCACTACCGTCCATGGTCTTTTTAAATAATTGAGGGGGAAGAAAGAATAGAAATTGGAAAGCACATTGGCTTGGCTCTTTCCTTGTAATGAGTTGAGTCAAATTAGGACAAACGTGATTCACAAAGGCTAGTAATCTCACCATATTAACTCTTCATCTAGGTTTCCTTTATAATGCTTTGTTTTCCTTACTGATAAAGATATTTCTTTCAGAAGAATAAAGGACGAAAAAGTGAAAAAAAAACCTTTTGATGCTTGTCAACTTGACAGCAATCTCACCATTTAATATGAAAGGTAGACAATGCATTGGTGGTTGATTTCATTATAAATGCATGCTTTCTATTTGGAATTGTAAAGAAATGGGTAATTTGTTTTAACAATAAGTTGTTAGAACTCAGAAGTCAGAACAAAGAAACTGAGTTTTTTTCCCCTTTTGTGAGACACACATGGGTGGAAAACATTGGGGTTATCTCTGAGTTTGGCCATTATTGGGTTTTCTTTGCTCTTTGTTGGATGGTTATGAAAAGCCGGGAGGAGTGTGACAAAAAGAGATTCATAAATGGCATTCTTAATTATACACTCGTGTGTACCATGTATATTCGTCATGTCATCTGAAATCGTAAGTTCACAATACAATTTCATTTAAATCGTGAAAACATAGCTGCACCATTTCAAAATTATAATTGAAACTATATATTCAAAACACAATTTTTCCTCTAGTCTGTACAGTTTGTGCAGTTCTAGAGCGTGCAACAATTTTCCAGCCATTTATTGTGGTCTGTTCAAAGTTTCTCAATAAGCACGTAGTATTAATTTCTTGAAAATTGGTGGGAAAGGAAAGAGAGACGGCAATAATGAAGTATGAGATCGAGCACTACATTGAATGAGTTTATACTCAAAAATTTGACTTCTAGAAGAACTTAAATAATATAGAGAGCAAAACGTGAAGAGCATTTTTGATGTTTTGAAGAAATGAATACACGCTTCTGAATAAACGGCTTGTCGTTTATCTCCAGCTTTATTTGCTGCAACAAGTCGTGTATCACTGCGTAATGTCGTTTAGTTCTGTAACTTAATCGTTGCAAGATGCTGTACGTCGTGCAGGATATTCGTTTCCTTCACGTGCAATGCTCATGCTTCTTGAATACGCATGTCTTCTTTTGATTGGATAAGTTGTTTCACCGGTTACAACCTATCAATTTAACGAATTATTCTATAATAAAAAAAAAAGAAAAAAAAAGGGGTTGTATCACTAAACTTATTCTACTGAATATTTATAAGACCAAACTATAATTTTGGTCATTCTTTACATATTTCTCAATATGTCAATTTTATTTTATTTAAAATTGGGAGGAGTGGGCTTGAGTTTTGCTATTATTTATTGTGTTTCTTTGTTCTTTGTTGGATGGTTATAAAAATTAGATCAAGTGCAATTTTTACCTTTAAACTTTAGATTGCTTTAAACCTTTTATGTTTCAAAAATTTCATTTTAACCCTTCATGTTAGATTTTATTTTCACATTAACTTTGCTGACCATTTTCATTAGTAATTTTTTTTTTTGAGAATTTTCATTATTAAACTGATTGTTAAGTTCCCTTTATGTTTAACTATTTTTTTTTTTAAAAATTTGGCACTACAATTTTGTGGAATATAGAAATTTCATTGCTGTAAGGGAAAAAAGCACATTATGGATAGTTTGATTAGTAATGGAAGTGAATGACAGAGCCTATATAAAAATGGAAATAGAGTCAAACTTGAATGGTTAAAATGAAAGTTTTAAAATTAAAATAATTAAAATAAAAATAACCCCAAACATTTAGGACCAAAAGTATATTTGGTTTGAAATTTTAGTTAAGAGGAGTGGGGTGTGATATAAATGTAATTTACCTAATTCACTTCAGATCATGATCTAGTTCAATAAAGTAAATAATTGATGAGGTGGGAAAGAAAAGACTAAAAAGGTTCGTTAACTTATCCCTTTTTTCGAAATGATTTTCCTTAAATTTTGGTGACAAATGTTTTTTTTATTTTTATTTTTTATTTTTCTTTTATAGAAAAAGTTTACAAATATAAAAAATTTGACAAAATTTACGATTACTATTATGACAAACTGTTAGCAATATATAAAAAAGTGATATCAATGATAAATTTACATGAGAACTATTAAAAATTTGTCTACTCAACTCATATAATTTTTTTTTTTTTTTTGGTGTGTGAAAGGGAGAAAATATGGGTTAGGATGCCTAGAGTGAATGGACAGGCTAACTATAGTTCGCAAGCCAAAAAAGAGGCAAGCCTGTTATTCATACAAGGCTTTACATGAACGGACCTGAGATGGATGGAGGGAAGAAAGATGGGCTGATCGGCCATGGGCCTGTTGGACCTCTTAATGAGAATACTTTGTCCCATTTTTGAAAAGCCCTAAACAGAGTCCTTGCGCAACCTGGATTTTAGAATTTTCATATATTGGTGAAGATCTTCCCTATAAGAAGAAGATCTGTCCACCACGTTTCGGACTCTAAAAAAAATGATTTCTACAAGGAAAGGACTTGGATTCGAAGCGAAAGAGGGAAAACTTTCGACTACTATAAAAGCCCTAGTACTTTCACCAATAAAGGTACGCATTTTTTACCCTTTCTAGCACTCTAGAGTTGTGAGAATATTTCTGACTTAACCTTCGGAGGGCATTAGACATGCACCGCACCGGTGCTCTTTGATAGGTTTTCTTCTTTGTATTGTGTAGGTTCACGTTCGAGCACGAAGGCATCATGTGGCTCACTGGTAAATTTTTCAGCTTCATCAGTTGGCGCCGTCTGTGGGAAAGAAGAAGAAAGTGGTCAGACGTTGCTTCATCCCTGAGACAGAAGGGTTGCATGGTGCTCACTCGCTCGATAGCAACCACCAACGATATCCAAGGAGAGAAACCACCCACAACCACACTTAAGAAACAGGTTCGGACTCTCACCGTGGCCATGAAGCACCTCACCAAACAAAATCATGATCTAGAAGAACAGTTGCGTCAAAGGAACACAGCACCCAACAACTGGAAGGAGGATCAGGAAGGTACCAGCGCCATGTAGAGAGATCGAGAAGGGCCTGAAGGGAGCAACGCCCCAAGCAGACCAGAACGACAAAACACAAGCCTCCCATCTCTCATGGACGCAACTCCTCCGCCTATGTTCACAGAGATGCAGGCAATGAAAGAACAGATGGAGGTCATGATGAACGTCCTAAAGGGACGAGGGTCCAGCGACCTCGACGACCTAGTGAACTGGACTGACTCTCCATTCACCGGTCCCGTCAATTCCTTTCCCCTACCGCACAAGTTCTGGATGCCATAGATAGAGAGTTATGATGGAGTCAAGGATCCCCTAGACCACCTGGAGACATTCAAGACCTTGATGCATCTATAAGGGGTACTGGACGAAATCATGTGTAGGGCCTTCCCCACAACACTAAAGGGTCCCGCGAGAATTTGGTTCAGTCGGCTAACGCTGAACTCCACCAGCACTTTCAAAGTGTTGAGTGCTCAATTCACCTCGCACTTTATAGGGGGACACAGGTACAAGAAATCCACGGCATGCTTAATAAGCATCAGGCAGAGAGAGGACGAGATATTAAGATCCTACATAACCCGCTTCAATAAGGAAGCGCCCTTGATCGATAAAGCCGACGATAAAATACTGGTGGCGGCCTTCATGAACGGGTTGCGGAAGGGCAAGTTTTTGTTTTCACTATACAAAAACGACCCTAAAACCATGTCAGAGGTACTCTACAAGGCCACTAATTACATGAACACAGAAGATACGCTACTAGCACGGGAGGAAAAGCCCAAGAAGAGGGAGCAGCAGGCGGACGTTCGTCAGGATCAAGGGCAAAAAAGACCAAGGACAGGAGATAGAAGGGACGAAAGGTGCCTTAAGCCCTCGGGAGGAAGGTTCAAGAGCTTCACCCCTCTAAACACCCCGATCGACCAAGTTTTGATGCAAATCAAAGACGAGGGGACTCTGACATTCCCAGGGAAACTAAAGAGCGACCCAAGCAAGCGGCCGCAAGACAAATATTGTCGTTTCCACTGTGATTGCTACGACTTGAAGCAGTAGATTGAGGCCCTCATTAGACAAGGGAAGTTGCAGAAATTCATTAACAAAGAGAGAATGGATCTCAATCGCTAAGAGCCGGCCCCCCAACGGGATAACAAGCGTCCTAGACCCCCCATAGAAGACATAAGGATGATCGTGGGGGGAATCGCGGCTACTAGTTCTTCCAAAAAAGCTCGAAAAACGTACCTCAGATCGGTCCTGAACGTCCAGCTAACAGGCTCTACGCCTAATACCGCACGGGTGAAAAGCCCTATCATTGGATTCACTGAAGAAGATGCAAGGAGACTCCATCATCCACATGATGACGCACTAGTCGTCAGCATACGTGTGGGGGACTATAATGTCCACTGAGTATTAATCGACAACAGCAGCTCGGCAGACATCCTATACTATCCAGCATTCTAGCAAATGGAGATCGACAGAGCACGATTGATACCAACGAGTGCTCCACTTGTTGGTTTTGGAGGAACAAGGGTATTCCCAATAGGCTCCATCACACTCTCGGTAACAGTGGGCGATTACCCACAAGAACTCACTAGGAATGTAATGTTCTTCGTGATAGACTGCTCATCTGCTTACAATGGTATTCTCGAACGGCCCACACTTAACTCGTGGAAAGAAGCAACATCAACATACCACCTAATGATCAAGTTCCCAACGGACTATGGGATTGGAGAGTTACGAGGGAATCAGGTAGCCGCCCGAGAATGCTACATTGTCATGCTAGAAATGGAAGATCATCATCAGACAATATGCGTAGAAGAATAGCGGATGGTCGCGGAACCGGTCGAAGAGCTGGAGGAGATAACACTCAACGAATCAAAACCAGAGCGAACGATTAGAATAGGGACATTGGCCTGCCAGCCGGTGCGCCAATGGGCAAGTCGAAGTCACGAACCGGTTCTTGCTCAAAATCATTAAGACCCGGCTCGAGGGGGCAAAAGGCATCTGGCCTGACGAGTTACCAAGTGTCTTGTGGGTATATCGTATTACGGCAAGAACGCCTACGGGAGAAACACCATTTAGGCTAGCATACGGAAGCGAGGCTATCATTCCAGGAGAGATAGGGCTTACAAGTTATCGAGTAGAGAGCTACAATGATGATAAGAACGAAGGAGTTTTGTGGCTACAACTAGTTCTGGTCGATGAAGTTTGGGCTATAGCTGAACAGAGGTTAGCCTGGTACCAGAACCTCATGGCAAAATACTATAATTCCAAAGTCAGACACAGAGATTTTCAGATCGGGGACCTTGTGCTACGGAAGGTAATGAGAGCGGCTAAAGATCCTTTACAAGGAAAACTTGGTCCCAACTGGGAAGGACCTTACAAGATCTTGTCATGGCAGAGGAAGGGGACCTACCACCTCAAAACCATGGACGGGCGGAAGCTACAACACCCATAGAACACAGAGCATCTTCAAAAATACTACCAGTAGAGATGGTGTGAAGATATCAAGAACACCAGCATTCCCCGTTTTTCCAGTTTTTCATTTTCCTAGTTTTTTATTTTTTCAGTTCTTTCTATGAGCACTTCTTTTTCTTTAGCCCAAGGGGGCAGGTATTGTTGACTTATTACAAACATATGGTTTTCGCTTAATTAATTAGAGGAATATTCAGGCTTGACTATGTTTGTTAACTATGAACGGAGAAATAACGTCCCCAAGCTAGACGGATCATCCAAAAGGATGGTAACTGTTAAAGTCCAGATAATGGACGGGCCAGTAATAACGTCCACAAGCTGGACGGATCATCCTAAAAAGGATGATAACTCCTAAAGTCCAGACAATGGACGGGCCAGAAATAACGTCCACAAAGCTGGACAAATCATCCTAAAAGGATGGTAACTCCTAAAGTCCAGACAATGGACGGGCCAAAAATAAAACGTCCTCGAAACTGGACGGATCATCCTAGAAGGATGGCAACTCCTAAAGTCCAGATAATGGATGGGCCAAAAATAACGTCCACAAGCATTACGGATCACCCTAAAAAGATAGTAACTCTTTAAGTCTAGATAAAGGACGGACCAGAAATAACGTCCACAAACTGGATGGATCATCCTGAGAGGATGACAACTTCTAGTCCAAAAGATGGATGGATCATCCTAAAAAGGTGATCAACTTTTAAGTACAATGATGGACGGCTAAGAAGCAAAGTACACAAAACTGAACGGATCATCCCTAAAGGATGATAACTCTTAAAATCCAAGGGACTAGAAAAGGGCTAAACCTATGTACTAAATGGACCATTCTAAATGAATGGTAATTCTAAAAAGTCCCAAGAATGGACAAATCATCTTAAGGGGCGACGACCCTTAGATAAACGGTTAATGGACGGATAAGTTGATTCCGTAAGACTGGACGGATTGTCCTCAAAAAAAGAGAGAACGGACGAAGCGCATAAACAGAACGGAGTTCATCTGATAACGTAAAATATACTTTAAAATAAAACATGCATTTCACAAAAATAAAACAAAGGTCAACGGACAGGTCTATCTCCGGGTGATGGCGACGGTGGACAAGTCTATCTCCGGGTGTAATGCCTTCGCCTGATGGAGGGCATCATCAAAACTGTCATTGTAAACCAGACTCAGTTCCGCAATCAAGGAGTCGGAGTCACGATACTCGCGTATCGCAACCTCCTTCGCCTGACGGACCTCATCGTCTTTCTCCACCAAGGCCTTCTTTAGACAGTCCGTCAGCTGGATACATTCGTCTTGGCCATCTTAAGTTTCTTCTCCTGGAAGACCTTCTAGGCCTTGAGATCAAGCAGCTCTTCCTCCAGCGCCTTGGATTTCTACGAACTCGGCCAATGGTCGTCTCATGGTTGAGACATCGTCCCATCATGCCTTTCATCATGATCATAGCCTGAAGGACAACAAAATGCATAAGTAAAATATCAAGGGCAGTAAGGGGTGAACAGACGGACCATATGACAACGGAGGAGTTACCTGTACAATATTGAAGAGGCCTGTCTCTCCCATCGCCTCCGTCGAGTGGTTCCCCAAATCCTCGTAGTCGTCGGTAGTAATAATGGATGACAACCTCTCGAGGGCATACTTGGAGTCCTCACGCAGTAGGACGGGTGGCTTTTTCTGGCTACTGGACGGACCCGTCATTAGGCCCTTACTAGCACCGCGCTTGACTGGAGTGACCGACTTATTCCCCCTAGCCAACGACTGGCTCCAGGGGGATCTTAGGCTGTTTGGACGCACGGTTACCCTTTGCGGGCAGTTTCCTCTTAAGACTTTGCTTGCTGGAGCCCGTCCCCATAGGGCCCGTTCCAGCCTCTTTGTTTTTTGCAGCCTGAAGTCTTATAGCTACTCGCCTTTTAGCATCCTCTATCTCTAAAAGAGGTCAACAGATTAAGAAATAATAATAATGATAATAAAAATAGATAAGAGGGGCAACGGACTTATGTAGATGGGTCTACTTCTCGTACTTTAGTGCTGCCGGGGTTGGCTCGGGCCCGTCGCATTACCAATGAATGGTGTTGAGGTTGAAGAGCTTAGCCCAGGTTCGTTCCTCGGGCTTTGTCTTTGCAAAAATTTTCTTAAGGAAGCTGAATTCCTCGAGAGTAATCTGGGGACACCATCGAACTGCGTCAAAGAGGACGGACGTTAAAAATGTAATAAAAATTAAATAAACTACACGGAGTCATTTCTATACGACGGGCCATACCAAGAGGGTTTAAAACGCCCCAAACTGTGTCGACGGGCATAAAGTCCGTCTCTCTTGGATGACACATCCAACTATCTCCTTCGACGAAAAAATAGCAACTCTTCCAGTCTCTATTTGAGTCTGGGGTTTCAAAAATAACTTTCAAGACGGGGCTCCTAGGGACAAAACTATACATGCTCCTCGATTTATCTATCTCATCCGGACGGTAGCAGTGGAGGAACTCCTTTATCGTAAGCCTTCTCCTACCGTCCGACATAGCTCCGTACAGAACCTCCATCGCTATGAAAACCCTCCAGGTATTAGGAGACACCTGGCTGATGGATATACCTAGGTATTTTAGGAGTTCACGATGCAATGAATTTAGTGGAAATCTTAGGCCGGCCTTGAGCACTTGTTCGTACACCCCTACTTCGTCAACTCCTTCATAATAACATTTTTTTGACACATAGGGTAGACGGAGTAGGATGTGGTCTGGGATCTAGTAACGGGCCCTAAGGGTATTAAAGTGAGGTTCTTTGATAGTAGATGTGAAGGCGTGTACCGTCCACTCTAGAAGCATGATGAACTCCCTAAGTCCATCAGCTCCCACGACAGATCTAACTATCGGCTCTTCGTCGTCAACTGAACCCTCTTGTATTTCGATCATCTCTAGGCCCTTATTTGTTGAGGACGAGGAGAATGGGGGTGAACTACTCTCTTAGCTTGGGGCGTCGTGGTCTTTGGGACCTGACGGGTATACCTCTTTGTAGTCTGCCCCGTCACGGACGACCGACTGATTACTCGACACAATAGACATGGCCTACATGTAATGACAAAACCTAAGACGCTGACGGGTTTTGGAAAGAACGACAGGCGTATAAAGTCTAAAAAAAGAGAAAAAGAGAATGAAAATTAAAAGAGGACTGATAGGAGACTACTTACCAAAAGTTCAGGGTGAGCAAGATGTTGCAGATGACGGGTACAGGAGTGAACGGACTATTCTCTGACAGGTATGACGGACTCGCTCTGACAATTTTCTCCAGTAACAAGTGGAAAAATGAGGGGCAGAAGGGTCGATATTTATAAAAAGTATGCACGGAAGACGAAGCGACACCTCGTTCCAAAACAACGACCATTGACAGGATGACACTTGGCACGGCTCATAAATGTGTTACTCCTAATCTGACAATGTACGAAGGTAAGTTCACGGATCTAGGTGTCATGAAAACATGATCGACGTTTTAAAACCGTCACCCCATAGGTCCGTTCTCTTATCTATGATGGACCCATCGGGTGAGGGGGTAACTGAAAGGGAGAAAATATGGGTTAGGATGTCTAGAGTGAATGGACAGGCTAACTATAGTCCATGAGCCAAAAAAGAGGCGAGCCTGTTATTCATACAAGGCCTTACGTGAACGAACTTGAGATGGACGGAGGGAAGAAAGATGGGCTGATCGGCCATGGGCCTGTTGGACCTCTTAATGGGAATACTTTGGCCCATTCTTTAAAAGCCCTAAACAGAGTCCTTGCGCAACTTGGATTCTAGAATTTTTATATATTGGTGAAGATCTTCCCTATAAGGAGAAGATTTATCCACCACGTTTCGGACTCTAAAAAAGATGATTTCTACAAGGAAAGGACTTGGATTCCAAGCGAAAGAGGGAAAACTTTCGACTACTATAAAAGCCCTAATACTCTCACCAATAAAGGTACGCATTATTTACCCTTTCTAGCACTCTAGAGTTGTGAGAATATTTCTGACTTAACCTTCAGATGGTATTTGGCCAGCACCGCACCAGTGCTCTTTGATAGGTTTTCTTCTTTGTATTGTGTAGGTTCACGTTCGAGCGCGAAGGCATTATGTGGCTCACTGGTGAATTTCTCAGCTTCATCACTGTGTATATAACATAAAGCGAAAAAGCCCAATTTAGTAAACTAGTTTATTAATTTTTTAATGGGTTTGCTCACAAACTTCCCCAATGGACTGAAATCAAAGTGGATCTATCTCCTCATATTCCTTCCCTAATGGGCTCCTTATATATATATATATATATATATGAGTTCAAGTTAAATTTGGTGTAATTCTTTAGAATTACACATTTTCTAAACCGTTAGATTTACTTGTGTAATTTTTTAAAATTACACATTTTCTAAACCATTAGATTTAAGTAAATTCAACGGTAAAAAAAAAAAAAAAATGCACACACAAGCATGCACAAAATCCAAAAAAAAAAAAAAAAAAGCCTTTTAAAGGGTGCTAACTTGGCAATAATCCCCACCATTTAATATAACTTTGGTGGAATATTTTATATTTAGCACAGTTTGGGGGTCCAGTTATTTTAACTTAGGCCCATTCTCTTAAGATGAAATGGCAGTTTGTTAATTAGTCCTATAATAACAAAGCTCTGTGGAACTAGCTATTGAATCTTCTATTCTTACACATAGTGATGAAGACAATACTTGCAATTTACACCTTTGTACAATGATTGACCTTTTTATATATTTTCTTCTAGCCAAAAAAAAAAAAAAAAAAAAAAAAAAAACAGTAAATGTTATGACGATAATGAAGAATTTACTTAGATTTTATATTTGATTATACGGAAAAAATTGATATGGGTTTTTTTGATGGAGTATAATTGAAACATTATCTTATATAATTTTTTTTTTTAAATTTAAAAGTCAATATATGTTATGTAAAATTGTGTTTTTAAATTGCAAGTTTTTTTTGGCAGTGAAACATAATATATTTTGTAGTCGGGTTATATATATATATATATATGTATGTATGTATGTATGTATGTATGTATATATTGAAATATGTATGAAAATGCAAATTGTTTTATTTTACAATATGAAAATACTAAGGGTCTGTTTGAATTGAGAGAGAGTATAATAGAGTTGGCTGAAAATTAGCTTAATTTTTGGTTAATCCTACTCTACTCCCCGCTCAATCGAAACAGGCCCTAAACCAAGCTATATAGATATTTATACTCTAATAATTACTAAATGGATGTATGAGAATCAACTGTTGTAGGAGTGTTTCTCCACAAAAGATAGTCACATATCTCATTCTTCCACCCAATTTAAACTAAAGTGAAAACTAAATAAAGATAAGCATATAGTAGATCATAATCATTCAATAATATATCAAAAAATGGACAGGGATGAAAAAGCAAACTTGTTTTCTTGAGAGAAAGATACTTCAAATTATGATACAATTAAAAACTATCAAGACGAATTTAGAAAGATTTTAAAACCAAGTGATTCCATCTCTTTATTGGTTATCCTCTTTGGTAATGCATGACATCCCTAATGGTTTATAGTCTGTATGGTGGCTCCACCTCTCTATATTTTTTTCAAATCAAAGTGTAAGGTCAAATTTAATCAACCATCTTATTGGTTTTATTCCGTACCAAATTTGTTTGTATTTTAGCAATTAGTAACCCTGTATTTAGGTGGGAATCTTGTAAGGGTAGTGAGTGAGAGAGTGTGAAGAAATGTTCAAGATTGTGCAAAGAAATAGGGACTCGCGACTGGATCTCGTGGGTGGCTTGCGGCTTGCAAGCCGCCAGAAGTTGCACACGTGCCAAGCATGCTAGAAGCTAAAGAGTCACGCAAGCTGTTGCACTACAGGATAAAAGTCCTAGGTTGGCCAGGCCATTAGCTCGCGGCTTAAACTCGCGACTCAACCTAGTCGCGAGGTCAAGTCACCAAAACACCTTGTTTGGGAAAAATTAACTCTTCGCATTCCATTTTCACCCTAGTATAAATAGCCCTCATTCTCACGAAATGTAGAAAGTTTCTAGAGAGAATTTTGAGAGAGAAATCCTAGAGAGAAACAAGATTACTTTATCCAAAATCTTCACAAAGAGACTCTTCAAATTCCTCTACTCTCTTCCTCTCCATTGATATATCCTTAAGAGATTTTTGACCAAATCATTTTCTCACCATATCCACGTCTGTGAGAAGGTTTTTTTGGTGCTAAGGAAAGTAGTTTGGAAGGGATAAATGATTATTGGTTGATACTATGGTTTATAGCAGAATCCGGTAAGCTAGAAAAGAAAAAGATTCGGCGCAACCTCATTAGAGCAAGAAGCTTAGAGGGCTTAGGTACCTGGGTAAATTAGGTTTGGAGGGTCTATTACTGTTCATGTATCCCAATTACATTTTTCTAGTGGATTATTGACCACTTGGAGGGCGGCGAAGAGGTTTTACACCGAGGGCTTTGGTTTTCTCTTCAATAACGCATCGTATGTTGTCTTTGTATTTGCATCTCTCTTCCTTTTATCTTTACCATTTAATTACTGCTGTGATTGTGATTATTTATGGTTTAGATTGTTTATTAATTTTTTTTAAGCTTATTATCATTTTCCACACATACATTGTTTGATATAAAACTTGAATTGGTAATTTTGTTGTTTGGGGATCTAAACATTCATAGTGTTTTCAACGCTATTTGAACTTTCACAAAGAAAGGAAAAGTTTTACAATTAATAAAAAGTTGGTATGCACATTGAAATACATAACCAAATATTGTGTGAAACTCAAATGCCCATTCCAAAAATCCACAAAATATTAACCAAAACTCAAATCAAACCAAAGTGATGAAAATACAGAACCTGTGACCGGGAATTAAACACTTGAACATATAAACCAACACAGATATACCAAATAGAGCAAAATGCACCAGCTTGAAACAGAATTGAATTGAATAACATACTAAAATTGTTAATACTTTGGTAACACTAACATAGCAAATTAGATGTGGTGCTTAAATAAGCACTAACGAAAAGAAACATTAGAGAAAAAATATTGTTAATGACATATTAATGATGTGGTGTAATAAGAGTTTTGCAAAATTACATATGATGCCTCCATTATTATATATAAGTATAGATATTTTATACAAATCTTCTTAGTTACCCTCTCACTTTGTTCTACATTTCAATGTAGTCTACATAACTTGTATGAGACTAGAAATTTAAATTTTACGTTTCAATGTAGCTTGCATAACTTGTATGAGACTGGAAATTTAAACTCTTTGCCTTTTCTGTTGGCTGCAATAATTTGGAAATCCTACAAGAACAAAATACCCAATATGATATAGGATTCCCACTGCTATGAAGAAGCCAAATGAGTATCCAATCAACACTACTTCCCATAAGAGCCATGTCTCCTTACTCTCATCTTTTGATGGTTCTATTGATGGCAACTCTTTTGGACATGACACCTGAATTTGCAGTCCACACAACCCATTGTTATTGGCAAAAAAGTTTGGATCATTCATGGTATCCATTTGGCTACCAATTAAAATCTTACCTATGAGCTCGTTGTTACTCACATCCAAAACAGACAATTCTTGCAACTTTACTAGTGATTGTGGAATTAAGCCCGATAGTTTATTATGTGACAAATCTAAACTCTGTAGACTCTCCAAGTCACCAAGACTTAATGGTACCTTCCTAGATAGTATGTTATGTGAGATGTTGAGAAGTTTTAGACCCTTCAATTTTCCTAATGAAGTTGGGACTTTACCTGAAAGTTGGTTCATTGACAAGTCTAACAAAGAGTAAAGCTCAAGAGTGTGGCTTGAGAGAGCTTGTTTCGACTTCTTCCAATTCACTGTCAGATCATTGAACTCGATTAAGACGGTGTAAAATTCAAGGATTAATGAAGTTCTTTTTGGTATTTCAATCATACCAACAAGATTTCCAAACTTTGTAGGGATGTTCCCAACAAGATTGTTGCTTGAGAGGTCAAGAATTTTGAGGCTACTAAGATTGGAAATACCATCAGGGATGGAACCTTGGAGGGTGATGTTTCGTAAATTTAGGATTTCAAGGGTGGATATTTGGCCAATAAACTTTGGCAATTCACCTCAGATTTTGTTTTCATGGATATCTAAGTGTTCAAGCCGACTCATATTGGTCAAGTTTCTTGGCAAGTTGCCAGTAAACTTATTTTTTGCCAATACAAGAATTCTAATATCTTGGGGAAAGTATGTTGGAATTTCACCAGAGAATTCATTGGAAGAAAGGTCAATGTACTTGAGCAATTCATTGGATCTAAAATCTGGTAAGTTTCCAAGAAATGTATTGCTTGATAAGTCTAATATTAAGAAGTTATAAATATTGGAGATAGATTGAGGAACCTTCCTTGAAAAATTGTTTCCATGCAGCATGAGAATTCGAATTTCAGTAGCATTACCAATGTTGTTTGGTAGCTCTCCAGAAAAGTTGTTTCTAGATAGGGAAAGAATTGATAAACTTCGAGAGTTGAAGAGACGAGGTGGGAGCAAAACTTTAAGACTGTTATCTGATAGAATTGTACTTCCGACTTCCATTACAAGCCATTGAGGATATATTCCTTCTAGCTTGTTCTCACTCAAGTTCAAAAATTCAAGAGTCTTCTGTTTAGAAATCCAACATGGGATTTCTCCTGTAAGACCACAAGATTTCATATACAAATGAGATAGCATACACTTTGGCGCTATCTTTACATTGCTATTCCAAGTAAGATGATTCCCACCACAAAACCCCGCCCCCCCCCAACAAAAAAAAAGACGCTTCATGCTCTTGATATTGAACAACCAAGATGGAATTTCTCCACTTAGAAGGTTGTTTTCAAACTGAAGGGTTTCCAACTTCTTCAATTTCTTTATGGATGATGGAATTCTCCCTGTCAACTTGTTGTTGCTCAATTCCAAACTAGTTATATTGGATAGACTGCCAATAAAAATTGGAATCTTCTTTGACAAGAAATTGTCCCTCAAGTCCAATACTTCCAACTCCTTCAGATACAAAAATGAAGATGGAATTTCACCAAAAAACCTGTTGTTGCGAAGATATAACTGCTGCAACTTTATCATATTCCCTATCTCCTTAGGGATATTTCCAACAAGAGAATTTTCTTCCCCGTTCAATACCCGTAAATTTTGAAGATAACCCACTTCCCCAATAAGAATACCATGGAATGAATTGCTACTTAAATCAAGATATTGAAGATACCTCAAGTGAAAAAGTTGAGAGGAAATGGAGCCATTGAAGATATTATTCTTCAAATCAAGATAAACCAATTTGCTTAAATTGGCAAAGGCGTCACCTTACAATTCACCTTGTATTTGATTCCCTGCCATGTCAAGCAGCATCAAGCTTCTAATGCGGAAGAGTGGTGTCAAGATGGTGGAAGTCACCACTATGGGCTCCGTGGATTGCATGGAGACAAGGAAGTCAAGATATAGAGCAATCACAATCCTCGGATGAAAACGAGTTCTATAAATGACCCTTTCCCAATTGCAACAATCTGAGCTAGAATTCCATGACTCTAACTCAAACAGTGGGACTTCTAATGATGGCGAACTAGTAGTTTTGATGAGAGAGGATTTAAACTCGAGAAGGGCTTGTTATTGATATTCAGGACAGCTTAGAGAAGGGGTGAAAAATATGAGAAGTGCTAGAAGCAGGCTGAGTTTGGCCATTGTTGTGTCTTCTTTGTTTGTTGGATGTTTATAAAAAGTTTTTGGAAGAGTGTGATAGGAAGAGGTTCACATGCTGCACCACTAATCGCGGTGTACTCAAAGTCTAACTCAATGAATACGTCGCAGTAATTTTTTGAAAATCGGTGGCTAAGGAAAGAGAGACTAGAAGGCATTTTGGCATTTTTTTACCCATTTTTTGTTAATTGTTCATATCATATGACGTTTTTTACCAACTTTCATGGCGTGAGTTTACTCAAAAATTTGACTTCTATCTGGACTTAAAGAATAAAGAGAGCAAAACGTGAAGAGCGTTGTGCCTTGTGATATTTTGAAGTTTGAACAAATGATTAAAGAACTTCCTATCAAAAAAAAAAAAAAAAAAAAGAAGGAAAGATTAAGAACTTCAGAATAAACGACTTGTCGTTTACCTAATATTTTTTTCACTGCAATAAGTTGTGTACGTACCACTCCGTGGTGTCGTTAGTTCTGTAATTTTTTTTTTTTTTTTTTTTGGAGAAGGAATTAGTTCTATAACTTAGGTTGCATTTGAGATGTGACATTGGCTGAAAAAACTAGCTTTTTTATTTTTTAACTTATTTTTACTACTATTCATCTTACTTTTTCTATTAGGAGAAATTAATCATCATTAATGATTTATACATTTACAACAATTTAAGTTAAAAAAAAAAAAAAAAAAAAAAACGTTTAGGGTTTCGATTGGGTTGGGTTTTTATTTATCTAATATGTTGGAGGCCTTGTAAGAGACCTAGAGGTGGGAAAATAGTATATCATTTTTTAAAAGGAAATTATTATCATAGAATTTGGGTATTTTTATATAAAGGGAGTGAGGGGTTTTTGTAGTGGGGGACTTAGACCTAGGCCTAGTTGGCCTACATTGTTGGGTTAGCCTACTTGTCATCAACACCACTTTTATTTCACGACTCACAACCTATCAATTCAACAATTTGTAAACGAAATTATGCAGTTGGACTTATTCTGATTAGTGTTTATATGACCAAACTATAATTTTTGTCATTCCTTATATATTTCTCACCATGTCAATTTCGTCCATTAAAAGTTGGGAGGAGAAGGCTTGAGATTTTTCAAATGTTGTGTTTCTTTGTTCTTTGTTGGATGGCTATAAAAATTAGAGTAAAATATACTTTTGGCCCATAAAGTTTTGAGTTATTTCATTTTAGCTTTTATATTTCAAAATTTTCATTTTGATATTTCATATTTGATCATGTTTTTGTATTTGCTTTATTGACCATTTCTATTAGCAATCAGACCATTAACTGCCCTACATGTTTTATTATTGAATGAAATATTAGCTCTAAAATTTTTTGGAATGCAAAAATTTCATTTGGAGGTTTGAACTCGTTTATACCAAAAATCATTTGATACCTTAACCTAATGGTAGATGGCATTCTATAAATTAAAATTCTATCAAATCTATTAAAAAAATAGTAAATAATTGACGATGTGAGACTGGAGGGCACATTTAAAATTTTATCTATTTCCCTTCATCAAATTTTGACAACATTAAAGTTTGAAGGGAAAATCATGATTCTTAAAAAAAAAAAAATTTAAATTCTATCTATTTCCCTTCATCAAATTTTGACAACATAAAGTTTAAAGGGAAAAGCATGATTCTTAAAAAAATAAAATAAAAATAAAAATAAAAATAAAGAAGAAAAGAAAAGTAAGGAGAAGCAATAGCATCTCCATGACATTTGGATGTGAGGTGGGTTTAAATTTAAGTGGGTATACGCTGGTGGTATTTGAATGGGTCTGCTCATGAACTTCCCTAATGGGCTTTAAAATTCCAGTCGTTTTGATAAATCTCCTCAGATTCCTTCCCTAATGGGCTCCTTAGGTCCCTTAGATCCAATATCAAAAGTCTTATGATGACTGCCAAGTGACCACTAGACAACAATCTCATCATTTACTACAACTGTATGTGGTGGAATTTTATAGCACAGCCTTGCGGGTCCGGCTACTTGATATTTCAGTTTAAAGCCCATTCTCCCAAAGATAAAACATGGCTGTGTGTTAGTTCTATAACAAAGCTCTATGGAACTAGTTATTCATTCCTTCTTACAAGTTGTGATGAAGACAATAATTGCAATCTACACATTCACACAATGATTGAGCTTTTTGTATATTTTCTTATAGCCACCAAAAAAAAAAAAAAAAAAAAAAAAAGAAGAAGAAAAAGAAAAAGAAAAAGAGAGGAAAGGAAGAAAAACTAAAAAGAAATGGTATGACGAGAGAGAACAATTTACCTGGATTTTATATTTGCATTTATAATGTTAAATATTTCTATGTAGTTGCCCTCTCACTTTCATTTACGTTTCAATTGCACAAATAATTTATTGATACTTATGAATGACTTTTTGTTACATTGTCTAGTTGAAGGATACAGTTTGTGTCTAGTGCATTTTTGCACTGGACATGATTTGATGTAGACATGTGTCCAAAACTGGACATGTGTTCGAATCATATTGTGTCCAATTAATGCAAAAATGCACTAGACACAATAACTTCACCCTTAATTGAAACCTTTAAAAGTCGAGAATTAGATATTTGAATATAAAACAAACAACATAACTTGTGTGAGACTAGAAATTTGTATCTTTGGCCCATTTTGTTGGCTGCTACGATTTTAGGAAGTGGTTAAGGAAAAAAATATCCGGTATGATATAAGATTCCCACTGTTATGATGAAACCAAATGAGTATCCAATCTCTACTCCCTCCCATAAGAACCATCTCTCCTTATTCTTATCCTTTAAAGGTTTTGTTGGTGATAGCTCTTCTGGACATGGAACTCAAATCTGCATTCCACACAGCAAACTATTGTTGGCAAAAAAGTTTGGATCATTCATGGTGTCCATTTGACCACCAACTGGAATCTTTCCAGTGAGCTTGTTGTTACTCACATCCAAAACAGACAATTGTTGCAACTTTGCTAGTGACTGTGGAATTAAGCTTGATAATTTGTTATGTGACAAGTCCAAACTCTCTAGGCTCTTTAAGTCACCAAGACTTATCAGTACATTCCCATGGAGGATGTTATGTGAGATGTTGAGAAGTTTTAGACCATCCAATCTGCCTAATGATGTTGGGATCTCACCAAAAATTTGGTTCATTGACGAGTCTAACAATAATGACAAAAAATTAGCCCCCACACCCACGATTGAATTGCAATTGTTCATAATGTGACAACGCAAAAATTGTGATGGACCGCAACTAACCTTTTTTTTTTTTTTTTTTTTTTTTGTGAGAAAGGGATCTCTAAGAACCCTAATTCAATTTGTTCACACTTTGTGAATACTTTAGTTGAAAAAAATGTTAACATTCAAAGTCTTGCATTAGTACATTACATTAGACTACCCCCAACGCAAATCAAAATCAAAGTCAATCCATTTCAACCAATTAGATGAATGGCCTTATTTCTCACAACAATAACAACAACCACCCCAATTCAGTTTGTTCACACTTTGTGAATACTTTAGTTGAAAAAAATGACAACAAACAACAACAACCCCAATTCAATTTGTTCACACTTTGTGAATACTTTAGTTGAAAAAATGTTAACATTCCAAGTCTCGCATTAGTACATTACATTAGACTACCCCCAACGCAAATCAAAAGTCAACCCATTTCAACAAATCACATGAATGGCCTTATTTCTCACAACAACAACAACAACAACAACTATAATAATAACATGAATGGCATTAAAATTGAGTTTTACTTGTGGGAGTGAAGTACCCTGTAACTGAGAGAGCAAAAGCAGTATGGCTCCTGGATGCTGCACTAGCAGGACTCACATTTGTTGTTGAAATCTGTTTCGCTGATGATAAATTTAGCCTTACGTTTAATGTGTTTCCCCAAGAACACAACCTTGCCATGGTTGATGGTGCCTTTCTAGATTCCTATAAGTTCCAAATTTTTTTGAATATCCGAGACCTTAATCACATCATGGGTTGCAGACTTCCTTATCTGTCACCAAATAGAGAATAAACACATTAGGAATTCCTTATTCTTGGCAGTCAAGTATGGCACACAATGGCAATCAAGTATGGCACACAAAGAACGAACATGTGAAGTTTTTGATACATTAAACTGAAAAATGAGAACTTTGTGTATGTGACACAGTTATTTAATCTGTACGAATATAGTTATTTGCTGGTGGAGAAGAAACACATTAGGAATTCATTATTCTTGGTAGTCAATTATGAACACAAAGAAAGAACATGTGAAGTTTCTGACACATTAAACTGAAAAATGAGAACTTTGTGTATCTGACACAGTTATTTAATCTGTACGAATATAGTTATTTATTGGTGGAGCATAAGGTAAGACAAAGAAGCTGCAACAGAGGATGTGCATTCAACTTAAACGATTACTCTATCAAAAAAAAGGAAAAAAAAAACTTAAACAATTACGTTTTTACTCTCTTCCCTAAACAAACAGATTCAGCAACAAAGAGGAAAATTTTAAATTCAAAGAGAGGAAATGGTACCTGAAAAGTTGGGGTGGTTTTGGATACTGATAGAGCAGAGAGCACCGTTCATGCAATCCAAGTAGTACTTATTGCGTCCAAACTTGGGGCAAACACGGTGCAACTTGCATTTTTCATAGCTTTCAACCATGGAGGTCACCTATTGTTCTCTGCATCACCAGTTTCTTGGTTTTTCATCGCCGCCCTATTAGGAGAAACAAAAACCACTACAAGAAAAAATGTTTATTACCCAAAAAAAAAAAAAAAAAACAAAAAACCATTGCAATAACATTAGAGTCATTGCAATAGTTGATACAAGATGTTGCAATAAAATTTGAGGTAATAGGTTTATGTAACAAAATTTTTTGTTGCAATAAACTCCAAATATTTTAATAATAACTTTGATGCAATGATATATATATATATATATATATATATATATATATATATTGTTGCAATAAACAATTTACTATTTCAAATATCTTGTAAGTATAGGCTATTACTTTATGAAACTTGTTGTAATAGATTGCAAATAATTGAACAAAATAAATTAGATTCAATTACTGCAATGATATCTTTATTGTAATAGATAATTAATTCATTTTGTCATTATGATTGACTATGAAATAATTGATACCAAGTTATTGCAACGATATGTTCATTGCAGTTACGTGTTTGTCATTGCAATAAATTATAAAAGAATTAATATCAAATTATTGCAATGGTAACTTCGATGCAATAAGCTATTAATTCAAAATTTTCATTGCAATAGATTGCAAAAACAATTGGTATCAATTTATTGCAACAATTCTTTCATTTTAAGTTATTGCAACAATTTTTCCTAATATATTAAAACTTCTATTGCAGCTGAAAATTATAAGTTATTGCAACTTATTATTGTTAATACAATAATTTAACACTTTTAAGTTACTATTACAACAATTTTAACTTGTAGATGTGATATTTTATCTAAAACTATTATATACATATTTTGTTGTATTAACACTAGATGTAATAACATTTTTTTGTTGTAGTGAACAGAGCAAAATCAGAGAGAGAGAGAGAGAGAGAGAGAGAGAGTTGCCTTCGTAGAGAAGAGAGAGTTGCCTGTGTGTGTGTGAGAGTTGCCTCTGTGTGTGTGAGGGAGGTATGGATTGTCTATTTGTAGAGAAGAAGAAAGAGAAAGAGAGACAGTTAATTTATTTTGTCACTACGATTGACTATGAAATAATTGATACCAAGTTATTGCAATGATATATTCATTACAGTTACGTATTTGTCATTGCAATAGATTGTAAAAGAATTAATATCAGATTATTGCAAAGGTAACTTTGATGCAATAAGCTATTAATTCGAAATTTTCATTACAATAGATTGCAAAAACAATTTATATCAATTTATTGCAATTATTCTTTCATTTTAAGTTATTGCAACAATTTTTTCTAATATATTAAAGCTTCTATTGCAGCTGAAAATTATAAGTTATTGCAACTTATTATTGTTGATATAATAATTTAACACTTTTAAGTTATTATTGCAACAATTTTAACTTGTAGATGCAATATTTTGTTTAAAACTACTATATACATATTTTATTGTATTAACACTTGATGTAATAGAAATTTTTTATTGTAGTGAATAGAGCAAAATCAGAGAGAGAGAGAGAGAGAGAGAGAGAGAGAGAGAGAGAGAGAGAGAGAGAGAGAGAGAGAGAGAGAGAGAGAGAGAGAGAGAGTTGCCTTTGTAGAGAAGAGAAAGTTGCCTGTGTGTGTGTGAGGTAGGTATGGACCGTCTATTTGTAGAGAAGAAGAAAGAGAAAGAGAGACAGTTAATTGGATCTTGACTTGTTAATCCACCCAAACCCCAAAGATAGAAAACTAATATGGGTAAGAGGTTTTTTTGAACCTGTAAAAAAAAGCTAATATGTTTCGGTTTTTAATATTGACAAAAAATAAAGGTCATACTAGATTGACTTAAATGAAAATTTGTCTAACCTCATTCATTTGCATGGAAATTTAATTTAAATGAATATGGTGTTATCCATCTATATTTACATAATATTTAAAATCTGAAATGTAGTTTTGATTGTTGATATGCCCCTCTTGAGCCATATCAATGTAGCATTTAGGTTCATTTAGTTCACTTTAGACCACTACGATTCATTTGGTCCATTCAATCGACTTCAGTTCAGTTCGCTCCATTCAATCCATTTTAATTCAATTAGGTCCATTCATTCTAGTTTCTCCCATTTTGGTCCACTTTGATGCATTCAAGCGATCATAATATTTCCTTGAAAAAAAAAATCTAACATATTATAACAATTATACTTTGTTAGAAAATAATTACATTGTTTTAAGAAGAGTTTGAGACTAATATTTTCTTAGAAGAAATACTATTAAAGTAAGAAGAGAAATTGGAGAGAGGGGGTTTACAACAAGAGATTGTCTATAGATTTTAAGATAAATTAAGGAGATCGACGTAGAGAAAGATAAGGAAAAAAAAAAAAAAGAGAGTGAAGAATAGAAAAGAGAGGAGACATATAAAACATAATTAAAAAGGCACGTTATGGGGAACGATCAATAGTTTATAAAATTTTTTGAAAAAGTTTATATCTTTAACATTGCTCTAACAGAAATAGTTAGATAATTAATAACCTATAAGATAACTTAAGCTGGATTAAACACCCACGTTCACTGCACGTGTCACAACTAACTTTGCTAACAGATAAATATTACATACCTATCAAAAAAAAAAAAAAAAAAAAAAAAAGAGATAAATATTACATAGGACAAACGACAAGTAGCCCAAGTACACCGATTAACTAAACGATTGCAGTTTAATTCAAACTGCATCTATGTTGATGTGTGCGTGCTTCCTTTAGCTTGTTTTTTCACCGTTTCCAATACAAAGGTAAGATTAAAAGAAATATTTTTACTATTTAATCTCAATTATAGAAAGAACCCATTTTTCTTATTAGTAAATGAATCAGTTCTAAGTATATAGTAGAAAATATATATATATATATATATATAAGAGTGCGTTTTTGGTTCCCTAAACTCTTACACGCTCCAGAAGTTTACATTTATTATTCGTTACGAGAGAGAGAGAGAGAGAGAGAGAGAGAGAGAGGGGTTGTCTTGTCACAATCTTTTGCGAAAGAAACTTCCAAGATTCACCATGAAGATAATTTCCGAGAGGGATTTTCCACAAGATGATCACTATGACGACTTTGATGATACCCCTGAAGAAAATACTGAGGAGACTTGTGCACATCTATGTGTTATTAGAGGAAAGTGTGTGAGCTGTGAGAGGGTAGCATTGAAGTACGTTCATCAGGGTATGTGGTTGTGGCTTAACAAAGATGAAATGGATCGTATTCAGAAGGTAGAGTCAGCGAAATTGTTAGAAGATAAGAAGATGGTTTTGGTTCTTGATCTAGATCAAACTCTGGTTCATTCAACAGAACAAAAAAAAATGTCTGAGAACCCCTCAAGAACTCTTGCAACATAACTTAAGGGATAGCCTATTCCGTGTGAGACGACCTTGGGGAATGATGATGGTCAAGTTGAGACCTTTTGTTCACACTTTGCTGAGAGCAGCAAGTACCATGTTTGAGATTTATATGTGCACAATGTGTACACGAAGTTATGCGTTGCAAGTGGCTGAAATTCTTGACCCTGAAAATGTTTACTTCAAGTCATTAAGAATCACTGCACGTGAATATTTACTGGAAACAGGCTAAAAGACTCTTGATCTTGTGCTAGGAGAGGAACGCATGGTTCTTATTCTTGATGATACCTATAGTGTGTGGAGTAAGCATCCATTCAACTTGATTCATATCAAGAGGTATCGTTACTTTGATTCAGATCCTGATAGCTGGAGTGCTGATGAAGTTGAGTCCGCTGGCCCGCTCATCGCCATTCTCCAAAGACTTAACGGTAATCCACAGACTGTTTTTCAACCCAAAATTTGAAGCCGGTCTTCAGTATGGAGATGTGAGATACAAATTTGCTGGCCATGACGTTCTCCGAGGGTGTACATGATCCTTCAAACATATTTTCACTCCTGATTTTAGGCCCAAAAATTTGCGTCTCTGGTTGATGGCAGAGGAGTTAGGGGCCAAATTTTCTATGGATAATTTGATAAAACCCATCACACGGGGTCACTTTGTTTGCCACAGCAGAGGAGTTTCGGGAGGCAGAGCTAGAAGGAATTATTTTGGTCCATTCAAAGTGGCTACGTGCTTGCTACTATGCAGCCAGTAGGGTATCTGAAAAAGATTATTTGATTAAGCCGAAAGATTAGAAGTTGAGATGATATATGTTCACTTCTATTAACAGCACAGGTCTAATTTCCAGTTTTTTGTTGATAAATGTTCTTTGCACAGGTCTAATTCAGGGTTCTTTACTTTTAATTTTTAGAGCTTGATTTTAAGTAGTAAATGCTACGTGTGGAATTGAATTCTTCCTCAATTGTGATGAGGAAACATAGTTACAGTGGTTTATCTCCTTACTGATGTCTACAATTTCTTATGTGAATGTGGCCTTGAAAATTGAAACGATTCTAACCTGTTGATATATGCTATTGTTGCTATTTGTTTGATGGAAACTTATTTTGCATCCGCAATTACATGAATTGTAGGAGTGGAAGAAAATTTAGTTATGTTATTCTAACATTAATTGGTAAGCACTGATCTTGAATTATAGTTTAACATACATAAAGAATGGAAGCAAAAAGTGTTTACTATCACCAAAAGTTAATAAACAGAGAATAGAAGCCACAATGTACCACCACTAGGTTATGCTTGCGATTCATCCTAAATTGCTTGCTTATCAATTGAACCAGCCCAAGCACTGCATGCACACAAATTCATCCTAATGTGCCCTTGACTATGGCAGTCGCTGCATGTCTTACTCCAGCTGATATTGCTACTGTAGACATCTTGCATAACAGGCTAACAGGATGTGAGCTTGAGAGTTCCATTGTTTGCCCAAATGGGCCAAGAAATTGTCTTATTCCTGATTGAGGTGTACGTTACCTAATGCGATTGCGGTCTCCTCAAAGAATTACAGGCAGTGAATTGGTGTGTTAGGTTACTTCTCCAGAGACCATTCTCAATGAAGTCTTTCCAAAATGTTGAAGTTGCTATGTGATTGTGTGTTGTGTGATTGTGTATAATGATTGAATGGTAAGCAGAAGCATAAAACAAAGTAAGAAAGCTTTGACGACTACATATTATATTAAGTACTTGTGTTACAATGTACTCAATGTAAGGTTTATATGCTAAAGAACAAATAACGGACTCTAGGCTAACCATAAACTAACTTAAAGTTAATATGCTTGTTCTACAAGTACATGAACCTATAATGGTTTGGGCCACTTTGGCCATAATATGCTAACACAAAAAAATTCATTGGCAATGGAGGTCATAACAACTAAATAAATCGTCCTAATACTTTATTTAATAATGATCATCAATTAAAAAAAAATGAAAATGACTGATTTCAATGCTAAAATTATAATTTTGGGCGACTTTCTAGAGGAATTGAGCCCCTAGCCTATTCAATTCAGCACATGGCAAGTTTGCCAATATCTGAGGTTAGTCTTGCACGTTGTGTTTTCAAACTATGGATGCATAACCTAATGCAGAAGCTGTAGATGTCCCAAACAATTCCTAGAGCCTCTTTTTAATAACAATACCAGATTTTCAATTCAGTATGTCAACTTATAATGTAAACTAACATTAAAATAATAATAATAATAAATCTAAAACAATAATCCCAGAAGTCTTTGATCTCTTCCATCTCTGCATAATGTAAGAATCAACAAAAAATAGCATCAAATTTTGCAAAGAGAGACCACATTTTGCATGCAGAAACCCTGAAATTTTGTGTGTGGGAGCATCATTAGTCTTTGCAAAAGCACCGATCCTTAGGCTGGTAAACCATCAATTTTCCATCTTTGTAGCATCATTTTCACATTATATAAAGCACTACTTTAATCAGACAAAAACCTTTAACAACATGAACTGAAAAGTCACTCAAATAAAATTGTATTTTTATGAATTTTTGGTTTTCTTAAATTTTTCTAAAATAATCGAGTGCTGACTCCAAAAATAAATTGAGTATACATTTATTTATTTATTTATTTATTTTTATTGAGTATACATTTTGAGAACTCAATGTTGACTCTTGTCTAGGTTGTGTTTTTCACAATGATATAAAAATTTTCTTAGAATACATGGGAGACCATTATTTTCATTTGGAAATTAGCATTGCAAAGACTTGGCTTGTGAGCACTTATTGGGCTTTAAAATATATTCTAGTCTCTATGGAATTCATCCTTTGTTTTTTACTTTGTTGAAGCTAAAGCAGCTATTTTTAAAATAACGGATAGAAAAACAATGACCAGAATGGAAGAGTCAAAGTAGAAAAGAGGTACATCACTTTTTTCCTAGATTTTTTTTTTTTTTTTTTTTGGGTGACAAAACTAATGGATAAAACTTATGTACAGCTTTATTAAGTGCTATATCTTAGATTTCTCAACTAAATCCTAACAAATGTATGTTTTGAATTTAATTCTACTTGAGAAAAATAATGCTATATTTGTAGTATTGGTCTAAATCATACCCATAGACAGTAACAATAAGCTCAAGTTGCTCATCTGGTTGAAAAGATTATTTATTGTTGAGAAAAAATATGGTTTCACACAATCCTATTTAGGAGAGGAAAATGCATCTTTCTGTGATCTCATTTCCGCTTTCCTCCAAACTCCAATCTTAGACAAAAAGGGGCATTCTTATTCAATTTGCCTGAAAATCATTGCTCAAGGCAGCCCCCTCTCCCACATGCTAAAGAACATTTTTCTGCATCAACTTGATTTGCAAATCAATTCTTCCTTTATGAAAAAAAAAAGGAGGATCGGCGTAGGTGGGAACCATCTAATGTATGTTAGAGGGTAGGGACAAAGAGAATTAATGGAGGGATTTAACATTTTAGGGAAAGAGATGTGAGGTGGCTAAATGGTAGATTGACCTTTATCCAAAATGAGGAGGTTATTTGTCGTGAGGGATAGACTAAGTCTCCTTAACGGAAGTATATAAGGCTGAATGAAGGTAGTCGGGTAGCACCTAACTAGACACGGTCAAGGTAGTGGGCAATATGTTGAATGGCTGAAAGCATGTTGTAGAGAAAAGAATAGATAAGGATGAGGGAAAAATGGTAAAAATAGTGATCAAAGTTTGGGTATAAAAAGATTGAACAGTACCCATGAATTGGCAAGACGGGTAGCACAGAAACCAAGGAAAACATATGAGACAATCTGAAGAGAAAATGAGATAGTGAAAGAAGAGAAAAAAGACAAAGAAAATGACATTTGAGAGAAGAGAGAATACTATTGCTCTTAATTAGAGCATTCGCATCCCAAATTTTCAAACTATTCTATTTTACCATCTCAAAACTTACTTTATCATTTATACCATACCATTTTACAATACTTCCAACACCTCAACTTTTATGTCTTTGGTTACTTTATTTAAATATTCTTTTTTATTCTTTTTTACCGGTTCTCTCGCTCTCTCTTCCTTGTCCTCTCTTTCTCTCCCTTAACCAGCTCCAGCAAAACCCATTAAAACACCTCCACTCACACCCCATTTAACCCACTAGACATCGGTCAACAACCATCATAACCACCACACCAGAACCCCACAACCCATAACCCACCACGCCACCACCACACCCAAAAACACACACACACACACACACACACAAAACAACAACAACAACAACAACCACCAAACAAAACCCACAACCCATAACCCACCATTGCACTACCACGCCCCACCCACCACAAACCCACAACCACCATGCCTCAAACCACCACGACCCAAACCCACAACCACCTTGCCTCAGACCCACCACGACTCCCACGCCCCACCCACCACTCCTCACCCACCACGACCCACACTGGAAAACACACACACACACACACACACACACACACACAATTGTTCAGCAAAACTCAAATCAACCAAGTAAATCACAACAAATCTAAAACCCAAACCCAAAACAGACTTCCACACAAATCAAAATCCCACTACCCACTACCACCGAATACCCACATCCACTGCCACCATCGTGCCACATCATAAATCAACCCATACCACAAACCCACTCCGCCACCATTGCCACACAACCCACGCCGCCGCCACAGGGAAGACGGCGTCGTATTGAAGGACCCACCCCTACCTCTACCACTACCACCACCACACGGGGTTTTGGGTTTAAGAAGAGGAGAGAGCAGAGAAGAGAAGACAAAATGTTCTGGAGAGAGATAGAAGATGAGAAAATGAAGAGAGAGAGAGAGAGAGAGAGAAAGACATGGGAGTTGAGGTGCGTTGGGTTTGGTTATTTGTTATAGATTTTTGATGTTAGGATTTGGAAGATTATGGACCCAAAGTAATGGATGGGCCCAATGGTATTTTATTTGGTTTTTTGTTTTAATTGATTTTTGGCTAAAATGTAAATTGCATTTTTTAAGTTTAGGGCAAATTTCAATTTACTTAACAATGATTTGACTAAAATTTAAATTGTCTACTTGTGGTATAGAAGTTGGCATTTTGCCTACTTGATATTTACTCCTTTAAGCTTCTGCAAGCCACATATGTAATTTCACCATTTTGGCTTAAGGACATTCTTCCTCTTTATAAGAACATTCTCAAGCCTATCAATTCAAACAAAATTGTCAACGGGATGGAAAAGATTGAGAAAAAAAATTGTGGTGCATTTGATATTGTTTTAATTTTTGGTTGTAGTGGCTACGGGTAGATTTTTGGGTTTAGTTCTTAGTTTGACAACTACTTCTGTTAAATTCACTTCAATGCCAACGTGGGTTCAAGTGTGGGGTTTACGTTTCAATTTGTTATTAGAGGAGGTGGGTAGGGATATTGGCAGTGGTTTGGGAGAAGTATTGGAAATTGATTTAAAGGCATTTTTGTTTGACCAAGCTCGCTTTATCAGAGTAAGGGTGGAGTTGCCGTTGGATAAACCATTACGTTAAGGAGGAGTTGTCGCCAGCCTTGAAGGAGATAAGGTTTGTGTTGGTTTCAAGTATGAACGTTTAGTTGGGCTCTGTTATCAATGTGGTTGGATTGGTCACAGGCATTGCTCTGTTTAAAGGGATCGAAAACAAGGAGGTTTTCCTTATGGGGAGGGGTTGAAGGTGGGGTATTTTAGAAACTATGGTAATGCAAACAAAGTAAGAAGTAGCCTGGGGCGGGGGGATGATGATGTCCAAGTTGATCAGGGGTATCGGGTTTCTTCACAATGGAAGGTAAATGAGCAAGGTAATCCGACAATTGGAAGTGGGAGTGGGAGTACGTCTTTAATGTAGTTGGGTAGTTTACATGAAGGTGGTAGCTTTGACGGTGCTTCGGCAAATGGTGGTGTTACGATCGATGAGAGTGCAATCTTGACTATGAAGAAGCACGCTCCAGATTTTGAGGAGTTGATTATGAAAATTGATCATGTTATCCAAACTGATTTAGATTTTTCAAATTCAAAAGCAACTCCAACTAATTGCATGCCAGATAATAGCGAGATTGTCTCTAAGTTGATTGAGGTGGTAGTCATGGATGAGGATACAGTCACCCTCAATCGTGACTTAATGGGGAAACAAGGTCAGGAAATATCTCCACCGGGTTTTAAGGGATCAGAGATATGTTTTAAGGTTGGTTGTGGTAATAGGCGAGGTAATAAGAGCAATAATAACAGCTGGCCCAAAAGAAGTGGTAGTAAAGATAAGGGTGTGAGTCAATCCATGCATAGCCCCACAACCACCATGCCTTAGACCACCACGACCTAAACCCACAACCACCATGCCTTAGACCCACCACGACTCCCCACGCCTCACCCACCACAGACCCACCACTCCCCACCCACCACAGACCCACATTGGAAAACACACACACAAAATTGTTGAGTAAAACCCAAATCAACCAAGTAAATCACAACAAATCTAAAACCCAAACCTAAAACACACTTCCACACAAATCAAAATCCTACTACCCACTACCCCCGAATACCCACATCCTCTGCCACCACCGTGCCACATCACAGATCATCCCACACCATAAACCCACTCCGCCACCACAGACCACCGACTTAGATCCACTCTGCCACCACTGCCACAACCCACACCCCCGCCACAGGGAAGATGACATCGTATTGAAGGACACATGCCTACCTCTGCTGCTACCACCACCACACGCGGTTTTAGGTTTGAGAAAAATGGAGTTTTGGGTTTAAGGAGAGGAGAGAGCAGAGAAGAGAAGACAGAATGTGTGTGTGTGTGTGAGAGAGAGAGAGAGAGAGAGAGGCTTTGTAGGTGAGAATAATATATATATATATATATTTTTTTTTTTTACAACGTTGCTACAGTATCATTGTAAATTTACGTTAGTACTATTGCAGTATTGCAAATTTTTTTGCAATTCTAACCATTTGGCAGTCCAAATGTGAATGCTCTTATGTCTACTGAAACTTTTGTTACTTTCTTTTATTATGTACTGTAGTTTCATTTTGAACTAATCATTATTTTTTCATGTGTGTGTGTGTATATATATATTTTTTTGTATCTTTGAGGTTTTTTTTTTTTTTTTTTTTGGCTTAGGCTGGTTCCTAGGTGCCTCTTGCAGAGAGAACCAAGCCCAACTCTCCATCCCTATCTATAGAAACCTTGGCTCAAAAGCACAAAAAGGCACCAACCCCATTCTTAATGGCTAGTAATTGTTTTAACGGTCCCTTGAGAAAATTTATCTATTTTTATAATTTATTTAGAGTCATGCTACAAGTACCAACAATACAACAAAAAATTTACAAAGTCCTACAAAGTTCATTCCACTTGGACCCCGTCGCAATACAAAAAAAAAAAAAGAAAAAAAAAGAAAAAAGAAAAGAAGAGCCTATAAAATTGTTAGACTCTCCATTTTATTGAGGACAATTATTGGTTTACATTGTACTATAAACGTAAGATTTATATTGTTCACTAAACAAAAGTGTGCAACATTGTACATATTTGTAAGAAGTGTACAATATTGTCCACATTTGCATAAAAATGTACAATGTAAATCTTACATTGATAACTCAATGTAAACTAATAATTTTCCTTTTATTTATTAAGACTGTGCAAACATACAAAAGCCTGGATTTACAATGGTGAAGCCTCCATCTATGACAATATTATGTCCACTCACATATTTTGACTCATCACTTCCGAGATAGAGAGCAGCCTCGGCTATATCGTCTGGCTGGAGAACTTTACCCTTGAGGTTGGAATAAACACGATAAATTGCATCATCATCTAGCTTAAAGAAATCCTTTGCCAGAGGTGTAGCAACCAAATAAGGTGACACACAATTCACACGAATTCCAAACTGTCCAAGCTCCACTGCTGTATTTCTCATTAATCCAACCAAACCATGTTTTGAGCTTGTGTAGCCATGAGATGCACCTCCTATGATTGAACATACACTAGCGGTATTGATTATACTACCTTTTTTAGCCGGAATCATCATACGTGCTGCATGTTTGGTGCCAAGGAAAGCACCTACAAGGTTGACACTAAGCACTTGCTCAAATTCAGCCTTGGTGTTGTCAAGGATGTTGGGTTTGGCTACTCCAATTATACCAGCATTGTTGTACATAATGTCTAACTTACCATACTTGGAAACAGCATGGTTAACTGCATTTTCTACATCTGTTTCTTTAGTAACATCACAATGGACAAAGGATGTAGATTGAGGATTTAGTTCTTCGCGTACAGAGTGGCCCAATTCATCTTGGATGTCAGCAATTACAACTTTTGCTCCATGTTTAGAGAAGAGTCTTGCAGTGGACTCACCAATGCCACTAGACCCACCAGTGATTAATGCCACTTTTCCTTCAAGCCTGTCACATTAATTTTTACAAGATATTATCTCTCACTTTTATTAGCATAATTGCACAAAATATTTGCTACAGTCCATGGTTAATGGATGTAGTGTCCGACAAAACAGATAGAAAAAGTATTTGCCGGGCCAGAGAGGATTTTTTTTTTATTATTGAGTATTTTTCTTTAAGAAATTAAACATATTGAGGCAAGATAGCTAAAAAAAATTTCATACCTTCTTGCTGCAGCCGAGAGTAATGAGAAACTTCCCATTGTCGAAGGAGTAAGAATATGTGTTGGAAAAATGAAAATGAAACCCAGATACATTCACCATTATGCTTTGTTATCTCTCTTGTAATATAGCTGAGATGTCATAATCAGGCACAATTTAGCATTTACCCTGGACCCACAGCAAGTTAGGTAGAATAGTTAAACCTGGCCACATGCTGTACTATGTACTAACTACAAAATTTTCATAAAAAAAAAGTACTAACTACTAAATTTTTCGGGAAAGTCTAGTGTTGTAACTAATTTTATAATTTTGTCACAATTTTACTACATGACGATTTATGAATAATAGAATTATAGACCCAGATAGACCCATCATGTTATTTTCATTACCTACTGCTCGCCAGTCGTCACATAGATAAATTGTGACAAAAATAGTAAAAATTGTCGTGACACTTGACTTACTAAATTTATCCTTGTTTGGATAAAAAAATACATGAAGTTATAGTGGGCTGTCAATGGTTGTTAGAATCCCCATGGTCGACAGATGCTTCTAAATTTTTTATAACTTTCTATTGGTGTGCAGTTAAACAAAACCATACGTCTCATTAAATTGAATGATATTACATGCTACTTGATCTAATGTAATTATATAATATAATATTTTTAAAAGGCATATAATAAGATAATATATATAATTAATCAAATGTAAACATCAAGTAAAAAATAACTAGCCATTCAGCCAAAAAAAATAAACAAAAACTAGCCACAGTTATCAATTTTAAAAATAAAACAAGATAATATAGATCATAAAAAGATGCTAGACTATATATATGAGATATATTTCTTTTTTGTATTGACTAGTAGAGACTGATTCACGTGGAAGAGGAATCCTTTTATATCTTAGAGATATATAGAAAGGATTTTTTTCCCCTTGTATTGCTGAGTTGGGATTATTTTTATTTTTTTATGGATTTTTCAGTAGATTTTTTTTTAGGCACAACTTTTTCAAACAATCCCTTTTTCAAAACTGAAAAATAATATATACTAAACATTCACTAAATATGCTAGTATACTGCCATACTCTTTTATTTTATTTTTTTGAACAATTGTATCTAGGCGTACTCATGAACGCACACACATGGCCAAAAATGCAAGCCAACACGTACAGACACACTGAAAATAAATCATACCGATGTTGAGCATAAACCGAACATCTGTCACAGTAGATCAATGCCACAGAGAAGGCTTTGTCACCACACTTTTGACAAATAGTCACCATAGTGGAGAGAATGGGCCACCATAAAATCCGGGAATATTCTCGGGAAAGTGACAAAAGTTAAGCAGCAGTGACAGAGTGATGGGAAGAGAGATTTTAGGGTTGCGGAAATAGATGCTACACCATATGTCGAAATCTCTCAGAGGACAGAGCAGAAACCCTAGGAGAGAGAAATAAAGAAAATTACTAGAGAGAGAGAGAGATATGGGAGTTGAGGCGTTGGGTTTGGTTATTTGTTATAGATTTTTGATGTTAGGATTTGGAAGATTATGGACCCAAGGGAATGGATGGGCCAAATGGTATTTTATTTGGTTTTTTTGTTTTAATTGATTTTTGGCTAAAATGCAAATTACACTTTTTAAGTTTAGGGCAAATTTTAATTTACTTATCTATGATTTGACTAAAATTTAAATTGCATACTTGTGGTATAGAAGTTGGCACTTTGCCTACCTGATATTCACTCCTTTAAGCTTTCGTAAGCCACATATGTAATTTCACCATTTTGGCTTAAGGACATTCTTCTTCTTTATAAGAACATTCTCAAGCCTACCAATTCAAACAAAACTGTCAAGGGGATGGAAAAGGTTGAGAAAAAAAATTGTGGTGTGTTTGATTTGGTTTTAATTTTTGGTTGCAGTGCCTATGGGTAGATTTCTGGGTTTAGTTCTTGGTTTGACAGCCACTTCTATTAGATTCACTTCAATGCCAATGTGAGTTCAAGTGTGGGGTTTACCTTTCGATTTGTTATTGGAGGGGGTGGGTAGGGATATTGGCAGTGGTTTGGGAAAAGTATTTGAAATTGATTTAAAGGCATTTTTGTCTGAACAAGCTCGCTTTAACAGATTGAGGGTGGAGTTGCCATTGGATAAACCATTACGTTGAGGAGGAGTTGTCGCCAACCTTGAAGGAGATAAGGTTTGTATTGGTTTCAAGTACGAACGTTTAGTTGGGCTATGTAATGTGGTCGGATTGGTCATGAGGTTAGGGATTGCTCTATTCAAAGGGATCGAAAACAAGGAGGTCTTCCTTATGGGGAGCGGTTGAAGGCAGGGTATTGTAGAAACTACAGTAATGCAAACAAAGTAAGAAGTAGCAGGGCAGGGGGATGATGATGTCCAAGTTGATCAGGGGTATTGGGTTTCTTCACAATGGAAGGTAAATGAGCAAGGTAATCCAACAATTGGAAGTGGATGTTGGAGTACGTCTTTAACGCAGTTGGGTAGTTTTCCTAAAGAATGTTGCTTTGACGGTGCTCTAGCAAACAGTGGTGTTACGATCGATAAGGGTACAATCTTGACTATGAAGAAGCACGTTCTAGATTTTGAGGAGTTAATTACAGAGATTGACCGTGCTATCCAAACCGAATCAGATTTTTCGAATTCAAAAGCAACTCCAACTAATAGCATGCCAGATAATAGCGAGATTGCCTCTAACTTGATTGAGGTGGTAGTCATGGATGAGGATACAATCACCCTCAATCATGACTTAATGGGGAAACAGGGTACGCAAATATCTCCACCGGGTTTTAAGGGATCAGAGATATGTTTTAAGGTTGGTTGTGGTAACGAGCAAGGTAACAAAAGCAATGGTAAGGGCCGGCCCAAAGGAAGTGGTAGTAAAGATAAAGGTGTGAGTCAATCCATGCATAGCCTAAAAGTAGTTGAGTCGCTGGAGAAATCTACAATTTGAAGCCCGACAACAATGATGAATTGGAAAAGGCTTACCACAAGACCTCAGACTCTTATTAATTCTTCAATTGTTGACATGAAATCTGGCCAAAAAAGGAAGCAAGTAGAAAACATGAATAAGGAGGCTACGATTGTTAAGGGAGAAAAGAAACATAGAACTTTGGAGAATGAGCAAGATGTTGTGTCAACTCTGGGATCGGTGGAGGTTGCAGGGCAACCATGCCGGGCATGAAGGCACTCCTAAGATGGAAACAAAAAAAAAAAAAAAAAAAAAAAAAAAAAAAAAAAAAAAACACTCATCACTTTGATGTCCATGTAAATTAAGAAGGTGTCGTTTGACATTTTTTCTGGTTTTCTACGCATCCAAGTGAAGATTCGCTTCTCTTGCTATAGTCTTTTTTTTTTTTCCCCTTTACGATGTAATCGTATTACTCTAGCGTATGCTAAAAGAGAATGAGGGGGTCACATGTCCCTCTTTCTCTTTCCCATTGTATATCATGTTTCTCTATTAATAAAGTCTACTATCATTGACTTCCTCTCCACCAAAAAAAAAAAAAAAAAAAAAAAAAAAAAAGAAGGAAGAAAGAAAGGTTCTTGGTTTGAGTTTATGTCCAACTATTCTAGAAACAGAACGACAATCTTATGCAATAGTAGCAATATTGCCCAAATAAAAGTCCCAACTATTTCAAGGTCCAAAAATGGAAGATTTTTGGATAAGAATTAGAGAAGAACTTGGGGACATATGACCGTTTGATACAACAAGGGGGCATTTTTCCTCTGTATCGGCTTTTTTATTAGATCAATTTTTTTTTTTTTTTTTTGAGAAGGAATTAGTTCTATAACTTAGGTTGCATTTGACATTGGCTGAAAAAGCCAACTTTTTTTTATTATTTAACTTATTTTTACTATTATTCAGCTTATTTTTTCGATTATTCATGAATCTCACTGTACTATTTCAGTTAGATTTTAGCTTTAACTACAGTATTTTCAGCAAAACGTTTTTAATTTCAACTAAATAAGTTGTTCTCAAATGGACACTTAATTGTTGGAAGATGATGTAATTCGTGCAGTGATATTTGTTTCCTTCACATGCAATGCTCATGGTTCATTAATATGCGTGTCTCCTTCTGATTTTATATGTGACTGTTAGCATGTGAGTATTTGTTTAATTAATATTGCTTGTTTTTTGAGTATGTGTGTGTGTGTGTATATATATATATATATAAAACAGAGCTTTATTTTTTTAATAAAATATTTTTATTGATTTAAAAAAAATTAAATCAAAATTTTATTTGTTAATAAATTAAAACTGATGCATTTGAGATAACAATAATTTTAAAATGATAATTGATGCAAATTAATAAATTTTATTTAAATTAAATAATAAATGCCAATTTCATTTGAATAAAGTGTACTGTGTAATATAAAAATATATATTTAATAGTGATAAAAAATAAATAAATATTTTTTTCTTTTATAAATGACAAAGTAAATTATATCCCAAACTTTTAACCATAGAATCATGATATCTTCTCTTCTTGGAGGGGGGGGGGGGGGGGGGGGGGGGTTCCTATAGCCTTTATTCTCTTAATGCAAATGAACATGAGTTTGTTTTTGAAAAAGGAAAACAACATTTACTAAAGAAATTTACTTATATTTTTATAAATATATGCTTTATATGATCTCAAATTAATGAGTTATATAGGGAGGAGTGAATGTTAGTTTAAATGAGTGTTTACTTTTTCTCAAGAATAAAAATAAGTCAGAGGGTGTCATTACCAAAAAGCCACTCATGGTTTTTAGATTTTAATAATAAAATAGTGGGGGAGAGATTATTTTTGAAAAGTCACAGGGAGGGTTCATGACCCCCTCTCTGTTTATCATTGAATGTTGACAATTTACTATGTAAGAAATTGGTTTACATTCTTAGACTGTTAGGACAAATTAATCATCATTAATGATTTATACATTTACAACAATTTAAATAAATTAATTAAAAAAAAACCGTTTAGGGTTTCGATTGGGTTAGGCTTTTATTTATCTAATATGTTGGAGGCCTTGTTAGAGACCTAGAGGTGGGAAAATAGTAAATCATTTTTTTAAAGGAAATTATTATCATAGAATTTGGGTCTTTTCTATAATGGGAGAAAGGGGTTTTTGTAGTGGGGGACTTAGACCTAGGCCTAGTTGGCCTACATTGTTGGGTTAGCCTACTTATCATCAACACCACTTTTATTTCATGATTCGCAACCTATCAATTCAACAATTTGTAAAAGAAGTTGTGTAGTTGGACTTATTCTAATTAGTATTTATATGACCAAACTATAATTTTTTTTCATTCCTTATATATTTCTCACCATGTCAATTTCGTCCATTAAAAGTTGGGAGGAGTAGGCTAGAGATTTTTCAAATGTTGTGTTTCTTTGTTCTTTGTTGGATGGTTATAAAAATTAGAGTAAAATATACTTTTGGCCCATAAAGTTTTGAGTTATTTTCATTTTTGCTTTTATATTTCAAAATTTTCATTTTGACCTTTCATATTTAATAATGTTTTCATGTTACCTTTATTGACCATTTCTATTAGTAATCAGACCATTAATTGCCCTACATGTTTTATTATTTAATGAAATATTAGCTTTAAAATGTTGTGGAATGCAAGAATTTCATTGTTGTAGGAAAAAAAATTATGGACAATTAGATCAATAACGAAAATGGACAAAATGACCAATTTGAAAACAATCAAACATTTAGGGCCAAAATAAAAATTTTAAAACATAAAAGGGTAAAATGAAAAAAACCCAAACTTGAATAACTAAAAAGAAAAACCAAAACAATATATATATATATATATATTTAAAATATTAAATATAAAAATTAAGTTGGGAGGAGTGGGCTGCAGGATAAATAAAGTTTCATCTATTGCATTAAAAATCTTGATTTAGTCAAATAAAGTAAATAATTGTGGATTCCAGTTAATTCAACTACAAAAGTTTATTATCATTAAATAAAGTTTATTGTTATCAAATAAGAAATTGGGGATTTGAACTCGTTTATACCAAAAATCATTTGGTACCTTAGCCTAATGGTAGAGGACACTATAAATTAAAATTCTATCAAACCTATTAAAAAATAGTAAATAATTGATGATGTGAGACTCAAAGGCACATTTAAAATTCTATGTATTTCCCTTCATCAAAGTTTGACAACATTAAAGTTTAAAGGGAAAAGCGTGATTCTTAAAATTTAAAAAAAAAAATTAAAAATTAAAAATAAAGAAGAAAAGAAAAGTATGGAGAAGCACTAGCATCTACATGACATTTGGATGTGGGTTGGGTCTAAATTTAAGTGGGCATACACTTGTAGTATTTGAATGGGTCTGCTCATGAACTTCCCTAATGGGCTTTAAAAATCCCAGTCGTTTTGATTAATCTCCTCAGATTCCTTCCCTAATGGGCTCCTTAAGTCCCTTAGATCTTATATCAAAAGCCTTATGATGACTGCCAAATGCCAACTAGACAACAATCCCATCATTTACTACAACTGTACGTGGTGAAATTTGATAGGCCACAAACTGAATGACCCCTTATGATTAAACTAATTAATTAATTAGCCAAGTTATTAATTCATCAATTTATCATGCAATTGCGCGGAAGCACAAACAAATCACCAAATAACTAAATATGCAGCAGAAATTAAATGACATAGTGATTTGTTTACGAATGGGGAAAAACTTCGCGGCAAAAACCCCACTGGGTGATTTTCAGGTCACCACTCCCAAAACTCCACTATTATCAAATCAAGTGGTTACAAGTAAAGGAATCTCAAGTACCTTACTAACCTACAGTTGAACCCTTACCTCAATACCCAATTGGACTTGATATATAGTGACAATTTCCCTTTTGATGCACGGCTCCCAAGTACGTGACTAACCAATGCGCGGATCTCAATACGTGACTTCAAACACCATCTAAGGAGGAGAGGTTGGCTGCAAAGTTCTTTAGTTCATCCTACATGATGAAGATCAGGAAGATGCTTGGTCATAAAACTCTTTGGTGCAAATACACAGCAACTTCTTCAGAGAAGATGAACTAGGTCAAGAACTTCGTCTTTGATCACAATTTGCTTGAACAGAGATTGCTCAATGCTTTTTCAACTTGTGTATAACTTGACGGCTCTTAAAACAATCCTTTTATATGTTTAGGGTTTGGAGAAAAAAAGGTCCAAAAGCACATTCATGGATCCTAAGGAAATCAGATCAGAAAATCTGAAATTATAAATCTCGACAAATAGCAGGTGTTGAGGTAGCTATCGAGCAGGTGCCGAGATTTAATGAATTTGCACTTCAGCTTAATTTTTCTTGGACAGACTTGATGACTTTAACACTTGATATTGAAACCTTATTTCTTGAAGTATTAAAAACACCTAGAACTACCCAATTACAAGTAGAGTGCATTTTGTCAAAAGGATTAACCGATTTACATAAATAAGTGACATATGTTCTTGACAAGTGAGAACACATATGTCCTTACAATCTTCCCTTTTGGTAATCCATAACAAAACCACAACAAACAAATGAACATATGAGAGAAGTCATAAATCACTTAACTCGTACTTGTTGAATACAATAAAATCTATCCTAACATAAACTCTTGAAAAACTTTGCAAGAAGAGAGTTTATAGCAAGTAGACTTTGACAACCTGTATTTCTGAAACACTTCAAACAAAACTCATCAAGGCATCTTGTGTGAGACAGTAATAAAGATTGCATACAAGTATAATGAACATGTATATAAAGATAGAGAAGAAACAATACATGAAAAAAGAGGTGAAAGAAACATACATCCACATATAGAGAAAATAAGTATAATGTATGTAAAACTGGTCAAAAGACCTCATATACAAGACCAATGTATCTATAAAGAATAGAAAAGAAAAGATACATCAAAACCTCACTACATCCCTCAAAATATCAATACTCCCCTTATCAAAAATATCCTATTCTAACTCTTCCCCTAAGATGACTACTTTCATAACCCAAAACTACTCCTTCTTTTTGTCACGAGTGACAAAGGGTAGAGTGTCATATAGACATCTCATCAGTAGAGCTAGCATCTCCATCATCATCATCCAAAGCGTCATCATCATCGCCATCATCATCCTCAGAGTCTGAAGCCACTGGAGAAGGTGGTGAAAGAGTAGCCTTTGAAGCAAAACCACCCATGGTCGCCTGCCGTCGTGCAATACGACCAACACAAACATTCACCTGATACAACTCAGAGGAGAGTGTATCGAGGCGAGCATCCATGTGCTGCAGCTGTGCCATGATGTCTCCAAGAGATACATCGCCCGTAGAGGAAAAAGGAGCAAATGTAGATGGAGCAGATCTGGATGGAGCTGAACGGGAGGGAGGAGTGGAATCCGTCTGTCGCAACCTAAACTGAGCCTCACTACATTTTACGGTAGCGGCATCTATGGCACAGATGTGTGTGAAGTGGTCGGACACAAGAAAAGGGATAGAAAAATGGCATAAGATCCTCGTGATAAGCTCGTGATAGCGAAAGGAAAGATGAGCTTATCACGGGATGCTGAATCTAGATGAACATCTATGATAGAGAGGATAAAATGAAAAGGAAAATCTATAGTAGGATGCTCAAGAAGAGATAACAAAAATCGAGCATGAGGTTCTGTGATAGAGTTGTAGTGAGAGAGTGGATGGAGTACAAACGTCATCACCATGTTTAGGATTCTAGGACCTTTAGCAAAAGGCCTACATGATGTGTACTAATGCTCACCCTAATCAGTTGGGCGCTGACAAAAAGTGGAAATGAGCTCATCTTTGGACACAGTCCTCAGACACTCACAGGAAGGATAGTCAGGAAACTCTATCCTAGGAACCCTAGGCACATCCGCAACAAGCTGCGGTGTGATAGGGATGCGTGTACCTCAAACGTAAGTGAAAAAGAGAGGTACTGAATGATCAATCTCATGCATGTTGGAGTAAAACTCCTGAATGAGCACGAGAGGACATGTGACCAGGACGTCACACAGTGACTTTCATCCCCTACTGTGAATGATAGAGGGAAGGTCAGTGTCAGCGAAGTCTACCAAAATGACTTGGCGTTCCGAATGAACACCTCGTCGAGAAAAGTTATCTGAAAATGCCTTGTGGGCATCTCCATCACGGAATCGAACGTTAAGAGGAGCAGAATCAGAAGAAGAGGAAGCTCCAGAACGCAGAGGGTTCCGAGCCGGCGTGGATTTACGTTTGGGTGCCATAAACACTACTAACGTAAACAGAATGAGAAAGAGATAGAGAGGGAGATAATCAGAAAAGTCCCAACATAGTTCACATAAATCAAATATATTGAACAAAGAGTACGTATGCATGGGAATGCATGAACATATGACATGCAAATTGAAAAACATCATGGGCTCAACCCAATCCAATCCTAACAGCACACAAACATAAAACACACATCTAAATGCATGTAAATATCATTCTGATGCACATGGAAGGCGATGTATGACATTTTGAATATGTTTAAGTGAAAACCCAACCCAAAATTTCAAGAAAAACTCATTAATTTTGAAAAACCCCAAAAATTTTGAAAAACCCCAAAACCTAAGCTTCAAAACATGAAATGCATGAAAATGGGAGTAAAAAGAGGTCTTACCAAGTGATTAGAACCAAGGAATGGCCAAAAATCAAGTGGGTTGGAAGTTTTGAGTGAGAAAACCAAGTTTAGGAGAGGAACTGCCATGGACAGATTGAGAGAGATCGAGAAAATGAAGTCTGAATTGCGATAGGAGCTTAAATAGGCACCTCAGTAAATCTCGACAGTTGAGGTGTCGAGAGGTATTAAGGAAGTTGTCGAGGTAGGTGTCGAGAAAAAGCACGTCGACAGCTAAAGGTGTCGAGGAATGAACATTAGAACTAAGAACAGAAGCTCGATCGATCGACAAGGTATCGAGAAGGCATCGAGGAGACAAGAGATTTCTCGATCGATCTACCAGGTGTGGAAGAGGTGTCGAGATTGCGATAAGAAAAATGCTTGAGAAGCTCGACAGATAACAAGGTATCGAGGAGGTGTCGAGAAGGTGTCAAGACATGTTTAAAAAGCAGTTTTTCGAGAAGTGAAAAACACAGACATGAGTGCAATCCAACATACACCTCAATCATTGATCCAATCAACATATAAAGCTCTCAAAATCATCTCTCAACAAATAATTAAGCACATGGATCCTCAAAAACACACACACACTAAACAAGTCTAACCAATTTTATTTTTAAAAAACAAGTCAAGACAGTTTAGTGAGCATACATTAGCACATGTAAACACTTGTGATGGCCAAATCACATTGTACCTGCACATGTATCAAAAGTAGCAAAGAATATTGCGTGTTGTGTGTGAAAAACATCGCAAGATTGTATATGTGTATACATGTTATAACGATCTGAGATATGAGAAAATAACTTTAACTCACACACACTCATAACTGTTTGATGGGGACTATCACCTTCAAGGTACATCCTATAACTCCCACATTTCTTAAAATACACACTTGCAACCATATTTAAAGCATTTTTAATCTTTTTGCTTTTTATTTTTTTTTGCATATTTTCTTTTATTTTTAGCATGTCATACATGGGCATAAAAAGAGAGAAAAGCAATACCCAAGATGTTAAGCATTTGACATCGTACTTTTGCTATGCCGAAGCATATGAATGTCTTTGACAGTGTACTTTTGCTATGCTGAAACATATAGGTGTCATATTATAATTGACAGGCAATAATGGTGAGATGGTTATTTATGCCTTTCTCTTAGAATTTTCTAGTCCTACCCGTCAAAAAGAGTGATATGAGTGTTAAGTTTCAGAGATAACTTAATCTTACTCATCACAAACAAGAGCCACAAAGCTCACTTACTTAGTTGTGCATAGAGATGCTCATCTAAGTTACAAGAGATACAAAGTTTAGAAAATTTGTTTCAATGGCCATCTAAGGTACACAAGTACCAAAGTACACAAAAAACACATTGTTTTTGTATTTTTCTGATTTTTCAATTTTTTTATTTTTATATTAAAAACAAAATAAACAAAATTGAAAGTAAATACACAAAAACATGTTAAACAAAGCAAAGCATAAAACTAGACTGACTCAACAAAAATGCAAAACACCCAAGCAATGTAATAATCAAGAAAAACAAGAAGAAAAAGAAAGTGATGAAATCACTTAGAATCCTTTTTCTTCCACACCTTGGAAGAGTCTTTCCTTTGATTGAACCCTTGAACCGGCAGTGAGGGGGAAGAATTGAAACCGTTCAAATTCGAAAAGAACATGAGGGCTTTTAGAAGATCTCTAAGAGGAGCAAGAGAGGATTGAAGCTAATTTTGGCTTCCAGATGCTATCATGCCGTTGCTCTGTTGAGTGACTAGCCACTTATAGTAATTTGATTGAGTATGACCGGCAGCTCCACAATGATGACAGAGATACTGCTTCTTTTGTTTAAACTTTTGAAAGTTAGCCTTTTTAGCCCTAGATTTTTTAGCATCTTTCTTATCTTGCTTAGGGGGTGCTCCTAAGATAGATTTACCCTTATTTAAGTTCTCATTAGCTAATTCAGTTTTAACATTAGTGTTTTCAATTTTAGTGTTATTAGCAGGAGAAACAAAAATAATATTACTAGTAGAAGCAGTATTAGAGAAGAAAAGACCATACCCTAAGCCTGTTCGATCCGAAGCAGATTTCTGATTGCTAAGTATCTCATCAAGCTTTGCACTTGAAGTGCTCTCCAATTGAGCTCTGACTTGAAACAGCTCCGCTTGAAGCTTCTTGGTCTTTTCAGCCAAAAAGTTGTTCTCAAACCTCAGTGCTTCAATAGTTTGATTCGCCTCATCAAACTTTGTGGACAACTCTTTACGATCAAGTTCCACATCACTGAGCTTCTTGGTGGCCAGCCTATACAATTTCTCATGCTTCTCAGAGAGCTTGTAAAGCTTCTCATAGGCTAAATGGATATCATCTTGATCATCCATCTTCTTGAATTTTGACTCCACAAGTTCTTCTTCTTCAAACACTTCTTTAACAATCCCTTCAGTAGGATTGACTATGGCAGTGAAGGCATTCAAAATTCTGTCACCCTCATTGTCGGAATCATCTTCGGGCTCAGTGTCACTCAAGGTCGCCGCAAGTGCCTTACTCTTCCTAATACTTTTGAGATACGTAGGGCATTCATGCTTCATGTGACTAAAACCATAACATCCAAAGCACTTTGGTCCATCCGGAACAGTTTACTGACTGCCATCCTTAGTATCCTTCTTCCCTTTATCTTGGCTCTTAAACTGAGAAGAACTGGATTGTCTACGATCCTTGTCGAAGTTCCTCCCATTGGCATTCTTCATAAACTTCTTGAACTGCCTTGTAATGTAGGACTTCATCTTGGAATCTTCATCATCGAAAGACTCATCTGTATCACTACTCTTTGCCTTCAAGGCCATGCTCTTGCTTGTACCTATTTTGCCAATCTTAGATAGTCCTAGCTCGTAGGTTTGCAAGTTTCCAACTAGCTCAGTCAAAGGAATTTTGTCAATATCCTTTGATTCTTCTATTGCCGTAATCTTGGCATGGAATCTCTCAGGTAGAGATCTGAGCACATTCCTTACAACCTTGGGTTTAGGGATGGTTTTTCCAAGATTAAAGGCTGAGTTCACTATGTCCTTGAGCTTGACATAGAACTCATCAAACGATTCATCCTCCTCCATCTTAATCTCTTCAAAGCTTGTAGTGAGCCTCTGAAGTTTTGAATCTTTGACAGCCTTTGTTCCTTCATAGGTTGTCTAGAGGATGGTCCAAGCCTCCTTAGCAGTTTCAGTTAAGGATATCTTCTTGAACTCCTCATTGGTGACTGCGCTAAATAGGGCATTTAACGCTCTGCTGTTGAAGTTAGCCGCCTTGATCTTTGCGTTATCCCAATCGGCCGGTTCTTTTTTTGGCTTAGTCCAGCCAATCTCTACAGCTTGCCACACCTTCTCATTTAAAGACTGCAAGAAAGCTCTCATGCGTACTTTCCAGTATGCATAGTTAGTGCCATCAAATAAAGGAGGTATAATTAATGACTATTCTCTATCCATGACAAATAGAGATCAATGGATCAACATAGCAAAGATTAAACCTAATCAGAGTATGCCTGCTCTGATACCACTTGATAGGCCACAAACTAAATGCCCCCTTGTGATTAAACCAATTAATTAATTAGCCAAGTTATTAATTAATCAATTTATCATGCAATTGCGTCGAAGTACAAAAAAATCACCAAATAACTAAATATGCAGTGCAGATTAAATGACACGGTGATTTGTTTACGAATGGAGAAAAACCTCGCGGCAAAAACCCCACCGGGTGATTTTCAGGTCATCACTCCCGAAACCCTACTATTATCAAATCAAGTGATTACAAGTAAAGAAATCCCAAGTACTTTACCAACCTACAGTTGAACCCTTACCTCAATACCCAATTGGACTTGATCTGTAGTGACAATTTTCCTTTTGATGCACGGCTCCCAAGTACGTGATTAACCAATGTGCAGATCCCAGTACGTGACTTCAAACACCAACTAAGGAGGAGAGGTTGGCTGCAAAGTTCTTCAGTTCATCCTACACGATGAAGATCAATAAGATGTTTGGTCACAAAACCCTTTGGTGCAAATACATAGCAACTTCTTCAGAGAAGATGAACTAGGTCAAGAACTTCGTCTTTGGTCACAATTTGCTTGAACAGAGATTGCTCAATGCTTTTTCAACTTATGTACAACTTGACGGCTCTTAAAACAATCTTTTTATATGTTTAGGGTTTGGAGAAAAGAAGGCCCAAAAGCATATTCACGGATCCCAAGGAAATCATATCAGAAAATCTAAAATTATAAATCTCGACAGATAGCAGGTGTCGAGGTAGCTATTGAGCAGGTGTCGAGATTTAATGAATTTGCACTTCAGCTTGATTTTTTTTTTTTTTTTTTTTTTTTGACAGACTTGATGACTTCAACATTTGATTTTGAAACTTTGTTTCTTGAAGTATTAAAAACGCCTAGAACTACCCAATTACAAGTAGAGTGTGTTTTGTCAAAAGGATTAGCCAATTTACATAAATAAGTGACATATTTTCTTGACAAGTGAGAACACATATGTCCTAACAAAATTTTATAGCACAGTCTTGCGGGTTCGACTACTTGATATTTCAGCTTAAAGCCCATTCTCTCAAAGATGAAGAGGTTGTTTGGTAATGTTGTTGTAGTAATATTATTTATTTTTTTAGAAATACATATGAGTAAAAAAATTTGTGGAAATACGTGTAATGTTATTTAAACACTAAAAATTGTTGCTCAAAACACCTTACCAAACAATATTTAGTGTGTTAGCTCTATAACAAAGCTCTATGGAACTAGTCATTCATTCCTTCTTACAAGTTGTGATGAAGACAATAATTGCAATCTACACATTCACACAATAATTGAGCTTTTTATATATTTTCTTCTAGCTACAAAGAAAAAAAAAATTAGAAAAGGAGGAAAGGAAGAAAAACTAAAAGGAAATTGTATGACAAGAGAGAACAATTTACCTGGATTTTATATTTGCATTTATAATGTTATATATTTTTGTGTAGTTGCCCTCTCACTTTCATTTACGTTTCAATTGCACAAATAATTTATTGATACTTATGAAGGGCTATTTGTTACATTGTCTAGTTGAAGGATACAATTTTTGTCTAGTGCATTTTTGCATTGGACATGATATGATGTAGACATGTATCCAAAACTGGGCATGTGTTCGAATCATATCGTGTTCAATTAATGCAAAAATACACTAGACACTCTAGCTTCACTCTTAATTGAGAGCCTTTACAAGTCGGGAATTAGTTATTTGACTATAAAACAAACAACATAACTTGTGTGAGACTAGAAATTTGAACCTTTGGCCCATTTCGTTGGCTGCTATGATTTTAGGAAGTGGTTAAGGAACAAAATACCCGGTATGATGTAGGATTCCCATTGCTATGATGAAGCCAAATGAGTATCCAATCACTACTCCCTCCTTTAAAGGTTTTGTTGGTGACAACTCTTTTGGACATGGAACTCGATCGAATCTGCATTCTACATAGCAGACAATTGTTGGCAAAAAAGTTTGGAATATTCATGGTGTCCATTTGACCACCAACTGGAATCTTACCAGTGAGCTTGTTGTTACTCACATCCAAAACAGACAATTATTGCAGCTTTGCTAGTGATTGTGGAAAAAAGTCTGATAATTTTTTATTTGACAAGTCCAAACTCTCTAGGCTCTTTAAGTCACCAAGACTTATCGGTACATTCCCATGGAGGATGTTATGTGAGATGTTAAGAAGTTTTAGACCATTCAATCTGCCTAATGATGCTGGGATCTCACCAAAAAGTTGGTTCATTGACAAGTCTAACAAGGAGTAGAGTTCAAGGTTATGGCTTGACATACCTTGTTTCAATTTCTTCCAATTCACTATCAAATCATTATACTTTAGCGAGATGGTGAAAATATTAGAGAGTGATGAAAGTGATTTGTTTGGTATTTCAATCATACCAAGAAGATTTCCAAACTTTGTAGGAATGTTGCCAACAAGATGATTGCTTGAGAGGTCAAGGATTCGGAGGCAACTAAGATTGGAAATACCATTAGGGATGGAACCTTGGAGGGTGGTGTTTCGTAAATTTAGGACTTGAAGGGTGAATATTTGGCTAATAAACTCCGGCAATTCGCTACTGATTTTGTTGTCATGGATATCTAGGTGTTCAAGATGGCTCATATTGGTCAGGTTTCTAGGAAAGTTGCAAGTAAACCTATTTTTTCCCAAAGAAAGAATTTCAATTTCTTGGTAAAATTTTGTTAGAATTTCACCTGAGAATTCATTAGAAGAAATGTCAATGTACTCGAGGAATACATTGGAGCTAAAATCTGGTAAGTTGCCAAAAAATCTATTGCTTGACAAGTCTAGTAATTGGAGGCGATATATATTAGAGATAGAGTGAGGAACTTTCCCTGAAAAGTTATTTTCAGCCAACATGAGAATCAAGATTTCAGTTGTATTACCAATGTTGTTTGGTAGTTCTCCAAAAAAATTATTTCGGGAAAGGGAAAGAATTGATAAACTTTTAGAGTTGAAGAGACAGGGTGGAAGAGAACCTGTAAGATTGTTATCTAACATAATTATACTTCCAACTTTCATTTCAGCAAGCCATTGTGGGAAAATTCCTTCCAGCTTGTTCTCACTCAAGTCCAAAAAGTCAAGAGTCTTCAGTTTAGAAATCCAATATGGGATTTCTCCCGCAAGACCACAAGATTTCATGCACAATTGAGGTAAAATACACGTAGGCTCTATCATTGCATCACTATTCCAAATCAGAATATTTCCTCCAAGAAAAAGATGCGTCATGCCCTTTATATTGAACAACCAAGATGGAATTTTTCCACTGAGCAAATTGTTTTCCAATTGAAGTGTTTCCAACCTCATCAATTTCTGCATGGATGATGGAATACTCCCAGTGTACTAGTTATTGCTCAAGGACAAACTAGTTATGTTGGATAGATTGCTAATAAATTTAGGAATCTTCTTTGGCAAGGAATTATCCCTCAAGTCCAATACTTCCAACTCCTTCAAATACGAAAATGATGATGGAATTTCGCCAAAAGAATTGTTGCTGCGAAGGTACAACTGCCGCAACTTTGTCATGTTCCCTATCTCCTTAGGGATATTTCCACCAAGAGAATTTTCTTCCAGGTTCAATACCCGCAAGTTTTGGTAAGCCCACTTCCCTGGTAAGAATTCCATGGAATGAATTACTACTCATATCAAGATAAACCAATTTGCTTAAATTGGCAAAGCCTGGTAATTCACCATGTATTTGATTCCCTGCCATGTCAAGAAGCATCAAGCTTCTAATGCGAAAGAGTGGTGTCAAGATGGTGGAAGTCACCACTATGGGCTCTATAGATTGCATAGAGATAAGGTTGTCAAGATATAGAGCAATCACAGTCCTTGAATGAAATCGAGTACTACGAATGACCCTGTCCCAGTTGCAACAATCTGAGCTGGAATTCCATGACTCTAAGTCAATCAATCGGCTTTCTAATGAAAGAGAACTAGTAGTTTTGATGAGTGAGGATTTGAACTGGAGAAGGGCTTGTTTTTTATTGTTGTGTTTCTTTCTTCTTTGTTGGATTGTTATAAAAAGTTTGGAGGAGTGTGATAAAAAGAGGTTCTCATTCTGCACCACTAATCACGGCGTACTCAAAGTCTAACTCAATGAGCACGTAGCAGTAGTTTTTGGGAATCGGTGATGGAGAAAGAGAGACTGGAAGTGGAAGGCGTTTTGGCTAGTCTGGTGTCTCTTTTCATGGAGTGAGTTTACTATAACATTTGACTTTCTATCAGAACTTAACATGAGAATCAAGATTTCAGTTACATTACCAATGTTGTTTGGTAGTTCTCCAAAAAAATTATTTCGGGAAAGGGAAAGAATTGATAAACTTTTAGAGTTGAAGAGACAGGGTGGAAGAGAACCTGTAAGATTGTTATCTGACATAATTATATTTCCAACTTTCATTTCAGCAAGCCATTGTGGAAAAATTCCTTCCAGCTTGTTCTCACTCAAGTCCAAAAAGTCAAGAGTCTTCAGTTTAGAAATCCAATATGGGATTTCTCCCGCAAGACCACAAGATTTCATGCACAATTGAGATAAAATACACGTAGGCTCTATCTTTGCATCACTATTCCAAATCAGATTATTTCCTCCAAGAAAAAGATGCTTCATGCCCTTTATATTGAACAACCAAGATGGAATTTTTCCACTGAGCAAATTGTTTTCCAATTGAAGTGTTTCCAACCTCACCAATTTCTGCATGGATGATGGAATACTCCCAGTGTACTAGTTGTTGCTCAAGGACAAACTAGTTATGTTGGATAGATTGCTAATAAAATTAGGAATCTTCTTTGACAAGGAATTATCCCTCAAATCCAATACTTCAAACTCCTTCAAATACGAAAATGATGATGAAATTTCGCTAAAAAGTTTGTTGCTGCGAAGGTACAACTGCCGCAACTTTGTTATGTTCCCTATCTTCTTAGGGATATTTCCACCAAGAGAATTTTCTTCCAGGTTCAATACCCGCAAGTTTTGAAGCGAGCCCACTTCCCTGGTAAGAATACCATGGAATGAATTACTACTCATATCAAGATAAACCAATTTGCTTAAATTGGCAAAGCCTGGTAGTTCACCTTGTATTTGATTCCCTGCCATGTCAAGAAGTATCAAGCTTCTAATGCGAAAGAGTGGTGTCAAGATGGTGGAAGTCACCACTATGGGCTCTATAGATTGCATAGAGATAAGGTTGTCAAGATATAGAGCAATCAGAGTCCTTGAATGAAAACGAGTACTACAAATGACCCCGTCCCAGTTGCAACAATCTGAGCAGTAATTCCATGACTCTAAGTCAATCAGTCGGCTATCTAATGAAAGAGAACTAGTAGTTTTGATGAGTGAGGATTTAAACTGCAGAAGGGCTTGTTTTTTATCTTCAGGACAACAAAGAGAAAAAAATGAGAAGTGTTAGTAGCAGGCTGAGGGCGCTGACCATTATTGTTGTGTTTCTTTCTTCTTTGTTGGATAGTTACTATAAAAAGTTTGGAGGAGTGACAAGGCAAAATTATGGTACATAAGGCACCCCTGCTTAATCCGTCGGCTTCACTCAAAATGGAGCCTACGGTTTGTATTGACGGGCTAAGTTATAAAAAGGCTGAAGGCCCTGAAGGGGACGGACCATGATAGGCCGTCGTGGAGGGAAGTCCATAAAGAGCCCTAAGGGGCTGATTCCTTCAGGAGGCTGACGACCCCCTCCCTGACTGAAGGGTCTAATACAAACTGACGGTCTTAAAGGCCGACGGGTATAATAAAACCATAACTTGGCCACCACGCATAAATGATAAAGAGATGACTTACTTTCCACGTACAATGTTAGAGTCCTATAAGGAAAGGATTCAACAATCTACGCTCATGAGGACTCCTATAAGGAAAAGACTTCTACTCCAAGTAAGAGAGGTCCACCCTCTACTACTATAAAAACTCCAATACCCTCATAAATCAAGGTACGCATAATTCACCCCTCTCTAGCACTCTAGAGTTGAAAAAAGTTCTAACTTGACATTCGGAGGGTATTTGGACGGCACCACACCGGTGCTCTCTGTTAGCTATTCTCCTTTTTATTGTGCAGGCGTCATTTCAAGCGTACAAGCATTGTGCAACTTATTGGTGAAATTTTCGGCATCATCAGTTGGCGCCGTCTGTGGGAATCAAGCATAAGCCATACTATCATTTTCCGGACTAAAGGGTTGCATGGTACTCACTCGCTCGATGGCAACTACTAACGATGTTCAAGGAGAGGAACCACCCACGACTGCTCTCGAGAGACAAGTTCAGACTCTCAGTGCCGCCGTGAAACGTCTCACCAAACAAAACCACGACTTGGAAGAACAGCTACGCCAGAAGAATGCAGCACTGAATGACCAACAAGAAGATCAAGAAGGGACTAGCACTCCAAAGAAAAATCAGGAGAAACTTGAAGGCAGTCACGCCCCAAGCAAACTGGAGAGGCGGAACTTGAGCATGCCATCCCTCACGGATGCGACTTCACCACATATTATCGCAAATATACAAGCAATGAGGGAACAGTTGGAGGTTATGATGAACGCGCTCAAGGGGCGAGTTTCCAGCGATCTTGACGATTTAGTCAACCTCACCGACTCGCCGTTCACTGCAACTGTCAATTCCTTCCCCCTATCACATAAATTTTGCATGCCGCATATAGATAGTTATGATGGAGTAAAGGACCCTCTGGATCACCTAGAAACCTTCAAAACATTGATGCACCTTCAAGGGATAGCGGACGAAATCATGTGTAGGGCCTTCCCTACAATACTGAAGGGTCCCGCAAGGGTATGGTTCAGCCGACTAATGCCGAACTCTATCAGCACTTTCAAGGAGCTAAGCACTCAGTTCACTACACACTTTATTAGGGGACACAGGTATAAGAAGTCCATGGCATGCTTGATGAGTATTAAGCAATGAGAGGACGAGACGCTGAGATCCTATATAACACGTTTCAATAAGGAAGCACTATCGATCGACGAAGCCGACGACAAGATACTTGTAGCAGCCTTTACAAAAGGGTTGCAAAATGGTAAATTTTTGTTTTCACTATACAAAAAAGACCCCAAGACAATGTCAAAAGTACTCTACAGGGCCACCAAGTACATGAATGTTGAAGACACGCTGCAGGCTAAGGAGGAAAAGCCAAGAAAAAGAGAAAGGCAGGAAGATGCATGACAAGACCAAGGGCGGAAGAGGCCGAGGACAGGAGATCGAAGAGATGAAAGGCGTTCTAAGCCCCCGGGGGGAAGGTTCAAAAGCTTCACCCCGCTAACCACTCCGATAGATCAAGTCCTAATGCAAATCAAGGACAAAGGGGCTTTGACCTTTCTTGGAAAGTTGAAGAGAGATCCTAGCAAGCATTCAAGAGACAGATACTGCCGCTTCCACCGAGATCACGGTCATGACACAACCAATTGTTACGACCTAAAGCAGCAGATTGAGGCCCTCATAAGACAAGGGAAATTACAAAAATTTGTAAGCAAGGAAAGAATGGATCCACCACCTCAAGAACACCCCCCCCCCCCCGACAGGATAATAACCATCCTAGACCTCCTGTCGGCAACATAAGAATGATTGTAAGAGGAACACCTACCGGGTCATCCAAAAAGGCTCGGAAGACGTACCTCAAGATGGTCCAGAATGTCCAGCTGACGGGTCTAGTACCAAAAATAGCACGAAGGGAAAGCCCTATTATCGGATTCTCAGAAGAAAATGCGCGACGTCTTCACCATCAGCACGATGGTGCGCTTATTGTCAGCCTACAAGTTGGAGACTACAACTTGCACCGGGTGTTGGTCGATAATGGCAGCTCGGCAGACATCCTATACTACCCGGCATGCCAGCAGATGAAAATCAACAGAGAGCTACTGATTCCGATGAATGCCCCACTCGTCGGTTTTGGAGGAACAAAGGTATTTCCCCTGGCCGCAATCACGTCATCTGTGGCGGCAGGCTACTATCCTCAATAAATCACGAAGGACGTAACGTTCCTCGTAGTCAACTGTTCATCCGCCTACAATGCTATCCTAGGGCGACCCACCCTCAATTCATGGAAGGCGGCAACCTCGACTTATCATTTAATGATCAAATTCCCAACCGAATACGGAGTGGGAGAACTACGCGGAAATCAGGTGACCGCATACGAATGCTACGTGACTATGATGGAAATGGATGATCACCTCCAAACCATGAACATAGAAGAACATTGGAATACGACGGAGCCCGTCGAGAATCTTGAAGAAATACCCCTTGATGACTCCAGACTTGACCAAACAACAAGGATTGGGACCCTTGCAAGTTCCTTGATCCGACAAACACTTACAACCTTCCTCAAAGAGAATCGAGACGTATTCGCCTGGAGTCACAAGGACATGCCAGGAATAGACCCTTCAGTCATGGTGCATAAGCTGAATATATCACCATCCTTTCCACCTGTCCGACAGAAGAAGCGTGTGTTTGCCCTAGAATGGGATCAAGCCATTGTTGAAGAAGTCCGCAAGCTATAGAAGGCAAACTTTATTAGAGAAGTCTACTATCCCGACTGGCTAGCAAATGTAGTGATGGTCAGAAAAGCTTCCGGGAAGTGGAGGATGTGCGTAGACTTCACCGATCTAAACAAGGCATGCCCTAAAGATAGCTATCCCCTCCCGAGAGCCAACACTCTAGTAGACTCTACAGCTCAACACTAGCTATTAAGCTTCATGGACGCTTTCTCTGGTTACAACCAAATCAAGATGCACGACACCGATCAAGAAAAAACTTCGTTCGTAACCAGCCAAGGCCTCTTCTGCTACAAAGTAATGCCATTTGGTCTAAAGAATGCGGGCGCAACATACCAAAGACTTATGAACAAAATGTTCGCACAGCAGATCGGGAGAAATGTCCAAGTCTATGTAGATGATATGCTAGTAAAAAGTCAAAGGGAGGAAGATCACTTAGAAGACCTCAGGGAAACATTCAACACTCTTCGCTCGTACAACATGAAGCTTAATCTAGGAAAGTGCGCCTTTGGGGTGACAGCAGGAAAATTCCTAGGATTCATGGTTTCCCAGAGGGGCATTGAGGCCAATCCGGACAAGATTCGGGCTATAATGGAGATGGCACCACCGAAAAATGTGAAGGAAGTACAAAGCTTCAACGGCAAGATAGTAGCGCTAAACAAGTTCGTCTCCAGAGCAACAGATAAGTACTTACCCTTCTTTTGCACACTAAAGTGATCTTTTGAGTGGACTGCCGAGTGCCAACAAGCGTTCGAGGAATTGAAAGCTTGCCTCTCTTCCCCACCACTACTGAGTCCTTCGCAACCAGGTGAAGAACTTTTTCTCTATCTTGCCGTCTCCCCAGCCATCGTTAGTGCCGCCTTGATTAGAGAAGAAGAGAAAGTGCAAAAACCTGTGTACTACACTAGCCGGGCACTACGCGGAGCCAAAGAAAGATATCCACCCATGGAAAAACTTGCCTTTGCGTTAGTTACGGTAGCACACAAACTAAAGCCGTACTTTCAAGCCCACACGATGATCGTCCTAACTAACAAGCCTTTGTGACAAGCGATGAGCAATCCTGAAGCTGCTAGACGATTGGCACTGTGGGCTATAGAATTAAGCGAGTTTGACATCCAGTATTGCCCGCAAACCGCCATTAAAGGACAGGTTGTTGTAGATTTCATAGCTGAATTCACAAATGTCGAGGACAGGGGGGCAGAAGAATCTCCCCAATGGAGCATGCATGTAGATGGATCTTCCAACAGGCAAGCTGGCAGAGCCGGCATCATACTACAGTCACCCGAAGGAGACACGGTGGAGTGTATGGTCTGCCTTGAGTTCCCTACCACCAACAACGAGGCGGAGTACGAAGCTCTGATAGGAGGACTTGACCTCGCCAAAGCCGCAGGAGCCGCAAAGGTGATCATTTACTGTGACTCTCAAGTCGTGGTTAACTAGATAAATAGGGAGTATGAATGTAAAGGCGAAAGAATGAAGAAGTATCTTGACCAAGCAAGGAGAAGGGTAAATGAGTTGAAGGTCGAAATTATACAGATCCTCCGGAGAGAAAACAAGCGAGCTGACCGCCTAGCCAGAGTTGCTTCAGCCGAACATATGGCCACCCTTGGTAATGTACTCTCCTTCATACAGCTCTCTCCACTTATAAATTCTGTCGATGTACAGGAGCTTGGTTCCCAAAGCGATTGGACCACGCCGTTAGTTTCTTTCTTGAAGAACGGCATATTGCCAAATGAGAAGAAAGTTGCAAGAAAACTGAAGGTCCAAGCAATGAGGTTCGTTTTGATAAGAGATGTCTTATATAAAAGAGGTTTCTCTCGCCCCTACCTACGATGCTTAGGTCCTGAAGAAGCAGATTACATCATGAGAGAAATGCACGAAGGAATCTGCGGAAACCACTCACGGGGTACTTTTGGCCAACCATGCAGAAGGATGCTGAGGCTTATGTAAAGACCTGCGACAAGTGCCAAAGGTTCAACAATGTCATCAGACAACCACCTGAAGAACTCACCCCGATGACAGTGTCATGGCTGTTCGCTCAATGAGGATTGGACATCATGGGGCCGTTCCCTACGGCAATACTACAACTAAAGTTTCTAGTAGTAGGCATCGACTACTTTACGAAGTGGGTGGAAGCTGAAGCCTTGGCCACCATTATGAAGAAAAACATACGGAGTTTCGTCTGCCGATGTATCATATACAGATTTGGCATTCCTAGAGTCTTAGTCTCGGACAACGGGAAGCAATTCAACAACGACTCCTTTCGGGACTTCTGCTCGCAATTAGGGATACGAAACCACTACTCCTCCCCTGCCTACCCTCAAGCCAATGGGCAGGTCGAAGTCACAAATCGATCCTTGCTGAAGATTATCAAGACTCGGCTAGAAAGGCCAAAGGGTATATGGGCTGAAGAGTTGCCGAGCATACTATGGGCCTACAGGACTACGGCAAGGACGCCAAAAGGAGAAACACCATTCCGACTAACATATGGGAACGAAGCAGTCATCCCAGCCAAAGTCGGCCTCACAAGCTACAGGGTGCACAACCATGATGAAAGGAAAAATGACGAGGCCATACGTTTGCAACTCGATCTGGTGGACGACGTCAAGACGGCGGCAGAACAAAGGCTCGCATGGTACCAAGACCACATGGCCAAGCACTACAACTCTTGGGTCAGACACAGAGACTTCCAGGTTGGAGACCTCGTTATAAGGAAAGTCATGGGCGTAGCAAGAGACCCAATCCAAGGAAAACTCGGCCCGAATTGGGAAGGACCTTACCAAGTCACGGCGTGGCAGAGGAAGGGCACCTACCATCTGGAGACACTAGAGAATGTTGAACACTCGCGAAAGTACTACCGGTAGAAGGGATGACGTGAAGAACAACACCCCTCTTTTTTATTCTTAGTTCACTTAGATTTACTGTTTACTTTAAGTATTCGCTAATAAGCCCAACGGGCATGTTTTTTACTTTGGTTTTGCTACAATAAGCCCAAAAGGGCAGGTTTTTTGAACTACTTTTTATATAGATGCATGATAATAAGAGGAATTTATTCAGAACTACTGAAGTTTCTACTTACAAATTTAAATTCACAAAAGACCGACGAAATGACCAAGTCCACAAGATGGACAAAGCAATAAAGCTGACGGTCTAATAAAAGACCGACAAAATAGCCAAGTCCATAAGATGGACAAAGCAATAAAGCTAACGGTCTAATAAAAGACCGACGAAATGACCAAGTCCACAAGATGAACAAAGCAATAAAGCTGACGGTCTAATAAATGACTGACGAAATGGCCAAGTCCACAAGATGGACAAAGCAATAAAGCTGACGGTCTAAATAAAAGACTGGCAAAGTAGCAAAGTCCACAATAAGCTCAGCTATTAAGTTGACGGTCTAAATAAAAGACTGACAAAGTGGCTAAATCCACAATAAACTCAGCTATTAAGCTGACGGTCTAAATAAAAGACTGAAAGTGGCAAGTCCACAATAAACTCAGCTATTAAGCTGACGGTTTAAACAAAAGACTGACAAAGTGGCCAAGTCCACAATAAACCCAGCTATTAAGCTGACGGTTAAAATAAAGAACCGACAATTTGCCATCCACAAGATTAACACAGCTATTAAGCTGACGATCTAATAAGAGACCCAAATAAACCAATGAAGCTCAAAGTAAACACAAAGCCGACGGTTTAAATAGAACTGACAGCGCCACTAAACTAAACGGGTCAAAAATCATAACTCCATTCCTTTGGATCATAACCTACAACTGGGCAAGCCCAACATTAAACAAAATTCAAAAATAAAGGATTAACTAAAAATCCCTAGCAAAAGGGCGACAGCTTTATTAAACCAACGGAGTTGTAAGCACATTAAATTACGGCAAGGCTAACAACATCAGCCAGCAGCTAAGAAAGTAAATTTAGAAAAGAAAACTCGAGCAAATAGCCCTACATACATACCCAAAAAGTGACGGGCGTTAAGCAAAAGTAAATTAATCTTCAAATAGAAGCCCCAAAGACAAATGGGGCACTTAAAAACATTGTTCAAAACAAAATACAACGATTACGAAAAGAAAAACCACGACTGAGAAGGAGGAGCATCACTTAAAGCTTTTTTTTCTCAAGTACAGAAGGGTCTTCCACGACAAGGATCTCCACTGAAGGATTGACGGGAGGATTCACAATAGGCTGGGCTAAAACAACTCCACAATCTCCATGTGGAGGAGAATCCTCTGGGTCGTCACCACTAACAGTAACGGCATCAGTAGCAAGCGTCATTGGCTGGGCGTCATCTAAGGTGATCCTAGACAGGTCCAGCTCAGGGAAAGCTGACGCTACTTGTCTAAGGTAGTCATCAAATCCCGTGCCATAGTATCCACCACAGGAATCAATAAAAGAGTCTGACGCCTTGAATTTCTCGACCGCGTCAGCCTCTGCAGTTTCCACCTGATCACGAAGAGTCGTCAGCTTTTTCTCTAACTCGCCCTTTTGATGACCCGCCTCTTCCAGCTTCTCCCTTACTTCTTTCAGCTCGATGTTAAGAAGACGCATTGCCTCCTTATACTAAGCCTGCTGGTCTCGCATATTAGCATTGTGTTTGTTGACGTGAGTGACGATACCCTCCTTGGCCACGCACCGGTCTTGAAGCGCCTTTACGCGAACCAAGGCCTAGAAAAGAATGCAACCGTCAGTCATTAAACATGAAAAAGATGAGGGAAGAGCCAGTTAAGAGAGACGACTTACCCGTGTGAGACCAAACAAAGCTGACGTCCCCAGCTCCTCTGTCGCCAACAGATCATAAGGATCTATGTCCGTCGGCTTTATAAGCGATTCTATTGCCTCAACAGCAAAGTCCTTGTGCGTCAACAAGCAACAAGGCCCCTTCAGGACGGGACCAGAAGAAGTCATCACACTCTTCCCTGCCCCGTGACCTGACTTGGGGGTTGACTTCTCGGGGAGTTCATTCCCAGAAGTGACGGCTGCCTTTTTAAGGGGACGGTTGACATCCCCGTCGAGTTTCCTTTTTGAAGAACCCTTAGTGATGGTCTGGAGGGTAGACTTAGATGTCATCTCCCCCTTTGCCTTCTTTTCCTCCTTCTGACGGGCAGCGGCAACCCTAATCCATTGCTTAGCTACGTCTATCTCTGCAAAAGAAACACATAAGAGGAACTGATGACCAAAAAGCTGAAAATAACGGGATCATAAGATCAAGCCACTCACGGTGACGGGAAAATTCTTCTAACTTGCGAGCCTCAAGCGTCGGTTCAGGACCCCCACAGTACGCGTGAAGAGTGTCGAGAGTAATTAAATCTTGACACGATCGCTCTTCTATAGGAATCTCTAAAACCCGACAGATGAAATCTTCCTGCTCGTCGGTTACTAGGGGGCGAGTGAGGGCTGAAAAAGGAGCAAATTGACAACGTTAAAACCATTCAAAAAAAATAAAAACAGATTATTATATGCAAAAAAATTGACGGGGACGAAAGCTGAAGGCTAAAACCTGACTCCCTGACAAACGCCCAAGTATTATCAAAATAACCGTGAGATATCGTCTCCCATTCTTCTTGACGGCACACCCAGTCCGCCCCTTCAACAAAAATGAACCTACTCTTCCAGGCTCTATTAGAATCTGGCATCTCAGACACCAACCTCAAATCCTTCTCCCTGACGGCGAAGTGATACATCCCATTGGAAGAAGAAAGGTGTCGGGGTCTGTAGCAATAAAAAAATTCGTCCAAGGAAAGCTGACGGTGCCCTCCACTTAGACGACTCCACAATATCTCAACACCAATAAAGATTCTCCACGAGTTTGGAGCAATCTGACTAACAGACAAACTAAGGAAATCAACCAGTTAATGGTGTAAAGCCGTCAGGGGCAGTTTGAGCCCCGTAGCAAACATGGCATCGTACATGCCAATGTTCGCAGTTCTTCCCGTATAACATTTTTCACCATCCCTAGGCAGACGGATGGGAATATGGTCGGGGATTTGGAAACGGACACGTAACTCTTTAAAAATTTTGAGAGTCATTTTTGGAAGGAACTTATTTACAGGCCACTCCTTGGGAAGGATGAAGGGACAATTACCTCCAGGACTTCCAGAAGTCCCTTCACAAGACCCCTTTTCGCCTTCATCCCCGTCACTACTTCTCTCTCCTTCTACCCTAACTTCACTCTCCTCACCTACTACCTTCTCCTAACCTCCGTCTCCATGACTTCCTACCTCCTCGACAAGAGTTTGGGCTGACGTCTCCCTCTCTGACAACCAGGAAAAGCTCCTAGACTCACTACCTGAACCAAATACCTCGTCGTAGCCCGCTCCATCGCAAACCGATGACCGGTCACTCGACGTATCACTCGACATCTGACTACCTACAAGTGACGGGTGTAATCTAAGCACCTAGGATGATGACCTCACTTTAAAGAAATCAATTGAAATAAAATATGTACAAAGAAGAAAAGGAACTTACAAGTTTCTCAAAAAGGTGACGGTTGAAGAAGCGACAATAGAGACGTAAGCTACAGGATTGACAGGAGGTGGGTGACGGATTTACTCTCCAGAAATTAGTATAAGTGAAATAGGAAAAAATGAGGAGAGGTGGACCCTATATATAAAAGGGAAAACGCACAGAAGACGAAGCGACGCCCTCGTCTAGAAGCAGAGCAAACCCGAGCGTGCCACGTGTCCGAGCATTTAATATTGGTTACTCGAGGTGTCACCTTGGGAATATTTTCTCTCTCCTAGCCAAAGTAACAGATAACAACGAAAGAATACTCCATAACCCGTCAGTTATAACTGATGGAGATATGGAGTAGGGGGCAATTGACAAGGCAAAATTATGGTACATAAGGCACCCCCGCTTAATCCGTCGGCTTCACTCAGAATGGAGCCTACGGTTTGTATTGACGGGCTAAGTTATAAAAAGGCTGAAGGCCCTAAAGGGGACGGACCGTGACAGGTCGTCGTGGAGGGAAGTCCGCAAAGAGCCCTAAGGGGCTGATTCCTTCAGGAGGCCAACGACCCTCCCTGACTAAAAGGTCTAATACAAACTGACGGTCTTAAAGGCCGATGGGTATAATAAAACCATAACTTGGCCACCACACATAAATGATAAAGAGATGACTTGCTTTCCACGTACAATGTTAGAGTCCTATAAGGAAAGGATTCCGTAATCTACGCTCATGAGGACTTCTATAAGGAAAAGACTTCTACTCCAAGTAAGAGAGGTCCACCCTCTACTACTATAAAAGCCCCAATACCCTCATAAATCAAGGTACGCATAATTCACCCCTCTCTAGCACTCTAGAGTTGAAAAAAGTTCTAACTTGACTTTCGAAGGGTATTTGGCCGGCACCACACAGGTGCTCTCTGTTAGGTCTTCTCCTTTTTGTTGTGCAGGTGTCATTTCGAGTGTACAAGCATTGTGCAACTCACTGGTGAAATTTTTGGCATCATCAAGGAGTGTCATAAAAAGAGGTTCTGGAAGTGGAAGGCATTTGGCTGGTCGGATGTCTCTTTTCATGGAGTGAGTTTACCAAAGAATAAAGAGAGCAAAACGTGAAGAGCATTTTGATGTTTTGAAAAAATGATTAAACACTTATGAGTGAACGACTTGTCCTTTATCTCCTGCTTCATTCACTGCTTACTGTCGTTTAGTTCTTTAACTTAATGGTTATTAGTTGGATATGTGAATGTTGGGGGAGTTAGAGTTTGCTTGTGAGCCTAATCATAATTAATGAGAATGAGTTGCATTCTCCCATTTTCCTCTCCGTTTTGATCATTTCTGTTCTTATACTTTAAACAAAATGAAAGAAAAGAGACCTATTTTTTTGAATCCGCAAAATAAATGTATATAAATAATTTATATTTATAATATGTCTTAAACATGAGTTATTATTTTTTCTGTAAAAAAAAAAAAAAAAAAAAAAAAAAAACGAATATTATATACGTTTTTTCCAATATATAAGAAATTTTATTAAGGCAGTTTCATATAATTTAAGACAACTATTTTCTTTGAATAAGTCATGTGCAATTATCCTTTAAATTATTTAATCACAGTCAATATGTTTTAAATATTTTAAATCAAAATTTTTTGTTAAATAAATTAAAACCTAAAACTGACACATTAGAGTATGACGATAATTTCAGACCGAACATTTAATTATAGAATCATAACCCCTTCTCTTCTAGTGGGAAAAAAAATCATTGTATTCCTATGTCCAAAAAAGAAAAAACATTGAAGAAGAGAGAAAAAGGAGAAACAAGAATAAGGAAGAGATAAATAGAAGTGAAGGGATGTGTGGGTTTGCCGAGGAGTGATAATGAAAAAAGAAGACAAAAGAAAGGAAGGAAGAGAAAATATGGGGATCACTATTCAAAATCCCCCACAAAAGAGAGAAGAAAATATTTGCATGTGTGGTTGTAAAACAACCCACATGTTCAGAGGGCTCATGTTGATATCTAAAATTTCACACATTTTGGGTCAAGAAGTAAAGCCCAAGACCCAATGAATTTGGGTTTTAAGGAGTAGAGGATTCAAGCCCAATGTGCATAATGACATTTTAGTAAATGTGTATTAAGGGTAAGGTTTTCAGACCCGGACCGTTCATTGAACCGTAAAAGGGAGAGGTTTAAGGTTTTTAAGGTCAAACCGAGGTTGAACCGAGGTCGAACCTTGATGACGTCATAATTAATTTAATAATTATTTAAATATAAATAAAATATATTAAATTAGTATAAATAGAAAAATTAAATTAAATGACCCAATTAAATATAGAAATCTATCTTTCAAATATTTTTTTTTATATCATAACTTTCATAGGACAAATAAAAAATATCATATCCTAAGCATACATTGTTTATCAAAAAAAATATATATATATCCTAAGCATACATAGATATAATATTTCTTTATTTATTTATATGTTGATCAGTTAAACTTGTGATAGTAATATTCTAATAATATAGGAATTAGAAAGACACTTAGTAATTTTAAATTAAAATAATAATTTAATAATTATTATATATTTTTTTATAGGAATTATTATGTACTTAATTGTATTCGTTGACTCACTATTTTTTTTTTTACCAATCAAACTTTACTACATTATAATTGTAATAAAAAAATTTTGAAATACTTTATAGCACTATATTTTTTTTCGTTTACAAAAAATTGTAAATATTAACTAAAAGTACCTATAATATTTTATTTGTTACCTATCAATCCATTAATAGTCACATCACATGCTCAGAGCTCCAAATCTAATTGCTGAAAAATTTTGCCAATTTCAAAAATAAAAAAGTTTTCTTGTTTTCCCAATGCCTAGTCACGTGTAGGAGGGGCTCTAGATTCTTCCCAATGATCTGGATTCTTCCCAATGCAAGTCACGTGTAGGAGGGGCTCTGGATTCTTCCCAATGCTATGCCAAGTCACATAAGGGGCTTTGGAAACATAAAAAAGAATTCAAAACAAACCCATACAGCTAGAGAGAAGGTGAGAGAAACCACAACAGTCTCCATGGAAAGAAGAAAAAGAAGAAAGAAGAAGAAATAGAAGCAGAAGACGAAGATGAAGGCTGTGACTCACGATCTGTGCTGGGTTGTTAACTTGCTGTTTCAACTTCGTACAGCCCCTACTTTGTCATCTTCTTCTTCTCAGTTTTTTTTTTTTTTTTTCCTCACAAATCTTTTGATTCCAGATCTGAAAAATGTCCAATGCCTACCGGCCAAGTGCTCTGATCACGGTTCTAGAATTTAAAGCTTGTTTTTCTGTGTTTTTTTTTTTTTTTTTTAGGTTCAGATTCAGAGGGAAGTAGGGAACCGTGAGAAGTGGTCTGATGCCAGTTCTCAGAACCGTGAGGTCCGACCGTGGTTCGCACGAGTCCTTACTTTTTTCTCATAGAACGGTTCTTGAAGCTAAAAGAACCGCAAAAATGAACGGTTCGAGGTTTTTCCGGTCGGACCGTACGGTCCGGTCCGGGTTTCAAAACCATGATTAAGGGAAGGCAAATTGGTAATTGCACTCACACCTCATGGGCAATTAAATCAAGACACATGAACACATATGGGCCAAGTGTCACACCTACCAAATTCCACTTGTTCCAAGCTGTTTGAGTAAAATGAATAAAAAAAATGGAGAGAAGCCCATACTTCCTTGGACATTTCTACAAATAGAAAAATGAGATAGAGATGAAAAGTTCAACGCATATATTCTACTAAATGACTCTGGCAGATTAGGGTGAACTAGGTCCAAGACCTTTTTGATCCAATGAAGAGTATTTGGCCTATGAAGGCCTAATTCCTTTTGAATAAAAGGATGAGAATAACTTACTATCACCTCCAGTAAGAGACACGATGATAGAAAATAAAAGCGGTAGTGGCAAATAATGCATGAAGGAGAATTAAAATTAGAGAAAATACAAGAGTAGCAAGGTAGGTGAGAAAGGTAAGGTCTGGGCTATACCCTTCTACATCATAGCCAAGTATGGGGAGTAAGGCCTATGATCGACAAAATGCAAAGGGTGTGGTTTGATAGAGGGGGAAAGGACCTAGATTTAGCATCTCGCTGAGACCACTTTTGGGAATATACTTGCTGGAAAAGCATCTTTACCAAAACGAGAAAAGAGTAGGTGAGAACCATCTAATGCATGCTAGAGGATGGGAACAAAGAGAATTAATGGAGGCTTTTACCATTTTAGGGAAAGAGATGTGAGGTGCCTACATGGTAGACTGACCTTTACCCAAAATAGGGAGGTTATTTGTCATGAGGGATAGGCTAAAGGCTCCTTAATGGGAGTATATAAGGCTGAATGTAGGTAGTAGGTAGTGGGGCAGCACCCAACTGGACATGGTCAAGGTAGTGGGCAATGTGTTAAATGGAAGAATGCATGCAGTAGAAAAAAGAATGGATAATGATGAGGGAAAAATGGTAAAAATAGGGACCAAAGTTTAGGTATAAAAAGATGGAATAGTACCCATGAATGGACAAGACGGGTAACACATAAACCAAGGAAAACATATGAGGCAATCTAAAGAGAAAATGAGACAGTGAAAGAAGAGAAAAAAGAGAAAGAAAGTGACATTTGAGAGAAGAGAGAAAGTAGAGTATATACGGTAGGAGGGTATAACATGCATCACTAGGAACATTTTCCCTCCCTTAAAAACACTAAAGATGACTACTCTAGCTCATGCTCCAAACCAGGGGCAGAGCTAGGAGTTTTTGTTTTTGGGGGGGGGGGGGGGGGGGGGGGGGGGGGGGGGGCAAGTTGCAATGCTAATATATTTATCAAGACAACCTCCCCCCCCCCCCCCCCCCCACACACACACACGCGCGCACACACATACACACCTACACACACACACATATATATACACATACACTTTTTTACTATATACACACACTTTTTTATTTGATAAGTTATATATATGCACACACCCAACCAAAAAAAAAAAACTTAGTATTTTCAATGAAAATTTATTTTTGATGGGGATCTTTCATAAAATAAAATTCATATTTTCAATTTTCATAGTAAAATTCTTAAAATGTTTCATTTTAAATACAAATTATCAAATTTTATACTAAAGTAAGTAAAAAATCTTTTAATTGAACTAATGAAATTTTCAAAAACATGAATGATCCAAAACTTGGAGGAATAAGTTAGGCTCCAAACATATTTAAACCTACCTTGCTCTAATTACCCATTATGTGACAACTAAATACATATTTCATGTGTAGTTTTGGTGACAAAATTTAATTTTTTAATGAGTCAATAAGTTGTTAATCGTCACATAATGGGTTGAAAAAGATAGATTTAAACATGTTTGATACTAAACTTTACCAAATATTTAACAGATTTAAAAGCATATTTTACAATAAAAAATAGAATTGCGAAAAATAAAGTTTTATCTCATAACTATTAGACCAATTTTTTTTTTTAGAGTATTATTGGGCTAATTCAAATTTTTTTGGGGGGGGAGGGGGGGGGGGGGAAATCTTATTTTTGTAGACTAAATTTTGAAAACATTATAATAATTGTGTATATATTTTTAAAAAAAAAAAATTCAAAATTTTGGGAGGCCATGGCCCCCCCCAACCCACCCTTATACCTCCGCGCCTGCTCCAAACCATATAACTTCATAGACTTACTTGGTAATAAGATTGTGTCAGTCGTGGTTGAGATATTTTTAGTCAATATCCTATTGAGAACACTATTTCTCTTAATTATGTCTATTGAAACTTTTGTTACTTTTTGTAATTATGTACTGTAAGTTTCATTTTGAACTAATCATTATTTTGCTATATATATATATATATATATATATTTGTACTTTTGAGGATTTTTTTCTTTTTTTTCTTTTTTTTGGGTGCCCAGATTGGTTCCTATATAGGTGTATCATGCAAAGAGAACTAGGTCCAACTCTCCACCCCTACCCTTGACCCAAAAGCACAAAAAATGCACCGACACCATTCTTAATGGCTACCAGTTGTTTTAACAGTCCCTTGATAAAAGTTGTCCATTTTTATAATTTATTTAGAGTCATGCTACAGGCATCAACAATACAACAAAAATTTTACAAAGTTTGACAAACATTTATTCCACTTGGACCCCATCTCAATACAAAAAGAAAAGAGCCTGTAAAGTTATTTAAACTTTCCATTTTATTTAGGACAATTATGAGTTTATATTGTACTATTAACCTAAGATTTACATTGTACACTAAACAAAAGTGTACAACATTGTACATATTTGCAAAAGGTGTACAATATTGTACACATATGCATAAAAATGTCTAGTATTGTACACATTAGTTTAGTGTACAATGTAAATCTTACATTGGCAGCTCAATGTAAACTAATAATTTTCCTTTTATTTATTAAGACTGTGCAAACATACAAAAGCCTGTATTTACAATGGTGAAGCCTCCATCTATGACAATGTTATGTCCGCTCACATATTTTGATTCATTACTTCCGAGATAGAGAGCAGCCTCGGCTATATCCTCTGGCTTGAGAACTTCACCCTTGAGGTTGGAATAAACACGATATTCTCCATCAGCATCCAGCTTAAAGAAATCCTTTGCCAAAGGTGTAGCAATCAAATAAGGTGACACACAATTCACACGAATTCCAAACTGTCCGAGCTCCACTGTTGTATTTCTCATTAATCCAACCACACCATGTTTTGAGCTTATGTAGCCATGAGATGAAACTCCTCCTATGGTTGAACATACACTGGCGGTATTGATTATACTACCTTTTTTAGCCGGAATCATCACACGGGCTGCATGTTTGGTGCCAAGGAAAGCACCTACAAGGTTGACACTAACCACTTGCTCAAATTCAGCCTTCGTATTGTCAAGGATGTTGGGTTTGGCTAGTACTCCAGCTATACCAGCATTGTTGTACATAATGTCTAACTTACCATACTTGGAAATAGCATGATTAACTGCATTTTCTACATTTGTTTCTTTAGTAACATCACAATGGACAAAGGATGTAGATTGAGGATTTAGTTCTTCGCATATAGAGTGACCCAATTCATCTTGGATGTCAGCAATTACAACATTTGCTCCATGTTTAGAGAAGAGTCTTGCAGTGGACTCACCAATGCCGCTAGACCCACCAGTGATTAATGCCACTTTTCCTTCAAGCCTGTCACATTCATTTTTACAAGATATTATCTCTCACTTTTATTATTCAACATATTAGATGGCATAATTGCACAAAATATTTGCTACAGTCCATGGTTAATGGATGCAGTGTCCAACAAAACAAATAGAAAAAGTATTTACCGGGAGAGAGGATTTTTTTTTTTTTTTCATGGAGTATTGTTCTTTAACAAATTAAACATATTGAGGCAAGATAGCTAAAAAAAATTTCATACCTTCTTGCTGCAGCCGAGAGTAATGAGAAACTTCCCATGGTCGAAGGAGTTAGAATATGTGTTGGAAAAATAAAAATGAAACCCAAATACATTCACCATCTCTTGTAATATAGCTGAGATATCATAATCAAGCACAATTTAGTATTTACCCTGGACCCACAGCAAGTTAGCTAGAATAGTTAAACTGGGCCACATGCTGTACTAAGTACTAACTAGTAAATTTTCATTAACAAAAAAAAGTACTAACTACAAAATTTATCGAGTAAGTCTAGTATTATAACTAATTCTACAACTTTATCACAATTTTATCATATGATGATCTGTAAATAGTGGAATCATAGACCCAAATAGACCCATCATTTCATTTTCACTACCTACAACTTGCTATATAGATAAATTGTGGCTAAAATAATAAAAATTGTTGTGACACTAGACTTACTAAATTTATCCCGGTTTGGATCAAAAAACACGTGAAGTTATAGTGGACTGTCAGATGGTTGTTAGAATCCTCATGGTCAACAGATGCTTCTAAATTTTTTATAACTTTCTATTGGTGTGCAGTTAAACAAAACCATACGTCTCATTAAATTGAATGATATTACATGCTACTTGATCTAATGTAATTATATTATATAATATTAAAAAAAGAAAGCATATAATAAGATAATATATATAATTACTCAAATGTAAACATCAAATAAACAATAACTAGCCATTCAGCCAAAAAAAAAACAATAACTAGCCACAATTATCAATTTTAAAAATAAAATAAGATAATATAGATCATAAAAAGATGCTAGACTATGTATAAGAGATATATTTCTTTTTTGTATTGACTAGTAGAGACTGATTCACGTGGAAGAGGAATCCTTTTATATCTTAGAGATATATAGAAAGGATTTTTTTCCCCTTGTATTGCTTAGTTGGGATTATTTTTATTTTTTTTATGGATTTTTCAATAGAGGTTTTTTAGGTACAACTTTTTCAAACAATCCCTTTTTCAAAACTGAAAAATATTCTATACCAAACAGGTACTAAATATCCTAGTATACTGCCATACTCTTTTTTTTTTTTTTTTTTGAACAATTGTATCTAGGCGTACTCATGAACATACACACATGGCCAAAAATGCAAGCCAACACGCATAGACACACTGCAAATGAATCATACCGATGTTGAGCATAAAAACCGAACATCTGTCACAGTAGATCAATGCCACAGAGAAGACTCTGTCACCACACTTTTGACAAATAGTCACCATAGTGGAGAGAATGAGAAGGGACCACCATAAAACCCGTGAATATTCTTGGGAAAGTGACAAAAGCTAAGCAGCAGCGACAGAGCGATGGGAAGAGAGATTTTGGGGTTGCGGAAATAGATGCTACACCATATGTCGAAATCTCTCAGAGGACAGAGCAGAAACCCTAGGAGAGAGACATAAAGAAAATTACTAGAGAGAGAGAGAGATATGGGAGTTAAGGCGCGTTGGGTTTGGTTATTTGTTATAGATTTTTGATGTTAGGATTTGGAAGATTATGGACCCAAGGGAATGGATGGGCCAAATGGTATTTTACTTTGTTTTTGTTTTAATTGATTTTTGGCTAAAATTCAAATTACAATTTTTAAGTTTAGGGCAAATTTCAATTTATTTATCTATAATTTGACTAAAATTTAAATTGTCTACTTATAGTATAGAAGTTGGCACTTTGCCTACTTGATATTCACTACTTTAAGCTTCCGTAAGCCACATATGTAATTTCACCATTTTGGCTTAAGGACATTCTTCCTCTTTATAAGAATATTCTCAAGCCTATCAATTCAAACAAAACTGTCAATGGGATGGAAAAGATTGAGAAAAAATAATTGTAGTGTGTTTGATTTGGTTTTAATTTTTGGTTGCAGTGGCTGTGGCTAGATTTTTTTGGTTTAGTTCTTGGTTTGACAACCACTTCTGTTAGATTCACTTCAATGCCGATGTGGGTTCAGGTGTGGGGTTTACCTTTCGATTTGTTATTGGAGGAGGTGGGTAGGGATATTGACAGAGGTCTGAGAGAAGTATTAGATCGTTAGTAAAACAAGTCGTCAATAACATTAACGATCGTTACACACATTAATGCTCATATATAAATTCCTCACTTAAATGGTGCAAGTGTAATGGACGTACAGCCTTTCCAGCCACCAGCTCACAACTGTTACAACTACCTCAAGCTGATCATGACACATCTGTTACTGAACATTGAATGGGGAAGTTAAATGGCTATTAAATGAGCATTTAAGCCTCCAGCTCAACCATAACTAATGGATAGTGATAAAACGCTTGTCCATATTACAAACCATCCATGTTAATGACGAGTAAAAGTATGGACGAGCGTAAATGCATTAGTTCCAGACAGCATTTAATGTCCAAATGATAAATGAGCACAAAGTCGTTACTGTTGTCCAATTATGCACATTTAATGGCTGTTAAAAACGTTAAAGGGCTGAGGATAAATAGTCATTATTAGGCCATAAATCCTCCAGCTGTGGTACAACATTAGAAAGGCCAGTAAATTGAGCATTTACTCATACACAGGCTATATAAAACTAGGGGAGACAAGTAATTGGGGCATGTTGAACTCACATACAAATTACTCTACATATTACAAATTTCTAAAGAGTTTAAGCTAACTTAAACATCGGAGGGTCCTTGGCAAGCCCCAAACCGATGTCATTATCTGCTTAGTGCTTTCTTTAGTACAGGATCTCCAGGTCGTCCATCGTACTAATGAGGTACATAATGACGAACTCCAGGTTGTCCATCGCATTAACGAGGTACATACTGACGAGCTCCAGGTCGTCTATCATACTGACAAGGAACATACTAATGAGATGAAATTCTGCTTCATCAGTTTGGTGCTGTCTGTGGGAATGACGGACTATCAGTCAATAAGCCATTGAATTCTCTACTGACTAAGTTTCTTAGAACTGATGGACTCTACCACAACTGCGCTGCCGAACCTGGTGGTGATGGCTCAACAAATCCAAGCACTAATAATCGATGTGCAAGAATTGAAGAAACAAAATGAAGACTTGAAGTGGAGAGTACGTTCAAATGACACGAATACGTCACAGTCACGATGTAATCGCAATGACAATGACATTAAAGCCCATGGTCCAGGAAATAGTAGAAGAAAAACTTCTAAGCACATCGCACAGTCAACTCATGGGAACGCTCAGATGATGAAAAACATGAGGAGAGAGTTAGATGAAGTCAAGAATGCCATGAAGAGAAAGACAGTGATAAATCTTGATGGCATGATCATGAGGACAAACTCACCCTTTATTGCTAGCGTTTTGGAGTGCCCTTTGCCTTCCAAATTTCGTCTCCCATAGCTGGAGGTTTACGATGGCACCAAGTATCCCCTAGAGCACATAGGGGCATTCAAGACAATATTAAACCTCCAGTAGACCCCAGACAAGGTAATTTGCGGATCATTCCCTACAACCCTTAGAGGAGCAGTAAGGGTGTGGTTTAGCAAGCCGCCCACGGCATCTATCGCAAACTTTGAGCAACTAAGTGACTCTTTTGTCCACCATTTCACCTTACACCTGCTAATTGTGACACAACATGAAGGGGAAACCCTGAGAAAGTATGTAAAATGCTTCAACAAAGTAATGTTAGAAATTGATGAGGCAAACGATTAGGTGATAATGACGACCTTCCAAGCTGGGTTGAACAATCCTGACCTTGTCTTCTCTCTAGGGAAGACTTCGTCAACTACAATGACAAACCTCCTGTTCAAAGCCCAAAAGTACATGAACAAAAAGGATGCATTAACGGCAAATGGAGTAGATGGCAAGCGAAGAATGGAAGAAATCGACAAGCTCCAACACAAAAAGAAGGAGAAGAAGGATTGTTCCCTCAGTCAAAAGAATGACAATGAAAATACGTAGGCTCATACAAGATCGACAAGTATTCTAGCAGAGGAACTTGTTACCTTGAATCACTCAACGGCAAACAGTTACCTCGTCCATGGAATGTAAAGCACTTCAAGAGGTATTATTGCCAGTTAGATGACGTTTTCAATTTTCTTTCATCAAATTGTTTTCTAAGCAGGAATGAATAAGGGGGCATTTTTCCCCACATGAATAAATGTCGTTCTCTTGAAAGATTTGAAAGTATTTTTATCATACCAAAAAAAAAAAAAAAAATTGAAAAGAAAGCCTGTCATTGAAAGTCCAGCGAGTAAAACCAAGTACACGATAAAAATAACGATAAGAGTAAAATCGTCACTGAAGAGTAACATTTGATCAATATACCTTCACTGAATTTGGTCAACTGTAAGATTGCAGACCATCAGTAAAACAGGTTGTCAGTAACACTAATGACTATTACACACATTAATGATTCGATCTTAAATCCTTTCCTTAACAAGGTTTGAACGTTACGGACTTTAGCAAACAGCCTCAAACAGCTAAGCTAACCATTGTAAAGCCATTACAAGACTTTAAATAAGGATATAATGGCATTCAATAGGATATTCAAAGCCTCCAACGTTTGGTACAATAAATGCCCCGAGCATTTATTCACAGACATGCTATATAAGGCAAACAACAAGAAGTAAGCAGGGAGCTATGCATACACTTACACATTATACTAAGACTATTGAACGGTTTTAGACCCCTTAACCCAACCAGATTAACCTAGTTAATTAGCCAAGTGATTAACGTAGTCAAATTATGCAAGTCTAGGTTATCACAAACACACAATCATATCAAGAATATAAAGTAGCGGAAAAATAAATAACACAATGTTATGATGACCCAGGAAATCACACGGTAAAAACCTGGAGATGATTTGACCTAGCTATCCTCAAGGTAAAATTGAATCCACTATATGAAAGAATCAAAGTTCATACAAAAGGACTTACAAGCTCCCCACTTGACTTCCTAATGCTACCCACCAGTAGAACTTACTGACATGACCATGTGCAAGCTCCGAATCCACAGATTCCTTCTTTCTTGGATTCTCCACAAGATACAAGCACTCCTGCTTGTTATTCTTTAAGCTCTAATGGCAGAAACTAAATTGATTATCAAGATGTTGAAATAATATCTACCTTGAAAACACGAAGTTTATGTGAAGGAAATCTCCTCAATGATCTCACAAGAGATTCACACAAACAGCAAAGTATGAGCAACGATACACTCAAAGCAACTCACTAAAACGTGGCTAGGGTTTTGCCTTATATACTTAGGGTAAAAACATAAAACCTTAAACGTTTAATAAGGTAGGGCTGAGTTGGAAAATTCTGCAGAAAAAAATTCTGGCCGACTTTCGATCGATCGAGTCTAACTTTCGATCGATCGAGCCAAGCCGAAATGCACCAATGCATCTGTAGCCTCTCAATTCCAACTTTACATAAATTAAACAGTTTTGAGTAAGCCTAAACAAGACTAAACATATTGATTTAATCATGGTTTGCCAACATTACACATTAGAGTTCTAAATACATTAAATCCTAAGTCTTTAGAACCTAACAACTATCTCTTGCATTACTCTGTTTTTCAATGACATAGACTTACTTAAGCATTGGAGGCTCCCCCGGGACCCCAGGTGCCCTCTTACATTGTTTCTTTGAAACAACTACTGACGGTAGTCTATTCCAGTGACGAGGAGCATACTGACGAGCTGCAGTTTTCTACTTCATCAGTTATATAAGGTTCAATTTGGATAAGTACAATCATAATGATAATCAAATTCTCAAAGCAAGAGTAAATCATATGATTAAATTCACATGGTTAAAAACCGATGAGTACAATCATAATGTCGATCAAATTCTCAAAGTGAGAGTAAGTCATATGATCAAATTCACATGGTTAAAAACCGACGAGTATAATCATAATGACGATTAAATTCTCAAAGCGAAAGTAAGTCATATGATTAACTTCGCATGGTTAAAAATCGACAAACATAATCATAATGACGATCAAATTCTCAAAGCGAGAGTAAGTCATATGATTAAATTCGCATGGTTAAAAACCGAGGAGCACAATCATAATGACAATCAAATTTTCAAAGCGAGAGTAAGTCATATGACTAAACTTGCATGGTTAAAAACTGACAAGCAGTTTTTCTAAAAAGGAAAACAAAAATCAAGGTGCACAGGAAGTTCAAGATGAAGAAAAGGCACGTGTCAATCACCTAACGAGAAAGACACCTCACATTAGATGTGATGGGACGAGAATCTCAGGACATAAAGGGGAGATTGAACTGCCAAAAACCTTTCATATTCCTATGCTCATCCAAACAAAGGATGACAAAGGAATAAGGGGGCAATTGAAGAGTAACATTTGATCAGTGGACCTTCAGTGAATTTGGTGGTCTGTAAAATTACAGATCGTCAGTAAAATAGGTTGTTAGTAATATTGACAACCAATACACACATTAATGCTCTGATATAAATTCTGACGGATACTAGAAATTAATCGTCTACAAGACCTGCGATTGATCGTCGATGAGGAAGACAACCTATCCTGCGTCCTTGTAGAAGACGAACATAGGGGCAAGACCCCGTCATCACAATTAGTAAGGTATACGTGCATTAATAGCACAGTTGAACACCCGCTGAATAGCTGTCCTTCCCTAATTACATCAAGAGCAGTTACAAGAACAAGTGTGACGCAACGATCGTCCGTTACACCGTAACTGAGGCAATCATTGTTCAATAAATGCAACGATCAGGAGAGAAATGCTTAACCTAGCATTTAACAAACATAACTACACCGACCCAAGGAAGGGTATAAAAAGTGAGCCTGATGCGAAGAAGGAGGTAAGAGAACAAAAAGCTAGAAAATAGCAAACTGTAAGTAAATTGAGTTTGGATTGTGTAATCTAACTTAAGCATCGGAGTATTCCCAGCTGGCCTCACACCAGCGAAGGTACCCTCTTTGCTTTCTTCTTGTATTGACTACAGGTCCAGAAGTCGTCCATCATTCTGACGAGGAACATACTGATGAGGCACATTTTCAGCTTCATCAGTTTGGCGCCGTCTGTGGGAAACAACCATCGTGCTTTTACAAATAAAGTTCCGGTCTAGAGATGGACGGTGAAGCAGTAACACCTCCAGATCCTGTGGTGATAGCCCAGCAAATCCAAGCTTTGACAGCAAATGTACAGGAGTTAATGAAGCACAACGACGAACTAAAACAATAAGCCCGTCTGGAGGGGAGTAACACTTCGCTTCATTGGCGAAGTCGAAGCAAGCATGACGAAGAAGCCAGCTGCCCTGCGAATAGAAAGGGAAAGAGTGTGTCGGAGTATACTGGACAATCTGTACCTAGCAATGGTAGTTTGATGCAGAATCTAAGGAAAGAGCTCGATGAAGTAAAAACGCCATGAAGGGAAAAACGATAATGAATTTGGATGGTATGCTGAAACCAACAGACTCGCCCTTCACGCCCAGTGTCTTAGAATGCCCCTTGCCTCCAAAATTCCATCTGCCACAGCTAGAATTCTATGATGGTACAAAGGACCCTCTTGACCATATAGGAGCCTTTAAAACCATCCTGAATCTGCAACAAATCCCAGATGAGGTTATTTGAAGGTCATTCCCGGCCACACTGAAAAGAGCCGCAAGAGTTTGGTTTAGCAAGTTGCCAGCGTCTTCCATTGAGAATTTCGAGCAACTTAGTGACTCCTTTGTTTGCCATTTTATCGGCGGACAATGGCACAAAAGGCCAACCTCTTACTTGCTGATGGTAAGACAACAAGAAGGGGAGAGCTTGAGGGATTATGTGAAGCGGTTCAACAAGGCTATATTGGAGATCGATGAAGCTAACGACCAGGTCATTATGATGACCTTCCAGGCAGGGCTCAATAATCCTGACCTTATCTTTTCGTTGGGCAAGACACCACCAACCTCCATGACTGATCTACTATTTAAAGCTCAGAAATATATGAACGGGGAGGATGCCGTTACGACCAAAGGCTTAATGGGAAAATGAAAGAAGGACGAGACCAGCGAGTCTCATGGAAAGAAAAAGGATCGCAAGGACTCGTATTTGGACATAAAGACTGGCAAGAGTGATCCTGACACCCCGAGAAAAAGGATGAATTTCACGCCGTTAGTTATGCCCGCTGACAAAATACTGATGCAAATAAAGGACGAGCCAGGGCTGAAATGGCCTAAGCCACTAAGTACATCCTCGAGGAAACATGACCCAAAGAAGTATTGTCATTTTCACAAGGATCATGGTCATTACACTGATGAATGTCGCGATCTGAAAGAACAAATAGAAGAATTGATTCAACGTGGAAAGCTACAAAAGTTCGTGAAAAGGGACCATCAGCCTTAGCTTAAGACTGAAGATAAAAATCATGACGACGTGAAGGGCGACAGATGAGATCATCCAAAGCAAGTCGTGGGAGAAATATGGACAATAACTGGAGGGCCGGTATCAGGAAGCTCATACAAGTCTTTGAAGAAGACGTACTACAGATAGGTCAATAGTGCTCATATGAAGCACCCGTCCTAGAAGTATCGACGATTGTATGATGACGACATCACATTTTCTGAAAGGGATGTGAGTGGAATAAAGCAACCCCATGATGATCCACTTGTCATCACTTTGGAGGTGGAAGGATTCGCCACGAGGAAGGTGCTAGTAGAGAATGGAAGCTTAGCAAATATAATGTATATGACGGCTTACCAACAGCTGGGATTGGATCTCAAAAGGCTTAGATCATTTAATTCTCCCTTCATAAGTTTCAGTGGAGATAAAATTTACCTAAGGGGAATCGTCACGCTATCCGTTATAGCCGGAACATACCCAGCACAGGTGACAATTCAAGCAGGCTTCTTGGTCATTAATTGCCCATCATCCTTCAATGTCATCCTAGGACGACCCACACTGAACAGGCTCAAAGCAGTAAAATCGACCTATTACTTGAAAGTGAAGTTTCCAACTCCAAATGGGGTAGTCAAATATGTGGAGATCAACTGTTGGCAAGGGAATGTTACCAAGCAGTCCTGGCCTCAAAAGAAAGCCACATGTGAGTAGTGGAAGAAGAATCAAAAGAATCATCCCAAGAGCTAGAAGAAGTACACCTAGTGGACGGGGAGATGACGAAGGTGATGAAGGTAGGGACAGGACTAAGCACCGTTTTGAAGAGCAAAATTGTGGAGTTCCTCAAGCAGAATCTAGATGTCTTCGCTTGGACCCACGAAGATATGCCAGGGATAGAAAACGAGGTCATAGAACACAAGCTGAATGTCGATCCTGCCAAAAAGCTCGTCCAGCAAAAACGACGAGCTTTCGACCCAAAGTGGAACAAAGCAATTATGGAGGAAGTAGAGAAGCTTTTGACAGCTGGATTCATTAGGGAGGTATATTATCCAAAATGGTTGGTCAACGTCGTCATGGTGAAGAAGTCCAACGGGAAATGGCGCATGTGTGTGGATTTTACAGATCTTAATCGAGCCTGCCCTAAGGATAGCTTTCCCCTCCCTAGGATTGATCAGCTAGTGGACTCAACAGCAGTTCATGAGTTATCAACTTTCATGGATGCGTTCTCAAGTTATAACCAGATCCGCATGAGTGAAAAAGACCAGGAGAAGACTGCATTTGTTACCAGTCAAGGATTGTATTATTACAGGGTCATGCCTTTCGGTCTGAAGAATGTAGGAGCTACATACCAAAGGTTGGTGAACCAGATGTCCTCGAGGCAGATCGGACAAAATATGGAAGTTTATGTCGACAACATGCTAGTGAAGAGTAGAAAAGCCGAGCAACACCTAGACGACCTCAAGGAAGCTTTCGATGTATTAAGGAAGTACCAAATGAGGTTAAATCCAGCCAAGTGTGTATTTTGAGTGTCATCTGGCAAGTTCTTGGGCTTCATGGTCTCACAGAGGGATATAGAGGCTAACCCCAAAAAGGTCAAGGCCATATTAGATATGACGTCACCGAAGAGTGTAAAAGAAGTCCAGAGGCTGACAGGACGCATAGCAGCCTTGAACAGGTTTGTGTCCAGAGCGATGGAAAAATGTCTCCCATTCTTCAAGACTCTGAAGCAGGCCTTCCATTAGACAAACGAGTGCAAAGCGGCTTTCCAAGCTCTCAAAAGCTACTTGTCAAAACCACCGTTGTTAAGCCCGTTTGTCGAGGGGGAAGATTTATTCTTATACTTAGCTATCTCTGAAATAGCAGTAAGCTCGGCTCTTATCAGAGAAGAAGTCCAAATTCAAAGACCAGTATACTACACCAGCCAGGCTTTCTAGGGGGCAGAAGCAAGATACCCCAGGATAGAGAAGCTAGCCTTTGCTTTGATCGTTGCATCAAGGAAGCTTCATCCTTACTTCCAAGCGATCACAATACTAGTTATGACGGACCAGCCACTGCGAAAGGCCATAGGTAGACCAGACGCAGTAGAACTGACCTAGTTCGATGTTGACTACAGGCCCAGGATAGCAATCAAAGCCCAAGCACTGGCAGATTTTGTTGCTGAATTCACTACAATCGAGCAAGGTCTAAAGTCAGAACACTGGACCATACACATAGATGAGTAAGCAGCATTGGGCATAGGCGGAGTAAGTATGATTCTCTCTTCCCCAGAAAGCAATGTCATCAAGTATGGGGTAAGACTCCAATTCCCTACGACAAATAATGAAGCAGAATACGAAACTGTCTTGACGGGCCTGCGAGTGGCAAAGGCTATTGGAGTAAAAAGCCTGACATTGAACTCTGGTTCAAAATTGGTAACCGGACAACTGAACAATGAATACGAGGCTAAGAAGGACAGAATGAAGAGGTACATGGCTTTGGCTAACCAATTAATTTCTAATTTTGATGATGTTAAGATTATCCAGGTGCCTTGGGAAGAGAATTCTAAAGCAGACGAGGTTGCTAGGCTAGCGTCATCAGACACCAACAAGAGACGACCAGATTTGCTACTGGAAGTACAATACCTTCCAAGTATTGAAGGCCCATGTTAAGGATATATTTTATGTAGTTGGCTGATCCTTTGACAAAACGCACTTTACTCGTATTTGGGTAGATCTAAGTTGTGTTTAATACTTGAAGAAACATGTTGTTCAAGTCTAGTATTAAAGTCATGAAGATTGGACCAAGAAACAAGTGAAGAAAAGGTGTTCAATAAAGCTAGACAGATAGCTCGACACCTGCGGATAGATAGCTCGATAGCCGCTGGACACCTCCTCGACACCTGGCTATCTGTCGAGCTCTTCAGCTAATTCTTATCACAATCTCAATAGCTTCTCGATAGCTAGTCGATCGATCAAGAAAGTTTCTGTCCCCTCGACACCTTCTCGACACCTCCTCGATAGCTGCTATCTGTTGAGATTTATTAAACCTTGACACCTCCTCGAAACCTCTCGATCGATCGAGGTTACGAGAAATCAGAATTTTCAAATTTGATTTTTGGGCCAGGCTTTTGTATTTGTGTTGGGTTTCTTTTCTCACAACCCTAGACCTATATAAGGCTTATTTTAGAGGCCGTCACATAAAAGAATACAAGGAGAACATATGCAAAAAGGTGATTGATACCTTATTCTCTCTAAAAGAAGCTACTGCGTCTTTGCGCCTTAGGGTTTGTAGCCAAGTGCTTCTTGATCTTCATTGTTGATGAAGTGAAGAACTTTGCAGCCAACATTCTTCTTCCTTAAGTTGGTGAGTGAGTCACGTATTAGGATTCGTGCAAAGGAGTTAGTCACGTACTAGGATCCGTGCAACAAAAAGGGTGGCGTTCATATATTGAAGAGTTCAAAGGTTCTGAAGCGGTAGAAGGTTTCTGCTGTGAGTTCATCTACGGGGATTGTAGAGTCTAGGGACAAAGGTTTTGTACTAGATCTGAAACTTCTCTTTACTATAGTGGATTGCTTTTCGGGAAGGTTTCCCCCTAGGTTTTTTACTGTGAAACTGGTTGGTTTCATTGATTTTCCTGAGTCATCATATCTTGTCTTATTTACTTTTCCGCTGCATATGATTTTGACATGATATTGATGTTTTTTTGTTTTAACAATTTTTATTCATAATAAATTTAATTAACAACTTGGGTTTAAAACTTGTTAATTCTATCAACTGGGGTCTATATTTCCCAACAAAAAATAAGTTATGTACACTCAGAAAAGAGCTGGATGGATCCCATAGTCATTTACATCAAGACCGGAAGCCTTCCATCAAATCCAGTCGAAGCCCTTAAAGTCAAGATCAAGTCGTCCAAATTCACAATCTTAAACGATGAACTATACAAAAGGGGTTTTTCCCAACCCTACTTGAAGTGCCTAGGCCCAAAGGATGCTAAAAATGTCCTAAAGGAAATACACGAAGAAGTGTGTGGAAGTCATTCTGGGCCACGATCACTCGTCAATCAAGTTGTCCGTGCAGGATATTTCTGGCCAACAATGCAGAAGGATGCAACTCAAATTGTCTAGATGTGTAATAAATGCCAGCGGTTTGGGAATGTACAGCATGTCCCAGCTGAACGTTTGACCAATATAACTTCACCTTGGCCATTCTCCACGTGAGGAATCAACATAAGGGGCCCCTTACCTCGTGGTAAGAGACAGGTAAAATTTCTCATCGTTGCCATTGATTATTTTACAAAGTGGGTGGAAGTAGAACCTCTTGCAGTTATAACAGAGGCAAAGATACAGCACTTCGTATGGAAGAATATTGTATGCCGATTTGGAATCCCCCCCATTATCATCTCTGACAACGGACGACAATTTGATAACAGAAAGTTCAGAGACTTCTGCACAGAGTTAGGGATAAAAAACCATTACTCCTCACTTGGTCATCCACAGGCCAATGGACAAACAGAGGTTACAAATTGGACTTTGCTTAAGCTGATCAAAACCAGACTTGAGGGGGCAAAAGGGGCATGGCCTGACAAGCTCCCAGCAGTCTTATGGGCATACAGAACAACGGCAAGGACCTCGACGGGCGAGACTCCCTTCAGGATGACTTTTGGAACTAAAGCGGTGATCCCTGTGGAGATTGGAATATCAAGCATTCGAAAAGCTTAGTATGACGAGCAGAGAAACGACGAAAGTCTCAAGCTGGCCTTGGATTGTCTACCCGAAGTCAGAGACGATGCTGCACAAAGGATGACGCTGTATCAAGAAAGGATAATGAAGTATACAACCAGAGGGTTAAGCTAAAACGGTTCAACCCAGGAGACATGGTCTTGCGGAAGGTTTCACAAGCCTCCAAAGATCCAAATCACGGGAAACTAGGCCCTAACTGGGAAAGCCCATACAAGGTCATCTGTTATTCAAGAAGGGGCAGTTACGACCTAGAAGACGAGAAGGGGAAGCCTTTACCTCGTCCATGGAACGCAGAGCATCTCAAGAAATATCATCAGTAAGGAGAACGAAGATTCAGCCTTAATAAGTTCCGAGATTTGGGACATCTCGTTTATTTATATACAGATAAGCAAAGAAATCTATTTTTTCGTTTTGCACTTGTTTTGTTTTCTATTCAGTATTGATTTATTATTCAGTACTTTACATGTAGCACTTTTGTGTCTCCATAAATTTGTGTCCTTGTAACTCATCTCTATGAACAAGGACGAATAAAATAGGCTAGATGTTTTCACATTTACTTTCATTGTATCTCATGACAAACACCCTAAAAACTTTCATCGAAGCAAAAAGAGGAGGCAAGGATAAAAATCCCGTCAATACGAATGACGAGATTGAAGTCCAAATTTAAGTGATAAAAACTATAAGTTTAAATCACAAGGATAGGAATCCCGTCAATATGAATAACGAGATTGAAGTCCAAACTTAAGTGATAAAAACTATAAGTTTAAATCACAAGGATAGGAATCCCGTCAATACGAATGACGAGATTGAAATCCAAACTTAAGTGAAAGTCTCAAGCTAGCCTTGGATTGTCTACCCGAAGTCAGAGATGATGCTGCACAAAGGATGACGCTGTATCAAGAAAGGATAATGAAGTATACAACTAGAGGGTCAAGCTAAAACGGTTAACCCAAGAGACATGGTCTTGCGGAAGGTTTCACAAGCCTCCAAAGATCCAAATCACGGGAAACTAGGCCCTAACTGGGAAGGCCCATACAAGGTCATCCGTTATTCAAGAAGGGGCAGTTACGACCTAGAAGACGAGAAGGGGAAGCCTTTACCTCGTCCATGGAACGCAGAGCATCTCAAGAAATATCATCAGTAAGGAGAACGAAGATTCAGCCTTAATAAGTTCCGAGATTCGGGACATCTTGTTTATTTATATACAGATAAGCAAAGAAATCTATTTTTTCGTTATGCACTTGTTTTGTTTTCTATTCAGTATTGATTTATTATTCAGTACTTTACATGTAGCACTTTTGTGTCTCCATAAATTTGTGTCCTTGTAACTCATCTCTATGAACAAGGACAAATAAAACAGGCTAGATGTTTTCACATTTACTTTCATCGTATCTCATGACAAACACCCTAAGAACTTTCGTCGAAGCAAAAAGAGCAGGCAAGGATAAAAATCCCGTCAATACGAATGACGAGATTGAAGTCCAAATTTAAGTGATAAAAACTATAAGTTTAAATCACAAGGATAGGAATCCCGTCAATACTAATGACGAGATTGAATTCCAAACTTAAGTGATAAAAACTATAAGTTTAAATCACAAGGATAGGAATCTCGTCAATACGAATAACGAGATTGAAGTCCAAACTTAAGTGATAAGAATTATAAGTTTAAATCACAAGGATAGGAATCCCGTCAATACGAATGACGAGATTGAAATCCAAACTTAAGTGATAAAAACTATAAGTTTAAATCACAAGGATAAGAATCCCGTCAATACTAATGACGAGATTGAAGTCCAAACTTAAGTGATAAAAACTATAAGTTTAAATCACGAGGTAAGAATCCCGTCAATACGAATGACGAGATTGAAGTCCAAACTTAAGTGATAAAAACTATAAGTTTAAATCACAAGGATAAAAATCCCATCAGTATGAATGACGAGATTAAAATCCAACCCCAATATGAGAAAACTTAAAGTCGTGGGGTAGAAAACCCCTGACGAGTCAAAATAATCCTAAAAACCACAAGATAAGGTTCATAAGAACAACCATAGGATAAAAATTCCTCAGTGGTGAGATTCACCTCATGCGACGAAATCAAAGCAATTACTAATTCTATGCCCAAATCAAGCATAAACTTCAATTGGCATCAAAAAAGATTGCAAGAATAAAAAAGTTCAATGAAGAAAAGCAACAGCATATGACGGCATAAACAAAAGCAGTTTAATAGACGGCCCCAAAATCAAGGGGAAACCCTTCTCTACAAAAGAGAAATATTTACCTCAAAACAAAAGGTAACCAGTGTTTGTTAACAAAAGAAACCCCCAAACATAGAAGGGGAAAATATATTGTTTTCAAAATAAATACTTATGAAGGAAGGGTTGGAGGTTCATCAGCAACCTTATCCACTCCATCGTCCTCCTTGTCTTCAGCTGCTTTATCCTTCTTCGGCACCCCAGACTCAGCTTCCTCCAATTCCTTCACTTCGTCTTCTAGGACTTTAGTGTCAATCTTCTCAAAGTCCAGGCTAGAAAAATCCACAGCCGAGCTATGATGCTTCATGGTCCAGCAACGTAAAAGTTCAAATCCTTTGAAATATTGCAAAAATTGGAGGTTTGAGAATTCTTCTGATTGCTTGAATTTTTGAATGACATTCTCCCTCTCCTCGTCAATCTTCAACAAGGCAGCTTGGATCTCTTTGTCTTTCTGAATGACGAGAGCTTTCTCCACACGTAAGGATTTAGTGAGCTCCTTTACTCTCTGGTTAGCTTCGTTCCGTTCATTCATTGTAGCTATTAGGTCCTTCTTCAACTAAGAACATTCAGCCTCAACAGATTCTGCCTTTGATGAAGCCATCACAATCTTCTCCTCTGCACTCAAATAGTCTGTTGTAATACACAAAGACTCTCCAAGTACCTAAAGAGAGGGAAAAGAAGGTTGTACACACTCCATAGCAAATAAGTAAAGCAAGGAAATCAGGACAACATACCTGCACCAACTTGTGGATATGTTGACTGACGAGCTCATGTGAAGGAAAGGACGACAAACTCTTCAGTTCGTCACTTGTAATGACGTTGTGCGCCGGGCCTAAAGTTGTGGCAGGATCGTCCCATACATTCATCCCAATCTTGCTCTTACCCCTAGCACGAGTCACTAGGGGAGAGATAGCGGTCACTTCTAAAAATGGGGTTGGAGAGGAAGGAGCAATGTGAACGGAAGGGTTTAAAAGAGAAGCTTCAACCTTCTCATCACCTAATTTCCTCTTCTTTAAGCTTGAAGTCAAGTTGGCTAAAGGTTTGCTCTTCAGGTTCTTAATCCGAGCATATTTATCTCTACTATATCGGGTCGCCATTTCTGCGAAAAGAGAGAGAGACGATTAGATAATAGGCTCAAAGGAAGTAAAATAGTTGACAGACGAACTTACTCTTCTCTTCTCGGCGAATTTTTTCTAAAACGTATTTTGACGGCTCAGGGGCTAAGCAGCAATCATATAAGTGACGAGGATCAAGTAGATCATCGAAGTCCTCTATTCCATGGGCATAATCAAGTGTAGCTCGTACTCGATGACAATATCGATCTTCGAGACCTAGACGATCAAGATCTACAAACTAGAACAATAACAACGTCAGATAAACATTCAAGGCATGGAAAGGAGCAGAAAGAGTTCACAAGAATATGCACCAAGTGCTGGAACCTCCCATTTTCGGAGCAATCTTGGGACTTCCCCCCACAAATCGTCGGATAAGGTTTCCCAACCAGATCCAAAGACGAAAAAGTACCGTGATTTCCAATCACAGAAGGACGAAGGGAAATCCCTCACTACTTTGAATTTCCTATCCCAGGGTAAAAATTCAAAATACCCATAATGGGTAGACAGCTTCAAACGATACAAAAACAAAAATTCGTTTACTGTAATCATTTCTCCGTCACAGGTAGATACCCAGATGGCCATACAACTTATTACTGTCCTCCAAGCATTGGGGACGAGCTGACCAGGACCAATTTGAAAGGCATTCAAAAGGTGCAAAATGAAAGGGTGAACTGGGAATTGAAGGCCACACAAAAACTGGGCCTCATAAAAACACACCTCCCCGTGAGCAAAATCGCAAGTTTTCTCACCCAAATGAGGCAACCTGACAGAAGTGCTTTTAGGAAACTGAAACCTCTTCCTAGAACCCTTCAAATGACTCACCTTTAAGCAACAAGACTCAGAACGGGCATGTAAAGGACGAGAAGAAGAGGAGGAGGGTAGCCTAGAAACTGCTGTATTAATCACTTGATTTAAAGACTCAACGTTGGAAGACAATCCAGTCTCCAACTCACTCGACCTAACATCATCTACCCTATACTCGATTGGATCCATCCCTAAGTGATACCTAACTAAAGACTGGTGGAGTAAAGGATAGAAAGTAAACAAAATAGGCCTAATAGCAGAATCATGAGACACAAACAGACTCAAGGGAGGGCGTCAACTAGAAGAATGCTCAAGAAAAACTCTCAACCTGGCAAAGAAAAAAGAGACTGAAGGGCACTCTTGACTAAGATGCTTAAAGCCAACCATTAAAGCAAAAGCAAAGAAACCTTACCAGGATATTTCTGAAGATGAACCGCTTGGCACTCCAGGAGACAGGAAAAATAGGAGGATGGAAGGGGAACGGTTTTCTCTAAAAAGAAAACCCAAAATTAAAGCGCGTCAAAAACGAGAAAAAATCGTACACACCTCCAGCCGAGAGTCAACACGTGCTCGTTTCCAAGACAGGCAATCACGTTGCATTTAAATCGGGGCAATTGGTGTTGGAAATTGTAGAAAATTGAATCCTCGTGTCCAATCACATTCTGAATATCGTCTAAACTCATGAAGATCACGGAATGGGGGGGCAACTAACGAAGACCAGAAATTAATCGTCGATAAGACCTGCGATTGATTGTCGATGAGGAAGACGACCTATCCTTCGTCCTTGTAGAAGACGAACATAGGGGCAAGACCCCGTCATCACATTTAGTAAGGAATACGTGCATTAATAGCACAACTGAACACCCACCGAATAGCTGTCTTTCCCTAATTACATCAGGAGTAGTTACGAGAACAAGAGCGGTGCAACGGTCGTCCATTACACTGTAAATAAGGCAATCATTGTTCAATAAATGCAACGGTCAGGAGAGAAACGCTCAACCCAGCATTTAACGAAAATAACTACACCGACCCAGGGAAGGGTATAAAAAGTGAGCCCGATGAGAAGAAGGAGGTAAGAGAACAAAAAGCTAGAAAATAGCAAACTGTGAGTAAATTGAGTTTGGATTGTGTAATCTGACTTAAGCATTGGAGTATTCCCAGCTGGCCTCACGCCGGCGAAGGTACCCTCTTTGCTTTCTTTTTGTATTGACTACAGGTCCAGAAGTTGTCCATCATTCTGACGAGGAACATACTAACAAGGCACATTTTCGGCTTCATCAAATTCCTCACTTAAATGGTGCAAGTGCAATAGACGTACAACCTTTCCAACCACCAGCTCAAAGCTATTACAACTACCTCAAGTTAATCATTACACAGTTGTTACTGAACATTGAATGGGAAAGTTAAATGGCAATTAAATGAGCATTTAAGCCTCTAGCTCAACCATAACTAATGGATAGCGATAAAACGCTCGTCCATATTGCAAACCGTTCATGTTAATGATGAGTAAAAGTATGAACGAGCATAAACGCATTAGTTCCAGACAGCATTTAATGTCCAAATGATAAATGAGCACAGAGCTGTTATTGCAGTCCAATTATGCGCATTTAATGGCTGTTATAGACGTTAAAAGGCTGAGGATAAATGGTCATTATTCGGCCATAAATCCTCCAGCTGTGGTACTGTTGAGTTTTGTGGAGCCTAGTTTTGTTTGATTCGGTTTGATGACCTGACCCAAATAATGTTGCATGGTTTTTAATGGGAGATTTACTAAGACCCAAATAATGTACTCATACAAAGGCTATATAAAGCTAGGGGAGAAAAGTAAGTGGGGCATGTTGAACATACACACAAATTACTCTATAGATTACATATTTCTAAAGAGCTTAAGCTAACTTAAGCATCAGAGGATCCTTGGCAGACCCCAAACTGGTGTCATTATCTACTTAGTGCTTTCTTTGGAACAGGATCTCCAGGTCGTCCATCATATTGACGAGGCACATACAGACGAACTCCAGGTCGTCCATCGCACTGATGAGGTAAATATTGATGAGCTCCAAGTCATCCATCGTACTGACGAGGAACATGCTGATGACGTGAAATTTTGCTTCATCAGAAGATATGAACTTACAAAGCAAAAAGATGATTCAGTAGCAAGCAAATTCCTTTCCTTTATGGTTAGAAGGCCCCTTACTTGATGACAAAGCCATAGAAGAAGATAGAAGCAAAGAAGAAGATGAGTACCACGTTTCCTATCAAGAAGGTTTTGAAGAAGAAAGCAAAGGAGAAACAAGGATAAGGGAGAGACAAATAGAAGTGAAGGGATGTGTGGGTTTGCAGAGGAGTAATAATGAAAAGAACGAAGTGAGGCATAAAAGAAGCAACACATTAAGTGACTAGTGGCTATTTTTTTGAATAGTAGTTAAAGGGAATACCTAAAAAGATGACTCTATTCACGGAAGATTAAAAGAGAAGAAAAAAGAAGAAGAGAAAAGATAGGAAGGAATAGAAAGTATGGGCATCATTATTCAAAATCCTCCGCAAAAGAGAGAAGAAAATATTCACATGTGTGGTTGTAAAACAACCCACATGCTCAAGGGGCTAATGTTGATACCTAAAATTCCACACACTTTTGGTCAAGAAGTAAAGCCCAAGACACAATGAATTCAGGCTTTTAGGAGTAGAGAATTTAAGCCCAATGTACATAGTGGCATTTCAATAAATTTCTATTAAGGGAAGGCAAAATGGTAATTGCACTCACACTTCATGGACAATTCAATCAATACACATGGACACATATGGGCCAAGTGTCACACCTACCAAAGTCCACTAGTTCCAAGCCTTTTGAATAAAAGGAATTGAAGATTGGAGAGAAGCCCATACTTCCTTGGGCATTTCTACGGATGGGAAAAGAGATAGAGATGAAAATTTCAATGCGTATATTCTGCAGAATGACTTTAGCAAATTAGCGCGAACTGGGTCCAAGATCCTTTTGATCTAGTAAAGAGTATTTGGCCCATAAAGGCCTAATTTACTTTTTTATAAAATGATGAGAATAACCTACTATCACCTCCAATTCGAGACGCGATAAAAGAAAATAAAAGCGGTAGCAGCAGATAATGCGTGAAGGAGAAAAAAAATTAAAGGAAATACAAGAGTAGCAAGGTAGGTGAGTAAGGTAAGTTCTAGGTTCTACCCTTCTGCATCCCAGCCAAGCAAGGACCCATAGCTGGCGAGGTGCAAAGGGTGTAGTTTGATGAGGGGGGGGGGGGGGGGGGGGAAGGACCTAGATTTGGCATCTCATTGACACCACTTTTGGGAATATGCTTTTATTGGGAAAGCATCTTTACCAAAATAGGAAAAGAGTAGGTGGGAACCATCTAATGCATGTTAAAGGGTAGGGACAAAGAGAATTAATGGAGGCATTTACCATTTTAGGGAAAGAGATGTGAGGTGGCTACACGATAGACTGACCTTTATCCAAAATGAGGAGGTTATTTGTCGTGAGGGATAGACTAAGTCTCCTTAATGGAAGTATATAAGGCTGAATGTAGGTAGTGGGGTAGCACCCAACTAGACACGGTCAAGGTAGTGGGCAATATGTTGAATGGCTGAAAGCATGCTGTAGAGAAAAGAATAGATAAGGATGAGGGCAAAATGGTAAAAATAGGGATCAAAGTTTGGGTATAAAAAGATGGAATTGTACCCATGAATTGGCAAGATGGGTAGCACAGAAACCAAGGAAAACATATGAGACAATCTGAAGAGAAAATGAGATAGTGAAAGAAGAGAAAAAAGACAAAGAAAATGACATTTGAGAGAAGAGAGAATACTATTGCTCTTAATTAGAGCATTCGCATCCCAAATCTTCAAACTATTCTATTTTACCCTCTCAAAACTTACTTTATCATTTATACCATACCATTTTATAACACTCCTAATATCCCAACTTTTATTTCTTTTGTTACTTTATTTAATTTTTTAAAACTATTTGTGTCACTCTCTCTTCCTTTTCCTCTCCCTCTCTCTCTCCCTCAACTAGCTCCAGCAAAACCCATTAAAACACCACCACTCACATCACATTTAACCCACCAGACATCGGTTAGCAACCATTATGGCATCGTATTAAAGGTCCCACGCCTACTTTCACCGCTACCACCACCACACAAGGTTTTGGGTTTGAAAAAAATGGCATTTTGGGTTTAAGGAGAGGAGAGAGCAAAGAAGAGATGACATAATGTTTTGGAGAGAGAGAGAGAGAGAGAGAGAGAGAGAGAGAGAGAGAGAGAGAGAGAGAGATAGTGGCTTTGTAGGTGAGAATAAAATATATACATTTTTTACAATGCTGCTACAATACCATTGTAAATTCACATTTGGCAGTCCGGGTGTTGGGTGGTTTTTGAGCTAAAATGCTAAATCTGTCCTACATATGGCATTTGGCAGTCCAGATGTGAATGCTCTTATGTCTACTGAAACTTTTGTTACTTTCTTTTATTACGTTTTGTATCTTTGAGGGTTTTTGTTTTTTTTTTTTGTTTTGTTTTGTTTTTTTTTTTTTTTGCTTAGGCTGGTTCCTAGGTGCCTCTTATAGAGAGAACCAAGCCCAACTCTCCACCCCTATCTACAGAAACCTTGGCCCAAAAGCACAAAAAGGCACCAACCCCATTCTTAATGGCTAGTAATTGTTTTAACAGTCCCTTGAGAAAATTTATCCATTTTTATAATTTATTTAGAGTCATGCTACAAGCACCAACAATACAACAAAAATTTTACGAAATCCCACAAACGTTCATTCCACTTGGACCCCATCGTAATACAAAGAGAAAAGAGCCTGTAAAATTATTTAGACTCTCCATTTTATTGAGGACAATTATTGGTTTACATTGTACTATTAACGTAAGATTTATATTGTTCACTAAACAAAAGTGTGCAACATTGTACATATTTGTAAAAAGTGTACAATATTGTCCACATTTGCATAAAACTGTACAATGTAAATCTTACATTGATAACTCAATGTAAACTAATAATTTTCCTTTTATTTATTAAGACTGTGCAAACATACAAAAGCCTGGATTTACAATGGTGAAGCCTCCATCTATGACAATATTATGTCCACTCACATATTTTGACTCATCACTTCCGAGATAGAGAGCAGCCTCGGCTATATCCTCTGGCTTGAGAACTTCACCCTTGAGGGTGGAATAAACACGATAAACTCCATCATCATCCAGCTTAAAGAAATCCTTCGCCAAAGGTGTAGCAATCAAATAAGGTGACACACAATTCACACGAATTCCAAACTGTCCGAGCTCCACTGCTGTATTTCTCATTAATCCAACCACACCATGTTTTGAGCTTGTGTAGCCATGAGATGCAACTCCTCCTATGGTTGAACATACACTAGCGGTATTGATTATACTACCTTTTTTAGCCGGAATCATCACACGGGCTGCATGTTTGGTGCCAAGGAAAGCACCTACAAGGTTGACACTAACCACTTGCTCAAATTCAGCCTTGGTGTTGTCAAGGATGTTGGGTTTGGCTACCCCAACTATACCAGCATTGTTGTACATAATGTCTAACTTACCATACTTGGAAACAGCATGGTTAACTGCATTTTCTACATCTGTTTCTTTAGTAACATCACAATGGACAAAGGATGTAGATTGAGGATTTAGTTCTTCGCATACAGAGTGGCCCAATTCATCTTGGATGTCAGCAATTACAACTTTTGCTCCATGTTTAGAGAAGAGTCTTGCAGTGGACTCACCAATGCCGCTAGACCCACCAGTGATTAGTGCCACTTTTCCTTCAAGCCTGTCACATTTTTACAAGATGTTATCTCTCACTTTTATTATTCAGCATATTTTAGATGGCATAATTGCACAAAATATTTGCTAGTCCATCAGTAATGGATGCAGTGTCCAACAAAACAAATAGAAAAAGTAATTACCGGCAGAGACACTGGCGGCTCCACGTTAGAGTCAGGGTGGTCACAGGACCACCCTGGCCTGGAAAAAAAACCATTATTATATATAAAATTTAAAAATTTTATGATTTTCTTACCTTAAAAAAAATGTGTGACCACCCTAAATTTTTTTTAGATCCAATATAATTAAACTTTAGACAAAGTTTAGCAACAAACTTGATTATAGATTAAGGCTACAATTTCACTTAATATTTTTTTTTATTGAATATAAATTTTAACAATTCAACAATTAGATTATATATATATATATATATTTTATATCCTCCATGCTTGCAAAACTTCAAGAAAATTAAATACAAATAGCTTATGTCATTAATCAAATGTTTAATTTTTAAGTTTTTGTAGTCTAAAATTATACACAAAAAATAAGTTTATGAATCAAATAGGTAAATAACATCTGATTGACATGAAACGTGACATATGTTCTAGGAACATAAAAAAAAAAAAAAAAAAAAAAAAAAAAAAAAAAAAAAAAAAAAAAAAACATACAATGTTACATATTCAAAATATGTATTCATGTTAATTTGTTTAGTGAAAGTTGTAGTCTTAGGCTACAATAAGTTTATAGTCAAACTTTGGTCCTTTTCACAATATATTGAGCCTTTACAAACAAAAAGAAAATTCCAAAAAATAATTATTTAACTAAAATTTTGAAAGATTTATAGTTTGCAACATTGATAATGAGATATAACCATCTTTTTTATTTAATACTGTATAATTTAAATTTCGTGATAACCACCTTGAAAAAAATTTCTGGAGCAACCCCTAAGTAAAGAGGATTTTTTTTTCATAGAATATTGTTCTTTAACAAATTAAACATATTGAGGCAAGAGAGCTAAAAAACTTTCATACCTTCTTGCTGCAGCCGAGAGTAACGAGAAACTTCCCATGGTCCAAGGAGTTAGAATATGTGTTGGAAAAATGAAAATGAAACCCAAATACCATCCACCAATTTGCTTTGTTATCTCTCTTGTAATATAGCGGACATGTCAAACCCAGTGTTCCAAGTATGTCATAATCAAGCACAATTTAGTATTTACCCTGGACCCACAGGAATTAGGTAGAATAGTTAAAGTAAGCCACATGCTGTAGTAAGTACTAACTACTAAATTTTTTATTCTTTATTTTTTATAGCTTTCTATTGGTGTGCAGTCGTTAAACAAAACCAAATGTCTCAATAAAATGAATGATATTGCGTGCCACTTGATCAAATGTAATTATATAATATAATACTAAAAAAAGCATATATCAATAAGATAATATATATTACTACTCAAACCAATGTTGTCGAATGTAAACATCAAATACCACCGCCCAGCTAGGCGTGTTGGTACCTAGGTTCTGTAGTGACCTATTGCTTGGGGTTCAGTCCCTCGCACTTACCAAGCAAAAAAAAAAATTGTAAACATCAAATAAACAATAACTAGCCACAATTATCAATTTTAAAAATAAAATAAGATAATATAGATCATAAAAAGATGCTAGACTATATATATGAGATATATTTCTTTTTTGTATTGCCTAGTTGAGACTGATTCACGTGGAAGAGGAATCCTTTTATTTCTTCGAGATATTTTGAAAGGATTTTTTTTCCCCTTGTATTGCTGAGTTGGGATTATTTTATATTTTTTTTTATGGATTTTTCAATAGAGTTAGATTTGGATATTTGTTATAGATTTTTGATGTTAGGATTTGAGAGATTATGGACCTAAGGGAATGGATGGGCCAAATGGTATTTTATTAGGTTCTTTGTTTCAATTAATTTTTGGATAAAATGCAAATTGCTTTAAGATAAATTATAACTTATCTACGTGTGGTTTAACAGAAATTTAAATTGTCTACTTGTGATATAGAAGTTGACATTTTGCCTACTTGATATTCACTCATTTAGGTTTCTATAACCCACATATGTAATTTCAATGTTTTGGTTTAAGAAGATTCACTCTCTTTATAAGAACATTCTCATGCCTATCAATTCAAACAAATTTGTCAATGGGATAGAAAAGATTGAGAAAAAATATTATGGTGTGTTTGATTTGGTTTTAATTTTTTGTTGTAGTGGCTGTGGGTAGATTTCTGGATTTAGTTCTTGGTTTGAGTTTATGTTCAAAAATTCTAGAAACATAAATACAATCTTATGCAATAGCAGCAATACTGCCCAAATAAAAGTCCCAACTATTTCAAGGTCCAAAAATGGAAGATTTTTGGATAAGAATTAGAGAAGAAGTACCCGGCTTGGGGACATATGATATGACCGTTTGATACAATAAGGGGCATTTTTCCTCTGTGTTTTTAAATAATACTATATGTTATAGAGGCATAGTGGTAATGCAAAAATTCAAAAGCTTTGGAACAAATTCCAATTACAAAGTACAATATGATAATATCAATCTTTTTTTTCTTTTTCTTTTTCTTTTTTGCTGAATATGATAATATCAATCTGAAAAAAATCACAGGTCCTATATAAAAAACAAAATGGGAGAAACGTGGAAAGCAACCTCATCGACCATTTCGACAAAGACATTTCCTAAAGTTTTGTTTGATAGCCACCCCACGTTCCCCACATGGCTTTTCACATTTGTGAAAGATTTGACAAATTATTACAAGAGGCACTCAACCAGCCATAAATTTTGAGCATAAACCCACAGCCACTACAACCAAAAATTAAAATAAAATCAAACACATCATAAATTTCTCTCTCAACTTTTTTAATCGCCTTGACAATTTTGTTTGGATTGATTCGGTTGAGAATGTTCTTATGAGGAGGAAGAATGTTCTTAAGCCAAAACTTCACCATATTAAGAAATATGTTTTTAAATATTGGTTTTTATGTTTTTGTTGTGTTTTTAATAGTGAAAGTACATAGATAGGTTACGAAAACCTAATGAAGTGAACCTCAAGTAGGCAAAGTGTCAACTTTTGAACCACAAGTATGCAATTTAAATTTCGGTCAAACCACAAATGGATAAGTTGTAATTTTTTCTTAAGTTTAACTTAAATTTATTTTAGTCTTCTAACTTTTTTTTTGTTCAATTTTGTCCTCTAAGTTTCAAATTTATTCAATTCAAGTCTTTCGCTCAATTCCATTAAAAATTTCAGTTAAGTAGGCAATTAATTTTGAAAATAATTTTTTAAAATAAAATAAAATTATCACATGAAAAATAAAATCTATAAAAATAATTTTTGAAAAAAAAAATGCTATTCCTTATTTTAAAATAAAAAATAAATAAAACCCTAAGAGGAAACATGCATTAAAAAAAAAAAGTAAAATTAAAATATAACATACATTTATATATTCAATGTTGAAATTTTGACCCCTATCAAAATTTTTAAAAGAGTGGGGTCCTAGGATGGTTTGTGGGTCGTGTTTGATTTTGCTACCGTAAAAGGAAGAGACCCACAATAGCCTAGCCCCTCTTTAGATCTGCCAAACTGCCACAGGTTTAATACATGAAAAACTAGAGTGTATCAAATATCAATAACCTCCTTAGATAAGCCACTGGTCTAATACATGTAAAATTAGAGTGTAACAATTTCCTTAGGCTTTTTCTCTTTCCCTGACCCTCAATAATAACATGCATATTTTGGTGGTTCCTCCACTCTCAAACTTTTTTTCCTTCAATTTTTTGTGAAAGGAACCTCCACTATCATATTATTTTAATAAAACTTTCTTTCCATTAACCTTATAAAATGGTAAAGTTTATCATGTAGTTACAATCAATCCATCATGACTCAATTAAATTCACTAGGATATTATATATATATATATATATATATATATATATATATAATATGTGAAACTGAGAGAAACTCAAATTAAAATTCTAAATTATAGTTCCAATTTTGCACTATGTGTTCTAAATTATTTATTCTTAAAGAGTTTTATTTCTTAATTTTAGAATCAAATATGGGATCACGTTATAAATATTCATCCAAGTGAGTTATTAAGTACAAAAATCTAAAAATCTAAAATAAATTAATCATAAAAAAATTGTTTTACAATAATTATAAAAATAAAAAATAAAATAAAAAAGATAAACAATTTACATTTTATACCTAATAATATCCTTACAAAAATTTTAAAAAATTAACAAAAATATAAAAATGACTATTAACAAAATTTAAATTATATAGATAAAAATTATATTATGTATCTTATTATATATTTTTAAATGTATTTGTACATATACATAAAATTACAAGCTAATTTTAATATAATCATTCTAGCATGATAAAAATGCATCTCTTGTCTCATACTCCATTTCTATTTCCTTTTACTGGAGAAAAGTTTTTTTTTGTTGCACTGCCACTTATAGGGGCGCACGAAAAGATTGTGTTAAATACGGCAATACCTCTCAATTAGTATATTTCAATTACCATAGCTAGTTAGCGCCCATGTTTACAGACTAACTTTTATTTATTTATTTAATTTTACGAAAAATAAAATCATAAAAAATAGTGGGCTTGCGTGTGTAATTAGACCTAAAAGATAAAGTCTTGCGCTCCAGGGCTCCACGCTTTCATTGAGGGGCCGGCGGCCTAACCCTTTTTTTTTTTTAAGTTACTTAAACGTGTTCAATGAATTTAGGTATCTAGAACCGACAGCCCTTGTTAGGCGCAATTATTAGTTTACATCATGTGGGTGTCGGGCAAAATATTTTTCAAAATTGTTGTTTTTGTAAAAAGATTTCAAAATTCAAGTATGTTTGATAACTGTTTTTTTTTATTTGTTTGTTTTTAAAAATAATTTTTTATTTTTAAAATTAAAAACTTGTTTGGCAATTTAAAATACATAAAAAAATAAAAAATTTTCTCAAAATTCAATTTGTGAAAGAAATTGAAAACATACAAAAAATTGTTTTCAATTTCTAATTTTTAAAATTCAATGAAAATACGCGATTGATTTAATGAATCTGTTTCATTTAATGAGTTAGGTTCAAATCCAAGTAACAATATATTTTAGTATTTTCTATTTTTTTTCTTAAAAAAACTTTTTTTTTTTTTAATTTTAACTAACCAAACATGCTTTTGATTTCAAAAATACAAGAAAATTGTTTTTTCTTTATATTCCTAAAAACAAGTTTTTGAAAGTAAAAATAAAAAACTATTACCAAACATAACCTAAACTCTCTTTATTCATCAAAAGAAAACATTTTAAATTGAAACTTAAAAAAAAAAAAAAAAAAAAAAAAAAAAAAAAAAAAAAAAAAACCTAAATTTGTCATCTTTTATAAAAATTTAAGTTGAAACTCTTTTTTATTTATTTTTAAATTGGATAAAAACCATGGTTTCCAATTAAACTTTGAAAACCCTTTTCTCAAAATAAAACAATATTTTATCCTATCTATCTATAAAATAAAATTTTTAAAAAAAAAAATGAAGAAAAACCTTGGAATCCATTTTCTTGAAAATAAATGAAACTGTTTCTCACCAAAAAATGCTTTTCTATCCCATATATCTAAAAAAAATTCTCACAAAAAAAAAAAATGCTTTTCTAATTAACCTCTTTTCTTTAAAACCAATGTTCTTCTTCCATTTTTTTATCAAGAAAAATCGTTTTTATATATGAATAAAAAAAACCTTTTAAGTCTTTTACTAAAAAAAATGGCAAACTTGTTTTTCTTCAAATAAACTCTTTTTTTCAAACAATATTTTTTTCAAAATAATTTGTGCATTCCCTTTTAGGTAAGTTTTTAAACTTTTCATCTTTACACATTCAAGCATTGTTGTTTTAAATCTTTTTCTTAGAATTGCATCTTTTAGAGATTTGTGCCTATGGTTCAATTTCATTGAACCAATAGGCACCAATCAAGCTAACATGATTCCCCCTTTTTGGCACTGATGTTTTATCCCTTTTTTTTTTTTTTTTTTGAGAAAATTTTATCCTATTTTGTCGTTGCATGAAAAATGAGAAAAATATGGTGGACGACAACATGGTGCTATCTTTTTACTTTCCATCTTTTTCTTTTCTTTTCTTTTTTGATAGGCCATCTTTTTCTTTTATGTTGTAAATATTCACATGTTAAATATATAGTATATAAAATATTCACATGCTATTGTATATATTATTTCTTGCAACATGGTAAAATGCTTCTCACATGTTATGTGTATATATTTCACATGCTTTGTTTGTAAATAATTCTTTGAAATAAATATTCACATGGTACGATAAATATATATTGTTTTTACGAAACCTTTTTCGAAAAACCAAAATGCCAAGTGTCTAATTTCTTCACTAAAAAGATAATTGTTAAGACATATGTGATTCACTTGTTAGGAACACATGTCACCATTTTATGTAATTCGATAATCCTTTGACGAAACACATTTTACTTGTATTTGGGTAGATCTAGGATGTGTTTAATACTTTAAGAAATTTTGTTTCAAGATCGAGTGTTGAAGCCATGCGAGTTTGTCTACGATTCAAGTCTGAAAAGTGTCTGTCATTAAAGCTTGACAGCTAACCATCTATCAAGCTTAAAGAGCTGTCCCAGTACCGTGGCTTGACAGTAGCTCGACAGATAGGCATCTATCAAGATTTATAAAAAACAAAATTTCAGATCTGTTTTAACTCTAATCCGTGATTATATGTTTGAGCTTTCTTTTCTCACAACCTTAGACATATAAAATGATTATTTTAAGGGTCATAAAAGATGACACAAGTTGCACAAGTGTTGAGCAAAGTTTGTTCAAGAAAATTGTGACTGGAGACAGAGTTTCGCCCTAGTTCATCATTCTTGTAGAAGTTGTTGTGTTTGTACAACGTAGGGTTTTGTAACCAAGCATTAAAAGGAGAAATTGTTAGTCACGTACTAGGAGCCATGCATCAAAAGGAGAAATTGTTACTATATAACAAGTCCAATTGGGTATTGAGGTAAGGGTTCAACTATAGGTTGGTATAAGGTACTGGGATTCCTTTACTTGTAACTGCTTATTGTGATAATAGTGGAATTTCGAGAATGGTGACCTTAAAATCACCCAGTGGGGTTTTTGCCATGTTAGTTTTCTCCATTTGTAAACAAATCACCGTGTCTATTTATTTTCCATTGCATACTTAGTTTAATTGGTGATTTGTTTTTGCTACCACGCGTTTGCATGTTAATTTGATTAATTAAGTAAACTTGGCTAATTAATCAATTAATTCATCACAAGGGGTCAATTCGTTTTTGGCCTATCAATAATGTTAGAATTAAATTAAAATGGGGACTATCCTTTGGATAGGTGGTGTGGGGTGCCTAACACCTTCCCCACACGTAATCGAATTTCTGAGTTCAAGGTATTTGGTTTGAGACTTTTAGTTTACCTTAATTAATAAACCATTAAAATTGGTTTAGTTAATTAGGTAACTTTAAAAAAAAATAAAAATAAAAATAAAAATTAGACAAATAGGTGACTAATCACACCTCATACAAAACTAATGGTTGGTGGGGACTCCTAAAATAAAAATAAGGAAAAGGGACTCACACACACATACACACACACCTCACCCTGGAAACACGTGCACACAAAAAGTCATGTCGCTAAAGACACAATGTGCGATAAGCCAAAAAAGAAAAGCCTTCAACAAGATTTTTTAGCGCTCTTTTTTGGGGCATCCACAAGGGGCATTTCCAAAAAGTCACTCAAGATTTCAATAATAAAATAGCGGAGAAGGGGGCCAATGAAACCCCCTCCCCCCCCCCCCCCCCCCCACACCACCATTGAATGTTGACAATCTGCTATGTAAGAAAGGAAAATGGTTGGTTTACCAAAATTAAATTCTCAAATTTCTAGAAAAGATTAATGATCATTAATGATTTGACAAATTAACTACATATAAAATAAAATAAAATAAAAATTTAAGGCTTCAATTGGTTTAGGTTTTTATTGGTCTAATACGTTGGAGGCCTTGTTAGAGGTGGGAAAATAGTGTATCATTTTTTGTTTAAATTTAAAAAAGACAATTATTATCATTAAATTTGGACCTTTTAACAATGGGGTGGACCTTTTTTTATAAAGGGAGTGAGGGATTTTGTAGTGGGCAAAGGTTTTGCTACATACTTGTATGCACCAATTGCTACATAATGGGTTATGTGGTAGCAAAAAGAAAGCAACATGTGTCCAAGGGTCGTGCAATTCACATGATTAGGTGGAGCCTTAAACACTTGTCACTTTCTTTTTGCTACCACATAATCCATTATACAACAAAACCTTTCCCTTTGTAGTGGGGGACTTAGGCTTAGGCCTAGGTGGCCTACGTGTTGGATAGCTCTTGCCCATCACAAACACCACTTTTATCTTCCACGACTCACAACCTATCTATTCAACAAATTGTAAAAGAAGTTGTGTCACGAAACTTATTCTACTTAGTATTTATATGACCATACTATAATTTTGGTCATTCCTTACATATTTCTCATCGTTTCAATTTCATCCATTTTAAGTTGGAAGGAGTGGGTTTGAGTTTTTCCATTGTTGTGTTTCCTTGTTCTTTGTTGGATGGTTATAAAAATTAGACTATAGTACATTTTTGGCCCTTAAAGTTTGAAGTTGTTTTCATTTTTAATTTTTATGTTTCAAAATTTTCATTTGACCCTTCATGTTTGATTATATTTTCGTCTGACTCTATAGGCTATTTCTAATAGTAATCTGACCGTTAAGTGTCCCACATAGATGAAAAGATCAATATGAAAACAAAATCAAACATTTAAGTCCGATATGAAACTTTTAAAACATAAAAGGCTAAAATGAAAATAATCCAAACTTTAATAACTTAAAGGAAAAAAAAAAAAAAAAAAAAAAAACTTAATATAAAAATTAAGTTGCGAAGAGTGGCCGGGTTGAGGGATAAATGGTAGAGGACATTCATAAGTGAACAAACATAATAAATTAAAATTCTATCAAATCTATTAAAAAGATAAGGTAAATAATTGATAATGTGAGACTGGAAAGCACATTTAAAATTCCATCTATTTCGATAAGAGTAATACTATAGTCACAAACTATTTTACAACATTTTAACTAAATGTTGATATGGTCAACCTCTTATTGGTTTTCATCTAAAAGCCCACCATTAATATCATTTTTTTTTTCATTTACCACTAATCACTCACCACATAAATAGTTTGTAAAATAATTTGTTTTTAGCATTATTCTTACAATAAATGAGTCTGCAATCTGCAAATGAACGTCCCTAATGGGCTTTAAAATCCCAATCGTTTCGATGGATCTTCTCAAATTCGTTCCCTAATTGGCTGCTTGAGGCCCTTAGGTCTAACATCAAAAGCCTTATGATGACTGCCAACTTGACAACAATCTCATTATTTAATACAACTATGGCGGAATATTATAGCGCAGTCTTGAGACTCCGGCTATTTGATATTTCGGCTTAAACCCCATTCTCCCAAAGATGAAATGGCAGTGTGTTAGCCCTATAACAAAGCTTACTAGAACTAGTTACTCATTCATTCTTACAAGTTATGATGAAGACAATAATTACAATCTACACATTTGCACAATGATTGAGCTTTTTATATATTTCTTCTAACCAAAAATTAAAAAAAAAAATTAAAAATTAAAAATTAAAAAAAAAAAAAAGAGAAAAAAATTAAAATTAAAATTAAAATTAAAAAAAAAAAAAAAAAAAAAAAAAAAAAAAAGAAAGGAAGAAAAACCACAAAGAAATGGTATGACGAGAGAGAACAATTTACGTGAATTCTAAATTTGCTTTTATAATCTTATATATTTCTTCTCAGTTGCCCTCTCACTTTCTTCTATATTTTTGTCACAGATATATATTTTATTGAGACTTATGAATGGCTATGTGTAACAATGTCTAATTGAAAGTTTTTGCACGTCAGGATTTTGATATTTATCTATGGAACAAACAACATAACTTGTGTGGGACTAGAAATTTGAACCTATTGGTGCAAGAACAAAATATCTGATATGATATAGGATCCCACTACTATGAAGAAGCCATATACCTGATCTGAGCTGAAATTCCATGACTCTAGGTCAATCAGTCGGCTTTCTAATGAAGGAGAACTAGTAGTTTTGATGAGCGAGGATTTAAACTGGAGAAGGGCTTGTTTTTGATCTTCAGGACGACAAAGAGAGGGGATGAAAAAGATAAGAAGTGTTAGTAGCAGGCTGAGGGCGCTGGCCATTATTGTTGTGTTTCTTTCTTCTTTCTTCTTTGTTGGATGATTATAAAAGGTTAGGATCGTGCTTTTGCCCATACTAGTCGAGTTTGTAATTGTGTGGCTGATGCTATTTCAAAAAAAGCTAAAGCCTTTAGGAGTGCACAGATCTGGTTGAACATTCCTCCTGAGGACATAGTTTCCCTTCTTTTGTCTGATGTCCGCTGAACTCTTGTTTTCTTCTATTCAATAATAGCCCAGACTTGTTGTTTGGTTTCTTAAAAAAAAAAAAAAAAAAAAAAAAAAAAAAAAAAAAAAAGAAAAAGAAGTGGTGTTGGTGATGGGCAGGAGTGGCCTAACATGTAGGCCACATAGGCCCTAGGCTTTAAGTCCCCTACTACAAAATCCCTCACTCCCTTTCTAAAAAGGCTTTACCTCATTATTAAAAAAAAAAAAAAAAAAAAAAAAAAGCTCAAATTTTATGATAATAATTGTCATTAAAAAAAAAAAATGATACACTATTTTCCCACCTCTAACAAGGCCTCCAATATATTAGACCAATAAAAATCTAAACCAATTGAAACCTCAAATTATTTATTTAAAAAAATGTTGTAAATTTTTTAAATCATTAATGATGATTAATTTTCCCTAACAATTTGAAAATTTAATTTCAGTAAACCAAACATTTTCCTTTCTTACATAGTAGATTGTCAACATTCAATGAAGGAGAGAGAGGGGGGGGGGCATGACCCCCCCCCCCCCCCCCTCCCCCACTATTTTATTATTAAAATCTTGATTTCATGAGTGATTTTTTGGCAATGCCTCCTGTTAGGCTATGTGGAGCCTAATTATATTTGATCTAGATTATGACCAAGCCTGAAATAAAAGTTTTACGATTTTTAATAAGATTTTTTCTAAGATATAGTCCATGGAGCGGAGGGTTGGGCCGATAGGCCCAAGATGGAGTTGTGTGCAGGATAGAAAAACTATGGTTTCAGATTAGGGTTTGGTAAGTGTTGTTTTAAGAGAGAAAATTGTACTGCCACATCTTGTATTTTTCTTTGTGAATAGTGAAATCACTGCAACTTCGTAGATGTAAGCAAATTGTTGAACCATGTAAAATTGTCTTGTGTGATTATTTTCTTTGGAGCATTTTTTTTTTTCTTTATTATGCATTTCACAGATTTGGGAATTTCGTGTATAGTCCTACACCCCCAGGTCCTATTTAATATTTTTTTTCTAAAAAAGAAGAAAACACTCATTTAAAGTAGAATAATGTTTCATACACAAAGACCTTTTTTTGATACCTGTTGAGTTAGCAAGTTTTCACTAGTTCTCATTTTAGCTCATCCTTGACGTCATTTTTTTTATCTACTACTAACAATCTGCTAGATAATAAGGTGTCAAACTTTTTATTTCTTTAAACTTTCTCTTTAAAGTAACATCTACTCTTTCCCCTTATATAACTCATTAATTCGAGACATTTTGTTTCTTTTCCAAAAAAACAAACTCATTTTCATTTGCATTTGGAGACTTAAGGATATAGAAATACAAAGAGTTCCATGTAATGAGAAAGAGAGGGAAATTGAGTTGACTTCTTTCAACAACTTTCCAATCTCGTATTGCAAGGCTTTAGATTGAATTTGGGGATATGTCTTTCAGTTAAGGATCTTCTTGAGAATCGAAGGCGAAGTAGATATACACCTAATTTCACAACTAAGCCAATTCTCGCTCCCTAATGAATTTTTTTTCCCACTAGAAGAGAAAGTGATACTATTCTCTAGTTAAAATTTGGTACTAAAATTATTTTTATACTCTAATGTGTTAGTTTTACTTTACTTAACAAAAAATTTTGATTTAAAAAATATTAACTGTGATTAAATAATTTAAAAGATAATTACACATGACTTAATCAAAGAAAATAGTTGTCTTAAATTATACAAAACTGCCTTAATAAAATTTTCTTATATATATGAGAAAATAACATATATAATGACTCAGGCTAAAGACATATTATAAATATAAATTATTTATACAAGTATTTTGCGGATTTTAGCAAATATGTCTCTTTTCTTTCCTTTTGTTTGGACAATAAGAACAGAAATGATCAAAACTGTGAAGAAAATGAGGTAATGCAACTCATTCTTACTTAATTATGACTAGGCTTACACAGGCTCTGTTTTATGTTTATATATACACGTAAAACAAGCAAAACTAATTAAACAAACTCTCTTAACCCTGCTCTCGACTTACAGCATCTTGCAACAGTTAAGTTACCGAACTAAACCACAGTAAGCAGTGAATGAAGCAGGAAATAAACGACAGGTCGTTTACTCAGAAGTGTTTAATCATTTGTTCAAAACATCAAAATGCTCTTCACGTTTTGCTCTCTTTATTCTTTAAGTTCTGACAGAAGTCAAATTTTTTAGTAAACTCAATCCATGAAAAGAGACACCAGACTAGCCAAAATGCCTTCCACTTCCAGTCTCTCTTTTCTCTACCACCGATTTTCAAAACACTACTGCTACGTACTCATTGGTTACACCGTGATTTAGGGGTGCAGCTTGAGAACCTCTTTTTATCATACTCCTCCTAAGTCGTACAAGACTACACCAAAGCTTGATTGCAGATGTCTTCAATGACGACACCATAAGATGAAAGACCAGCATTATTTTGATTTAAAGCATTGATAACCATGGCTGAGTCCCCTTCAAAAATCACTCCCTGTACTCCAATTTCTGCAGCAAATTCGACAAATTTCCGGCACGCTAGAGCATCCATTTCAGCAACTGAGTGAGTCAGTGGCATTGGGGAAGATAATGCACTAACAAATTCGCCTCTCCAGTCTCGAATAACGACACCAATACCAGCCAAATGCGCATCCCTGAACATTGCGGCATCGAAGTTGACTTTGTGGCAGTTTAAGTCAAGTTTGCTCCAATGCTGCATGGTAAGGGGAGGAGGAATGACCGAATCTATCTGCTGAACTACCAGGAAATCTTGCAGCAAATTTCCTGCCGTTGGTAGGATTTGGTCCGTAGCTCGCACAGGTCTGCTAAAGTGCATGGCATTTCGCCAGTTCCAGAATAGCCAAGCTGCAATAAAGAACACCTCCTTTCTATAGTCATCCGTGACCTGCGAAAAAGGGAGAGTAAGTCGCTAAAACTTTGGGGTTGGGGGAGATTGGCTTGGTTGAAGCAATGGGATGAGCTCCAAACGGTCTCCACTTCTCTGCATAACCAGATAACGTGCAACGGGTCCTCGAGGAAAAGGTTGCAGAGTTCACACTTATCAGATGGTGTGATTTGTTTCTGAAACAGATTGCTCATAGTTGGAAGAGCATTATTACATGCCCACCAAATGAAATGCTTAAATTTATTAGGGACTCGAAGCCCCCAAACTGCCTTCCAAAACTGTTTTTGAGCAACCCAGTTTGAAGTTTCTGCTTGGCTGTCATCCACCCAGAGGCTAGGGGTTCATAAGCGCTACTAGTGCTGAAAACACATGAGGGAGTACAGCCCCATGCAATTCTGTCTGGAGGACTACGGCGACTTAGAGGAATACCCAAATAGTAGCTGCTTCTTGTGGCAAGAAGAGTTTATTAACACAGTCAGCTCTCCACACTCCCAGCTCCGGATTAATCAGAGTTTGAACCTTTGTCTCAACTGCAACAGTGGGCAGAGGGGAGATGATGGGGCTTTTGGGGCTACTCGGCAACCACCTATCCTCCTTAATCCGAACATTCTGCCCATTCCCTATACACCACACCATCCCCTTCCGAATCACATCTCTTGCACTAGGGATACTCTTCCAAGCATATGACCCCATGTTCAAATCCTTCGCCTCTAAGATTGAGCAAGTTGGAAAAAATCTTACTTTAAATACCCGATGACAAAGGGAATTAGGGTTATTTATCATCCTCCATACTTGCTTAGCCAACAACGCATCATTGAATTTTTCAATCTCCTTAAACCCCATACCACCCAAATCCTTATCTTAACAAAGTTTCTTCCAATGAACCCAATGAACCTTTCTACTACCATCCCCATATCCCCACCAAAACTTATGAGTTAAAACCTCCAAATCTTTTATCAAACCTTTAGAGAGCTTGAAACAACTCATGGTATAGGTAGGGATGGCCTAGATCCCTGCCTTTATAAAAACTTCCCTTCTGGCTTGTGAGAAGAGTTTTTCCTTCCAGTCCTGTAATTTCTTCCAAACTCTTTCCTTGAGATAGACAAAACTTTGTTTCTTAGCCCGGCCAACAAGAGCTGGCAACCCCAAGTATCTCTCATACTAACAACCACTTTTATCTTCCATGACTCACAACCTATCCATTTAACAAGTAGTAAAAGTTGTATCACTATACTTATTCTACTTAGTATTTATATGATCAAATTATAATTTTGGTCATTCCTTATATATTTCTCATCATGTCAATTTCATCCATATAAAGTTGGGAAGAGTAGATTTGAGTTTTTCCAGCGTTGTGTTTCTTTGTTCTTTGTTGGATGGTTATAAAAATTAGACTAAAATATACTTTTGGCCCTTAAAATTTGGAATCGTTTTCATTTTTGCCTTTTAAATTTCAAAATTTTCATTTTGACGCTTCATATTTGATTATGCTTTTATATTGGCACCATCGATCATTTGTGTTAGTAATATGACTGTTAAGTGCCTTACATGTTCAACTATTTCAAGAAATACTAGTTCCAAAATGTTGTGAAATACAATAATTTCATTATTGTAGACAAAAAAACATATTATGGACAATTATATTAGTAAAGAAAATGGACTACGGGACCAATATGAAAACGAAATCAAACATTTAGGGACAAAATGAAATTTTTGAAATGTAAATGCTAAAATGAAAACAATCCAAACTTTAATAACTAAAAAAATAATTTAATTTAAAAATTAAGTTGGGAAGAGTGGATTGCAGGATAAATAGTGTTTCACTTATTGCACTACAAATCATGGTCTAGTCAAATAAAGTAAATAAGCATGTGTTTCAGTTAATTCAACTGTTAAAGTTTATTATCGCCGAATAAGAAATCAAAGATTCGAACTTCAACTACATCAAAAATTAATTAGTATCTTGGTCTAATGGGAGGAGTGGACTGTAGGATAAATAGCGTTTCACCTATTGCACTACAAATCATGGTCTAGTCAAATAAAGTAAATAATTGTGGATTCGAGTTAATTCAACTAATAAAGTTTATTTTTGTGAAATGAGAAATCAGTGATTCGAACTCCAACTACACCAACAATTAATCGTTATCTTAGCCTGATGGTAGAGGACATTCATCATTGATCAAACACCATAACTAAGTTAAAATTCTATAGAATCTATTAAAAAAATAGTAAATAATTGATGATGTAAGAATGGAAAGCAAAATTAACATTCTATATATTTCCCTTCATCAAATTTTGACAACTTTAAAGTTTAAAGGGAGAAGCGTGATTAAAAAAAATTATTTAAAAAATAAAAAATAAAAAGGAGAAGCACTAGCACCTTCATGACATTTGGATGTGATGTGTTAGAAGTTAAACTTGTTTTTAATTAACCTTTCATAAATAAGTGAGAGTTTCGTAAGTTAAATGTAGTGGGAGGTTTATTGAAGTTATGTGTGGCAATATAAACTCACTCATCCGTCAAGTACTAAGCAAGAGTTGAAGAGAAATACAAAGCATTAAAGTGTTCTAACTCTTCCCTCTTCACTCTCTCTCCCTTTGTTTAATTTGTGAGTGTGAATCTCTTCTATACACTACTTAGTGTGTGAGTGTTTGTGAGAGTAAGTGAAGAAAGGTCCATCAGTATTTTGTTTTATTCCCAACAAAGTGGTATTAGAGCCAATTGATTCATGGTGAGATTGGCTATTGCCAATGGGATGGTGTCATTCCAATTGCCTCGATTTACTAAATAAAATTTTGAAAATTGGGATATTAGAATGAAGGCGTTGCTTGGTTCCCAATATGCAGGGGAGATTGTGGAGAAAGGTTATGTGGACTCACAAGATGAAGAATCTTTGATCCCAAAACCAAAAGGAAGCCTTGCAAAAGGCTCAGAAGAAAGATCAACAAGCTCTTACGTTGATCTATTAAGGTTTGGATGAAACTATGTTTGAGAAAGTTGCAAATGCAATTTCATCCAAGCAAGTATGGGAGATTCTTACAGTGAAGAAAGTTTGCCTTCAAACATTAAGAGGTGAGTTTGAAGGTTTACACATGAAAGAATCTGAATCTATTTTAGGTTATTTTTTAAGGGTATTGGCAATTATAAATCAATTGAAGAGAAATGGTGAGAAATTAGATGATGTCCGTGTGGTAGAAAAAATCCCGTGGTCATTAACTTCTAAGTTTGACTATATCGTTGTGGCAATTGAGGAATCAAAAGACGTGGAGTCAGTGACCATTGACCAACTCATAGGATCATTACAAGCCCATGAAGAAAGGCTCAATAACAAGAAGCAAGAGCCTTTGGAGCAAGTCCTACAAGATAAGCTCACCTTGAATGAGAAAGGATAACATGAAGGTAGCCAAAGAGATCGAGGACGTGGACATGGTAGAGGGAGAGGATCTGGAGGAAGGAATGGTCAAAACTCTCCCAATTATGAAGAGAGGGATCAAACTTCACAATCCACAAGAGATTGTGGAAGAGGAAGTTTCTCAAGACCATACAAAAGAAGGTATGATAAGTCTAATATTAAATGTTGTAATTGTTAAAAATATGGGCATTATGCTTTTAAATGTAAAAATGCTGCTAACACTGTTGAGGAGAAAGCTAAATATGTTAAAGATAAAAATGAAGAAGTACAACCGACTTTGTTGTTGGCATACAAAGGAGAAGACAAGGAAGAAAATGGTGCATGGTATCTTGACACTGGTGTTAGCAACCATATGTGTGCAAATAAAAGGATGTTTATGGAGATTGACGAATTAGTGGTCAAGAATGTTACCTTTGGTGACTCATCCAAAGTTTCAATGAAGGGGATGGGTAAAATTCTTATACGTTTAAAGAATGGAAATCATCAATTTATTTCTGATGTATATTATGTGCCAAGCATGAAAACTAATATTTTGAGTTTAGGACAACTCCTTGAGAAAGACTACGATATTTAGTTGAAAGATCGTAGTTGCTTAATAAGGGATCATCGAAATAATGTGATAGCTAATGTGCCTATGACAAGAAATAGAATGTTCTTGTTAAGTATTCAACATGATGTTATTAGATTTCTAAAGGCTTGTTTTAAAGATTCTTCTTAGCTTTGGCATCTAAGATTTGGGCATTTAAACTTTGGAGGACTACAGTTGTTGGTAAAGACAACAATGGTGAGAGGATTGCCTTCCATTGAGCATCCTAACCAACTTTGTGAAGGATGTCTCCTTGGCAAGAAATCAAGGAAGAGATTTCCAAAAGAAGCTAGTAGCAACCAAGCCATTGCAACTTGTTCATACTGATGTGTGTGGACCTATTAAGCTATCATAACTTGGAAAAAGTAACTACTTTCTTCTCTTTATTGATGATTTTAGTAGAAAAACATGGGGGCTTATTTTTTGAAGCAAAAATCTGAAGCATTTGGTGCATTTAAGAAATCTAAGGCATTTGTAGAAAAAGCAGAGTGGCCATGAAATTAAGGCCTTAAGATCTTATAAAGAAGGCGAATTCACATCAAATGAATTCAAAAAATTTTGTGAAGCAAATGGGATTTGGCGCCCTCTTAACGATTCCAAGGTCACCACAAAAAAATGGTGTAGCAAAAAGAAAGAGAATTTTGGGCTGAAGCTGTAGATTATGCAATCTATTTGCTTAATTGTAGACCCATAAGAAGTGTACAAGGAAAAACCCCACAACAAGCTTGGAGTAGGAAGAAGCCTATAGTTTCCCATCTTCATGCGTTTGGGAGCACTGCATATCCACATCTACCAAATCAAGAGAGGTCCAACTTAAACGATAAAAGCAAGAAGTATGTGTTCATTGGCTATAATCCAAGCTCCAAGGGCTATAAGCTCTATAATTCGAGCACTAGAAAAGTCATTGTTAGTTGAGATGTGGAATTCGACGAAAAGGGCTTATGGGATTGGAGCACCCAAAAAGAGGAGAAGTATGATTTCTTTCCTGTATCCAAAGAGGAAGAGCAAAGGAATGGAGTTCACCAACAACATCATCTCCCATTCATGAAAGTCCATCATCATCATCATTACTAGAAGGAAGTTTAGGTGAAAGACCAAAAAAAATGAGAAGTCTCCAGGATCTTTATGATTCAATAGATATTACAGATAATGTAACACTTTTTTTTTTCTTCTGCTTGCAAATTGTGAACCTATAGGATTTGAAAAAGCGGTGCAAGACAAAAAATGGAGAAATGCTATTGACGAAGAGATCAAGGCAATAAAGAAGAATGATACATGGGAGCTTACAATTCTTCCAATTGGAAAGAAGACAATTAGTGTAAAATTGGTGTACAAGTTGAAGAGGAATGCAAAAGGAGAGATAGAGAGATACAAAGCAAGATTGGTAGTGAAAGGGTATAGTCAACGACAAAGTATTGATTATGATGAGGTATTTGCCCTCGTTGCTCATTTGGAAACTATACAATTGCTAAATTTTTTAACAGCTCGAAATCAATGGAGAATTTTCCAAATGGATGTAAAATCCATATTTTTGAATGGCTACCTTGAGGAAGACCTATATTTTGAGCAGCCTATAGGATATGTTGTAGAGGGGCATGAAAATAAAGTTTTAAAATTGAAGAAAGCTCTATATGGCCTGAAACAGGCACTAAGAGCTTGGATTAGTAGAGTTAACAAATACTTCCAAGTTAATGGGTTTTCTAAATACCCACATGAATATGCGCTTTATTATAAGGTGCATAAAAATTGAGACATCTTAATTGTTTGTCTGTATGTAGATGATTGATTTTTACAGGCAGCAAGCCAAGTATGTTTGAAGGCTTCAAGAAAGCAATGACTAAGGAGTTTGAAATGATAGATATTGGACTTATGGCCTATTATCTGGGCATTGAAGTGAAGCAAATGGAGGATAGGATTTTTATTTCCCAAAGAATATTATGTGAAGGATATTTTCAAGAAGTTTGAGATGTTAAATTCCAATCCGGTTAGCACCACTATAAAATGTGGAGTGAAGATGTCAAAGCATGACGATGAAGAGAAGGTTAATCTAACATTATTCAAGAATTTGGTTAGAAGTCTCAGGTATCTAACATGCACAAGACCAGACATTCTTTTTGGCATTGGACTAGTTAGTTGTCACATGGAAGCACCAACGATGACAGACTGCCAAGAGAATTCTTCGCTATTTAAAAGGTACATTGGATCATGGACTGTTGTATTCGCCCTCTAAAGATTTTAAACTTGTTGGCTACAGTGATAGTGATTAGGCCAAAGACACGGATAATAGAAAGAGTACCATTGGCTTTGTATTCTATATGGGTGATACTACATTTACATGGACGTCCAAGAAGTAGCCAATTGTGATGCTTTCCACTTGTGAAGCAGAGTATGTTGCTGCTACCTCTAGTGTTTGTCATGCAATTTGGCTTAGAAGTTTGTTGAAGGAGTTACAGATGTTTCAAGAAGAAGCTACGAAGATATTTGTGGACAATAAGTTAGCACTAGCTAGCTCTTGCTAAGAATCCAATCTTTCATGACTGAAGCAAACACATTGACACAAGATTTCATTATATTCGAGAATGTATTGCAAGAAAGGAAGTTCATCTTGAGTTCATGACGTTCCATGATCAAGTTGCAAATATACTCACTAAATCACTCGAGTATGACACATTCAACAAGTTACAAATCTTACTTGGAGTGATCAAGAAAACCAGCTTAAGGGGGGAGTTAGAAGTTAAACTTGTTTTTAATTAACTTTTCATAAATAAGTGAGAGTTTCATAAGTTAAATGTAGTGGAAGGTTTATTGAAGTTATGTGTGGGATTTATGAATGTAAGAGTTAGAAAATAAATGTTGTGGGGGTTCGAGGTTGGGTGGTGTACTATATAAACCCATTCATCTGTTAGGTTCTAAGCAAGAGTTGAATAGAAATATAAGGTATTAAAGTGTTCTAACTCTCCACTCTCTCTCCCTTTGTTTAATTTGTGAGTGTGAGTCTCTTCTATTCACTAAGGAGTGTATGAGTGTTTGTGAGAGTAAGTGAAGAAAGGCCCATCAGTATTTTGTTTTATTCCCAACATAATGTGGGTTTAAACTTTAAATTTAAGTGGGTATACCCATAGTTTTAAAAACCGGACCAAACCAACTGGTTCAACTGAAAACCGGACCTTAATTCAGTCCAGTTATTAGTTAAAACTGAAAATGAAAGAAAAACTGGACAAATAGTACAAACCGCCAGTTCAATCGGCATAACCAGAAACCGATGCGGTTAAACCAGTTTTAGCATTTCTTCATAAATACTTCAGATGTTGTGTTTTTTAACCCAAAAAAAAAAAAAAAAAAAAAAAAAAAAAAAAAAAGAGAGATCTTATTTCAAATTTAAGGAGAGAGATTTTGATTTTGAAAATACGCTCTCAAGTATGAAGTGGTGAAGCCTAAGACACCCACAGTGAACCAGAAACATCAGAGTTTCTTTACTTACCTTTTGCTCAAAAGAAAAAAAAATAATAATAAGATTTACTATATTGTGCTGAGGAAGAACCAAAGAAGCCCAAAGATAAGTAGACTTGTAAGGATCTATCTGCTTCAGTTAAGGCTTTTTTGCTGCTCTTGCCTCTTGTATTGCACATATTCATGAAAGAGAAGAGACAGAGGCAGAGACATAGAATTGAAGAAAGAGATATGAAAAGGCAAAAAAGCAAAAGTGAGATCTGAGATCTGAAAACGTGTGGATGTGATTTCAAATTGTGTGGTAGGTGGGATATACGTGTGAATGTGTGGAGGGAAAAAATATCAAGTGGGCAATGATATTGTTACCCATTGATGCACATATTTTTGTTATTTGAAAGGTTAAAAAATAACTAAAATATTTTATAGTGGGTTTGTGGTGCTTGTATATGTTTTTTTGTTTTTATTTTGGTTGAATTGTGTTCAGTGGTGTCTAAAAGTTGGTAAGCTAGAGTTTAATGTTTTACTATTGTATAAATTTTTAGTTAAATGACCAATTATAAAATTATTTATTTATTTTTATAATTATTAATTAAATTATTTATGACATCATCGGTTCAACCATCGGTTGGACCCCAGTTCGACCAGAAAACCGATAATTAGTCTCTTTTTCGATTCTTTCACCGTACCGGTTTTTAAATTCATGGGTATACCACATAACCTCTTGGGATTCCCATTCATTTCAATGAATCTCCTCAGATTCCTTCCCTAATGGGTTCCTTAAGGCCCTTAGGTCCGATATCAAAAGCCTTATGATGAATGCCAACTTGACAACAATCTCATCATTTAATAGTTAATACAACTACTATGCTGAAATATTGTAGGACAGTCTGAGAAGAAAAAGCTATCATATATCCGAAACATATAATATTACCTATAGTATGAGTGTCTGGCTATGTGATATTTCATATTTCAGCTTAATCCCATTCTTCAAAAAAGAAATGCCACTTCTTCTTTTTTTTCTTTTCTTTTTTTCCTTCTTTTTTTTTTTCTTTTTTTTTTTCTTTTTTTTTTTTTTTATGAGAATGCCACTTTGTTAGTACTACAACAAAGCTCTGTAGAAGTAGTTACTCAATCTTCTATTCTTACAAGTTATGATGAAGACAATAATTACAATTTACACATTTGTACAATGATTGAGGTTTTTAATATATATTTTTTTCTAGCCAACAAAAGAAAGAAAAGGAAATTAAAAAGAAATGGTATGATGAAAGTGAACCATTTAGGTGGATTTTATATTTGCTTTAAATATCTTAGATATTTCTTCTCAGTTGCCCTCACTTTGTTCTAATTTCAGTGACACAAATAATTTATTGATACTTATTCATGGTTATTTGTTACATTGTTCAATTCAAAGCGTTTACATTTGTGGGATTTAAATATTTGACTATAGAATAGACTGCATAACTTGTATGAGAGTAGAATTTTAAACTTCTTGTCATTTTCATTGGCTGCGACAATTTGAAAGTGGTTCAGGAACAAAATACCCAGCAAAATATAGAATTCCCACCACTATGAAGAAGCCAAATGAGTATCCAATTCCCACTGCTTCCCCTAAGAACCATGTTTCTTTACTCTCATCCTTTGATGGTTCTATTGGTAATAACTCTACTGGACATGGCACTAGAATCTGCATTCCGCACAACCCACTATTGTTGGCAAAAAAGTTTGGATCATTCATGGTGTCCATTTGGCCACCAACGGGAATCTTACCTCTGAGCTTGTTGTTACTCACATCCAAAACAGACAACTGCTGCAGCTTTGCTAGTGAACGTGGAATTAATCCTGATAGTTTGTTATGCGACAAATCCAAACTCTCTAGACTTTCTATGTCACCAAGGCTTACTGGTATCTTTCCAAAGAGGATGTTATGTGAGATGTTAAGAAGTTTTAGAGCCTTCAATTTGCCTAATGAAGATGGGATTTCACCAGAAAGTTGGTTCATTGACAAGTCTAACAAAGAGTACAGCTCGAGATTACGGCTTGAGAGACCTTGTTTTGACCTCTTCCAATTCACTATTAGATCACTAAAATTGATTGAGATGGTGAAAATATCAGGGATTGATGATTTGTTTGGAATTCCAATCATACCAATCAGATTTCCAAACTTTGCAGGGATGTTGCCAACAAGATGGTTGTTTGAGAGGTCAAGGATTCGGAGTTTACTAAGGTTGGAAATCCCACCAGGGATGGAACCTTGGAGGGTGGTGTTTCGTAAATTTAGGACTTGAAGGGTGGATATTTGGCTAATAAACTCTGGCAATTCACCTGTAATCTTGTTGTCATGGATATCTAGTTGTTCAAGATGGCTCATATTGATCAGGTTTCTAGGCAAGCTGCCAGTAAACTTATTTTTTCCCAATGCAAGGATTCTAATTTCTTGGGAGAAGTTTGTTGGAATTTCTCCTGAGAATTCATTAGAAGAAATGTCTACGTACCCGAGCAATACATTGGAGCTAAAATCTGGTAAGTTGCCAACAAATTTATTTCTTGACAAGTCTAGTAATACGAGGAGATCAATATTGGAGATAGATTGAGGAATCTTCCCTGAAAAGTTGTTTCTTGCCAACATGAGAACCAAAATTCCTGTAGCATTACCAATATTGTTTGGCAATTCTCCAAAAAAGTTGTTCTGAGATAGGGAAAGAACTGATAAATTTTGAGAGTTGAAGAGAGAAGGTGGAAGAGAACCAGTAAGATTGTTATTTGATAGAATGATACTTCCAAATTCAATTTCAACAAGCCATTGTGGGAAAATTCCTTCTAGTTTGTTATCACTCAAGTCCAAAAACTCAAGAGTTTTCTGTTTAGAAATCCAAGATGGGATTTCTCCTGTAAGACGACATGATCTCATAGACAACTGAGATAGCATGCAGTTAGGCACTATCCTTGCATTGCTATTCCAAGTCAGATTATTCCCTCCGAGAAAAAGACTCTTCATGCCCTTGATATTGAACAGCCAGGATGGAATTTCTCCGCTGAGCAAGTTGTTTTCCAAATGAAGTGTTTCCAACTTCGTCAATTTCTGTATGGATGATGGGATTCCACCAGTCAACTTGTTGTTGCTCAAGGCCAAAGTGGTTATGTTGGATAGATTGCCAATAAATTTAGGAATCTCCATTGACAATAAATTGTCCCTCAAGTCCAATTCTTCCAACTCCTTCAAATCCAAAATTGAAGAAGGAATTTCTCCAAAAAAATTGTTGCTACGAAGATACAACTGCCTCAACTTTGTCATGTTCCCTATCTCCTTTGGGATATTTCCACCAAGAGAATTTTCTTCCAGCGTCAATACCCGCAAGTTTTGAAGAGAGCCCACTTCCCCACTAAGTTGAGAGGAAATGGAGCCTTTGAAGAGATTATTCTTCAAGTCAAGAAAAACCAATTTGCTGAAGTTGGCAAAGCCGGCACCTGGAAATTCACCTTGTATTTGATTTCCTGTCATGTCAAGCAGTATCAAGCTTCTAATGCGAAAGAGTGGTGTCAAGATGGTGGAAGTCACCACTATGTGCTCCATAGATTTATTGGAGAAAAGGTAGTCAAGATATAGAGCAATCACAGTCCTCGAATGAAAACGAATACTACAAAGGACCCTGTCCCAGTGGCAACAATCTGAGCTGGAATTCCATGACTCTAACACAGACAGGGGGATTTCTAATGAAGGTGAACTAGTAGCCTTGATGAGAGAGGATTTAAACTCGAGAAGGGCTTGTTTTTGATCATCAGGACAACAAAGGGAGGGGTTGAAAAAGATGAGAAGTGCTAGCAGCAGGTTGAGTTTGGCCATTGTTGTGTTTCTTTGTTATTTGTTGGATGGTTAAAAAGAGTTTGGAAGAGTGTTATAAAAAGAGGTTCTCGTGCCTGCACCACTAATCACGGTGTACTAAAATTCAAACACAGTGAGTGCCGTAGCAGTAAAAATCGGGGGGAAAGGAAAGAAAGACTGGAAGGCATTTGGCTAGTCTGGTCTCTCTTTTCCATGGAGTGAGTTTACTAAAAAAAAATGACTTCTAGAAGAGCTTAGAGAATAATCAAGCTTGGAACGCAAAACGTGAAGAGCATTTTCATGTTTAGAAGAAATGATTAAACACTTTAACATAAACGACTTGTCGCTGTTTTTGTTGCTCTATTCACTGCGACAAGTCACGCTCCACTGCTTAGTGTCGTTTAGTTCTGTAACATAATTTGTTTCATGGTTCATTAATTAATATGTTTATATGCGTGTCATTTTTATTTTTTTTTTAAATCTGAGATAGAAATAATAAATCTAATGTATATGTGTGAATTCTAAGTTCGAAATTTTTTGATATAAAACTTTCCCGTACATAACACATGTTAGCGACTAGTTTATATAATAATTACAAGCAAGATATTTGAAAAGCATATTACAATAGAAAACGTAAGAGCATTAACACTAATAATGTTAAAAGCTAAAACAGTTATTTTTTAGCAATTCATTCCAAAAACACATGCTACAATAAAAGTGTTATTGTTAAAATTTTTGACAACTAAGCTATTGTAGCTCCAAAGTTTTTTTTTTTTTTTTTTTAAACTATTTTAATGTGTTGATGGATGTGATTGTTGTTTATTGTGTTGGAAATATTATTTTATTGTGTTGAGTGCTAAAATAAAACTTTTGATGTTGGGTGTATTATAAAGTGAAGTATTAAAATAGATTAAGTAGTGTTTTGAATTGTTAAAAGCTATATTTTTTAGTAACTTGCTGTGAATGCTCTTATCAATTATACAACTTATCCATAACAATATAGCTAGGCAAACATTTGAAACTAAATCACTTGAGCCTTGCTATCTATTGTTAACCATCTTTATTTTGCTTTTTGGGTATAAAAATAAAGAGAATTTTTTCACATCTCTAATGCAACGTATGAGGAGAATTTTTCTTGGTTCTCTACGATATTGCCATGCGTTTCTAACACTTCTTCAAAAAAAGCACATGGAGGAGACCATCAAATTCTACATGATTAGAACAATGTGTATGTGGCTTGATTTTTTATAACATTGACGTGAGATTAGATTATTCTCATTAGAATATTTACATAGAATTGAAAGTTGAAACTTCCTCTAACAGTTCTGTGTTTTTTTGGGTGGATTCATGCTGTTAAATTGTCCTCTCATTCCCATTTAGAATATGTACACTATGTGTTTGACAAAATGTCTCCCTTACTTTTGCATTTTTCTGTATTTTTTGGGTGGATTCATGTTGTTAAAATGTCATTTGATCATTCCCATTTGGAACATGTACACCATGTGTTTGACAAAATGTCTCGCTCACTTTTGCATTTTTCTTTTTTGATAATTTGATAGTTATACTCTTACATTAGTTTAAGTAAACTTCATGGTTTGTCTCTTGGTTTTAGTTGTCAAAGGAATCACTAACACATTGAAACACCACCCATGTGACAAACCAAAAATGCTATTGACAATTGACAAACCAAGCATGGTGGATGTTACTTAAACCCAAGCATGGCAAGTATTTTTAAACCGGAAAAATTAGTGTAAATGGGATTTAAGTTTGAAAGCACATTTAGAAGGTAATTCTCACTTTTATGGTAGCAAATTAAGGGGGTTTTATTGGGACTAATGAAGTTATTACTTTAATGCCCATTGAAGCAAATGAAGATTCATTTTGCATGACAACAGTGTAAAGAGCTATTTGATGGCAACCAGATAGGGAGAGTTGGAAATCACCAGGTCCTACTAAGAGCCAGTATCTCAATAATTCTTTTCTACACTTAGAGACGCTCATAGAATGAACAAAACATATTCATTACAGAGCAAAAAAAAAAATCAAAATTAAATTGCTGAAAAACCATAACAAAATAAAAGGGCCTAAAACAAAATTGGAACAAAAAATTAGTAATTCCATAAGCAATCCTTTTTGTAATTTTCGTAATCTATAAAATAGCTTGACTTGACTATGAAAAGAGAGCAACTAAATCATATGAAACCAACATGTTCTCCAGAACCAAATAGGATTACAAAGACATACCAAGCTTTAAAGGCCAAGACATGAGGCAATAGAGGCGAATAGAGAGAGCGAGACTAAGAGAAGAGGTGAAGGGTTTGAGCCAAAGAGAAAGGGATGAGATGAAGCGTGAAGAGAGAAGAGTAAACTTGTGTCTAGGATGTTCAGTTCTGGCTGAATTTATGTTTGTGTCTATCGGGTTTTGTTTATTTTTAAAGATAAGTATTGGTTTTTAATTAAAGATACGTATCAGGTTTTTGGAGAGAGAAAATTGTGTTTTTAATTTTATTTTTTAATTATTATACTGATGTGGAAAATTATAAGAGTTTCAGAGGCTTCGGTTATATATATATATATATATATATAGATGAAATACGCGTAGATGAAAGAAAAGTGACTGCGAAAAATATTGGTTTGTCACTTTTTGTGAAATAACTATTTTAATATTTCAGCAAATATATAGTTATAGGCTAAAAAATAACTCACATATTAGTCTTAATATTTTGTCCCACAAATTTAACATTGGATAATACCCTCACCAAACATGGCGATACCATCAATCACTCACTCTATGCCTCTCTCTCTCTCTCTCTCTCTCTCTCTCTCTCTCTCTCTCTCTCTCTCTCTCTCTCTCTCTCTTTGTGGGTTTCTCTTTTTCTCTCTTTTTGTTTGAAAAATGTAATTAAATGATTAAATTTACATATCCCAATAGCTTAAACCTTTGGGACAATCGATAATTTAATAGAGTATCTGAGCATGAGATTTTGAGTTTGATCCTTATCTTCTCCACTTTACCTCCTATTTAAATTCCAACATGTTGAGCCTCACCTATTAAAAGGTAGTTTCTACCCACACATGAGAGAGAGTGTTAGAAATATGTGATTAAATAATGCTTAATTTAACACTTTTTAGCAATAAGGAGGTTGATCTCACCGACGCTGATGTCAATACTGGCCAAAATTAAAGATTTGGCTGAAATGCAGAAGTGAAAAAAAGAAGAAAAAGATGATGCAAAAGCTGTGTTAAAGGGGAAACAAAAAGTAAAAAGATGAGAATAAGAACTATTTGGTATATCTAATAACTATATAAAAAGTGTCAATAGCCTCAATCTATAGTAATTTTTGGTTTATTCAATTGAGTTGGGCTTTCATTTTTTTTTTTTTTTTTTTTGGTCATAGTATGCCAGTGTTTTAGTTTGTGCTCTTTTTGTTTTTTTCTTTTAAATATTTACATGTGTGGACAAAATATTGCTATACTGACTCAAAATATTCTTACAATATTTTCACAATAACTCAAAATAAAATAATAAAATATGATAATGGACCAATTATATCTAAAAATAAATGTATTGTGAAAATATTATAACATCTTGTTATTGTCACAATATTTTTACAATTACTGAGATCTCAGTTCCTTATAGATCAAAATAAAATAATAATAAAAATGCTAAATTCACAACATTTTTACAATAATTTTACAACAAATTCTAAGTGACAAGTTATTATTGATGAATAAAGAGGTGATATTAATAATGGATCTAGTTTAAAACTGATAACAATTTGTAATCGAAAATTTGTTGTCAAAATGTTTTAGAGGTAACATTTCTCTAAAATAAAATAATAAAATATCATATCAACACCTACGTACCATGGCTGAAAATAAAGGTATTTTGAAAATATTATGACATTTTGTTATATTCTTAGACTTTTTTTTTTAGTCAATATGGGTGAGTCAAAATTCATTATTCACGCACAATTTTCTTGTGTTGGTTTTTTTTTTTTTTTTTTAATACACAATTTAAAGTGGTGGTTTCAGTTTAAAACTAGTAATAATTTGCAACTTAAAATTTGTTGTGAAATTATTGTGAATGTAAAAAATGAAATATTAGTCATCAGATTGAGACCTACCACAACTGGAAATAAAAGATATTGTGAAAAATGTTGTAATATTTTGTTGTGTTCCTAGGCTTCTTTTTTGGTTTAGTAAAATTTGGTGAGCCAAAATTTACTATTTCAAACACAATTTTCTTCAATTGGTTTTTTTTTTTTTTTAAATGCACAATTTAAAACCAATAACAATTTACCACCTAACATTTGCTGTGAAAATGTTGTAAACATAGTATTACTCTAAAATAAAATATTAGACTAGAACCCACCATATATAGCTAAAAATAAAAGTATTGTAAAAATGTCATGAAATTTTGTTATATTGCTAGACTTTTTTCTTTTTCTTTTTTGGATTAGTTAATTTGTTGAGTCAAAATTCATTGTTTTATGCACAGTTTTCCTGGGCAGAATTTTTTTTAACACATTTTTTAATATTTAAAACACACACACACATATATAGTTTTACACACACACGAGTGCACGCACACATGCACACGAACACAAAGAGGGGAAAAAAAGCACTTTCACCCTTTATATTTGGGGTTGTTTCATTCCTTCCCTAAACTAAAGTTGAAAATTTTCCTCCTTTACATTTTGTAAAGCAACATATACCCCAACTGTTATACTCTTAGATAAACCCTAACGAAATCTTATGATTTCTAAAATATTCTATTGTGAAAATGTCTAAAATACACCCCATTGAATTTAATATCCCAAAACTTTTCTTCCTGAATTTTGAGTTTGTATTTTGAGTTTGATGTGATAGTCATGCCTAGAAAGTGAGAATAGTGATATATAGTGTTCTATTTTTTACCTAAAAAACACAAATTTATTAAGTTTAAATTTTTTATACTTATAATTTTATATAATGGAAACTTTGATAGCATATGTCTTTTGTTATCTTGTTATTTTTTTTAATTTATTTTCTTGCTTAAAAGGGTTTTTCATTTTAAAATTTAAGTAAGTTAAACATCAAAGTTATGCTCATAAAATAAGAAAATAAAGAGAGAAGTATGCATGGATAACGAAATCTTCATTGCAAATGATTGCAAGTATTTTATTTGATTAAGAGTTTCAATTGAAGCATATATTATCATTTATTGTGAAATTTTATATATTGTTACAATGTCTTATCAAAATTTAGTTGTTTATTGTTGAAAGATAATGATATTCATTATCATTCTTAGTATAATTTTTTAGTAAGTAGATATTATATTTAGCAAATAAGTTTTAAGAAATTATCATAATAAATAAATATTTATATATTAAAAAATTATTTTAAATTTAAGTACATAACTTTATACTTTTGTCTAAAAAAAATTACATTTTAATTTTCTCACCAAAAGAGCGGAACTGCCTCCCATACTAGTAATACCAAAAAGAAGGAAGTGAACATTTTTGTCTCCTTTTAGTTGAATAGTTTAAGGCGGTCCAACTTTTTTCCAAATGCTCTGCCTCTTTTGTCGATTTATAGATTTGGTGCAAGAAGGGGGAAAAAATAATAATAATAATAATAATAATGGAGGAAAGGTAGTTGGTACTTGCCACTTGGTAGTGGCAGTGCAGTGTGGCAAAGGGAAAGGACATGACCACGTGGCAAACAGAAATCCACGTGATGTTAATGGAAAGACTCTTATTTTGATTGATCTAACTCGGCATTAACTCCGTTTTCAAAACCCAAAGCTTTCCATTATGTATCACATGTGATGTAAAGTAAAAAGAATACTCCCTCCGTCCCATTTTTTTGTCCTCTATTCTATTTTGAGATGTCCCAAAATATTGTCCTGTTTCTAAAAATAAAAGTCATTAATTTACTAATGTTCCTATTATATTCCTATTAATTTATTAATTCAATTTTTTAATAAATTTTTTCAAGGATAATTTTGGAAACTTATACCTTTTTAAAAGGTAGACAAGACAATAAATGATGTTCTCTTAAAAAATTTGACTTTTCAAATAGGACAAAAAATTGGGGACGGAGGGAGTATTTAAAGTTCCTTTGCCAATGATAATATGCACAAAGTTAATCAAATGAGAAATCACATGGTGCATGAATCACATATAAAGTCTTTTAGAGTTTAAAATTTTCCTTTGCTAATAATGATATGCAACAAATCATTCAAATGAGAAAATAATAAAGAATAAAATTACTTAGGAGGTTTTTTTTAAAGAATTTTAACTTATAACGTATGCTTTTAATGATAGCTCTTTATTATTAAATCAAGATACTAATCAGTTTTTTATGTAGGCAGAAATTAAATCTCAAATCTTATATTTAACTGTCAAAGATTTTATAAGTTGAGTTAACTGAAACCTATCATTTAAGAGTTAAGAGCATAAAAGAAACTTGATAACAACAAGATGGTACTCAATTTTGGTATACTAGATATTATTGTTAAGATGGGCTCAATCTTTTTTTTCTTTTTCTTTTTTTGATGCAAGTCATAATTTGACCATTAGCACAGGATCCACATATGATTCATGAACGTTTAATGGTGTTTTATTATTTATTTTTTTGACATCTAAATAAATATTTAAATATTTTGGGTCCTTAAAAAAATAAAAATGTTATCAACACTCGTGTCTATGTGATAGTGAAGTGGTCCAGAAATTTTGTTCTCTTAAGGGTCCTAAGAAAAGGACTAGCGTATATATAAACAGAGGAGGTGAAAGTATATTGAAAGACAAAATAATGCAGCGGTGTTTTGAGAGATAAAAAGTATGAAAGAAGATGAGAAAATTGGAGAAACCAATGACGGCGACATGAGAAACAAAGATATAATGAAGTGATTAAGTGGGGATGAGTAGACAAGAGGCGATAGATTTGACTTGGTGAGTTCAATCAAATACTAAGAGGCTGTTTGGTTCACTAGTTTTCATGACTCCATTCCCTATTTCTATAACTCAATTCTCAAAAATGGTGGGACTCATAGCAAAATACTCATTTGCTTGCATAATTTTTTTGTTTTCATAACTCTATTTATAATACTTAATTCTCTACTTTTTGAGTTATGAGTTGTGGAAACTGAAAACAACTTTTGGCTGTTTTCAGTTTCCAATTCTCATAACTCAATGGCATTTTTGTAATTAAACACACATGAGGGACCCATTATCATAAATTCAGCCACACCTTTAGACTCTGTAAGGTTGAATTTAATCAACCATCTAATTGGTTTTATTCTGTGACCAATTTGCTTGTAATTTAGCACTTAATAACCCTATATTTATGTGGAAAAATTGTAAGGGTAGTGTGTGAGAAGATGTGAAGAAAAGCTTAAGAGTGTCCAAGAAAAACAGAGGTTCGCGGCTAGGGCTCACGAGTGGATCGCGACTAGCAAGCCGCCAAAAGCTGGCACGTGAGAGGCACACTGGGAAGCTGAAGGGTCACGCCAGCTATCACGCTACAGGACAAAAGTCCTAGGCTGGCCAGGCCATTACGTCACGACTTGAACTCGCGACTTGGACAAGCTGCGAGACCAAGTCGCCAATTTGCCCTGTTTGGCAAAAACTGACATTTTGCATTCCCTTCTCACCCTACTATATATACATCCTTATATCCATCATATTGTGAAAGCTTCCAGAGAGAATTTTGTGAGAGAAAACCCTAGAAAAAAACAAGATTGCCTCATCCCCAATCTTCATCTAAGAGACTCTACAAATTCCTCTACTCTCTACCTTTCCATTGTCATACCCTTGAGAGGTTATTTACCAAACCCTTATCTCACCCCACCCACGTTTGTGAGAAGGTCCATTTGGTGCTTAGAGAAGCAGTTTAAGAAGGAACCAATATACATTGGTTGATGCTATGGTCAAATAACGGAATCTGAGAAGTTAAAGAAGAAATAGGTTCGGCGTAACCTCGTTAGAGTAAGAAGCTTGGAGGGTTTAGGTACTTAGGTAGATTAGGCTTGGAGGGTCTTCTGCTGTTCATGAATCCCAACTATATTCTTTAGTGGATTTTATCACCGCTTGGAGAGCGACGGAGAGGTTTTACGCCGAGAACTTCGATTTCCTCTTCGATAACACATCGTGTGTTGTCCGTGTGTTTGCATCTCTCTTTCCTTTATTTTTGCCTTATATTTACTGCTGTGGATGTGTTTATATTTGGCTTAGATTGTTTTATCAATTCTGTTATAAGCTTGTTATCATATTTCGCACATTAATTGTTTGATATAAAGCTTGAATTGGTATTTTTGTAATTTGAGGGTCTAAACGTTCAAGGGTGTTTCATACCCATTTTGAACTTTCAGACCCCCTTTTCACTTTTTTTTTTCCTTTCTTCTTTCAGTGGTTCGGTGTTCTACTCCTGAGTTTTTTTTTTTTTTTTTTTTTCTTTCTTTTTTCACTAGGTTCACCGTCCTTCTTTCTTCCTTTTTTTTTTTTTTCACCTAGGTTCACCGTCCCTGTTCTTCCTTCTTTCTTTCTTTCTTTCTTTTTTTTTTTTTTTCACTGGGAAACTCACCGAACCCTGTGAAAAAAAGAAAAAGAAAAAGAAAAAGAAAAAGCTGCAGTGGGTGATAGAAATGGGGCCCACAAATAGTGTGAAAAATATTGAGTGATGGGAAATGAGTGATAGTGCCAAACAAACATGGTATTTTAGAGTGATGAATGATGAGTTATGAGTGATGAGTAGTGAAAATTAAGTGACGGAAATTGAGTGATGAAAAAAGTGGTGCCAAACAGCCTGTTGTTTGGTTCACTAGTTTTCATAACTCAGTTTTCAAAAATAGTGGGACCTATAGCAGAATACTCGTTTGCCTGCACAATTTCTTTGTTTTCATAACTTTGTGTCCAACACTCAATTCTTTACTTTTTGAGTTATGAGTTGTAGAAACTAAAAACAACTTTTGACTATTTTCAATTTTCAATTCTCATAACTCAATGGCATTTTTGTAATAAAACAGACAAGGTGGACCCACTGTCATAAATTTAGCCGCACCTTTTAACTCCCTTTTTACATTTCTTTTTTTTCCTTTCCTCCTTGGTTGTCTTCTCCACTCCTCCTGGTTTTTTTTTTTTTTTTTTTTTTTTTTCCCTTTCTTCTTTCAGTGGTTCGGTGTTCTACTCTTGAGTTTTTTTTTTTTTTTTCTTTTTCTATTTCTTTTTCTTTCTTCTTTCACTGGGATCACCGTCCTTCTTTCTTCCTTTTTTTTTTCCTAGGTTCACCGTCCCTATTCTTCCTTCTTTCTTTTTCTTTTTTTTTTTTTCAACTGGGTTCACCGTCCCTGGGTTTCTTCCTTTTTTTTTTCACTGGGAAACTCACCAAACCCAGTGAAAAAAAAAAAAAAAAAAAAGGGCTGCAGTGGGTGACAGAAATAGGGCCCATAAATAGTGTGAAAAATATTGAGTGATAGTGCCAAACAAACATGGTATTTTAGAGTGATGGGTAATGAGTGATGAGTGATGAAAATTGAGTGACCAAAATAATGCATCCAAACAGCTTGGCTTTCACATGGGTGGGTTTGTGAAATGGGTTAGGAACCTTCTTGAAAATTCTTTGGGTAGAATTACCCAACATGTTAATTTCTTTTTAAAAAAATCATTAGTAATTCTTTTAAACATTATTACTGAAAATTGAAAATTAAAAACTGAAAACACTGTAACAAAATAATTTTTAAATGTGTAAATAGTGCCGTGGGACTCAATTTTAAAGTTATATTTACATTTTTCCATACTTGCGGTCCCGTGAACAATGCACGAGACTCAGCCAAAAAATGTGCACGCCAGCACAAACACAAATGCATTTGTATCCAAACTAACACTATTGATAACATGCTCATTTTATTTGAGATTTTTTTTAATAAGATAACTATATTAAACTTGTTATTTTCTATAATAGTAATATATATATATATATATAAAATATTTAAAATTTTATATACAGTAACCCGAAACACCCTTAAACAGTACATTGAAATAAACTAGTATCGAAATGTTTCGTTCCAAAGGACAAACCGAAATAGGGTCCAAAACTGTGTTAACTATGTTTGTGTGGGTGAAATGTAGTGTGGGGTTTAGATGGAGCTTGTACGATTGTGGGTTGTATCCCTTAGGACTAGTTTTTTTTTCTCAAAAATATTGTTCAATCTCTCTCTCAAAGTAATTTGAAAATCAATATGACAAATCAAGAACAAGAAAAATGAACACTTGAAAAGTAGAAATTGCAACATTGTGGTGGTTGGGATGGTGAGAGGAGAGAGAAAAAATAAATATTAAATAAAGTAAGAGGAAAGAAAGGAGAGAGGAGAGCGAAAAAATAAATAGAGTATTGAGTGCATAAAAAAACATGGATAGTTAAATTAGAAAAAGTAGAGTTTTTGGGTTAATTTAACTAAACATTTGAGAAAACTAATGTGAATTACTCTAACGTTGTTACATGAACCACAAAACTATGACCAAGTGTGAAGACTGAAGACTATATTAAATTTTACATATTTTTGCGTCTTGTAAAACACACACTGGTCCAATGAATTAGCGACTTCAAAGATTTAAGAGAAGAAAACAAGGTAGAAGTAGAGGAAGATTGTGAAAGCAATTTATCCGTGAGATAGATTTTTAACGTTCCAAGAGCAGTGTTGATAACGATTTACTATCAGTAAATCATCAATTTGTTCCAGAAATAAACTGCTTGATTTAATTGAGATCCCAAGGCCAATAGTTGACCATTTCATGGTTTATGCAAAAAAATGAAAATAAAAATTACGTGCCGGCGCCTAAACAAAGGTACAGCTAAATTTAGGCCTTGATCCATACTTCCCTCTTTCGAGGGGTAATACACTAATACTAATGAAAATGACATTATCAATTTAGATAGGATTCCAGGACCTTCCTAGATCAATATCTCGAAATGGTTTTTGAATGTGCATTTGTTTACTTATGGGTACATATTATCCAAAGAATGGAAAGTTAAAGTAGCCTACCCCAGTTTTTGATAATGGGTTTCTATAAATTTAGTGTCTTATTGTGCATTCAATATGCAAAGTTGTTTGAGACTCGAGTTAAGAACCTTGTGGTTCAATGAATTCTCTTTTTGAAGAGGACCTAGATTCAAATCTTCTTAATTATATGTCATTAGAAAATTAAATAGAAAATAAAAAGTTGATTTTTTTTTTAATTTTTTAAAGATAGATCCAACGTCAGGAACGTAGCCAAGCTTTGAGTTAAGAGGGGTTGTTTTACTATTGGCAATTTCAACTTTAATTTGACTCTGCTACTACTTAGCTGTTGAGATTTTTTTTTTTTTTTTTTTGTTAGTAAGAATAAAATTATTTTTGTTTAGAATTTTTTTTTAGATGATAGGGTTGTTTATTTTAAATAAAATTGATTAATTGAGCTTGACTGAGACTGACGAGCCTTGTGGTTCAATAAATTCTCTTATTGAGTAGGACTTAGATTTAAATCCTCTTCATTATATGTCATTAGAAAATTAAATAGAGAATAAATAGTTGATATTTTTTTCTTTTAAATTTTTTTAAAGATAGGCCCACCGTGGTTTTACTTCCTGGTCAAGAAAGGAGAAGTAAAGTGATTACTCGCTCTCTAACACCTACATAAACTACCCTAGAAGCAAACCTTAGAATTTTCAAAATAGGATCTTGGTTGACCGAATGTCTAACGAGACTCTACCCACAGTTTTTGTCTGATCCCCCGTGACCAAGCCTTGGTCTCGCTTGACTGAGGTTCAACATTCAACCCATTGGCACAATACATAGTACAATTTAAAAAAAAAAAAAAACCCAAAAATTGCAACGAAAAAAAATTCATGTAATTAGCCAATACTTAAAAATATTTGGCTCTTCCATCCCACCTAATAAATGCTCTTCCTCCAACTATTTCTCTCCCCTTTTTTACTCTTATTCTCTCCATTATATACCACCTTACATTATTCTTCCTCCAATCATTTATCTCCCTTATTTACCTCTTTTTCTGCCCATCAATTCTTATTCCCATTTAATCATTATTGCTTTTTAAATAAATTTACTATTACTAATTCTGAAAATTTTCTCTCCCAATCACTCCATATTTTATCCCTAAAAAAGAATAATTACTAGCTCTTTATTTGATCTTCTTCTTTCTTTTGGTGGATTTTTTTTTAAATTTTTTTTATTTTACTTGCATCTCTGTGGTGAATTTCCGATTCTTTCTAGTAGCTAAGCTTTCAATTGATTGCTATAAAATCTATCTTCTGATTTTGATTTCATTCTAATTTTTTTAAAGATAATATTTTAATTTTATGATGACCTTTCATTATCATTATCAAATTAATAGAGTTTCTCCCAAAAAAATTATCAAATTAAAAGATAATCATCTTGAGAGTAGGAGAAATTTCATTCATTTCACGCATGTTCATGACCACTGCCTTCTGATCAGTTGCCACCAAATGCTCATATAAAAAAATTTAAGAAAAAAAAAATTACCACCACAAAAATGAAATTTGAAGCTTAGAAAAATTGTAGTTATACACGATAGAATTTAGAAAAACATAACCAACTATAACACAAGTTAGAACTATACAACTCAACTCAAAAAATCTTCATGAAATTTGTCCTTGATTTATACACTTGCACAAATTAACCATATGATCTGTTGGTATGACTAGTGAGAACAATCTAGGTGGATTAATTTCATATTTTATTATAATAACTTATATATTTCTTCTTAGTTTCCCTCTCACTTTATTCTAGTGACAAATTATTTATTGATACTTATTCCTCAACATATATATTTTTTGATACTTAAGAATGGCTATTTGTTTTTATTGATTTTTTGAAACCCATTACATGTCAGGATTTAGATCTTTGACGTCTATAGACTGCATAACTTGTATGCGATTGAAAACTTAAACTTTTTGCCATCTTCATTGGCTTCGACAATTTGAAGCTAGTGCAGGAACAAAATACCCCGTAAGATATAAGATTCCAACAGTTACAAAGAAGCCAGTTGAATATCCAAACCCCAATCCTTCCAATGAGAACCATGTCTTCTTACTCTCATACTTTGATGGTTTTGTCGGCGATAGTTCTTCTGAACATGGCACCTGAATTTGCATTCCACACAAACCACTATTGTTGGCAAAAAATTTTGGATCATTCATTGTGTCCATTTGGCCACCAATTGGAATCTTACCTGTAAACTCATTATTACTCACATCCAAAACCGACAGTTGTTGCAACTTTACTAATGATTGAGGAAGTATGCCTGATAGTTTGTTATGTGACAAGTCTAAACTCTCTAGACTCTCTAAATCACCAAGGGTTACTGGTAACTTACCAAAGAAGATGTTATGTGAGATATTGAAAATCTTTAGACCCTTCAATCTGCCTAATGATACTGGGATTTCACCAGAAAGTTGATTCATTGACAAGTCTAACAAAGAGTAGAGCTCAAGGTTGTGGCTCGAGAGACCTTGCTTTGACTTTTTCCAATTTACTATCAGATCATTAAACTCAATTGAGAATGAGAAAATATCAGGGAGTGATGAAAATTTTTCTTGTGTTTCAATCATACCAATAAGATTTCCAAACTTTGTAGGGATATTGCCAACAAGATGGTTGTTTGAGAGGTCAAGAATCCTAAGACTACTAAGATTGGAAATACCATCAGGAATGGAACCTTGGAGTGTGGTATTCCGTAAATTTAGGACTTGAAGGGTTGATATTTGGCTAATAAACTCTGGCAATTCACCTTGGATTTTATTATCATGGATATCTAGGTGTTCTAGCTGGCTCATACTAGTCAAGTTTCTAGGGAAGCTGTCAGTAAACTTATTTTGTCCTAATGCAAGAATTCTAGTTTCTTGGGAAAATTTTGTTGGAATTTCACCAGAGAATTCATTGGAAGAAAAGTCAATGTATCCAAGTAATACATTGGAGCTAAAATCTGGTAAGTTTCCAGAAAATCTATTCCTTGACAAGTCTAGTAATAGGAGGCGATAAATATTGGAGATAGATTGAGGTACCTTCCCTGAAAAATGGTTACTAGCCAACATGAGAATCATGATTGCAGAAGCATTACCAATATTGTTTGGCAGTTCTCCAGAAAAGTTGTTCCGAGATAGGGAAAGAACTGATAAACTTCGAGATCTGAAGAGACGAGGTGGCAAAGAACCTGTAAAACTGTTATCTGATAGAATTATACTTCCAACTTCCATTTCAACAAGCCATTGTGGGAACAAACCTTCTAGTTTGTTCTTACTCAAGTCCAAAAATTCAAGAGTCTTTTGTTTGGAAATCCAATATGGGATTTCTCCTGAAAGACCACAAGACTTCATAGACAATTGAGATAGCATACACTTTGGCACTATCTTTGCGTTGCTATTCCAAGTTAGATAATTCCCTCCAAGAAAAAGACGCTTCATGCCCTTGATATTAAACAACCAAGATGGAATTTCTCCACTGAGAAAGTTATTTTCCAACTGAAGTGTTTCTAACTTCGTCAATTTCTGTATGGATGATGGAATTTTACCTGTCAACTTGTTGTTGCTCAAAGCCAAAGTAGTTATGTTGGATAGATTGCCAATAAAAGAAGGAATCTCCATCGACAAGAAATTGTCCCTCAAGTCCAATTCTTCTAAATTCTTCAAATCCAAAATTGAAGACGGAATTTCACCCAAAAAATTGTTGCTGCGAAAATACAATCGCTTCAACTTTGTCATGTTCCCTATCTCCTTAGGGATATTTCCACCAAGAAAATTTGCATCCAGCTTCAATACCCTCAAGTTTTGAAGAGAGCTCACTTCCCCACTAAGAATACCGTGGAATGAATTGCTACTTATATCAAGATATTGAAGGTACCTCAAGTGAAAAACTTGAGAGGGAATGGAACCATCAAACAGATTATTCTTCAAGTCAAGATAAACCAATTTGCTCAAATTGGTAAAGCTGTTGCCTGGCAATTCTCCTTGTATGTGATTTGAGGACATGTCAAGCAGTTCCAAGCTTCTAATGCGAAAGAGTGGAGTCAAGATGGTGGAAGCCACCACAATGGGCTCCATAGATTGCATGAAGACAAGGGAGTCAAGATATAGACCAATCACAACCCTGGAATGTAAGCCAGTACTACAAGTGACTCTGTCCCAGTTGCAACAATCTGAGCTTGAATTCCATGACTCTAACTCAAACAATAAGCTTTCTAATGAAGAAGAACTAGTAGTTTTAATGAGAGAAGATTTAAACTGGAGAAGGGCTTGTTTTTGATCTTCAGGACAACAAAGAGAAGGGGTGAAAAAGATGAGAAATGCTAGTAGCAGGCTGAGTTTGGCCATTGTCGTGTTTCTTTGATCCTTGTTGGATGGTTGTGAGAAGTTTGGAGAAGTAGTGTGATATATAAAAAGAGGTTCAAATGCTGCAGCACGTATCGTGGTGTACTCAAAAGGCTTAGTCTATGGGTATGGGCTTTGGAAAATCTGTTGGAAGGAAAAGACAGTCTAGAACTAGAAGGCACTTTGGCTAGTCTGGTATGTCTTTCCACGAAGTGAGATTATTCAAAATGTTGACTTCTTGTCTTTTTCTTTAAAAATAAAACCAAAAAAAAGGAAAGATACTGAAAGTCATATTGGGTTTGCTCTTTCCTGTGAAATGAGTTTACCAAAATTTTGACTTTTCCTCCCCTTTGTTTAAAGAGAGAGAATATTATTACTTTACTATTGTTTTGCAAATGATAAAAAATAAAAATAAATAAAATAAATAAATAAATAAAAATGGGTGGGAGTGAGTAGCCTTAGGCCCGTAGCTTTTGGAAAATCTGTTGGAAAGAAAAGAGTGTCTGGAAGGCACTTTGGCTTGTCCGGTATCCCTTCCCATGGAGGGAGATTATTCAAAAATTTTACATCTGCTCTTATTCTTTAAAAAAAAAAACCAAAAGGAAAGATATTGAAAGTCATATTCGCTTTGTTGCGTTAAAATAGATGGACCACGATTAATCTATATATATATATATATATATAGGAAAACCAAAAAGAAAATTCATAGATTTTAAATTAAATTTCTTTTTTCACCAAATGTCCTATCTAATCAAAGTTTTTAAATTTTTGTACTAAGTTAATTAATTCAAAAAATCATGTTAACGGATACTCTTAAGGCAATAATTAATAATTCATTTTAAAAAAGTTTTGTCATCATTTTTATGGAAAAAAAAAAAAAAAAAAAAAAAACTATCAAAATATTAATTATTTTTTTTTTCTTTTCCCATAAAAACTTTCTTTAAATAGATTATTAATCATTACCCAACATCCATTAGCTTTTCCCTTAATTCAATGTAAAAATTAAAATTCAATTAGAGTTTAATTTTGTGTCATGTGTCTTATTTAATGTAAGTTTTTTTTAAATTTTTGTGCCAAATGAGTTAATTAAAAGTAGAAAACAAGAAGATCATTATAAATAAATCATAAAAAACCTAATCATATATATAAACCAATACTTAGAGAAAATTTAATTAGATTCAAAATTGAATTTTGATTTTCTTAGCTTTCCATACAAATTAAATTGTTTAGATTTTTGCTACTATTTTTTCTCTGAACTAATGTGAATATTTTTTATATTGTTTCTATTTAGATATTTTATATGTCAAGATCTTGAATATAACGAATTGTAATTGAGCTGAATGATCTCATGCACCTATCTCCATTCAATTTATGAGACACTATTGAATTAGTAGATTAATAAGGGTATAATAGGAACATTAGTAAATTAATTACTTTTATTTTTAGAAATAGAACAATATTTTGGGACATCTCAAAATGGAATAAAAGACAAAAAAAGTGCAACAGGGGGAGTATTTTCCTTATTTAATACTTTGAATATATATATATATATATTAAAAGATTTTGATAGCTATTATTTATTTTGAAAACTTAAAATAAACATAAAATATGCCTAAAAATGAATAAAATATAGATAAAAATATATTAATTAATTAATTGTTGTATTTCTGTGTCCTAATTCTTCAAGAATTGTTAGTGCTCGGGAAAAAAAAATTAGCTTCCATTCATCAGTGGAATGTATAAGATTCTTTAATGAGATGATATATGAAATATGTGCTTGCCCTCTAAAATCTTAGAGCAACAAATGGATTCAATGGCCTGGCATTAATGCAAATTTTGTGTATGTTACAGCTGAGCAGAATTAGAAAAGTTGAGCTTGGGGCACCGGCACACACTACTAAATCTCATGGCGCTGCTCTTGCTATGAATCACAAGCATGATTGGCTTATTTTGCTGTTTCTTGCAATGGTAGAAGTCACTCTAATTATCACTCATCCATTTCACCGCTTTGTGGGAAAGGATATGATGGAAGACCTTAAGTATCCTATGAAAGACAACACAGTTCCTGTATGGTCCATTCCCGTAAGTATTTATTTTCTCATATGTTGTTATATAAATTTTATTATAAGGAGCTAAGACAGTGTTTGTGTTCTGTTTTCAATGGCTTTGTGATTTAAGTTTATTTGATATTTATAATATGTAGGGACTTAAATCAAGGATTATAAATTATTGAAACTGGGCTATCTGGAAAAGGACAATAGAACTGTAAAGAAAGTGAAATTTTGGCCTTAAAGATGATATGGATAAGAAAATGAATAATTTTAACGCTCTTTTCCCTTTTTTTATGATCAGATTTATGCAGTTCTGTTGCCTATTGCCATCTTCCTTCTCGTCTATATTCGTAGGGGAGATGTATATGATTTGCACCATAGCACTCTTGGTATGATAGTCATTATTCAACCAGAACAATTTCTTTAGTGTATTTTATTCTTAATCTTAGCTAAAGGAATATATTGTGAAGTGTTATATGATAACTTACATCTCTGTTGAAGAGCAGGTCTCTTATTTTCTGTGCTGGTTACTGCGGTGATTACAGATGCAATAAAAGATGCAGTTGGCCGGCCTCAACCAGACTTCTTTTATCGTTGCTTTCCTGATGGAAAGGATGTATAGTCTCATTTATCTCCAAATTCTTTTTTGTTTTTGTTGTTATTAAATGTCAATTGTTTTCCCAAAATCATTCAAACTCTTTTGTACCTTTATTGGTATCAAAGTCTTTATTGGTATCATGTGCACATTTGTATAAAAATGTATAGTACCGTACACATTTGTTTAGTGTACTATATAAATCTTACATTGATAGCTCAATGTAAACTAATAATTTTCCTAAGACTGTGCAAACATACAAAGGCCTGAATTTACAATGGTGAAGCCTCCATCTATGACAATATTATGTCCACTCACATATTTTGACTCATCACTTCCGAGATAGAGAGCAGCCTCGGCTATATCCTCTGGCTGGAGAACTTCACCCTTGAGGTTGGAATAAACACGATAAACTCCATCATCATCTGGCTTAATGAAATCCTTTGCCAAAGGTGTAGCAACCAAATAAGGTGACACACAATTCACACGAATTCCAAACTGTCCAAGCTCCACTGCTGTATTTCTCATTAATCCAACCAAACCATGTTTTGAGCTTGTGTAGCCATGAGGTGCAGCTCCTCCTATGGTTGAACATACACTAGCGGTATTGATTATACTACCTTTTTTAGCTGGAATCATCACACGGGCTGCATGTTTGGTGCCAAGGAAAGCACCTACAAGGTTGACACTAACCACTTGCTCAAATTCAGCCTTGGTGTTGTCAAGGATGTTGGGTTTGGCTACCCCAACTATACCAGCATTGTTGTACATAATGTCTAACTTACCATACTTTGAAACAGCATCGTTAACTGCATTTTCTACGTCTGTTTCTTTAGTAACATCACAATGGACAAAGGATGTAGATTGAGGATTTAGTTCTTCGCATACAGAGTGGCCCAATTCATCTTGGATGTCAGCAATTACAACTTTTGCTCCATGTTTAGAGAAGAGTCTTGCAGTGGACTCACCAATGCCGCTAGACCCACCAGTAATTAGTGCCACTTTTCCTTCAAGCCTGTCACATTTTTACAAGATATTATCTCTCACTTTTATTATTCAGCATATTTTAGATGGCATAATTGCACAAAATATTTGCTAGTCCAGTGGCGGCTTCAGGAATTTTTTTAGGGTGTTCCTTAATAAGTATAAATTACATAATCTAATAAAAAGAAAAATTTTATATTGACAACAACAACAATAAAAAAAAAACACGCAAATACATAAAGTTTACAATTGCCTTCTACGTGGTTTTCTTATCAAATATTTGTTCATAATTCTAGCAAAAGAATAAACAATAAACTATAAATTCATTTGAAATATTAATAAAATTATTAATTATTGTTTTTTAGTTGTTTCATTAATTTGTTTATCTTTTATAAACTATAATTTGTTATATTGTTGTTTCAATAATAATTATAAAATTATTAATTATTGTTTAGCCTAACATAATTTAATTTGTTTGTCTTTTATAATGTATTGTTTCATTATTGTCTAGCCTAACATAATATATTTGTTTAATTTGTTTATTAATTGTCTTCTATAATTTGTTATGTGTATAATTAATATGTATAATGTAATTAAAAGTTGAGTGGGCCAATCAATTGATAAACCCAAGCCTTAAATTATACCCATGTCATAACCCAAACCATAAACCAAGGCCCACCCTTTAATTTAATTTAATTTTTAATAACTTTTTTTCCCCTTTTCCTTTGTTTTCTCCGTGTCTTATTTTAACTTATGTGTCATTTTTTATTTAACCTTTTTTCTCTCTTTCACACGTGCTTTACATCTTATCTCTATCCTATCTCTTCTAGATTCTTCTTCAGATTTACTTTCCTCTTTTCTTTCTTCATCCTTATTTTTTAGTCACAGCTTTTCTTCTCTCTAAATGTTCTCCTCAAGCATCATTTTACGCCGCCACCATGCTTATTTCAACAAGCATCATTCATCCCTAATAGCACCTCCATGCTCTTTTCTCAAGCCGCCGCTACCCAGCACAACATCTCCTCACCTCCATTACTGAACTATATCTACTTTGTTTGGATTATAGATTTATATTTTCATTATTTTGTATAGGAAATCAAGAGTTTTTGGGTTCGTTTGGATTGAAGGGCAGAGAAGGAGAGTAAAATAGAGTAGAGTAAATTTGACCTAAAATTAGCTTATTTTCAATCAACTCTATTCTACTCCCCTCCACTCTCCTTCCTTCTCCCCTCAATCCAAACAGTCCCTTTTGTTTCGACCTGGAATTCATTTTTGGTTGAGGGTGTTCCTATTTTTTTTTCCAAGTAAACAAGTAAAAAAAATTTAATTATTATATATAATTTTTTTTAGGGCAGGGTGTTCTTGGAAACACCTTGACCTAAACGTAATGCCGCCACCATGCTAGTCCATGATTTATAGATGCAGGGTCCAACAAAACAAATAGAAAAAGTATTTACCGGCAAAGAGGATTTTTTTTTTTCATAGAATATTGTTCTTTAACAAATTAAACATATTGAGGCAAGATAGCTAAAAAAATTTCATACCTTCTTGCTGCTGCCGAGAGTAACGAGAAACTTCCCATGGTCGGAGTTAGAATATGTTTTGGAAAAATGAAGCACCAATTTGCTTTGTTATCTCTATTGTTATATAGCAGAGATGTCAAAGCCAGTATTATGTCATAATCAAGCACAATCTAACTTGGCCGGACCCACAGCAAGTTGGTTAGAATAGTTAAAGTGGGCCATATGCTGTAGTAAGTACTTACTACTAAATTTTCATTAAAAAAAAAAAAAAAAACTACTAAATTTTTTATTCTTTATTTTTTATAGCTTTCTATTGGTTTGCAGTTAAACAAAACCAAATGTCTCAATAAAAATGAATGATATTACGTGCTACTTGATCAAATGTAATTATATAATATAATACAATATAATATTTATAAAAAAAACATATAACAATAAGATAATATATATTATTACTCAAACCAATGTTGTCGAATGTAAACATCAAATAAACAACAACTAGCCACAATGATCAATTTTAAAAATAAAATAAGATAATATAGATCATAAAAAAAATGCTAGCCTATATATATGAGATATATTTCTTTTTTGTATTGCCTAGTAGAGACTGATTCATGTGGAAGAGGAATCCTTTTATATCTTTGAGATATTCAGAAAGGATTTTTTTTTTCCCCTTGTATTGCTAAGTTGGGATTATTATTATTATTATTATTTATGAATTTTTCAATAGGGTTAGATTTGGATATTTGTTAGGATTTGGAAGATTATGGATCTAAGGGAATGGATGGGCCAAAATAAATTGTTTACTTGTAAGTTGTGTCCAATTTTGCCACTTTAGGAATGAGGGACCCATAGCGTGTGTAATTAGAACCCTAATGATAAAGTCTTGCGCTCCAGTGCTCCACAATTTCATTGAGGGGCCGGCGGCCATTAGGCTTGACTTTTTTTTCTTTTTTCTTTTTTTCCTTTTAAAGTTACTTAAACGTATTCAATGAATTTAGGTATCTAGAACTTGCAGCTCCTGTTAGGCAATTATTAGTTTACACCATGTGGGTGTCGGCCAAAATTTTTTCAAAATTGTTGTTTTCGTAGAAAGACTTTAGAATCCAAAGGTATGATCGGCAACTGTTTTTTCTTCTTATTTTTTATTTTTAAAAATAATTTTTTATTTTTGAAACTAAAAAATTTATTTAGCAATTAAAAATAAATAGAAAACAAAAACTATTCTCAAAACTTAATTTGCGAAGGAAATTGAAAACATATAAAAAACTGTTTTCAATTTCTAATTTTTAAAAGTCAATTAAAATACGCATTTAATTTAATGAATTTGTCTCATTTAATGAGTTAGCATTAAAGTTTAAATCCTAGTAACAATATATTTTAGTATTTTCTATTTTTTTCTTCAATTTTTTTTTTTTTTTAATTTCAACTAACCAAACATGTTTTTGATTTCAAAAATACAAGAAAATTGTTTTTTTCTTTATATTCCCAAAAACAATTTTTTGAAAATAAAAAACAATAACTGTTACCAAACATAAGCTAAACTTTCTTTACTCATCAAAAGAAAAATTTTTAAATTGGAACTCTTTTATAAAAAAAACATTACCTAAATTTGTCATCTTTTATAATAATAACAAAAAAAAAAAACTATTATAGGTCTGTGCGTTGCATAGTTTTATAAAAAAAATATTATAAAATAAATGTATACATAATTATATATTTTAATAGACTCAATAAAGATAAAAGAAAAAATTATCAAGTGTAAATAATTATCTCACTAAAATAAGGGGTAAGATTTCTTCCTAAAACTAAATTAAATTGATAATTCCAAATTGAATTTTAAGTTGATAATTATTTTTTTAAAAGTACTAAACAATAGATAAATCTAAAATTAATATAATCTTGATAATATTATAAATTGAAATTAAAGTTGATAATTCAAGAATACACGTGTAGAACATCTTGATAATTTGATGTAACATAAAAATCAAATAAGAAAATTGTTAAAATTAATCTATTAATTCTAACCATATTTAATCATTATTTCTAAAAATATAAAAGAAGGATCAAGGATTCAAATGCGTTCCTACACATGCTATAAAATGGGAAAATCGAAGTTTAAACTCTCAGGAAAGTAATGAAAAATAAAATCAGAAGTTTAAGTCACATCTTTCCATTCTTAAAGATTGAAGTAAACCTTATTTTCTTAGCCCGTGTATTGTCTATTTACCTTGGAAATTATACTAACAATATCTGTGTTGCTACTCTGGTTGTTGCCAAAGCTATTGATCATTTGGCCAAACAATATTGTCATAAGGGGCATGCCTAACCCACTTGCAATGGCTCCAACGATGCCAACAATCATCAATGCAACACCAGTGGAATTTGCAAATGAGAAAAGCTTGAGAAGTGGAACTATCCAGGTTTTCTCCTCCCCATCAATGTTGGAGCTTTTCTCTGCTTCTGCCTCTTTTTTTTTTTAAGAGAGAGAGAAAGAAAACGTGGTTGATACCTATAAGGAATTTTGATAATATATATATATATATATATATTTAAATGTCATCAACATAGAAATTATCAAATTAATGGAGATATATAATGTTTTTCGGAATAGATAGAGATTATCAAATTATTGGAGATATATATACTGTTTCTTGGGATAGATTTATATTAATCACCTCTTGAAGAATTTGGATTGTGCTTATCCCTTATAATCAAGTTTTGTAGCTTGATATTCTGATAAAATAATATTAATTTAATAATATTAAAATTTTGAAAATTTAGATGATAAATATTATCTAAATTAAAATTTTTGTATGTTAAATATTATCCCCTAATTTAAGAAATATATCCTAACAAATAAAAAAATAATGTTAATATGTTAAAAATTCCTTAATTTATGAAATATATCCTAACAAATAAAAAAAATAATGTTAATCTAATTTTATTTAATGATAAGAATGAATTAAAATCCTGGTAGTATATTATTCCTTTTTATTACTTTAAAAATCTAAGAATTTAATAAAATTTCTGGAATTTTGTGAAACCTCGTGCCACTAAAGGTCTATCTTTTTTTCCTCTAGCCCTTCTTTAAAAAAATGAAATAAAAAGTGCCTATAGTGGCATTTGTCAAACGCTACTATAGATCCTTTTTAATTTTTTGGATATTTTTTTAAGACTTATAGCAGCGTTTGTAAAACTAGGAAAAATGCCACTATAGGCCCATGATAGACCTAGACCTATAGTGGTGTTTTAAAAACGCTGCTATAGGCCCTTGGAAACATAGACCCATTATTTTAAAACACCCCTATAGGACTCCCTAAGGTTCAGCATTCAACCCATTACCACAATACTTAGTATAATTTTGAAAAAACCCAAAAATTGCAACCCAAAAAAAAAAAAAATGTAATTAGCCAATACCTAAAAATATTTGGCTCTCCCATCCCACCTAACCAATGCTCTTCCTCCAACCATTTCTCTCCCCTTTTTTACTCTTCTTCTCCCCATTATATCCCACCTTGCATTATTCTTCCTCCAATCATTTATCTCCCTTATTTACCTCTTTTTCTGCCCATCAATTCTTATTCCATTTAATCATTATTGTTTTTTACATAAACTTACTATTACAAATTCTGAAAAATTTCTCTCCCAATCATTCCATTTCTTATCCCTAAAAAAGAGTAATTACTAGCTCTTTATTTGATCTTCTTCTTTCTTTTGGTGGATTTTTTTTTTTTTTTTTTTACTTACATCTCTATGGTGGATTTCTGATTCTTTAATCTTTCTAATAGCTAAGCTTTCAATTGATTGTAATAAAATCTATCTTCTGATTTTGATTTCATTCTAATTTTTTTGAAGATAATATTTTAATTTTATGATGACCTTTGATTATCATTATCAAATTAATAGAGTTTCTCAAAAAAAATTATCAAATTAAAAGATAATCATCTTGAGAGTAGGAGAAATTTCATTCATTGCACGCATGTTCATGACCATTGCCTTCTGATCAGTTGCCACCAAATGCTCGTATAAAAAAATTTAAGAAAAAAAAAAAATTACCACCACAAAATTAAATTTGAAGCTTAGAAAAATTGTAGTTATACACGATAGAATTTAGAAAAACATAACCAACTATAACACAAGTTAGAACTATACAACTCAACTCAAAAAATCTTCATGAAATTTGTCCTTAATTTATACACATGTACAAATTAACCATATGATCTGTTGATATGACTAGTGAGAACAATCTAGGTGGATTTTATATTTTATTATAATAACTTATATATTTCTTCTTAGTTTCCCTCTCACTTTATTCTAGTGACAAATTATTTATTGATACTTATTCCTCAACATATATGTTTTTATTCCTCAACATACATATTTTTTTGGTATATTTACTTTGTGACTGTTTAAATCTTTGGTACTTTGGTTTATATATTTCAGTTGTTATTCAGTACTTGTGTTTGTACCCATACTTTGTAGCTTAGTACTTGTTGTTAATGTTATACATTTCATTAAGTACATCACTCTTGTGCCCTTGTTAGATTTTATATCCTTGATGCAATGACCTTGTGTTGTTGTATCGGTTGAGTGTTGGACATGCAAATGATAATCTGCAATTGAGCTTATTAGCTTACATGTTCGAATGCTCATTCTTTGTGTGAATGATCATTATGGTCACTATTTATGGTGATTGTTCGTTTTTGGTCAAGCTATGCTTTACTGTTTCATTCTTTTTGCTTGATCACATTGTGCTTACTTCATCTGCATTTCAAGTTTTCTACTTACAATGATCGTATTGTGTTATTGTTTTCAAGAAATACTTATTTGTATGGTTTAAGAGCTTCACAGATTGTAGAGTTAGGTGTGAGTGGGTTTTGTTCAACTGTTCCCAACTCACATATTAAGTCTAGGGTTTGTTTTAGGGTTTTGTCATAGAATAGTCAAATGAGGAGATTGTAAGGTTGAATTTATTCAATCATTTTGTTGACTTTATTCCATGTCAAATTTGCTTGTAATTCAGCATTTAAAAACCTTGTATTTAGGTGGGAATCATATAAAGGGAGTGTGTGAGAAAGTGTGAAAAAAAGCTCAAGAGTATGCACTCAAGAAGAGTCTCGCGACTGGCGAGACACCAAAGATGACACACGTGTAAAGCATGCAGGGGGAGCTGAAAGGTCACGCTAGCTATTGCACTACAGGACAAAACCTCCAACTGGCCAGGCATTTAGCTCGCGACTTGTTCAGTCGCGAGCTAGAGTCGCCAGAATGCCCTATTTGGTTATAACTGACTCTTCGTATTTCTCATACACCCTACTATAAATACTCTTATACCCACGAAATATTGAGAGTTTCTAAAGAGAATTTTGAGAGAGAAATCCTAGAGAAAAACAAGATTGACTCATACATTATCTTCATCCTTTAATTCTCCAAATTCCTCTACTTTTACCCTCTCCATTGATATATCCTTGAGAGGTACATTAACCAAATTCTTATCTCACCATACTCACATCTGCGAAAATGCTTTTTGGTACTTGGGAAGCAGGGAAGCAGTTAAGAAGGGACCAATTCATTTTGGTTGATGCAATGGGCGATTTCAAGATTTGGTAAGCTAAAGAAGACAAGATTCAGCGTAACCCTGTTGGAGTAAGAAGCTTGGAGGGCTTAGGTGCATTGGGTAGATTAGGCTTGGAGGGTCTTCTGCTTTTCATGTATCTCAAATTTATTCTCTAGTGGATTATTGACTGCTTGGAGGGCGGCGAAGAGATTTTTCACCGAGAACTTCGGTTTCCTCTTCGATAACAAATCGCTGTGTTGTCTTTGTGTTTGTATCTCTCTTCCCTTAATCTTTGCCTTTTAATTACTGTTGTGGTTGTGATTAATTTCAGTTTAGATTGTTTTACCAATTTGGTTTTAGCTTATTTTCATATTCCGCACATACATTGTTTGATTATAAGCTTGTACTGGTAATTTGTGAATTGGAGGTCTAAACATTCATAAGTGTTTCACACACTATTTGAACATTCAGTTGTGTTTCTTTGATCCTTGTGGGATGATTGTGAGAAGTTTGGAGAAGTAGTGTGATATATAAAAAGAGGTTCACACAGTGGCAGCTCCAAGAATTTTCTTGAGGGGGGTCATTAAGAAAGTTAAATTAAACAAATTTTAATAAAAATAGAACTTGAATATATTGTGTTATTGAAAAAAAAAACACATACATGAAATTTTACAACTTTTTTTTACGAGTTTTCATATTTTTTTCATATTTTAAAATTGTCACATAATAGTTTAGTATTAATTGTCATTATCTATTGTCAATGTAGATGTGACCATTTAACTTTGTTAAGTTTGTAGTATAACATTTTTTTTTATGTAGTTGTCATTATTTACTTGTTATTGTTTTTTATAAATTATTGACTCACATAACCACACTTATCCAGACATAAATAATACATTTAACAATAACTAACTTTACTTCTTTTTTTTTTCTTGAATATTTGGTTTTATAACAAAAAATTATTATAACATGATAACAATATACACACATAACAAATCCCCTGTATTTCTTTGTTATTAAATTATATAAAGTTATGGTATATTTATATTATACATGTACCTATTCCCACACTTCACAATTCACACAAATAACATTATATCAAAAAATAAAAATAAAAATAATGCACAAAATTAGTATCAAATACACGCGCGCACGCACACACACACTATCTCTCTCTCTCTCACACACACACATATATAATATAAATTTATAATAAAGATGGACATTCAAAACTCACAAACACTCACATTTTACTCTTAGAGTCGGAGATACGTAGAAAGTCAGATAAAGAATAAAAATGAGATGAGATTCATGAGAGAAAGGAAAAGTGATTTGTGTTGTTAATTAGTTTTGAGATGAGCTGATCTATATTGTTTGATTTTGGGCTAATTGATTTTTGATCGGGGCGTGTAAGATTTAAACCAAGTTGTGTAAAAATATTTTTAAGAGTAATTAAATTAATAATAAATATTTTATATATATATAAATATATATATTTTTTCAAGTCAGGGGTTCGATTAAACCCCTGAATTACAAGTACAGCCGCCCCTGGGTTCACATGCTGCACCACTTATCGTGGTGTACTCAAAAGTCTTAGTCAATGGGTAAGCAGCCATAGACTTCGGAAAATCTGTTGGAAAGAAAAGAGAGTCTAGAAGGCACCTGGGCTTCTCTGATATCTCTTTCCATTGAGTGAGATTATTAAAAATTTTGACTCCTTGTCTTATTCTTTAAAAATAAAACCGAAAGGAAAGATGCTGAAAGTCATATTGGCGTTGCTCTTTCCTGTTAAATGAGTTTACCAAAATTTTGACTTTTCCTCCCCTTTGTTCAAAGAGAGAGTGTATTATTACTTCACTATTGTTTTGCCAAAAAAAATGCCTCGATAGTTAGCCTTAGGCCCGTAGCTTTTGGAAAATCTGTTGGAAAGAAAAGAGTGTCTGGAAGGCACTTTGGCTTGTCTGGTATCTCTTCCCATGGAGTCGGAGATACATAAAAAGTCAGATAGAGAATAAAAATGCGATGAGATTCATGAGAAAAAGAAAAAGTGATTTGTGTTGTTAATTAGTTTTGAGATGAGCTGATCTATATTGTTTGATTTTGGGCTAAATTGATTTCTGATCCGGATGTGTAAGATTTAAACCAAGTTGTGTAAAAATATTTTTAAGAGTAATTAAATTAATAATAAATATTTTATATATATAAATATATATATATATATATATATATATATATTTTCAAGTCAGGAGGTTGGTTAAACCCCTGAATTACAAGTACAGCCGCCCCTGGGTTCACATGCTGCACCAGGTCCACTTATCGTGGTGTACTCAAAAGTCCTAGTCAATGGGTAAGCAGCCATAGACTTCGGAAAATCTGTTGGAAGGAAAAAAGAGTCTAGAAGGCACTTAGGCTTCTCTGATATCTCTTTCCATTGAGTGAGATTATTAAAAATTTTGACTCCTTGTCTTATTCTTTAAAAATAAAACCGAAAGGAAAGATACTGAAAGTCATATTGGCGCTGCTCTTTCCTGTTAAATGAGTTTACCAAAATTTTGACTTTTCCTCCCCTTTGTTTAAAGAGAGAGTGTATTATTACTTCACTATTGTTTTGCCAAAAAAAAAAAATAATGCCTGGATAGTTAGCCTTAGGCCCTTAGCTTTTGGAAAATCTGTTGGAAAGAAAAGAGTGGCTGGAAGGAACTTTGGCTTGTCTGGTATCTCTTCCCATGGAGTGAGATTGTTTAAAATTTTTACATCTGGTCTTATTCTTTAAAAATAAAACCAAAAGGAAAGATATTGAAAGTCATATTCGATTAGTTGCATTAAAATAGATTGACCACTATTAATCTACATATATATATATATATATATATTTATAATTAAAGCAGAGAGAAAATCTATAGATTTTAAATTAAAATTCAATTAAAGTTTAATTTTGCATCGTATGTCCTATCTAATCAAAGTTTTTAAATTTTTGTGTCAAGTTACTTAATTCAAGGGTCATGCTAACGAGTGCTCTTAAGACAATGGTTAACAATCTATTTTAGGAAAGTTTTGACACTATTTTTATGAAAAATAGAAAAAGCTATCAAAATATTAATTACTTTTTATCTCTTTTCCCATAAAAACTTTCTTTAAATAGATTATTAGTTATTGTCCTAAGGGTATCCATTAGCTTTTCCCTTAATTCAATGTAAAAATTAGAATTCAATTAGAGTTTAATTTTGTGTCATGTGTCTTATCCATGGTTTTAAAAACCGAATTGGCCGATCCGATCAGTTCAACCAGGAATCGAGAGCCAGTCCAGTCTGATAAAAACCCCCACAAACCTGGTAAAAATTGGTCAAAAACTAAGGTTGAACCAGGAATTTTTTAAAAAATAGTTTGACCCCCGGTTCGGTTTTTAAAACCATGGTCTTATCTAATGTAAGTGTTTTTAATTTTTGTACCAAGTGAATTAATTAAAAGTAGAAAACAAGAAGATCATTATAAATAAATCATAAAAAACCTAATCATATATATAAACCAATGCTTAGAGAAAATTTAATTAGATTCAAAATTGAATTTTGCTTTTCTTAGCTTTCCATACAAATTAAATTGTTTAGATTTTTTTTGTTATTTTTTCTCTGAACTAATGTGAATATTTTTTATATTGTTTCAATTTAGATATTTTATATGTCAGGATCTTGAACGTAACAAATTGTAATTGAGCTGAATGATCTCATACACTTATCTCCATTCAATTTAGGAGACACTATTGGACCAGTTTATTCTTTTATCTTGTGTTGTATTTAGTAGAATTTTATTAATAGTAATTGTGAATTAATATTGTATATGTAGTATCTAATAGAGATTTTCAAAATTATATACATAATAGTAGTGTAATGAGAAACTTAACGTAACTAATATCATGAAAATCGTAAGAAAAAACTATTTTAATACCTCCAAATGTCATGGTCGAACTAATATCCTATATATTTTATAATCTAAGCTAATATCAATAACACCACTACAATTCACTTACGCATGGGTTACATACTAGTTAATACAATTACCCAAATTGATTAATTATGTCAAATTACATGCAAATAGTGGAGGCACTAATAAATCACCAAAATAAACTAATATGTAACAAAAAATAAATAACACAGTGATTTGTTAACGAATTGGGAAAACCTCCTACAAGGCAAAAACTCCACCGAATGAATTTTAGGTCATCACTCCCTAAAATCCATTAATTAAGAACAAGCTGTTATAAATATAAAAAAAAATCTTATCACTAACCTAGATTATCCCAAAATAACAACCTATAGTTGAATTTTTGCTCCAATACCCAATTAGACTTGATCATGTAATAGATTTCTTCACTTTGCACAAATTTTCAATCTGTGACTAACTTCTTTGCACGGATTCTAATACGTTACTAACTCCAACAATTTAATTAATTGTTGTTGGCCAAACAAAAAAAAGTTGGGTAAGTAGCCGTAGGCCCATAGCTTTTGGAAAATCTATTAGAAAGAAAAGAGTGTCCGGAAGGCACTTTGGCTTGTCTAGTATCTCTTTCCGTGGAGTGAGATTATTCAAAAGTTTTACTTCTAGTCTTATTCTTTAAAAATAAAACCAAAAGGAAAGGTATTGAAAGTCATATTGGCTTTGTTGGGTTAAAATAGATTGACCACGATTAATTAATATAATTACCCAAATTGATTAATTATGTCAAATTACATGTAAATTGTGGAGGCACTAACAAATCACTAAATAAATTAATATACAGCAAAAAATAAATAATACGGTGATTTGTTGACGAATTGGGAAAAAATCTCGCAAGGCAAAACTTCACTAGGTGAATTTTAGGTCATCACTCCCAAGAATCCACTAACTAAGAACAAGTGATTATAAGTATAAAGAATCTTACTACTACCCTAGACTATCCAAAAATACCAACTTACAACTAAACATTTACTCCAATACCCAATTAGACTTGATCGTGTAGTAGATTTCTTCACTTTGCATAATTTTCCAATCTATGACTAACTTCTTTGCACGGATCCTAATACGTGACTAACTCTAACAATTTGATTAATTATTATTGGCTGTAAAGTTCTTCACTTCATAGATGATGAAAATTAAAAAGCACTTGGTTACAAAATCCTAAGACATACAAACACATTAGCTTCTTATAGAGTATATGAGCTTTAAGTCTTTGTTTCCATACTTGATGAGTTTTAAAACAAGCCTTATATATGACTAGGGCTGTAAAGAGAGAAACCCTCATCATTCAAATAATCATGGGCCAAATTTTAGATTTGAAAATTCTAAAATCATAATTCTTGATAGATCGAGCTTGTGTCAAGCTTATGTTAAGCTTCTTTATTAAACATCGATAGATACTAGTGTCAAGCCTAGTGTCGAGCTTCATTGAATCAATTTTTTTTTCATTTGTTTCTTGGATCAATTTTCATATCTATAATGATACCACTTGATGTCTCTGAACAACAAATAATATTTATAGATATGAAAATTCTATAATAACAATTACATCATAACCATTAATAGTAAATGAATAAGTAAATATCATGGGTTCCATAATAACAAATAATAGAGAAAAATTTAGTGTGAGATAAAGGGAGAGAGAGAGAGAGATCTCAGCTGGCGCAGCAAGATCATTATGGTGCCAAGGCATGCTCATGAATATAGTGAGTAATGAGAGATATTTCAGGTAGTATAAATAGTGAAAGGCATTTATGAGTAGTATGAGTAATGAGTGGGAGTGTATAGTGAGACTGTTGGGACTTTCTACTGGGGGTAGCTGAATATCTTTGAGTAGAGCTACGAGGAGTGTTTTTAAGCTAGAAGCTAGGGAACTTGGTTTCTAATCTTGAGACTGAGAACTCAGTGACCTTTTAGAGCTTAGAGAAGGCTTTTTGCAGAGAGGTTAAGGAAAAGTCTCGGTGTGTAGCTTAGTGAGTTGGTTGTTGAAGCATTAATGGAGAATCCCATTTATAGTTGGGTTTTAGGGGGTAATTAGCAAATAATCTTTGCTAAATCTTTCTCAATCTTCAGAAAACCTTTAGAGAATTGTTTTTAGGATTTTAGCTACAAGTAGTAAGCTTAACTTTTAGAAGGTTCTTGCTGTTTTTGGGTAATAACAGCTGGGTTTCTAGCTTAGCATTGAATGCTGATTAGCCTTGGCTGATGGGATTAGGGCATACTTTAGGCTAATGATCTTGGTTATACTGCAACTAGAATCAGAGCTCCCTAGGGCTGGTTGTGTCACCCCAAGTTAGGTGTCAACCTTAGAGCCCTTGCTAGGAACTCTACTGGGATCCCCTTGATGCCCTCCAAACCACATTTCCCTAAGTTTCCCCATTTAGGGTTCATATGCTTGATTCATGAACCAAAGAATACACATTTTTAGTATGAAAATGAGCTGATTTCATGTTGTTTCAAGAGCTTCAGTGGTCTTGTCATAGTTACTCTTGATGTTTGACCGGCTGGGTTGGAGAAGAAAGAGGGGACAGCTAGCTGAAGCTTCCCAGCTTTCTGTCACATCAATTTTAGCTTTATGTCATGTGAGAAATGATAGGATTTCAGCTTGTTAAAGAAGGATTCCTCCCCTGGTGGACATGTGTCCGTTTTCTGATCTGATTGGACAAGTTGGGACCTAATGGAAAAGGGCTCCAGCTGTTCAATTGTTGCTGAAATTTGGCTGACCAATTCACGTGTTTTCCAATTGCTGGGATTTGTGTGTGGGCTGCCTTGACTCACCTGGGCTTTGTAGATAAGCTTCCTTGGGTTTGGTTAACCCTACAAAATGAGTAGTTTTGCCATGAGTGATATTCATGGGCTTTGTAGTTAGTTGATTATGGAAAGAATAGACATAGTTCCCATAAATTTTGTGAAAGCAATATTTTTTGAGAGATGAGTAATTTATATTTTCCATGAGTGAGGGATTTAGTATATATAAAACAAATGTCAAAATAGTATTTGATTTTGTAAATATGTGCCAAAATAGCATTTAGGCTTTATGAAATAGTTGCCAAAATAACATTTGGGCTTTATAAAACAAGTGTAAAATTAATAATAGTGCCAAATATTAATGTTTGGGCTTTGTAAGATAGTGCCAAATAATTAGTTGGGCTTTGTAAAATAGTGTCAAATAAATATTTGGGCTTTGTGAAAATAGTGCCAAATTAGTATTTGGGCTTTGAGCATAAAGTAATTGTTTTTGCCAAAATAGCATTTTGGACTTTGTAAAATAGTGCCAAATTATTATTTGGGCTTTATAAAAATAATTTAAGATTTTGTAAAATATTGCCGTGTAGCAACGGGCTTAGTAGAAGTGTCATATCGTAATGGGTTTTGTAAAATGGTGCCACATCGTAGCGGATTTTGAAGTTGCTACATCGTAGTGGGCTTTGGATTTGCCACATCATAGTGGGACTTTGAAGTTGCCACATTGTAGTGGGCTTTGAATTTGCCATGTCGTAGTGGGCTTAGTAAGATACCGCATCATAGTGGGCTTAGTAAAGGTGCCATATAGTAACGGGCTTTGTAAGGTGCCTCATCATAGCGGGCTTAGTAAGGTGCCACATCGTAGCGGGCTTAGTAAAGGTGTCGTGTAGCAACAGGCTTTGTAAGGAAGTTTTGTTGGGCTTTCGGGTTTTGCCCACAAGTTAGATGATTTTGGGCTTCTTGTGGAGATAGTATAATTTTGTGGCCCAATTTTGATAGCAATATGGTGAGTATTATTTGTGGGAAGTCTAAGTTGGATAATATGTGGGATATAATGGGTAATGTTTGTGAGAGGGCTCAAGGCAATTTATAGGCTTGTGTACAGAATATTTGTGAAGGCCCAATAATGTGGAGAATATTTGGGTAATATGTGGGAAATAGTTATGTGGGGTTAAAATAATTTATGGGCTTATGTGGGTATTTTTGTGAGTGGGCTAATAAAATCAAGGCCTGAAAAATTTGTACCTCAACATTTAGCCCCCTGAGACACGTGTAAGCAGTTTCTACTTGGTCACACGTGCGAGTTTGAAATTTGGTGGCAATTATGAATAATGGGCTTCTGTAACTTTCCCACGTCCAGTACTCTCCCGTGTTCAGCACTAAGTGGGTCTTCAGTTATCCCTAGGTTATTGCATTAAACGTGGAGAAAACCTGGGTCTTCAGTTGTCCATTTCGACAAAGACATTTCCTAAAGTTTTGTTTGATAGCCACCCCACGTTCCCCACATGGCTTTCCACATTTGTGAAAGAATTGACAAATTATTCCAAGAGGCACTCAACCAGCCATAAATTTTGAGCATAAACCCACAGCCACTACAACCAAAAATTAAAATCAAATCGAACACACCATAAATTTCTTTCTCAACTTTGTTTATCCCCTTGGCAATTTTGTTTGGATTGATAGGTTTGAGAATGTTTTTATGAGGAGGAAGAATGTTCTTAAGCCAAAATTTCACCATTTTAAGAAATATGCTTTTAGATCTTGGTTTTTATGTTTTTGTTGTGTTTTTAACTGTGAAAGTACATAGATAGGTTACAAAAGCCTAATGGAGTGAAGTTCAAGTGGACAAAGTGCCAACTTTTAAACCACAAGTATGCAACTTAAATTTTGGTTAAATCACAGGTGGATAAATTGTAATTTGCCCTTAAGTTTAACTGAAATTCATTTTAGTCTTCTAACTTTGTCTTTGTTCAATTTTGTCCTCTAAGTTTCAAATTTATTCAATTCAAGTGTTTCACTCAATTCCATTAAAAATTTTAGTTAAGTAGGCAATTAATTTTGAAAATAATTTTTTAAAAAATAAAATAAAATTTATCACATGAAAAAAAAAAAAATCTTTAAAATTAATTTTTGAAAAAAAATGCCATTCCTTATTTTAAAATAAAAATAATAAAACCCTAAGAGGAAACATGCATTAAAAGCAAAAGTAAAATCAAAATATAACATACATATATAAATATATAATGTTGAAATTTTGACCCCCTATCAAAATTTTAAAAGGGGGGGGGGGGGGGGGGGGGGGTGGGGGTTGGTCCTAATAGGGTTTGCGGATTGTATCCGATTTTGTCACCTTAGATTTGCTGGACTGCCAGAGATTTAATACATAGAAAATTAGAGCGTATCAAATATCAATAACCCTCCTTAGATACGCCACTGGTCTAATACATGTAAAATTAGAGTGTATCAATTTCCTTAGGCTTTTTCTCTTTCCCTGACCCTAAAAAATAACATGCATATTTTGGTGGTTCCTCCACTGTCAAAATTTTTTTTCTTCTATTTTTTGTGATAGGAACCTCCACTATCATATTATTTTAATAAAACTTTCTTTTCATTAACCTTATAAAATGGTAAAGTTTATAATGTTGTTACAATTAATCCATCATGACTCAATTAAATTCACTAGGATATTATTTTAATATAACCATTCCAGCATGATAAAAATGCATTGATTGTCTCATACTCCATATCTATTTCCTTTTACTGGAGAAAAGTTTTTTTTTGTTGCACTGCCACTTATATAGGGGCGCACGAAAAGATTGTGTTAAATACGGCAATACCTCTCAATTAGTATATTTCAATTACCATAGCTGGTTAACGCCCATGTTTACATAATAACTTTTATTTATTTAATTAATTTTATGAAAAATAAAATCATAAAAAACAGTGGGCTTGCATGTGTAATCATGATCCTAGAAGATAAAGGCTTGCGCTGTGCTCCGGTGCTCTTTTACACACGCGCGCGTGCGCACACACACACTACTAGAATAACATAAAAATTGTCTATACCCACACTTTCTTTGAGGGGCCGGCGGCCCTTAGGCTTGACCATTTTTTTTTTTTTTTCTTTAAAAGTTACTTAAACGTGTTCAATGAATTTAGGTATATCTAGAACTTGCAGTCCCTGTTAGGCAATTATTAGTTTATTGCATATGGGTGTTGTGCAAAACTTTTTCAAAATTGTTGTTTTCGCAAAAAGATTTCAAAATCTAAACTTTGTTTATTCAAAGGAAAACCTTTTGTCATCTTTAAAAAAAAAAAAAAAAAAAATTTAGTTGAATTTTAGAAAAAAAAAAATTTGGATAAAAATCATGGTTTCCAATTAAACTATGAAAACCATTTTCTCAAAATAAAACAGTATTTTATCCTATCTATCTTTAAAAAAAAAAAAAAAAAATGAAGAAAAACCTTGGTTCTCAACAAACTTTGGAATCCATTTTTTTGAAAATAAATGAAACTTTTTCTCACCAAAAAATGCTTTTCTAACCTCTTTCCTTTAAAACCAACGTTCTTCTTCCATTTTTTTTATCAAGAATTTTATATATGAAAAAAAAAAAAAAAAAAAAAAAAAAAAAAAAACGTTTAAGTCTTTTACTTAAAAAAAAGGGGGGGCAAACTTGTTTTTCTTCAAATAAAATCTTTTTTTCAAACAATCTTTTTTTTCAAAATAATTTGTGCATTTCCTTTTAGGTAAGTTTTTAAACTTTTCATCTTTACACATTCAAGCATTATTGTTTTAAATCTTTTTCTTAGAATTGCATCTTTTAGAGATTTGTGCCTACAGTTCAATTTCATTGAACCAATAGGCACCAAGCTAACATGATTCCCCCCCTTTTTGGCACTAATGTTTTATCCTATTTTGTTGTTGCATGAAAAATGAGAAAAGAATGGTGAACGACAACAAGGGGCTATATCTTTTTACTTTCCATCTTTTTCTTTTATGTTGTAAATATTGACATGCTAAATATATAGTATATAAATATTCACATGTTATTGTATATATTATTTCTTGCAACGTGGTAAAATGCTTCTCACATGCTATGTATATATATTTCACATGCTTTGTTTGTAAATAATTCTTTGAAATAAATATTCACATGCTATGTAAAATATATATTGTTTTTACAAACCTTTTTTGAAAAACCAAAATGCCAAGTATCTAATTTTTTCACTAAAAAGATAATGTTAGAATTAAAGTAAAATGTGGACTATCCTTTGGATAGGTGGTGTGGGATGTCTAACTCCTTCCCCACATGTAATCGAATTTCTAAGTCCAAGGCCTTTGATTTGAGACTTTTAGTTTACCTTAATTAATAAACTATTAAAATTGGTTTAGTTAATTAGGTAACTTAAAAAAAAATTAGACAAATAGGTGACTAATCACACCTCATACAAAACCAATGGTTGGTGGCAACTCCTAAAATAAAAATAAGACTCATAGACACACACGCACAAACACCTCACCCTAGAAACACATTCACACAAAGAGTCACGTCGCTAAATTCCCAATGTGCGATAAACCAAAAAAGAAAAGCCTTCAACAAGCTTTTTTAGCGCTCTCTTTTTTGGGGCATCCACGGGAGCATTACCAAAAAGACACTCAAGATTTCAATAATAAAATGGCGGAGAAGGGGGTCCAACCTTGGTCTCACTTGACTGAGGTTCAGTATTCAACCCATTACCACAATACTTAGTACAATTTTAAAAAAACCCAAAAATTGCAACAAAAAAAACAAATTTCATGTAATTAGCCAACACTTAAAAAATATTTGACTCTCCCATCCCACCTAACCAATGCTCTTCCTCCAACCATTTCTCTCCCCTTTTTTACTCTTCTTCTCCCCCATTATATCCCACCTTACATTATTCTTCCTCCAATCATTTATCTCCCTTGTTTGCCTCTTTTTCTGCTCATCAATTCTTATTCCCATTTAATCATTATTGTTTTTTACATAAATTTACTATTACTAATTCTGAAAAATTTCTCTCCCAGTCATTCCATATTTTATCCCTAAAAAGGAGTAATTACTAGCTCTTTATTTGATCTTCTTCTTTCTTTTGGTGGATTTTTTTTTCTTTTTTACTTGCATCTCTGTGGTGGATTTCCAATTCTTTCTAATAGCTAAGCTTTCAATTGATTGTTATAAAATCTATATTCTGATTTTGATTTCATTCTATTTTTTTTTTAAGATAATATTTTAATTTTATGATAACCTTTGATTATCATTATCAAATTAAAAGAGTTTCTCAAAAAAAATTATCAAATTAAAAGCATCTTGAGAGTAGGAGAAATTTCATTCATTGCACGCATGCTCATGACCACTGCCTTCTGATCAGTTGCCACCAAATGCTCGTATAAACAAATTTAGGAAGAAAAAAAATTACCACCAAAAAATTAAATTTGAAGCTTAGAAAAATTGTAGTTATACACGATAGAATTTAGAAAAACATAACCAACTATAACACAAGTTAGAACTATACAACTCAACTCAAAAAATCTCCATGAAATTTGTCCTTGATTTATACACATGCACAAATTAACCATATGATCTGTTGGTATGACTAGTGTGAAAAATCTAGAAAATTCATAGATTTTAAATTAAAATTCAATTAAAGCTTAATTTTGTATCACATGTCCTATCTAATCAAAGTTTTTAAATTTTTGTGCCAATTTAATTAATTCAAGGGCCATGCTAATGGATGTCCTCAGGACAATGGTTAACAATCTATTTTAGGAAAGTTTTGACACAACTTTTATGGAAAATGGAAAAAACTATCAAAATATTAATTAATTTTTTTTCTTTTCTCATAAAAATTTTCTTTAAATAGATTATTAATCACTATCCTAAGGGCATCCATTAGCTTTTCCCTTAATTCAATGTAAAAATTAGAATTCAATTATAATTTAATTTTGTGTCTTGTGTCTTATCTAATGTAAGTTTTTTTAATTTTTGTGTCAAATGAGTTAATTAAAAGTAGAAGCCAAGAAGATCATTATAAATAAATCATAAAAAACCTAATCATATATATAAACCAATGCTTAGAGAAAATTTAATTAGATTCAAAATTGAATTTTGCTTTTCTTAGCTTTCCATAGAAATTAAATTGTTTGGATTTTTGCTATTATTTTTTCTCTGAACTAATGTGAATATTTTTTATATTGTTTCTATTTAGATATTTTATATGTTAGGATCTTGAACGCAACAAATTGTAATTGAACTGAATAATCTCATGCACCTATCTCCATTCAATTTAGGAAACACTATTGGACCAGTTTATTCTTTTTATCTTGTGTTGTATTTAGTAGAATTTTATTAATAGTGATTGTGAATTGATATTGTATATGTAGTATCTAATAGTGATTTTCAAAATTATATACATAATAGCAGCGTAATGAAAAACTTGGCGTAACTAATATCATGAAAATTGCAAAAAAAAAAAAAACTATTCTATACCTCCAAATGTCATGGTCGAACTAATATCCTATATGTTTTATAACCCAAGCTAATATCAATAGCACCACTACAATTCACTTACGCATGGGTTACATACTAGTTAATATAATTACCCAAATTGATTAATTAAGTCAAATTACATGCAAATAGTGGAGGCACTAACAAATCACCAAATAAACTAATATGCAAAAAAATAAATAAATAACACTGTGATTTGTTGACGAATTGGGAAAACCTCTTGCAAAGCAAAAACTCCACCGAGTGAATTTTAGGTCATTACTCCCAAAAATCCACTAATTAAGAATAAGCGGTTATAGGTATAAAGAATCTTACCACTGCCCTAGACTACCCCAAAATACCAACCTACATTTGAACTTTTGCTCCAATACCCAATTAGACTTGATCATGTAGTAGATTTCTTCACTTTGCACACATTTTCAATCTGTGACTAACTCCTTTGCATGGATCCTAGTACGTGATTAACTCTAGTAATTTGATAAATTGTTGTTGACCAAATAAAAAAAAAGGTGGGTAAGTAGCTATAGGCTCATAGCTTTTGGAAAATCTATTAGAAAGAAAAGAGTGTCTGGAAGGCACTTTGGCTTGTCTAGTATCTCTTTCCATGGAGTGAGATTATTCAAAAAATTTACTTATGGTCTTATTCTTTAAAAATAAAACCAAAAGGAAAGATATTGAAAGTCATATTGGCTTCGTTGGGTTAAAATAGATTGACCGCGATTAATTAATATAATTACCTAAATTGATTAATTAGGTCAAATTACATGCAAATTGTTGAGGCACTAGCAAATCACCAAATAAACTAATGTGCACTAGAAAATAAATAATATGGTGATTTGTTGACGAATTGGGAAAACATCTCACAAGGCAAAACTCCACCAGATGAATTTCAGGTCACCACTCCTAAGAATCCACTAACTAAGAACAAGCGATTATAAGTATAAAGAATCTTACCACTACCCTAGACTATCTCAAAATACCAACCTACAGTTGAACCTTTACTCCAATGCCCAATTAGACTTGATTGTGTAGTAGATTTCTTCACTTTGCACAAATTTCCAATCTGTGACTAACTCCTTTGCACGGATCCTAGTACAAGACTAACTCTAGCAATTTGATTAATTATTGTTGGCTGCAAAATTCTTCACTTCATAGACAATGAAAATTAGGAAGTACTTGGTTACAAAACCTTAAAGCGTACAAAAGCATTAGCTTCTCATAGAGTATATGAGTTTTGAGTCTCTGTTTCCGTATTTGATGAGTTTTAAAACAAGCCTTATATATGACATGGGCTGTAGAGAGAGAAACCCTAACCATTCAAGTCATCATGAGCCGAATTTCAGATCTAAAAATTCTAAAATCATAATTCTTGATAGATCGAGCTTGTGTCAAGCTTGTGTTGAGCTTCTTCATTAAACCTCAATAGATACTAGTGTCGAGCCTAGTGTCGAGCTTAACTGAATCAATTTTTCTTCATTTGTTTCTTGGATCAATTTTCATGTCTATAATGATACCACTTGATGTCTCTAAACAACATACTTCTTAATACATTAAACTCAACTTAGATCTACCCAATTATAAATAAAGTATGTTTTGTCAAAGGATAAGCCAATATATAAAAAATATTACCCTAACAAGCTTGTCTCTTTCCTATGAAATGAGTTTACCAAAATTATGACTTTTTCCTCCCTTTTGTTTAAAGAGAGAGTGTATTATTACTTTACTATTGTTCTAAAACAGGGGGGAAAAAGAGAGAGGTGGAAGTAGAGGAAGATTGTAAATGTATTTTATCAATGTATTAGGGGTGATTAACACAGAAGATAGATATATATATATATATATATATATATTTATTTATTTATATATTCCAAGTTCTAACCTTCCAAGAGCGATGTAAAAAACAGTTTACTATTATCAATCTGTTCAAGACATAAGCTGCATAATGAATTGAGATCCCATTAGTTGGTCCATTCATGGTTAAGGGAAAAATTAAAAATTAAAAACATCACTGCCTTATAGCTAAATTTCAGACCTTTAAATTACTCAGGATTTTACTAGATGTATAGTTAATATTAGGTAAGTATGGTATCTACAAACAAACATTGTATACCGTAGATTAAGTCCTTTTATTAGTACCAATCACAACATGTCAAGTTGATAAAACAAAAATAAGTGTAACAAAGATAGTTTATTAAGCTTGTCTAGGCAGAGGAGATGGAGTGAATAGGCGTAAAGATGGGCCTGGCCTAAGTGGAAAAATTGTGAGCGTCTTGTTAATTAAAAAAAGGCCCACTCTATTCAAGTTTGTCTTTATATCCTAAAAGATAGTGTTGAGCTAAAGGCCCAACCTACCACTACATAACGAAAGGTCCCATCATATTATCACTTTCCATCAGCTTTGATTTTGATTTTTGAAGAGGGCTTTTGTGGTTCTAAATTGTGGAGCGACCTGCAATGCTTGTAATATTCTACTGGCCAATGGGCAATGACCATACAGTGTGGTAAGTAGCAGATTAACTAGATTCTATTCTAGTCAACCTAATGGCCTCTATCTAACCTCTTGCCTAATCTCGAGGCTATCACGAAGAGATTCATTCTGATGATTATTTGGTGTGTATGTAACAGAGAGATTGCACATGCTCAAGAGAATAGTTAGATACTTGAAAATATTTAAACAACAAAAAGAAAAGGTAATGAACTCTACTTTCACATATTTTTGAATTTTTAGTTCCACTCCACAATCGAATCCATTCAAGAAAACTGAAATAAACTAAAAGAGCTAACGACACTCACCATCATAGTGCAAAAGAAATAATCTTTTTAACAAAAGGTTTAGAATTCTATTTCGGATGCCATTTCTATCTATTAATAAGAAAATAGGAAAATATTCAAGTGTCATTATTTATTTATTCTTTGAGCGAAAACAAAAGCCTATTTGAAAAGAATACCAATTAAAAAAAAAATCTACTAAAAACAAAATGTTCAATTAGTCTTATGACCTAATTAGAGAAGTTCAATGCAAGCAAATATACCTTGTCAACCCACTGAGTAAAAACGGCTTATATTTATCGATTAATCCAGTGATTATAGAGAATGGTGGGACGGTGGCGGTTTGAAAATTGAAATTTCAGTAACCCATCAATATCGATTTGGACCATTCGATTAAGGACTTTAACCTTAACCCGACCCACGGGGCCTAAAGCAATAAAGCCTCATTTATTGGTTTTCTTTGTGTAGGCCTCACATGCCACCATTGTCGCTGAAAGGTAAGTCAACATATTGTACGGTAGTGGTCATCAAAGTCCATACCTAATCTTGACCGTTCAATTTTTCTACCCACCAAAAATAATAGAGAGATGCTACATCTACAACAATTTTACAATATTTTTACAACAAATCATAGGTGGTTAGTTATTATTGGTTTAAATTTGAAACTAATAGTAAGATTACTTTTTTGCCCCAAATATAATAACCAATAACAACTTGCCACTTAGAATTTGTTGTAAAATTATTGTAAAAATATTATAGACATAGCATTTCTCAAAATAATAATATAATAAAATTACCTTTTTCCTTTTTCTTCTCAGTTTTTTATCCACACCAAAAAAAAAAAAAAAAAAAAAAAAAGTTCCTTACTTGATTCCCACTTGATCGTTAACAATTAAAACTAAACGGTGTTCCAATACAGTAACCGCCCGGCGGCAAATTCTCTCATTTCAAAACTTTCCCAATTCTCTCTCTCTCTCTCTCTAAAAACTGAATAATTAGAGAGAAGAAAGATTTTTCATTTTTGAGAGTAATGGCCTAATCGGGTCCCATCATATCATATGAAATCCAATTCTCAAGTGCAATTATTGTCCCTGAGAATCCAAATTTTATTTTCCCACAGGTAAAAATAATTATACTTCGCTTTTCCACTGTTAATTCAGTGCGTCGTCACTTTCTCATTCTCTTTCTCACTCACTTTCATTGCTCTGCAGTCACTTCTTTTTTGTTGTACATGATAAGATAAGACTCTCATTTTCTTTTTGGTTTACATTTGCAAATTGTTGTTAGAACTTCCAAAGTACTACAACTTTGTGCGTTAATTCTCCGCTTTATTTTCGTCCATGGCTTGGGGAAGTATAAGATCGCTCTTTACCTTCTCGAATGTTCGGAATACCTTTCAGGTTCGTTGACTGTATTTAATTTAATATTTAATTTAATCCTCTTTTAATTCTCATCTAATTACAGAATTATTATTATTATTATTATTATTATTATTTTCAGTTCTGAAATTTAATTGTTGAATTATGAATTTTGACTGGTTTAGTTTTGTTTATGATTAGAGAAGTGAGGCTTTTTAATTAATTTCCGGGACTGATTTTATATATGTCTTAGAATTCAATGATTTTATCAGTCTGGAAATTGTGGTGGGATTTTGGGGGCTTTTGTGTTGGTTGTTAATTAGAATGCAATATCTAATGTTGTAATCTGCTTCTTCAACTAGAGTAAAGTTTTTCTTTTCGCAGTTATTACTCGTGTTTCTATAAAACAGAAGATGCAATTTGTAGAAAAGTTTTAGCTTTAAGCCTAAGAAGTACTGACACCTTGAAACTATTGGCGTGTCAGACACTTGTCGAACTCAAGTATGTTGAGGACACTCTGCATGCGTGTCCAGAGTGTGTAGGGATGAAAAAAAAACATCATTTTCCTTATTTAAATAATACTTTGATTATATATTTTATTTAAAGATTTTGATAGCTATTATTTATTTTGAAAATTTAAAATAAACATAAAATATGCCTAAAATGAATAAAATATAGGTAAAAATATATTAATTAATTAATTGTCGTATTTTTGTGTCCTAATTCTTCAAGAATTGTTCATGTTCAGGAAAAAAAAAAAATTAGCGTCCATTCATCTGTGGAATATATTAGATTCTTTAATGAGGTGATTTATGAAATATGTGCTTGCCCTCTAAAATCTTAGAGCAACAAATGGATTCAATGGTCTGGCATTAATGCAAATTTTTTGCATGTTACAGCTAAGCAGAATTAGAAAAGTTGAGCTTGGGGCACCAGCACACACTATTAAATCTCATGGCGCTGCTCTTGCTATGAATCACAAGCATGATTGGCTTATATTGCTGTTTCTTGCAATGGTAGAAGTCACTCTAATTATCACTCACCCGTTTCACCGCTTTGTGGGAAAGGATATGATGGAAGACCTTAAGTATCCTATGAAAGACAACACAGTTCCTGTATGGTCCGTTCCTGTAAGTATTTATTTTCTCAAATGTTTTTATGTAAATTTTATTCTAAGGAACTAAGACAGTGTTTGTACTCTACAAGGAAATTAATCTATTGCTGCAAAACATTTTATCAATTGTGTTCTGTTTTCAATAGCTTTGTGATTTAAGTTTATTTGATATTTATAATATTTAGGGACTTAAATCAATGATTATAAATTATTGAAACTGTGCTATCTGGAAAAGGACAATAGAACTGTAAAGAAAGTGAAATTTTGGCCTTAAAGATGATATGGATTAGAAAATGAATAATTTTAACGTTCTTTTCCATTTTTTTATGATCAGGTTTATGCAGTTCTGTTGCCTATTGCCGTCTTCATTCTCGTCTATATTCGTAGGGGAGATGTGTATGATTTGCACCACAGCACTCTTGGTATGATAGTCATTATTCAACCAGAACAATTTCTTTAGTGTATTTTATTCTTAATCTTAGCTAAAGGAATATATTGTGAAGTGTTATATGATAACTTACATCTCTGTTGAAGAGCAGGTCTCTTATTTTCTGTGCTGGTTACTGCGGTGATTACGGATGCAATAAAAGATGCAGTTGGCCGGCCTCGACCAGACTTCTTTTATCGTTGCTTTCCTGATGGAAAGGATGTATAGTCTCATTTATCTCCAAATTCTTTTTTGTTTTTGTTGTTATTAAATGTCAATTGTTTTCCCAAAATCATTCAAACTCTTTTGTACTTTTATTGGTATCGTATGTCACACAGCCCCAAAAGTAAGTTTGGTAAAACCTCTTTAAGGACTTGTACAAAGCAGACTCCAATTGTTAGGACTAGATTCAGGTCATCCTCCCCCCTCCCTTTTTTTTTTTCTTTTTTCTTTCTCCTAGGGGGGAAAAAAGAAAAAGAAAACCACCTAAGCTGGAGTTGGTTAAATATCATCAGATGGCTTTCCAATTGATGTGAAACTAAGAGGTTTAACAACTTGCCCATCCCAGTCCTTGGTTATAGTTAATCTACTAAGTATTGTGCAATTTGAGTATTTATAGTTAACCAACTAAGTATTGTGCAATTGTTTTTGTGGGACTTAAGAATCATTACGTAAATATTTGAATCTGTCATTTTAACTGTTTTTCCATTAGTCTTCCTGAATAACATAGAGTTGCTTCCAAACTCTTGCCTATTAATTTTAATTCAATTATGGAAACCTTTTCTTATTTTGAAAATTTGTTTGGCCTGATAGTCCAATATCTGTCATTATTATAATATGCCAATCTCCTCTAGTACTTAGTTACTGATGTTTGGATTCTTTTTTTGTTAGTTTTATGATCAATTGGGAAATGTAATCTGCCATGGCAAAGCTAGTGATATAAAGGAAGGGCACAAGAGTTTCCCAAGTGGTCACACTTCAGGTAAGCAACACTTCCTTCTACAGATTTTAATATTTTTGGTGAATTTATATGGATAAAGTTACACATCAACAACATACGGAATCCATAATCTATTATACCTAAAAAAATTAATAATTTAAGCAAGGTGGTTTAAGAAGACATGGAAGTATCCTAAAATGATTGCCAAATTGATGGTATTGTTCTTGTAAAATTTACTTCTAATTGCTTCATATTTACATTCAGAACCAAGTAGACAATTTTATATATGACTTAATCATAAAGAATGCTATCATGTCAGTTTACCAAAGAAGCAGTGTATGAATCTTCACATTTGATATAATTTATGATTTTGGTCTGCAGCGGCCTTTGCAGGCTTAGGTTTTTTGTCATTTTACTTGTCTGGAAAAATTCAAGCATTTGATCGCAGAGGGCATGTGGCAAAACTATGTATAGTTTTCCTTCCGCTACTTGTCGCATCCCTTATTGGTGTCTCTCGAGTTAATGACTACTGGCACCATTGGCAAGATGTGTTTGCTGGAGGTTTGCTGGGTATGCTTTTTTATTATAACTAATGGGGAAAGTGAAATTGGAATTGCATTTTTGGTATAGGGCTTTGCAGCTTTACACGGTTCATCTCTTGCAGGGCTAGTTGTGGCAGCATTTTGCTATCGACAATTCTTCCCAAACCCTTATGATGACAATGGTACCCATTTTATTTTCTTTTGTTCTTTCAAGAAGTACTATTGTAGCATATGTCTCAAAACACTAGAAGAAATTTTATTGTAACATTACATTACATATATATTATCAAATATGTGTTTAATCACTTTCAAAACATGTCTCCGCTTCATACTAAATTGAACCAATAAGCAATCAAGTTGGACCCTCTTTTGCTATATTGTCACAATATGAATTGACTTATTCAGCTAAAAAAAGCCAACTTTTTGCACATTCCAAGAGTTGTAAAACTCCATGTTTCTTTTATAAATGTTTACAAAAAAGGATGCAGTCACCTCAAGTGCCGTCCAAAATAACATGGACTCATTCATGCTTTATGTGGTTCAGGAATATTGGATCACTTCACAAAAATTAGTGATAAGTATATTCATTCTTAATGGTTTTGAGTCTGCCTTTTCAAATAGGCTTTGGCTAATTCCAAATGTGGAAGCTTAGTTTTTTTTTTTTTAATTGAAAAAAAGAAATCAGTTAAGTTATTAGTTATGGCCCATTCAAGTTTTAATGTGTTACCCTCTGGCCTCGAAGACTGTCATTTATTCTGCTAAAAAATTGATTTGTTCATTCATTTCTTCTCTTCTTCATTTTTCTTTGGGGAAAATGATTATTGTTTTGAAGACAGTTATCTAACAATGCTACCTATTCATCTTATTTTGTTTCCTTGTTTAGTTCACATGTGGGAGTGTATCTGTCAATGAATGAATATCTATCCTTTTCATTTGTTGAGATTTTGGAATTGTTTGTCGTGACAAAGATTAAGTATAGATTAATTTGAACTGGAATTGCTTCAGATTCAAGATTATTGTGAAACAACAACAACAACTACAACAAAGTCTTAGTCCCAAAATTTTGGGGTCTGCAATGGACTCTCTACAAATTAGTTAGGGTTGGCTATGGGATTCAAGATTATTGTGGATAAAAATGTCAAAAAGTAGAGAACCCCAGAGTAAAGGAAAATTTTTGCAAATATTATGTGGAGATAATTAGTGAGGAATGAATATCTGGAAACTATTGCAGCCTGGATATAAGAAATGTTATATCTTAGAAGTTAGAACTGCAATTGGGTACTCTTATGCTCCACTGATTGCCATGGAGTTGCAAAAAGATATGAAAGTCTGAAATCTAGCAGCTATATTAATCCAATACTGTAATATGATAAGCTTTAATTTTCTTTTAGAGTAATTCTTTTTTGTTTCAAATGCTTCAATGAGAAGTTGTTGGGATCTTAGAAAAGGAAGTAGGAATGAGAAAATCAAGTCATTCTAGCTACTCTGTTTATTGGTGGTAACCTGAAACGATTCGCATGATTAATTTCTTTTCCTGCACATCATTTTCCATTCTAATTGAATCTTTTTTTTTTCACTGCTTTGAGCTTCCTTCAATTTAATCTTCTGGTTTCAGGATGGGGCCCTTATGCATATTTTAAAGCAATGGAGGAGGCACGTTGCAGTACAAACACATCCAATAATATGACTGCACCTGATGTACAGGCCCAAGGGATTCAGGTTGTGAACCAACCAGGAAGACAAAATGGCAGGGCAGTAGGCAATCTAAGCTCTGCCCAGGATGCAATGGAATCAGGGAGTTTATTGTGAATATCTTGTACATTATGCTTCTGGACTTCATGTATGCATGTGTAAATGACAATTCTCTGTATCAACAGAACTTTAGGCTTAGCAATGTAGAATGCAGTTTGATTGTGGCCTTTATTCAATCATGAATGCAATAGTGTCTAGGGAATATAGACAAAAAGAAAAGGAGTCTCTGAAAAAAAAGAAAAAAAAGATGGCACCAGCAATCTAGAAAAACAAAGGTAGGTGCACGGCCAGCTCATCAACATTGGGGGTTTTAGGCAAAAAATTTAAGTGGGGCTTTTTTTATATTTAAATATTAATTAAATAATATGTATTAAATTTTTTTTATTTAAAATCTATTTTTCTTACTTTTTGAGATGCAAAATTACTAGAAATAAAATTTAAAGTATAGAATAATAGAACTTGGTTATTGCAATTTTTCTAAAGTTGTGACCATTTTAAAGTCTAAACCTGCACAAATAAAAATTAATTTATTACATGGTTCAATAAATTAGTATCACTATAAAACAAATGAGTTGATATAATACATATCTAATTATTAATTAGTGTGATAATTTATAATAAGTGATAAAATAAGAGTATGCATTAAAAAAAATATGATAAATTATTAATTAGTATGTGATGGGATCAGCTGTGACGTGCTGTGAGCTTTGGACAAACTGTGCAATGCTGTGTGCACTGTGCAGTTTTGTCTGCACAGCCCAGTCTCCATGCAGTCTTATCTTAATTATTTTTCTTTTTTCTTTTTTTACTTTTTTGTATTTTAGGATACAATGAGACTTTTTAAATGTATTTTATTGACTAATAAAAGTATATAATTTTTTTTAATTAAAATATATAGATAAATATTATATATATATATATATATTATTTTTTTTATAAGTAGGGGCTTTTTTTTATTTGAGAGCCTATTGTATTAGTTGCATTATATGTAGAGCCGGCCAGGGTAGGTGGTAGTAGATGAGCTGAAAATGCTTCTCACCTCACCTAGTCACACGTAGTTAACAGCATGACCACTCAAAATAAAAGACACTACTAATCAATCCTATATGTATAAGCACCAAAAATTCCAGTGTGTTTTTCTCTAGTTTCAAACTTGTGCAAAGTTGACATGGGAGAAGAGACGCGCAGCCATATTTGGTAGACAAAAAATACGTTTGACCATTAAATCAATTGTGTACAGACTTGGTTAATTCAGTTGGATAGATCATATGGTTTTTGTGCCACTTAATTTCAACAGGTTGTGCATTGCCCCCTGATTTATGAGGATAGTATAAAATGTCAGGCTGCTACACAAATGCAGGGCCCTTAGGCACTCCAGAGTTTAAATTGAAGAGGTTATGGAAAATTGGTTGTGGTAGGTGCCCTAAGGCACTCCAAATGTTCATTAAAAAAAATTGAAAAGAGAAAGAAGCACGTCTGGGAATACGTACTAATTAATTGACCCTCCCTACTTACTGAATTTTGTATGTTCTGGGAAAGTCATATTTTTAGATTGGCAAAGACTTTGGAGAAAGAGGACAATTGTGTAATCAATAATATTGATTATTGAGCCACATGGAAATGTGTATTAATATGACTATATTTTGGTAAGCTTTATCATGCCAAAGTGGCCCGCCTTAGTTAAACCTTGTAGTTTCTAGTTTGTTTTTGTTACTTCCTCATACAATCTCTATCATCAATCACCGACTGACCAAATAATCGGTAGTTCCAACTTATATAATTAGATCATTGTGGTACGGTCTTCGAGTGGCAAGGTTTTAGGATAAGCATAAGCTATTTTTATATGTTAATTCATATGTTTGAATTTGTATAAGTCATCAGGAAAATGTTTGGGTAAAAGATAATCTTTCATTAATTAGTTTCTTATCTATCAGACAGAGCAGTTGAAAAGACGTCTCCTAGATTCTGTTCTTTTGAGCAAATAAACACACGCAAACAAGAAACTATGAAAGACAACTCAAAGAGACAATCCTAGCATTTTGTTTGCTTTATCGTTCTTTTAAGTTCTGTCAAATGGCCAATTAACATGTAATGCCGGCAGTCATTTGTTTGTAAAATAGCGAAAGCTTAAATTACTAAAATTAATATTTTAAACCTGATTTCCAAACTAACAATAGGATAAGCACAGGCTATTTTTATATGTTAATTCATAAGTTTGAATTTATATATGGGGAAAGGATAATCTTTCATTAATTAGTTTCTTATCTATCAGACAGATCAATTGAAAAGACGTCTCCTAGATTCTGTTCTTTTGAGCAAATAAACACACGCAGACAAGAAACTATGAAAGACAACTCAAAGAGACAATCCTAGCATTTTGTTTGCTTTATCGTTCTTTTAAGTTCGGTCAAATGTCCAATTAACATGTAACGTTGGCAATCATTTGTTGTAGAAGGAAGGAAGCTCAAATTACTAAGGAATAATTACACTTTATCCACCTGTAGTTTGCCTTTAATTCTATGTGCTCACTCGTGGTTTAAATTTTGACACTTTGCCCACCTGTAATTCTGACCGTGAGTGCTCCGTAACCCACCTCAATGTTTTCCATTACTCTAACACCAATGAAGATCCTACACAATGCAATGCGCTTCGCTTGAGACTCTAGACCGAGAATCATTTGGGCTTTGATCGTGCAAGTAACCCAAGGAAGAAGAAGCTTTGATTCTGGGTTTCTTTGAAGCTTGGGTGAGTTCATTGTGCAGTAAATTTTTTGTAGAATGACCCAATGAAGAGGCAAGCATCGCCCAGGCTTCAATGGCACTTTCTGTAATTGAGAACAGTGCTTTCATCTCCTCAGCTCTCTTTTTATCCAATGCTAAGCCATTCTCTGAGCTGACAAGTTTCTCACTTGGGGAATATCCTACAACATTATCATCTTCTAGTTTGGTAGAAGCCTGTTCTTTTGTTTCATCCTTTCCTACAGAATTTCCATCCTTTTGTTGAGAAAATGTTACATTCAGAAGCATTAATGCTCCTAAAACAAAATCAGTTTGCCCCATTATATCCTGTGTTATTTTTTTAATATTTGGCATTGAAGACTTATTTGAGCTAATGCCCGAGCCACTCATTTTATCAATTTCACCATCCAAACTTTCTGGAGTTGCAAGCCCTGATTCAACATAACCTGCCTCTACAATTTTTTGTGACTGTGAGCCAATTCTATTTAATAAGCCAAATCCATCCCACTTTAATTTCTCAGGAACAGAGAGCCCAAGTTTCTGAACAACATTTTGACGAATGACATCAATCAAATTCTTCCAGAAAATTTTATCTGATTGCTCCGAGTTACCAACCGGTTCCAATGGTTCAAATTCTCCATACCACCATTATCGACATCAAAATCCTCTATTTCTCTCTCTTTGTCGTAGCCTGTGTCACTAGAAGAGGCTTCCAGGTCTTCATCCATTGGTGAAGGCATGTCCGTATCATACTTGTCATCATTTGGAAACTGACCCTTCCAAAGATTTGCATCATTGAATGCCTTTAGTTGGCCAAAAGCATACTTTACAAACTAATGCGCTTGCACAGACTTTGTGCCCACAACTATTTTCAAAGCAGACTCAGAACCATTTTTCTGAAGAAATTCCATAACAAAGGGGACCCTCCACCATTTTTTGTCTTCTTCAATTTCATCTAAACTTTTGTACTTAACCTGAAACCTCACCACTAGAAAGAATAAGCCATAGACTTATTAAAGAAAATACTAGTTCATGTTGGATTACTGATGACAAACGGATCAAATACAAAAAAAATTTATTGCATAATGAACTCACCCAAACTCACCCAAGCTTCAGATGAACCCAGAATCAAAGCTCCTTCTTTCTCGGGTTACTTGCATGATCAAAGCCCAGATGATTCTCAGTCTAGAGTCTCAAGCGAAACGCATTGCATTGTGTAGGATCTTCGTTGGGTTGAATGGGAGTGAGTGAGTTTTGGGAGTGAGAGTGAGTTTTGATTCGTTTTGGGATGTGTTTTTTACTTATATGGTGTTAGAGTAACGGAAAACATTGAAGTGGGTTACGAAGCACTCATGATCAAAATCATAGGTGGGCAAAGTGTCAAAATTTAAACCAGGGTGGGCACATAGAATTAGAGGCAAACCACAGGTAGGCAAAGTGTAATTATCCCAATTACTTAAATTGATTGTGAAAATATTTTAAACTTAAAAAAGATCTTCAAACTAACAATAGGAATAAAGAAAATTAATTCAAAAGAAAATAAACACAAAACATCAATATTTATGTGTTTTGGCAATAGCCTACATTCATGAGCAATGATGAACAAGTTTTCCTATAACAAATTTAGGATAATACAAATTAGTGTAGAAGAACTCTCACAGACCCAAATCCCAAATACACCCTGTAGGGTCAGGATTTGTAGCCCAAACCCAAAATAATGAATTTGTAGAGAGTGGGTGAAAGAGCTGGGTTATTTGTAAATTTAGCAACTGTTAACTATAGTCACCGAGAATGAACCAACGTAAAAACGCACTTAAAAGCTAAACAAAATGATGTCCGAAGAGAAATATTATTGATTGAACAGTGAAAACAATTCTTAGAGCTACAGTGAAATCTTTCTCCCTCTTTCCTTCACTTTTTTCCCATTTTTCAAATCATAGTCATTCTCGTCAGTAAAGCTTCATACTCGGCCTCATTATTTGTGGCCGTGAAGTTTAGTCTCATTGACTTTTCGATAACGATCTTCTCTGGAGATATTAACACTAGCCCTACACCAGAACCCTTATGATTAACTGCATCGTCTACATATACTTCCCAGGGTGATGGGCCTCGTTGAGAAATCATGCCAACCGATTTTTCATCCATGTCCTTCTCCACCGTTACTTCTACTAAACTAGGCTCTGTGAACTCAATCACCAGATCTACGAGAACCTAGCCCTTAATCGAAGTGTGAGGCATGTATTTGATGTCAAAAGCCCCTAGGATAGTGCCCCATTTAGCTATCCTCCCCGTGTAATCCGCACTTCTAAGCACGGTTTTGAGCGGAAGTTGTGTGAGCACAACGACCGTATGTGCTTGGAAATAGTGAGGCAACTTCCGTGTACCAAGTACTACTGCCAAGATGGCTTTCTCCAACGGTAGGTTCCGAATCTCGGCCTCATGTAATGACTTACTCACATAATAAACTAGCATTTGCACACCTTGGTCCATCCATATCAGTACCAAACTTACAGCACAAGGAGCTACCGCAATGTAGGCAAACAAGACCTCATCTAGTTCAGGACTGGACATAATTAGTGGCCGAGCCAAATAGTCTTTAAGTTGTTGGAAAGCTGAAGCACATTCTTCAGTCCACTCAAACCCTTTCCATTTGTTGATCAACGCGAAAAAAGGTTTACATCTATCTGCTGATCGAGAGATGAATCGATTCAACGCAGCTGTCATTCCGGTCAATTTCTGAACTTCTTTGGGATCCTGAGGAGCTTGTAGATTGTGGATGGCCTTTATCTGATCGGGGTTAACTTCAATTCTCCTGTGAGTCATCATATACCCCAAGAACTTGCCTGACCCCACACCAAATGAGTATTTGGAGGCATTTAGACGTAGCTTGTGCCTTCTTAGAACTTCAAAAATGTTTTCAAAATCCTTTATATGTTCAGAAACGATCTTGCTTTTCACCACCATGTCATTTATATAAATTTCGATACTTTTGTCCAACTGTGGCTTAAACATCCTCGTCATCATTCTTTGGTAAGTGGATCCTGCATTTTTCAAACTAAAGGGCATCACCTTGTAATGGTAGTTACCGATAGGGGTGACAAATGCATTCTTCTCCTAATCATTCAGGGCTAACGGTATTTGGTGATAGCCTTGGAAGGCATTCAAGAAACTCATCCGAGGGTGGCCGACAGTTGCATCTATTAGCTGATCAATGGAATGGATCCTTAGGACAAGCCTTATTTAAGTCAATGAAGTTTACACACACTCATCATTTTCCATTCTTCTTTTTCACCACCACAGTGTTTGCTAGCCACTTAGGATAAAAAAACCTCTTTAATAACTTCGACTTGTTTGAGCTTTGTTACTTCTTCTTTTACTGCATCAGCATGCTCCTTAGATGGGTGCCGAGGAGGCTGCTTCTTAGGTGTAATTAATGGGTTGACCTTCAGATGGTGACAAATGAACTCTGGATCCACCCCTAGGGCCTCGTAAGCGTTCCAAGCAAATACATCAAGGTTTCTTTTAAGGAACTTTATTAGCTCCTCCTTCTCCTGTAGAGGCATCTGAGATCTGACTTGAAAGAACTTTTCGGGATTGTCTCCAATAACAACTTTTATTAAACCTTCACATCTTACGCCCTCGTTTGGATCTTCGGCGGGCGGTACCCGACTTTTTAACTGCTATAAACCCCTTTCGGTCTTGGCCGAGGACTCAGTTTCAAGCTTGTGCTGGATGGCAGCTACTAAGCATTGTCTGGCCGCGGACTGATCTCCCTGGATTTCACAAACTTGCCCTTCGAATGGATATTTAACTTTCTGATGCAAAGTAAAGGAAACAGCCCCTAGCGTATGAAACCAAGGTCTGGTTACAATTACCGTATAGGGGGAATACACATCTGCAACAATGAAATCCACCTCCACTACCTTTGAGCCAGTCTGTACAAGTAATCGTATTTGGCCCTTCGAGGTGATGTCTCTTCCTTAAAAACTAACTAGGGGAGAATTGTACGGTGTTAAGTCATCAGGTTTTAAGTTCAGCCCCTTGTAGAGATCAGGGTACATTATCTCTACCGCGCTACCCTAGTCCACCATTATCCTCTTCACATCATACCCTCCAATTCTGAGGATGATTACTAAAGCGTCATCATGGGGTTAGATGGTTCCAATCTTTTCTTCGTCCGAAAACCCTAAAACCGGTTAAGTATCTAGTCTAGCTCTCTTCGAACCTTGGCCAAAGTCCCCTGTGGGTAACTGAGCTACCGACATAACCTTAGGCGGCCAGGATCTTATTCTCCTTGGTGCGGCGAAGATGACATTGATAGTTCCCAATAGAGGCTTTGAAGAGTCATCTCTTTGGGGCTCCGAGTTCATCTGACTTTGATGCAAGAGGTGTCTCAATTTACCTTCGCAGACTAGTTGATCCAAATGATCCCACAAGCTCCTGTAATCCTTTATGGTATGCCCATGATCTTGAAGGTATTAGCAATAGAGATTATAATTATGCCTCTCAGGGTTTCCCACCATCTTATTCGGCCACTTAAAGAATGGCTCATTTTTAATCTTGTCCAAAACCTAGTGTACTGGCTCTTTGAATACAGTGTTAACTGCTTGAAGGTTTGTTGATCCTGACTACCCAGCAAAATCTCTCTGTGGTTTGTTGTTATTGTAACGGTCCGACCTGAAATCCCTCATCTCTTGGGGGATAACCTTATCCTTTCTCTTCCCTTGCTGTTGATCTTTTTCAACTCTTTTATATTTTTTGATACGGTCCATGAGCTGACGCATGTTAATAATTAGCTTACCAATTAAGGACTTTCTTAACCCATGGTCAGTGGGGAGGCCGAGCTTAAACATGCTAAGGGCCATTCCATCAAAATTTCCCTCCATATCATTAAACATCTCTCAGTACCTATCTGAATACGTTTTCAAGATTTCACCCTCTTGCATGCTCAAGGATAGCAGTGAAGACAAAGGCCTGGCCACTCTTCAGCATGTGACAAAATGGGAACCAAATGCTTAAGTGAGCTCTCTAAAGGAGTCGATGGAGTCTGCTTCTAGGCTGTCAAACCATCTCATTGTAACAGGTCCAAGACTCGAGGAGAAAACTTTGCACATCACAGCTTCATCTCTAGAATAGACAGCCATCCTTTGATTAGAGTGGCTCACATATTCCACAGGGTCTGTTTTACCATTATAGATGGTGAAGGTCGGCTAGTTAAAACACCAAGGAAGTCTCACTTCTTCAATCCTGCGCATGAAAGATGACTTAGAGATTTGATTCAAGGCCTTGCTCATAGCATCGTTCCCTACACCTCCACGTGATGGGCTTCGAGGTTGCCTCTTGTGAGGATGCTCCTCTTCATAGGAAAATGATTCACTGATTGGTGTCCGAAATTTCTACTTGTAAGTGAGATCCTGTTCGTCACTGGAATCTTCATCAGAATGTGAAGAGATCTGTTTCCTCTTTACATGGCGTAACTCCCTCTTTAGCCTTTCAATTTCTAGTTGCATATCCTGGTTCTTCTCTGCATAAGGCACGTGACTTCCACCATGTGGCTGGCTTCGATCAGTATGCGTAGTATGCACACTACCTTCACGATCTTGTCTTTGTTCCAAATTGAGAAAATGGTCTACGTGTTGGGATGCCCTAGATTCTGCTGGTTGTTACCTTGGTTCAACCATTATCAACTGTTGCTTCCACTTTCACTCAAGCTCTTCCCATAGACGGCACCAATTGTAGGGTCAGGATTTGTAGCCTAAACCCAAAACAATAAATTTGTAGAGAGTGGGTGAAAGAGCTGGGTTATTTGTGAATTTAGCAACTGTTAACTATAGTCATCGGAAATGAACCAACATAAAAACGCACTTAAAAGCTAAACAAAATGATGTCTGAAGAGAAATATTATTGATTGAACAGTGAAAATAGTTCTTAGAGCTACAGTAAAATCTTTCTCCCTCTTTCCTTCACTTTTTTCCCATCATCTCCATCGTCCACTTGTTCTTCATCTACGTATCTACTTGAGTATATGTCATGTCAAGTATCTTCTTTAGCTCTCCGTGAGTGGTGGTAGCTGAGATTACACTGTTCAGGAGTCTTCTCCACATAAGTGTGGTCAGGAAAGTTGCTGCAGTGCATTAAATACGGTGGTAGCAGCTTTTTCTTTTAGATATTTATCTATTCTTATCATCTTCAGGCATGCCTAAAGCTTGTCCTTCTCATTAAAGTCGTTAGGAAGATCACTCGAACTTTCCAGATACTTGCTTAATTGTGACTTCTTGTATCCGAGGAGAATGAACTCTTCAGACCACTGGTGCTCTCTTCGGACTCTATTACTCGTTCATTTCCAAATATACCTCTTCCACACGGATTCTTTCTCAACCACTTTCTTCTCTTCGGACACACAGTAGTCTTCAAGTAAAGCCCTAAACCCAATATATAAAGTTGGGCTTTTACCCCCCACACACCCAAATAGCCATCTCTCACAAATATAAAATCAAAAAATCAAATACAAATCAAAGATCTAAAGGTTCACAAATACCAAAATTGAATTGTGCACAAATCAAAGAGAGAGTCACAAATCAAATCCAAAAGTTGCAACATGTCAAAAGAGAGCAAAGCGTAAATCATCAAACTGCAAAATCAAAACCAAACCAAGCAACATCAAACCTTTCTCACTATTTCAGATTGCAACCCACAAATATCAAAGAACCAAACAAGAGAAAGTCTCTTTTTCTCACACCCACCTATCAATTCTATAGCAAGGTTTCAATTCCTAGATTGATAGACTTATAGTTCAAGTCTAAGAATTGAAACCATGTAAATCTGTCCAAGAATCAAGTGAAGAAGTGTTGTTCATTAAAGCTCAACAGACATATCTATCGAGAATTACAAAATTCAAATTTTCAGATCTGTTTTTCAGGCATATCCAAGCTATTTATGTAGAGTTTCTTTTCTTACAACTTCAGACATATATAAGGATTATTTTAAGGGCCGTCTAAGGTGATGCAACTTTATGCAAAGTAGTTATTCACTCAAATTGTGACTGAAGACAATTTGCCCTAGTTCATATTTCTTTTGAAGAAACTGCTGCATTTGTACGCCATAGGGTTTTGTGACCAAGAAGCTTCTTGATCTTCATCGTGTGAATGAACTAAAGAACTTTGCAACCAACATCTTTCTCAAGTTGGTGTGTTAGTCACATACTGAGATCCGTGTATCGATTGGTTAGTTACGTACTGAGAGCTGTGCATTGAAAGAAGAAATTATCACTACATTATAAGTCTAATTGTGTATTTGGATAGAGTTCAACTATAGGTTGGTATAAGGTACTAGGATTCTTTTATTTGTAACTTCTTTTGTAGCCAACATCTTTCTCAAGTTGGTGTGTTAATCACATACTAAGATCCATGCATCGATTAGTTAGTCACGTACTGAGAGCCGTGCATTGAAAGAAGAGATTATCACTACATTATAAGTCTAATTGTGTATTTGGGTAAGAGTTCAACTATAGGTTGGTATAAAATACTGGGATTCTTTTATCTGTAACTATTTGTTTTGATTATAGTAGATTCTTGAGAGTAGTAATCTTAAATTCACCCGGTGGGGTTTGCCTCAATGATTTTCCCCATTCGTAAACAAATCATCCATGTCAAATTTAATTTCTATTACATTTAATTATTTGGTGAATTGGTGATTTGTTTGTGCTACTGCACATATTGCATGTTAAATTAACTTAATTAATTCACTTGGCTAATTAGTTGATTAATTTACCTAAGGGGTCAATACATTCTTGGCCTATCAAAATTCATCATTTCTTAACCAATTAAACTTATGAGACAATCGGTTATTTATCATAACTTATAGAAAAGCTTATGAACTTAATTATCACGTAGCACAATCTTTTAACAGGCTGGGATGACCTTTCAGAGCACAAGACAGCTAAACTTTGGTTATGCAACCTGTGAAGTTACATACCAAAGCGAGTGGTTTAGGTTAGGTCCCCCACCTAGATGCTTAAGAGGTGAGTTTCATTGATCATTTTAACATAGTTAATAGAAGCTCATGTGAGAAAAAGCAAATTTTGCTCTTTACTTCAAAATTTTGGCAGGACAGATGGCAAAGTTAGAGAGAGAAGAAAAAAATGTAAGAAGGATAGAAAAGGTAAGAAGAAAAACTGAAAATGATAGGAGTATTGATTTTGCATTGAAAATGTTTGTTGGTAAGAGGTTCTTTTCCCTTGTTTCTCAACAAAGAAAAATGAGAGAAAAATACAAAATTGTGTACTAAATTTCGGTGGAATAGCTGGTGGTTTAAGACTCTGAGAAACAAATTCAGGACTAGCAACTCTGTCATCTTCCAAATTGTGAATATTTTATCTTGTTTTAAGGCAAAATCTTTGAAGTCAAGTTTGTTTCATATATCTCTATCAAATGCCACAGAGGCTCTAAGAATTTTACTCTTTTTTTGTCAAGGTACATTAACTTTTCTTTTAATCTAAATTTATTTTTCTTCTAATCCACTTTCATAATTTTCCACATCACCGACTACTTTTTCTTAAAGGCTTCAATTAGATAACGTAAGGGTAAAAGTATTTTACCAAGAACAAGCAAAGAATATGAAAGAACATAAAGGATTTGACAAATATGATTGTCATCATTGGAATAAGACCTTCCTGATTTTTTTACACTAGACTAAGCAAAACTGAAATTGTGCATTGAAGAGGTAGTTCCTCACTGGGCTAGCTATAATGATACGTTTTGTTCATAAAAAAAAAAGCTATAATGATACGTATCGATCAAAAAAAAAAAAAAAAAAAGCTATAATGATACGTAGGATGAGAATTTTAGGGAGAGAATGATGAAATGATGAAATTAATAAATTTATTTATAAATAATAATAAAAACTAAATAAAGTAATAAAGTAAAGCTCCATTTGAAAAAGGACATGTAGCTTTTGGAAGTTTGAATGCCATTCATATCATTTATGTTCACAGCCAAAAATGCAATTTTGTGTGTGTGTGTGTGTGGAAAGAATGCTAATCTAGCATTCAACTTAGGTTGTTTTTGCATGTTTTTAGAGTTAGGAAATTTAGTAATGGCTAATTCCATGGAAAAAAAATAAATAAATTCCTTTAAGCCAATGAAAAACGTTTTTTACTTAATAGTTCCCCGAACCCCCAGTAACCACTCCACTGGTTTTTTTTAAAAAAATTTAAACCCCCAAAAAAAATGGAAAAAAATAATTTATTAGTAAAAAAAAAAAAAAAAAAAAAAAGCTGTTTCCTTTTGTACTCTTTCTATTACAGCGGAGGCAGTAAGGATATTCAAAAGCAAAACAAAACAGAACTAAAGACTGTTTCTTTTTGTAATAACCTTCCCCATATGATGTATTCATACGTATCTCACTGTCTTAAGTACTAATTCTCACTCTCACTGTCTTTACGCGTAAATTATACGCGCCTTTTCTCTCTCTCTCTCTTTACTCTGTTTCTCTCTTTCACTCGTACACTTTGTACGCCTCTCTCTCTCTCGCTGAAAACGCTTCCAATTCTCTCTCACATTCTCCTACATTCTCAGGTAAAGTAAATTCTCAATTTCATGTATATGGGTCTCTGTGTGTGTGTGAATCTATTCGTTTTTTTTTTTTTTTCTTAAACTCATTGTGATGCTCTTATGCTGTGATTCTTTCATGTACTATTTGTTCTGTATTGTATGTTTTCTGGGTTACGTTTCCGTTTGGTTCTCGAGAATTATGAAGTAGAATTATGAGTTTTTTATTTTATAATGCTGGGTTGAGTTGAGTTGGGTTTCTTTTTCATTGTCTCTGCTATTTGAATTTCAAATATCCGAAAGTTTGAATTTTTTCTTCTTCTTTTCTTCCAGTTTCTTAGCTTCCAAACAGGTCTCATACTAAAGATTTCATATTTGTATATTTGCGTATTTGCATTTAACTTGATCACTAAATTATCAAAAAGTTAAAAACTTGATCAATGTCAGTGAGGTAGTTACTTTTTTTTTTTTTTTTTTGACAGGAGATAGTTACTTTTTATTTTTAAAGCTAAAATATTGTTTTCCTTCTTAACGTTTGCGTGGATTTCATTTTTTGTTCTTAAACTTAGTTTAAAATTTTTGTTTTTCATCTTAAAACTATTAAAAAAACAATAATAGTTTAGGGAGGAAAAACGAAATTGATGCAAGCTTTAGGGACGGGAATAATATTGTAGTCTATTTTATATTTTTCACTTGGAAGATTTTATTTTACGAGCTTTGGAGCACAATATATATGTTTGTAACAGGCTAATGTTTTCTGAGTCAAAATTTGAATTATGCTACAGAGCAATAAAAGAGAGCCGCCTGGTCAAATTGTCAAGTTTAAATAGTTTTGGAACTTTTAGTGATGCGTCTTTTTAGTTGTATTATAATGCCACTGATAAGTTAAGCATTATTTTTAATTTAATTTGAATAGTTTCTGGCTAGATCCATGACCATGTGTCTTTGTATATGTGCCAAACAATTTGACTCTGCAGAATAAAATAATGTTTTGTCATTTTATGCAGCTAGCCTTGCCATTCAAAAGGCATGAGATCAGCACAGTTCTCAAACTGAATTAACAATTTAATAATAATGATAATGTTTTTTATTGGCAAGTTACAAACGCACGTGAATTAACATTTTTGAATTTTAGAGGTGCCTTAGGAGTCAATGATATGATATCAGAAGTTGTATTTAGGGAAAATTGCATTTGGAGCAGCCAACAAATTATTCAAAACAATTTAGGACATAACAGGTCATTATTTAGTGGTTGTCCTCCATTAAGCATTTCTATCAAAAAGTCATCTGGGTAGTGGTTGGTGATCTAAATTATTTCTTGGGTAGGTTCCATAAGGACCATAACTCTAAGGCGGTACCAAGTTGGTCATAGATGTGTATTATTGGTTTGTCATAATTTGTGGTTGTCCTTACCAAACACAAAGATTATAACTCCGGATGCAAAATACATGTATGAGATTAGTGGAGGGCAGTCTTTGTTTCAATTTATGACATTTTAGATTGGAATGGTTTTTATGCTATAATTTTGGTAGACAACAATGAGACGAGAATCAAGAAAATTAGTGAACGCATGACAGAATTTCAGAAATATCCAGAGTGGATTTCCTTTTTAGACCTCTAATCTTTTTGTTGGAATATATGACAACCAAGGGTACACACAAACTCTCTGTTAGACAAATAGTCATTGTTTGCAGTTGATAGCCTTCAACTCCTACTAATCTTGTAAGTGTACTGTGAATCTTTGATAAGCATTTAAAATTTTGTTTTAATCAAATTACGAAGTACTTAAACTGGATCTTCAGATAAATGATTTAGGAACTAAATACAAAAGCTTTCTAGTTGAACCTTAGCTCAAGTTAAAGAATCTCCTTTGCTCCTATTGTGTAATTTTCCCATTTAACTTCTTGTTCTGTTGACCCCATGTGTCTGTCTATCATTTTTCTTCCCATATAAATCTATTACTGATTTTTTTAAAATGTTTGTGATGGTGTTATGGTTGCTACCTTCAAGTATAGCACTTTGCTCATTTGTTATGGTTGGTGTAGGTTGCCTATGGAGAAGTAAATGCTAAAGTTGCTTTGGCTTTTTTTTTTCTCCAGCTGAATTGCGTGGTATAGATGCTACTACTTCATCTGTTCATTCTGTTCCTCGTTAATAAATATTTGTTCTTGTTATCAACGCTATGAATATTTGTTCACTAGTATCATAATACAAAAACCTGCTCTTAGCAATCTAATCTTACCTAGTAACAGAGTACATAGTGCAAACATGCATTCCTACTTAATGATTGGGTGAACAGTGGGAGCTAATCTTGACTCAGGTAGTTAACACCAATACAACTGAGAGGGAGTTTGTATGGGAAACCTTTTAGGTTGTCATCAATTTTATGAATATTCTTTTCACAGTTAGACCCATCAAGTAGCCCAAATGGAATGTGGCTTACAATGAACTTTCCTTTTGGAAAGTCCTTAAGCACAGCCGCATGGGATAGGATACTCACAATCAACGAGGGATCTGTCCCTTGTTAATTGGTGCTGCTTGTGTCATTGTGATGGGGAATCAATGGATCATATTCTGCTCCATTGTAAGGTTGCTCATGCATTATGGAGTGAAGCTTGTTTGATATTTGGGATTCAGTGGGAGATGCCAAAGACAATTGCTTCTCTTCTTTTTGCATGGAGGAATTGTTTGGGAAAATGTCTTTCAAATGTTCGGAATATGGTATCATCTTGTCTCACGTGGAAAGTGTGGAGGTACGCAATACTTGTGTGTTCAAAGATGTTAAGAGACCTGTAGATCTTTTGAAGTCTATGCTAGTTGGGACTTTATTTGAATGGCCTTGTGTTTGGGGTTCTATGCATTGTATTCCTATTTTTTATTTCTAACTTTCTTTTAGTTCTGCTTGATTTGTTTTAAGTACAATGAGTTCACCATCATGAACACGGTGTACTTTTATCAATAAAACTATCCTATCCAAAAAAAAAATACTAGATTGGTTTGCTCATGTCATTTGCAAAGGAGAGAGTGAGAAAGACTGGGTTGATTTTAGTTGAGGGAATGAAAAAAGGTATAAGAAGACCTAAAATAACATTAATATAAATAGTAAAAATGAACATGTCAATTAAGGAGGTAACAGATTGTAGAACTTCAGATAGAATAGAATGGCATAAACGAATATGTGAGACCAACCCTAACTACTTTGTTAAGGATTTGTAACTGTCCCCAAAAGTTTGGGACTAAGGCTTGGTTATTGTTGGTCTGCTCATGGTCCTATGAATGTTGAACATAATTTAGGTACACTGTGCTTGCTTGTGAGCAGTTAATTTTTAATTGATGCTGGGCTGCTCCTTTATCTACTTCATACTGCCTGTGGTTTGACCCTGTTTTGACTGTGGTTAGGTGCTAATTGAAATTGATTAGGCAGCAGTCTTGGTTCATTTAGAACCTTTCAAGGTTACTTATTAAAGGGCTCTAATGGCTTAGGAATAGATTCGTGGGGTCGATAACTTGTAATATAATTTATCCTTGATATTTGAATCACCTCTATTGGACCAGAGGCATAAGGCTTCTGATTATACGTTGGAAAGATTTTCCAACAAAAGTATACTATTTACATTCTAGAGAAGATTATGCATTGGATAGTAAAATTGGAGAAAGGATGGAGTTTCCTTGTATTGTGTATAAATTTTGTGATTGCATTTTGTTTTTCATCAGATCCTAGAATATGCATATTTATTATTTGACCCATTTTCTCCGCAATTATCTTTTTTACTATTGTCTGCCTGAAATTACAGCTGATGGTTGATATCTGAACAAAAATCAGTGTGATTGTTCTGCATCTAGTTATCTAAATCTATTTACGAGAAATATTTCTTCTGCTTTTTCTCACATTATTTTATATGATATGTTTCTTTTTCACTTTTTATGGTCAGTTATATTGCTTTACATTTTTTAATGTAATTTCCATTAACAAACCTTTTAATTTATCATCAGGTCAGCGAAAATGCCAGACATCCTGGGTGGTAGTACACACACTGTAAGATCCCATGGAGTTGCCGTGGCAAAAATACATATGCATGATTGGCTGATTTTGTTGCTTCTTGTGGTGATTGAGGTCGTTTTGAACGTTATAGAACCATTCCACCACTTTGTGGGAGAGGAAATGATGACAGACCTCAAATACCCATTGAAAGGCAATACCATTCCCTTTTGGGCTGTTCCAGTAAGTTTTGGGCCCTTTAAATAAATAATTTATAGAAAATTTTATCTACGTGGAATTTGCGTGTTAGTTACTTGCAACATGAAAAAACTAATAACCCTTTTCTTATCTGTTGATTTAACAGATTATTGCAATTTTGTTGCCTTTCGTTATCTTTCTTATTTACTACTTCATCAAAAAGGATGTTTATGATTTGCACCATGCCATATTGGGTAGCTCTTCCTCTCTTTTGAAATTTATGTAATACCAATGCTTGTTTGCATGTTATTCTACCATACTAATAACATTAAGTGGATATTGTATGCATGTCCAGGCCTTCTGTTTTCTGTACTTATTACTGGAGTTATAACTGATGCAATCAAAGATGCTGTTGGTCGTCCACGTCCAGATTTCTTTTGGCGTTGTTTCCCTGATGGCAAACCGGTGGGCTCTCATGTTCATCAACTCCCCTGACTTTCCTTTTCTCTACATTGTTTACTTGACTATGTTATAATAAATTCTTTGCTCTTGCTTAGTTCTTTTCTCAGTCAAGTGCCATTGGTGTATAATATTTGCAGGCGTTTTATCCTACTATCGCAGGCAATGCCACAGCCATTATCTCAGGGGACGTCATGTGTAGTGGAATAAAGAGTGTCATTAAGGAAGGATACAAAAGTTTCCCAAGTGGACATACATCTTGTAAGCATCTAATCACTTCATTAGGTTAGGGGCACTGTAAGGACGCTGTTGTATTCCTTTTTGGGACAAATTTTAGCTTTCATATTGGAAAGTTTCCTACTTCTGTTGTGTATGAAACTTGTAATTGGTACCCAAAGGTTGAGCTTCATCTTCATTGATGTGTCATGGGCATAAGTTTGTACTTCAAATGTTAAATTGACTATAGCAAACCATGCATTTTCCAAGATAATGAAGGTTCAATCATCACTTCTTCAATCAATATTTGGGTGTGTAGATTAAAATTGGATATCAAATAAGTCAATGCTCCTTTATAAAGGATTATGATCAGTCAATTTTACTTTTTTGGTTTTAATTTTGGATCAGTAGATTCTTTAGGCTGCCAAAATTCTCTTAATAATGAGCATTGTGGAATTTCTTTGTAATGTTTGATTTTATAGTTTCTCTATGGATATGGATATCCATAGGACATAGAAATATCCCTTTAAAATACGAGCATTAGGATAATTTTTTGTGGCTTTTGGTTTTAGGGTCCTTCGCAGGTCTTGGCTTTCTTGCTTGGTATTTGTCTGGAAAAGTCAGGGCATTTGATCGTAGGGGCCATATTGCAAAACTCTGTATCATTTTCCTGCCACTACTAGTTGCGGCTCTGGTTGGAGTTTCTCGAGTTGATGATTATTGGCATCACTGGCAAGATGTTTTTGCTGGAGGACTTATAGGTTTGTTTGTCAAGTATTTTTTGTTTTATTTTATTTTTGAAGTATTTTGTGCTGGATTGTCAATTTTTTTTTTTTTTTTTTTAGTTTTGTGCTGAATTTTTTGTTGAGGGCATAGAATTCCTTGTACTTTTTCTAAATTGAACTTATTGTGCAGGGACTACTATTGCTTCATTTTGTTACTTGCAATTCTTTCCGCCTCCATATGATATAGATGGTAAGGGCTTCTTCTTTTCTCAGTGATTCTGTATGATATGCTTTAATTGGAGCAAATTGTTATGAATGACAGATTCATATTTGGTAATCTTAAAAAGGTTTTGTTCTTGTTGTTTGCATATATTTTCTTATAAAATGAAGAAAGAAAAAAATACATTGTTTAATATTTTTGCTATAACTATTTTGTTGCATACTAAACATAATTTAGCTTGCTCTGCATTTTTATTTTAGTATAATGTTTAAATTTATCTGAAGGATGTCATGAGTGTAGCTTTTGTGCCTTGGATAACATTGATAATTGCATATTGTTTGTGACAAAGAGTTCATGAGTGCAGAATTACACTTTTATATTCCTTTTTTCATTCTGATTTATAGATTAACATTTTAATCTTTTAAGAGGATTAATGGTCTACAAATTATATCTTTACGGAAAATGTGCAGGTTGGGGTCCTCATGCATACTTTCAGATGCTGGCAGAATCTGGAAATGGCAATCAATCCTCAGCCACCAACGTAAATCGTGCAAATGTGCACCAATCAGAACTTCAAAGTATTTATATCCAACCTCAACATGGTTAAACATCAAGAGTTGATACCCGAGACTCAAGCCCTATGTTTACATTGGGAAAAGGTGGGTGAGAGAGGCTTGGGCTGCAGAGAAGAAATAGACAATACTAGATGTCCATATTCTTCAAGATTAATAGGATGTGTGAATTACATCAGCAGTATATGAACTTTGAACTTTTACCATGGAACTAACATCAACTGTCCTCATTCCTTTATTTATTTTTAGTTTTCTTGGCTGTCTACTGGTTCATCTGTTCTTTCGGTTATGACTGGGTTCCAGATTGAGCAACACCCGATTTGTTACCTCTCAAACAACACAATTTTGATGTATAGATTAGTGATTGCTTGGACAAATTTCTGGGCATTATATTGGGATAAATCATAATATCTTTGCATGTCGGTTCTGTAAAGTGAAGTACTGAAGCTATAATGCCCCCTTTTTTCTACTTAATTTATTTGCTCTCTGTTTGGAAATTGCAACATGAATGATGATTAAAATCCACTGATAAAAGTTGCACTAGAGAAGAGGTTTGTGGATCCAACCAAGAGTACCTTGGGTGGCACTCTCTTAACCTCTGGGACAAAACGCCTGACTGTGTTCCTAAGTCCTAACATAAAAATAAATTCCTTTTATTTTATTTTCTTGGCAACCAAAGCATTATAAAATTGAAATGATAGACTGTTCATCACTTGAAAAAAAAATTCTTGGATTTGACTTCCTCCTTGACTAATATTCTCAAATTGATTTAACCTTTTTTTAAAGAAAATTTCAAATTTGCTCTTGATGATAACTCTTTATCATTAAACTAAGACATCAATTGGTTTTTGATATAGACGAGTATAAATAAAGAATATATATATATATATATATATATATATATATATGAGGAAATTGCACTTTACCCATCTGTGATTTGGCATGTTTTAACAATGCCTACCTGTGGTTTAAAAGTTATCATTTAACCCACCTGAGATGGCCTCCATTAGACCTCCGTTACCCACCTCTGCCATTTCCATTAAAAAATCCCCTTTACTATATAAGCCAAAATTAGAATTGAATTAGAACCCTAAGAAAAAAGGAACAAGCTCTCTCCCTCTCTCTACCTTAGAACCCTCAAAAATCCCCAAATCCATAATCCCTTTCTCTCTTTACTTTGATTGCCAAAGTGAAATCCCTAAAAATGAATAGTATATAACAAAAACTGGACCAATTCCAAGAACTGTTTCGTTTTAAGTCTCAGAAAAGGCGATAAATGCAGAATTCTCCGACATTATCTCAAACACATCCACACGGTATCCATCGAAGAACATCTAAAGCCTCGAGATTTGAAGTTGTACATGAACATCAAAGACCAGCAAGGCAACGGATGGTGGGGATCTGTTCCTTTCACGCAACTTTCAACTTTCAAAACCATCTCCATGGAAGAAGATCTCAAAAACAAGGTAAAATCCAACCTCGAATCTTTCCTCAAAAGCAAACAACAACATCGATGTCTCTATGGTCTCGAAAGATTTGGATTGGGTTTTGAACAGAATTGGTCTAGCTACAACCGTCGCCAACACAGCAATACTCCACCTGCTAAAGCTCCTGGATCGGCTCAGAGTGGCGCCATTTTGAACAGAGTTGGGTTCACTGCTAGATCTGTGGCTGTAGCAATATTAACCTATTGACCCACTATAAATAAAACCCAAAAAATTTAAATAGATTGCTAGGTTTTTTTTTTTTTTTTTTTTTTTTTTTTTTGTAGATTTTTTTTTTTTTACTTGCAAATTTGGGTTTTTTTTAGAGAACCCAGCAAAAGAAAGAGGGTTAGTGTTTTATTTTGTGATTGTTCTATGAAGAATTATATAGTAAATTTTTTGAATTAGTAGTGGAAGGCTAGCGAATTTGTGGGTGTATGTTCACATGAATTTGTGGCTTTGTTTGTGAGTGTAGGTGTATTGGTTTTCTTTTATGTTTTATGTGAAGAAGAAGAAGAAGGGGAGAAAAGAGGAGAGAGACATAAATATAATGAAAAAGTTTAACGGTGAAAAGAGAGAGGTGGGTAACGGGGGTTTAACGGAGGCCACCTCAGCTGGGTTAAGTGACAACTTTTAAACCACGGGTGGACACTGTTAAAACGGGTCAAACCACATGTGGGTAAAATGCAATTTTCCCTATATATATGTTTACGTATATAGTAGATATTAATTTTTTTATGCGTATAAAATTATTTAGTCATATATAGACTTTATTTTTTGAGAAACAAGCGCACGCACAAGAGGGAGAGTGAAAAAAGTTCTAACACAAAAACACACTACAAACTCTACTCAGAAGTCATGGTAACTTTTAAATGAGTCATATGTAAACTAAGTACTCATATTCATACTCTCTCTCTCTCTCTCTTTTTTTCTTTTTTCTTTTTTCTTTTTGAGAATATTATTCATAGACCAATTTAATTTGTTTTCTATAGTATCATATCTTATTATATCATATACTATTATACGATAATAAAAGTTGGGCTTAGAAGTCATGGTTGTGCTGAATGGCTACTCTTACTAAATAGTAAATTAATTTTATATTATTTGTTAGGATATAATTCCTCAAATTAAGGAATAATATTTAACAATGGTTTAATTGAAGTAAACTTTATCATTCAAATTTCAACAAATTTAAATTCTATTCAAACTATAAGTCTATTATAAAAATACTAAACTTAAATCCTAAACAACAACTCATGTTTTCATTCAAAAAAAAAAAATCCCCATGTTTTGACCTCTACTTTAACTAAAAGTCTATTATCAATATTTTAAGAACAACTAATTAGTAAATTAATTTTGTACATTTAAATTTTAACAAATTTAAATTCTATTCAAACTAAACGTTTATTATTAAAATTTTCTAAATTTAAAAATTGGGTCCATTCGCAATTCAGAAGGTGAAGTAATGGCAGCTATGTTAGAAAAGACTACAAAGCACCATCGATTGAGGTTTTGGAGCTACTGGCACCACGACGTGTAACTATGTTCACTATGAAGGTTGGTTTTCATTGGGCAATTCTTGAGGGAGATGCTGCATTTGTCGTCTTTACAAACTTTTGGTATGGGACATTATTTAGGTGGTCATATTTTAAAGACATTCTGTCTTTAGCTAACTTGTTTCAAAGTTTATCTTTCTCTCATGTTGTTAGGCAAGGTAATGTTGTTGCTCACGCCTTAGCCCAAAGAGTAAAACTTTCTTTTCCTTTTCAATTTTGGATGGAGTTGGTTCTCCTGATGTATTTTGTTTTTTAGCTTTGGATTTTCTTTTTCATGAATAATAAGCAACGTATTCTTTTTTCTCAAAAAAATTATCAAAAATCTCTAAAAATATTTCAACAAATTTAAATTCTATGAAAACTAAAATTATTTTATTAAAAAACTATAAACTTAAATTCTTGACAACAACTCACATTTTCTTTCTAAAAAAAATTGAAAAATTACACTTTACCACTCTAAACTATGCACTAGATTACACTTTACACCCTAAACTATCCGAAGACACACTTTGCACACTAAACTATCACACTTTGCACCCTGGTGTTATTTATGCTGTTATGTTTGACTAAATTCTATTGCATGTGACAAGTACGTGCTTCATGCTTAGGTGGAATAAACTTAAAATGCTAAAACATCTTTCTTCGAAATCAATTAAAACAAAAGCCAATTTTTTTCCACATCTTTCTGTCTCATGTGTGTGCCTCTCCCTAAATTCATATTCTTCTCAAAACCTTAGGTCCCACCCACCTCACCCATCGTCCAAAGAGAGAGAAAAAACTCAAGTTTTCTTTTTAGTTCACTTTTTAATTTAATTTCTATTTTCAGAATTAAAACTACTCCAAATTTTTTATTAAATCCCACCATCAATGTGATTGGATCCACAAAATGAATTTAATTTTAATTTACTCCCATATCAAATAAGCATAAAATGCACTGTCTATAACTAAACTTGATGAATCTAGTTTGGGCATATGCATAGCTTTCAGCACTTGTTACACATCAGTTTCCAAAAAAGCCTCTCAAATCCCAATTTTAAGAGTAAAGGAAAGAGCTTGAATAGCACAAAATGCAGTTAAGTCAGCCATACCTAATAAGAAAGCTCCTTTAAAGCACATAGCAGTTGATGACATTTCCTTTGTCATCAAGTATATACACACCCAGCCTTATGCATTCCAAAAAATCCTGCATTATAACGGCAGTAGCCCAATTAACTTTATACCCCCCCGGTAAGGAAAAGATTTCCATCTCATTTCTACAATAGGATGCTACTGATGTAATTCCAACCTTGCAATAGAAGCATGTTGTCATTGATGGGTGAGATGGGTGGGACCTGAGGTTTTGAGAAGAATCTGAATTTGAGGAGAGGCACACACGCGAGATAGAAAGATATGGAAAAAATTGGCTTTTATTTTAATTGATTTTGAAGAAGAATGTGTTGTAAAATTTTAAAATACTTACAAGTGTATGAACCATACTAAAGTATAGTTTGACAAGAATGAGGTCGAACCTATAAAGACTTGAATAAACATAGGAAAATCAATCAAATCTTAACCAAATTAATCCTAATCTAGTTTAATAAAAATTGGTTGTTTAAATAATTAAACTAAGCAAAGATATAATATAAAGCAATAAAAAGATGTAAACAATCTAGAAAAAGGAATTAAGGTTTTGGAATCCGTCTTATTAATTCATATCAGCATATATTTATAATCATTAATTTTTCCCAACCACTGCATAATAATCTAGAAATCAATCTTGCTACGATGGAGAATATTATCGTTAAAACTTCTATTTAAATATCTAAAGCATGCTCTTCTTCACTTCCTAGGTATAAAATCAAATCATCAATTGTATCCATAGCCAAACAAATCACAAGAAATATCCAATTTTAAAATCAAGAAATAAAAAACCAAGCATTCAATCAATTAAAAAAAATCCTAAATCATGAAAAAACAAACATAATTGAACTCATATCTAGAATCTCAACTTATTCAATTGATATGAAACAAGAACAATTTAA